>OY730169.1:1913606-2513606 GCA_963422465.1 Lichina pygmaea
AGATTGCAGAGCGGTTCTCAAGAGCCCCAGGAACGATGGTATGTCTGCTTCGGATTCGGTCACCAGTCTTCGACCCCGGTGGGCTACCGTTGCCTACTCATGCAGACTCGACCTCCACCAGCTCCGCTTCCCGCTCGAACTATACCGTGACGTCCTGCACGAGCTCACCCAGCACTTGGTCGATCCGACGTCGGCCCTTGGGGACGCTGTAGATCTCGTGCGGAGCCCCCGAGATGACCTCGCACGCGACCACGTCCTCGCTGAGCGAGCAGAGGTCCTTCTGAGCCCGCTCCCAGGCCGAGTCCTGGTGCACGCGCAGACCCGAGCTGAGCACGGCCAGCTTCGTGTCCCGGCTCTGGATCGTGCGGGCCGCGCTGATTTCCTGCTTCGTCAGCGAGTTCGCGACGAGATTCTCCTGCAGCTTGGCCTTGACGACCTTGTCGTTCCGGAACGCCGATCGGCCCAGAACCCGGTCCTCGCGGCGCCTGCCCTTGAAGACGGCCGGGAAGATCCTGTCGATCCCCAACGGCGCGAGGACGCCGCGTGCCCAGAGGCCGAGACCGCGCGAGGGCGAGCCGACGCGGTAGAGCAGATCCTCGTGGAGGCCGTCGATGAGCAGCAGCCCCTTGACCTCGGCCACGTGGCGGGCCGCGAAGATCCTAGAGTAGATCGACCCGACGCCGACGGAGACGAGCACCCACGGGCCCGCCTCGTCGGCGCGCGCGAGCGCTTCCGCGAGCGCGTCGGCCACCATCCCGGCCGAGAGCGGCGACGGCCCGTTGTCGGAGAAGGCAAAGCCCGGGCGATCCCAGTAGCAGTAGCGGTCGATGGTGCCGTTCTTCAGCGCGTCGGCCGCCACTTTTGCCAGGCCGGCCTCGACCGGTTTCTCGCCGGCCTCGAAGAAGACCGTCGGCGCCCCGGGCGGAGCCGAGCCCTCGCAGTAGAGATGGACCTGAAATTTCTCGTTATGGACCCAGTAGCGGTCGCCCGGGGCCACGAGGGTCGAGTCACGGGCGCGCAAGATCAGGGTCCCGGTGAGGAGCACGGCGATGGCGATGAAGACGATGAGGATGACGGCCGAGCTGAAGACGGAGCTCCACTCGGTCAGCGTGCGGCGGGTCTCGGCCCGACCTGTCAGTCGCTCTTCCTCCTCACGTTTGCCCCACTCGACGACGCGGTCGACGACGACGGCCCAGATGGCGATCAAGGTCGCCCAAGCCACCGTCGCGATACCGACCCATCCCTCCTCGAACCGCAGTTGCTTGACGATCAGGATGAGAAACAGGTCGACGAGGAGGAACAGCGCGATGGACAGGCAGGCGACACGAGACGCCTTGGACGGAGAGGCGTAGAAGAGGACGACGACCAAGAGGTTGCCCACGGTGAGGGTCGTGTAGGAGAAGGCAGTGAAGCCGGAGCCACGGAAGTTCAGACCCGGTGGGGTCACGAACAAGTCGACCAATAGCACGACCCACCAGATGAAGCTGATGATGAGGAAGAAGATCGAGAGCGACCTCAGGAACCGTACAGTCCAGAGGTTGTAGGGGGACACCTGGCGTCGGTCAGCTCTCGCCCATACGGTACCGGATACGAGGGGGGAAGGGCTCACCGCCGGGTCATCTGGCTCAAGATATCCAGGGCGTCTTGGGGGAAGCAGACGGGTTCGCTCGCCGGCGTCCCGCGAATGCCGCTGTCCGGAGTAGCCGCTGTCGCCGTGTTCGGTGTCTGCCGGCGTGATCGACCCACTGCGGGTCTGGTCGCCACCGTTCTTCGAGCCCCACAGGGACACCATCGTGACTCGAGGACGTCCGTCGGTACTTTGAATGCACCTCTTCCTTTCCCCTCGCCCCTTCGTCCGCGCTGACCGAGCGGCGTCTGAGAAGAAACACGATGTTGCACGGCGGCAGGATGAAGGCAAGGAAGGGGGAGAGGTCGGTCTACTTGATCTTGGACCACCAGCGGCAGCAGCAGCCAAATCGACTTCCCCGCAACGGAAAAGCTCAAATATATGCTATAAGTGCATCACCCGAATCGGCGCAGGGTCTACGTAACGTAGATGCTCGACGAGGAGAGAGTGGATCGAGACTTATGACATGGCGTTTACACGGCTGCAAGACTGGCACCTGCCGTCGAACGATTGACAGAAGTTGGATTACCAACGCAGTTGCAAGTGCGCTAGAGTCTAGTAAAAGTTCCGAGGCGGAGGTACGAGCGCGCTGCTAAAAGCTAGCGTGAGGCAGCAGCCACGAGAAATGTAACGCGCATGTCGATGTTGACGTCGAGTCACTCGACGTCACCAGCTGAGACCTCCCCGTTTTGGAAGCTTGATTTTCAATACTGGTCCCAATTGAGTATTGTTTACCCGACTCGAAAGGCTGCTAAGTACCTAGTCCGGCAATTTACCCAGCACCCGTGATGCCCTCTACTATCCGTTGTGGCTATTGAATAAGTTATGGCTTAAGAGTACGACCGAACGAACACGTGAATTTCACTCTGGTTTCAAAAGTCTTGGTACCGAGTCACGTGTTCTCGACGGCGACGACATCGTCATTGTAGGTACGTAGCCAGCTTTGAATTTGGCCATTGGCCATGCCACCTACCAAGATCACCTGCATATTATGTGGCTAGATCATCCTGCTCCTAGATGATCTTGCTCGAATCATATCATCCATCTTCTCTTGAGCCGGCCTGTTTCGTGGAAATTTGACAAACCGGTAACCGTCGATTTCAACATATCAAGACCAACTGCTATGAGCAAGCTGAAGAAGTCGTTCATAAGAACAGAACAATTTCCTGCCTCGGATATGCCGCCGCCGCCGCCGCCACCGCCGCCGACGTTGCTGGAGGATGCCCTGGTTGAGAAACCAGGGAGACTGCATCTTCTGGAGAGCCTCTCGTCCGTGGGCGAATCGGACGATTCCTCCTCGGTCTCATCCGAGTCGTCGACAGCCACCGTTCGGCCGTTGCAGGCGAAGAATCTCTCTGCCCGGCCGCAAGGGTCGGTTCCTCTGCTTTTCTGCCACCCTAGATATCTCTCGCATCTGGTCTAGGACCGAGCGCTCATGCTTTTCCACGTAATTAGTCCTGCTGCCTCTCGCAAGCGCTCGTCCACTCTTGAACCACTGCCGTGGTCGTCCTTCTTCTCCCAAGAACTGTACCTGGACAGATCATCCTCGGAAGAACGCGTGGTCTACCATGCGTACTTCACCCCTCCCAGCATCTCCGGACCTCTATTCGTGACGCACCATGGAGCTGGCTCCACAGGGCGGTCGTTCGCTGCGCTGGCCGCCGCGATCAAGGAGCGTCTTCCTGCCGCCGGAATGCTCTCGCCAGATGCACGTGGACATGGCGACACCGTCGTCGAAGGCGCCGACGAGGGCTCTGCGTTAGACCTGTCGTTAGCAACCCTGAGTCGAGACGCGATCGAGGTAGTCCAGTCTGTGCGCGAGAAGCTGGGCTGGTCACAGCTGCCACCCATTGTTCTTGTGGGTCATAGCCTCGGCGGGGCGGTAGTGACCGAGGTGGCCAGGTCGAGGGCCCTCGGAGACCAGCTGCTGGGCCACGCGGTCCTGGACGTTGTCGAAGGTCGGTTCCATCGACCGTCTGGACAAGTAGTAATAGAAAAGCTGAGACGACCAGGGTCCGCCATGGATGCTCTTCAGAGCATGCAAGCGTACTTGTCGACGCGGCCCTCGACCTTTCCAACCCTGTCAAAGGCGATCGAATGGCAGTAAGTGGACCTGGTGGAGCTACCTCGACCATGCGGACTTTACTCAGAAGTGACTACTCAGTGTCCGATCTCGTACGGTTCGTAATACCAGCTCCGCGCGAGTCTCGGTGCCGGCTCTGGTGCAGGAACACCGGGAACCAGGCAGCGACGCGTCGAGATGGGATTGGCGGACGGACTTGGCCTCGACGCAACCGTTCTGGGAAGGCTGGTTTGACGGTCTGAGCAAGAAGTTTTTGGAGGCGCGAGGAGGCAAACTACTTCTGCTGGCCGGCACCGATCGTCTGGACAAGGAGCTCATGATTGGGCAAATGCAAGGTAGCTCACTAAATGCCCCAGCACTTTCTTCTTCTTCTTCTTCTTCTTCTTCTTCTTCTTCTTCCTCCTCTTCTTCTTTCCATTTTCCCCCCCTTCCAGAATCGTTCAATCATCGCAATCCCAGCTTCTTCTTTCAAACAACAGCCACACACGAACGCATCCATACACCCTCCAGCCTAGCTGGAACCCCCTCCCCCGGGAAAAGATTTAACTTTGCCTGGCCGATGATCTAGGTAAATATCAGCTCGCCGTGATCCCCGAGGCCGGCCACTTCATCCACGAAGACGCACCGGACAAGACGGCCAGCATTCTCGTCGAATTTTACAAACGAAACGACCGATCCACGCTGGTCCTTCCGCCCAAGGTGTCTGACCTGTTAAAAGCCAAGCAGGATCCCAACTTCTGCTAGCCCGGACAGCGAGCGGTGTCGGTGTACGACCCAAGCCGAACTACGCGAAGACCTAAAGACGCACATGTCTTGACATCCAGATGCACTGCCTGAATCAATTTGGCCCGTCTGATCTGCCAAAGACCAAGGTGTCCGGACCTGTCAAAAGCCAAGCAGGATCCCAACTCCTACTATTCCGGCCCGCGAGCAGCGTCGTCACATGAGCGAACTAGAATCCAAAGATCCAAAGATCCTGTCGACCAAGAAGTCAATCAAGAAGCGACTTTCCCGGCGAAGGAGACGAGGAAGCCCCGGGAGCAGCGGCACTCCTGGAAGGTCCAGGGTACAGAAGTCACGGAAAACAAGGCAGCTCCTAGAAAGACTTCCCCTTTTGTTTCGTCGGTCTGTTACGTAGATCTTTCTGGATCCTTGTATCGTTTGATGGATCCAGGCAGGGCTACAGCTGAGCAGAGCAACTGCCCATACAGTTGTGCTCTTCTATAGGTAGGAGGAATCACTCATTCGATATGATAATTGGTTTGATCCCATTGTTCCTGCTTCTTCGCGAACGGGCCGGATTCCTGCTTGCTGTCTGTCTTTGACAAGCCTTCCCCCCCACCTCCCCCAAAATCCCCTTGGCCCCCCCCCAAGGATCTGTGGACTTCTCACAACAGATAAACTGCCAAGGTGTTCTATTCCTTTTCAAAACACACCTAGTGTAATTTCAACTTCTAGAATCCAAGACAGTTCTGTTTCTTTCTTTTCCTGCTGTAGCTTGTGTCTTTTTGTATCTCTGTACAGTAAAGCGTCAAGTGTTCAAAGCTTGACAGAGGAGCTATCATTGGAACATGGTGTATGGAGTGTATCCTCGCTAATGCTGAAGGGTAGATTCTCAGTTGACTGTGATGCTAATATCTCAGGTTGCCCTGTGCAGTTCTGATGAGATCTTGTTCGTCCAAGACACCCCACACCTGTTATGAATGTAGACGTAGATGATCGACTTTGCATATCATCGTCATTGGTTGGGGTGCGGTCATGAGCACGCTGCGGATTGGGCCAGCGCTGTGAGCCTAGCCCATGATCTCGTCACTGCCATCATCGTCATCACCACCGTCGTCATCATCTTCTTCTTCGACTTCACCGGTGAGGCGGGGATGATCACCTCAAACTAACTCCCTTGAACCGCTTAGCAAGCCGGTCGTCAACGGCCGAGGGGAAGCGGCGGCCTTCGCTCAGGTCGGACAGAGGGCGTTTGGGGGGTCGCTCACCGCTCTCTTGCAAGATGGCCACCAACGTGGCCCAGCCTGGACTCGACAGCAGCTGGAAGGCCAACGCGAGATCGTGCTGCGTTGCAGCTTGGAACAGGAGCCCCTCCTCGTCCTGGACGCGACGCAGAAATCAGCCCCGTTCCCACCCACGCTAGTGAAAGTCTGTACGTCGGATCCAAAGAGAGCTTGGAGATCATATGCCTACCTTTCCGAGCACATCCATGCCGTGGATGAAGCTGACAAGTCGGAAGTCGGAGATTGCTTGAATTTCCTTGTCCTGATCCACCTCGCTTCGGCTGACGCCGAGAACTCTGGCCAGCGCGTGCACATCTTGAGTCTCGCCGGTCGCTTCCCGGTTCTCGACGGGAAAGTCGTGGGACCGGAACAGCGGCTGCGGCTGGCTCGGGAAGCCGTGCGTCAACGTCACGAGCAGATACTCGACCGGAAACGCCGGCTTCGCGTTCTCTTGCACGTTGGCGCCGTGCTCGTTGATCTTCCGGTAGAAGACCTCGGGGATGTACCGCGGTCGGGTCGACACCCCGTCGGGCTCGTCTTCGTCCTGCACCAGCATCACGGACGGCTCGGCCGAAGGCTCGATGATGTTGGCGCGCACCATCTCGACGGCCGAGTTCGACACCTGAAAGGCCGACACGCTAATGCCTCCGTCCTCGTCTCCGCTGACGACGCACGTCACAAAGTCGGACCCGAAGCGTCCCGTGTCGCTCCATCTGCTGGCTTTGGGGTGCCGTGCCTGTAGACGGGCGGCAAAGACAATCTCGAGGGATGACAGAAAATACGAGTCCATGTGTCGCTTGCAGACGACCGTACCGTCCCCGGCACCGGCATCGATCAGGTCGGTGAAGATGATGCCGACCTTCCGCAGGCCGCACAAGTTTGCAATCGCGTCGGTCTTGCCTTCGTCTCCCCAGTCCTGCAACGTGACACCATCCACTTCGTCCACCTGTGGCGGCTCGTATATGACTTCGACTACGGCCTTGACGCCCAGCGGCACCTCCTCGTACTCGTCATATCGGCCGTAGAGGTACCCTATCCGTTGGGCCCCCGATTTGCGCCAGAAGTCAAGGAAGGTGTTGATTAGATCCGGGGTGGCGAACTCGACATGGTCCACCATACGGAACTGCTGAGGCTGGAGCGTGATTGCGCTGGGCTGGCACTTGGTGCAGATGCCTTCGGGCCACGTGGGATGGCCAGACGGGCAGTCAGTTCGCACACGATAGAACGGTTCACCGAGAGGGGGCACATATGAACTGCCTGACTCGGGCCGGTTTGTGGTCGAGTTGATCTTGCGGAGGTAAGAGTGGAATGACAAATGCTTGATCTTCTTTTGCTCCAGGTAAGACGGGTTGAATGGTTCCAGGGGGGTACAGTAGTCACACATGCCTTTTTGGCCGTGTCTGCACATCTTGGTATCCCGTGGTCTGTAGATCTTGCCATCCTTCTGGTCAAGCTTGTCATCCAAGGCCGACTGCTTGACATTCTCCCAAGGGTTTCGGTCCTTTTTCTCTTGCGGTGGTCCTCGGGTCGGCACTAGCCGCTGGTTGTCTGCAGGCCGCACTGGATGGCCGTTTAGAGGAATTGATGATGATGACGACTTGGCCGCTGTTGTTGGCGCTTGGGCTTCTCCGACGTCGCCAATACTAGGCTGGTCATCTTGTCGGTAGCCAATGAAGAGGATGTCGCCGTGACTGCAGTGAACAGTGACGTCAGCAGCTGAGTGTGGCTGTGACGATGCCTGGCCTCGAAGCAGCTGTACCTCAGTCCTGGTGCAGAGATGGAAACGCCCTTGAGGTCCCGCAAACGCCTGAGTTGGCCGTGCGCAGCTTTGTTCGAGAGTGTGATGGACGAAGGGTCTGTATCTTTGGGGAGGTGCTCGAGAAGCTACCGTTCGCGGTCAGCAACGCTCACACAGTTTCCAGGAGATGCTCACCTTGGGTTTCAATGCGAAAAAGTCATCTTGAGGCTGGACCTCTAATCGAAACGTCCCATGGGGACCTCGAAAGCGAAGAAGCATGATCTGTGTGAGCTTCTACAAGATCGACGTGAGGGATAAGTGTCAGAAAAGGAATGTAGATGGTAACAGAGTATCACAGACACCGTGGAGGGACCATTTGTACTGGTGCCCAGTGCAGACGTAAGATGGTGATGCCTCACCGAGTCGACGTCAGAAGGAGACGGCGGCAGTTGCCGGCAGGAACCAGATACCAGGTCACATGACTATCTGAGGACCGTGAACATTAGTCAGACAGTGACCACTGCTTATGTAAGGGTGAGGCTACCCACAAGGCGATCCAAGTATCTGCTACTAGGAAGCTCATTTAGAAGTCAAAGATTCCAGAGTACTGAATACCTTCGTAGTCAGGCGTAATTTTAGCGCAGAACTCAAGAGGCCACGCTTTTGACTCTGATACCCCTGTCAGTTTTATACGAGGCCGTGAGCTGTTCACTTTCAAGACCTTCCTGGCGATGCGCCCAACAGAGGCGTTCAGGCAACATCCGCTCACATTCCCTTGTCGACTATCCGCTATTCACTTGGAGTAGTACCGTTTGCCAAATTCCGGACAGTCGGCAGCCGAGAGCGTCCAGCTCCCTCGATAGCTCACCATGGTGGACCTAGTCACCCTCGCAATCCCGTTTGTCTATCTCACCATCCTTGTCGGCTCTCTCGCAACTTTCTCTTCTCTGTATCGGAAACGAAAAACTGGTCTGTCTTGCCTACTCCTGTGTCATCAGTACTTTAGGGCTTTGCACGACTGATGTCCTGTAGCGAAAGCGACGTCCCTCGAACCATGGTTCCCTCCACACCTCCAGCGTAACATCTACTACTCATTGGTCTCTCTCGAGCCTCAGCCGGGTCAGGAGAAGGTACCGACGGTGCCGGACAGTGTCCTCAAGGCTGCCCTTCTACGTCGTGCAACCGAAGACATCCATCGCATCATGCAGATCAGAAGCTCGAAACAGGCGTTGGCCACGTTGCTGCAACGTGGAAGCGTCGGGGACGATCTATGGCAGAGATTCCAGCGGGCCGAAGCAGAGACTGAGGACGAGTTACGGGACGTCGTCAACGAGGTTTGTCTCCGAACATGATCGCTTTTGCACCCTTCAACCGAGAATCGGCCGCTTGGTCACCGACGACGATATGACCCGAAACTGAATTTATCCAGGCCAACGCCTTCTCCCCCAACTGGGGCCCAACAATCTTCCAGTCGGCCCACGAAATGGCGAACAACGCAGCGCTACGCAAAAGGATTGATGATCTGCAATCGCAGACACAGTCCGAGAAGGAATGGTGGGAGCAACGTCGTGCAACGATCCAAACAGAGTTCATGAAGGAGCTCGACGGGGGCGTCAAGACTTCCACGGACCCTTCCATCCCGATACCCGCAAACCGCTCAAAAGCAACAACACCGAGCATCGAGCGACAGAAAGAGCAACTGGAGAAAGAAAGGGAGAGAGGAACGGCGACTAGTGATGAAGATACCGTGCTCGTTGAAGCCGGCGGGCCCACCGCCACCGGTACCGGGAAGGGAGGTGCGGGGAGCGCCAAGAAGCGTAAGGGGAAGAAATAAGATTCTTCTACTGTGTTCCTCTGGGAGAGTCAGGCGTCCGGGCCAGGTTGGAGTATCGGGATCTTGTGCATGTCGCACCATCTGGTTTTGGGGGTTGACTGCGAGGAGAGAAAACCAAGATATTCGATTGCAGTCTTCGGTCAGCGTTTTCTCAGGCATCTGATTTCAACGGCATCGCATTGCTGCTCTCTCTGGGGCCCGTCTCATTTCTTTGGTGGGAGTGCCGGCAGCTCATGTGCCCGAGTCGAGGGCTTCCAAAGGTCACTGTTCGGGCTTCAGCAAGTCGACACCGCATCCATAGCCGAGCAAGCTGCATCTTCGGGAGGCTATCCTCTGTTCGATCATCAAGGCCCAGAGACGATCTCCCACAGAACCCCGCTACAGACTCCCATCTTGTCACCCTCCCCGGTGGAGGTACGTCACTTCTTGCTCTCTCGACGCAAACGGCTCTGGCCCTTTGCGGTGCACACTCCTCCGCGATACACACCTGTCAGTCCTACTCTGACTTTGGCTGGCTGGCTCTGGATACGTTCAAATCGACGTGATGTTGTATCTCTTCAGATGCACCTGGTTTTACGCACTGGCCTGGGATGAGGGGCATCGCAGCGCTGACGCACCTGTTTTCGCTCGTCATGGCCACCAACCACTGGTATAGTGTCCACTATGCCCTGGCGATGCGGCGTGACGACAAGCCGGCGAGCATTGACCACTACCACCGCTCTAGCAGCCCACCGCCGGGTCCATGAGGGATGTGGCTCGATGAGAGAGTCATAGCGTTCGTCCACTTGCCGTATCTCAAGCATGCCGATGCACATGAGCTGTAGCTGTGTGGGAACCTACAGTCGAATCCTCCACCGTCAGCCCACTAGTAGCTTTAGACCATCCCTGCGTGCTTATGCAGTCCCAGTCTGTCGTGTCATCCCTAGTTCTAGAAGTCGTCCAGGTTGTTACTCCCTCTCATGACATCAATCTAGCATCTCTAGCTAGCTGAACTGATGGATGTCTCTACTTGTCACCACTCACATAGCAGTCACGAACTCTGTGGAGGAGAGCGTTGATTCCGGAGCGATCTAGTGATCTAGCTAGGGGAATGGTCCTGACGATATACACGTCCTGCTCATAATACTGCTGCCCGGCGACGTGGATACGTCCGCCGACCCTCGGAGCTTTCTCGACCATCTCCTCAGCTCTCGGTCGTCTAGAGCCCTTGAGCCGTGTAGGGCCCTCGGTGGTGGCATTCTCAACAAACTACATACGTACCTACAGTACTTTCGCCATTTCAACTAGATTTACTGAATCGTGAGGTCTGACCACTGCAGATTCAGTAGCCACTAGAAGGCAAAGACTACTGTAGATAGTAGAAGAAGAAGATCATCGTAGGGGGATCCATCATCAATGCATCACGCACTCTCCACGCTCAGCGTCTTCCGCCCCTGCAAGTGGTAGCAACACCCTCAAACCAAGAGCTTCCTCTCGGCGAGACTGTCAATCAATCGAGACACGTACAGTATGTACCCGTGCCACGGGGGGCTACACCCCCTCCTCCCGCACCTCCGGTACGTCCGGAACACCTCTCTATCCAGAGAGGTGTCTAACACCGGAATGAAAGTATCAGCGGTATGAAAGGTTTTCTTGATAGAATCAACTGCAATGCCTATAATTCCACAACACAATGACTACATGAAAATGTAACTGGCCTATTTGATTCCTCTACTTCTACACTATCGTTTCTGAGGTTGCAGGCCTTTTTACAAGCCATGAAAGTAATATATCTACAAAACAAGGAAGAGTGACCAAAAGATCGCATGTCTGAGAGAAGCGAAGCGGACGACTCAAGTTTCTATGGTAGCTAACGTGGCTATGGTAGCTACAGTAGTTACTCAACAATACCAGCAGAATCTGGGAGAGCCTGAAGCATCAGGGATGATAGTAGAAGAGTAGGGGAATCAGATAGGCACATAAAAATCATCACTTGTCTATCTAATTGTGGAGTTGTAGGTGTTTCAAATTGATGTTGTCAAGAGCCTGTTCTGTGAGTGACGACTATCATGACTTCTCAACAACACCACAAAAATCTAGAGAAGTCTATATCCTCAAGGATGATAGTAGAGAAGTAGGAGAATCAAATAAGCCGGTTACATTTCAATTCAGTCGTTGTGTTGTGAAGTTATAGATGTTGCAGCTGACTTGCAACTGAAAACCTTTCATACCGCTGATACTTTCATTCCGGTGTTGGACACCTCTCTGGATGGAGAGGTGTTCCGGACGTACCGAAGGTGTGGGAGGAGGGGGTGTAGCCCCCCGTGGCACGGGTACGGGATACAGTACCGTACCTAACCTACTATTTCTGATTACACAGCTAGTACGTACGTACTTTTCTCACACTAGAGAATCAGTCTCGTGAATAGTCTTCCCAACTGAATCACGATTACCGGATGACATACACCGATAGTCGGCCGTATTCATACCTATGTACTCCGTACATATCGTAGCGCTGTTGCACCCCTGGCACCACGCGAGGCAAATCAGGGCACGAATGGGCCAAGGATATCCTCTGGCGCCATCGGCAATTTACGGACGACGCCACGACGGGACTGGGCCTCGCGCCGAGGTCGGCCAACCTCAGGTCAGGCCCTGCGCAACTCCCGGACCCGAACCGCCCTCCCCCAGAGTAGCTGCGGCAGGCCCACCAGCCGGCCGAGCAGTGGTGCTGGGACCGCTGGAAGGAGCTTGAAGGAGGACCCGAACCGCCCAACAGACCCGGACCCCGGAAAAGAGGGGGGGTCGGGCGTGGAAGCCGGAGAGAATTCCGTATCCGACAAGGCGGCTCTCCCATTGCATGCCGGCCTACCGAAGGCACGCAGCAGCATCCTAGCGCAGATCCGCACGGGAAAAATTAGACTAGCAGCCTTACTGCACCGGGGCCGGATCTCGGGCTTCGTCCTCCTCGGCCTGTCCCCGTGGGTTGTAGCGGGAGGATGCATAACATGTGGTTCTTGACTGCCAGGTCTTCTACTACAGTAAGACAGGAGGTCTCTACCGTACTACTACAGTGGGGATCCGTAAAACTTAAGTGTTAAAAAAAGGTTTCTTGCAACTTTTGTCATTTCTTGATGGTTGCCAGTTAGTTTGTCGATGTAGAGGAGACTACTACTAAGGTTATGAGACAAGTTTTTCTAACACTTACGGACCCCCACTGTAGCTTCCAGCTGCTGACGTCAAACCCGTGGACAGCGGTTCCTGTGGTTGGACCTTCTTTCCCAGTTCTCCTGGGCCCGGGACCGACTGCAGGGGTCCAAGGGGGGGGGGGGGGGGGGGGGGGAAGGGGTGCTGGCCACCTGATCCAGAGGTCTACCAGTTTTATAGCTACCCCAGCATAATGTACTTTCGTAGCCTAGCTACTTTTAGAATAGAGTCGTAGCATTGATCAATTCATGTTTGCGAGTGGCTCGATGGCTCACTTCCGGGCCTATCGTACGTAACGTACCGCGGAAAATAATTAGGAGCTACCCTCCGTGCCCTCGTACTCCGTACATACGAGGGTAGAGCAGCTCCACAATTCAGTACGGATGCGTCGCGGCCGCCGAGACGTGCCAGCCTTACACCGATATCCAGGTCGCTTCACGTCGATGGATCCTGTCGTCCAAGAGCTGTCTCGACGCTACGACGTCGTTGACCTCCTCGCACATGCAGACCAGTCTCACCTGTCAGGATGGGAGACGATCACTCGCACTGCCGGCTTGATTGATTTATTGATTGAGACGGCCGGGCGTCGGTCTGATTGCCGACGGCGACACCACCCAGCACGACGCATGCGGAACGGGTGGCTCGCATCGTCTTGAAGGCCAAGCGGTGAGACTCAGATGGATGGGAAAGAGCCCGACGTTGCCAATGCCGGTGGTGGTGCCGGTGGCGGTGACGGAGCCAGTGCCGGTGCCGGTGCCGGTGCCGGGACGTGGACGCGGAGACCTGAGATATATCATGATGAACTGCTCGCCAGTTTTCCTTGAACATTGATTGATTCAAGCTCCCGTTGCGAGCTCTTATTCCAGACCGTACGTCCAGACCGTTATCAACTCCCGCGACCTTCCACCGTAAAGTCGCCCAAGATGGACGCCTTGAAGCAAGCCCAGAAGGACGGCGTCGTTCTTGGCCTCAAGAACGTGTCGGGCGTCATTGCCAGGCTCGATGTCGATGTGATGCTCTCCCAGCAGCCTGACACGTTCAACCTCTTTCTGCTTGCTCTCGAGGCTCTGCAGTCGCACGTCGACCCAGAGACCGGGAGGGGGCTCGACCAGGATAAGATGGGATACTTCGAGATTGCCGGTAGCTCCATATCCTTGACGAAAGCCATGTCGCCCGAGCTGACTCCGCGTGCGCCCGCAGGCATCCATGGGCTTCCGAATAGGCCGTGGGACGACGTCCGCAACGACAAGAGCCCAGGCGGTGGATCGTACTGCCCGCACGGTTCCATCTACTTTCCCACCTGGCATCGTCCTTACGTGGCCTTGATGGAGGTGGGTGGATCTATCATGGACCGAGCAAGATGCTGCCCCATCGAGCGAACGATGTTGACCTCGACATAGCAATCCCTCTACGATAAGGTGAACAGCATCGCCGGCGCTTTCGAAGACAAGGACCGCTGGACCGCGGCCGCTCAGAAATTCCGTCTTCCGTACTGGGATTACCATCGGCCACGCGGTGGGGAGTCCGTCTTTCCCGGTGTCAAAAACCCGGCTTCCGGGACGACCTCTTTCGGGTACGATTTCTCGATGCCCAAGATCCTGACCGTTCCGAAAATCATGGCCTACCGGCCAGGCGCCAAAAAGCCCCAGCTCATGAAGAATCCTCTCTATTCCTACGGCTTCCCCGAAGAGAATCTCTTGCCCAAGGAGTGGGACGCTGTCGACGAAAAGGACCTGGAGGAGGTGAGTGACCGAGCTTCGACGGCTCTCTACCGCTGCTGCTGCTGCTGCTGCTGCTGCTGCTGCTGCTACTGACTCTCGAAAGAACCGGATCCACGTTTCGAGAGAGATGACGACGCGCCATCCCACGATGTCGCGGGGGGAGCACAGCGATATCGCGAGCATGAACCAAGTTCTCCTAAACCAACGGGCGCAGAAGATCGAGACGATGCTCAAAATGATAGAATGGCCCGACTACGCCGACTACACGATATTTTCAAACACCAACGACCATAGTACTAGTACCGCCCTCGGCTCGCTCGAGGGCTTCCACAACAGCTACCACGTTCTCGTAGGCGGTCAAGGTCACATGGCCCGCGTACCCCTTTCGGCCTTCGATCCGGTCTTCTGGCTCCACCATTGGTGAGTGGCGGCCCGTTTGGTCTTGGGCGAGCTGGGGTTGCCGTTCGATGGCGATGGCGATGGCTCTAATGCACAAGCACAGCAACATCGACAGGATACTCGCCATCTGGCAGGCCATTCACGATGGCTGGATCAGGAGCAAAGAGGAGGCGACGGCGCCGCTGCTCCCGTTCCGTTCGGATAAGTCGGGATCGCAGTTCTGGAACTCGGACCGCTCGCGGGACTTTGAAGCGTTCGGCTACACCTATCCCGACGTAACCGGTCCCAAGGATCAGATCCGGTCCCGGTTCGACAGAAAGTATCGCTGGTCGTTGCACGAGGCCCTCCGACCGAACATTCCACCCGACCCGACTCCGGACATGGAGCCGATCGACGTCCGGAAGACGTATTTCTTCCATTTTGAGCCCCAGCCCATCAGCCTGCTTCCTCCCTTAGGCGCTCCGGCAGGTCAGGCTGCCCTTGCAGATGCGCCGTCCGCAGTCGAAGCGTCCAAGGAGCGGGTTGCGCCAGCCGTGCACAGAGGTCAGCAGGTGTTGGCCCAGGCGCCCACGAGCACTCCCAAGGGTTCCGAACCGGAAACCGGAAGCGAGGCGGCACCGAGTAAACTCGCCGCCGCCTCTTCTGGAGCGGTCAAGACGACCGCCGCCGTTCCCGTCGAGAGTCGTCCGCGGGGGCCGTTCGACCTCGAGGACAACGAGATCCTCGCGAAGGAGCCCGAGGGTACGAAGGTGATCCGGCAGTGGTTCGTCGACAATTCGGTCGAGAGGTGAGAAGATTGATGTCCAATGCCATTGACGATGACGACCAGGGAGAAGCTCGGCTGACCGGCTCGACCTGGAAAGGAACGCAAACCATGGATCCTTCACGGTCTTCTTCTTCATCGGCGACTTCGATGATAAGCCTGAGAACTTCATGACCTCGCCAACCGTGGCCGGCATCAACCACGTCTTCGTAGCGCCGCCTCAGACATGCGCGAACTGTGCCCTGCAGGCGGATGAAGCAGCCATCGCGTATGAGACCAATCCGGTCACTTCGATGCTCCTCGACTACATCGAGAATGAGAACAAGGAGCTGAGGAGTCTCCATCCAAAAGATGTCGTGCCTTTTCTCAAGGCCAATCTCCATCGACGCGTGCTGGGGGTGCGTTCTTCTTTCATCTCTTCCCGTACTTGTATGGCTGCTGATGCCACTGCTTTCCTGCAGGCGAATTCGGTGGTGCTCAAGCCGGAGGATGTCAAGCTCAAGGTCTCAGTGTCCACGACACTGTCATACGCCGCCCCCGGCTCAACCATCCCGGAGTATGTTTGCCGCGCGACATATCCGGAAGTGACTGGCGAGCAGGTCTGATCAGGCCAGTCGACTTGGCCATCGCTCAGAAGTGGGATTTTGGTTAGGAGCTCCCATGCTCGAACCAATCACGTCGGCCAATAGGCTTGCTTGTGTTTTTTGCTACCACAAGAGAAGGCATGTGCGACTGGGCAACAGATAGCTCACTTTTGGTTACCAGCCCGGAGATGTGATATGTGACCATCACCCCCATGGAAGTTGCTTCTTGATCCACAAGCTCGCTAGCCTATCACGGACCCCTAACCTTCCTTATACTTGGGTTCTTACCCTGATCGCCTCCTGGAAGCCAACGAGTAGACTACAAGGGAGGAAGAAGACAAGTGCTGTCTCTTGTCTCTCGTCTTCCAGGAGGAGAAGAGGTATATCACGTATGGCAACCGGACAGCAGCGGGAGAAGCAATGATTGTGGTGGGGGGGGCTTACCACAAGTGTCAGCAAGCAACTTTGGGTACAATCAAGGGGGTAAGAGGCCAGAGTCAAAGTCGGGAAAGCACGAAAGCTAGAGCTGTGGCTGTCAAAGTGGTTGTTGATCTGAGGGTTCCTAGTCAAGATGTAAATGGCCACACACCCCACCTACCCCTCTCGTTCTTTCCTCCTCCCCTCTCCTCCAATCACAGGGCTTCTTCAAGGTGATCAACTGATTCTTACTGGAGAGGCAAACAGTATTTGTCGATCTTCAGCCTTCTCCATTCTTACTTCCTCTCCCTCGCTGCGCACCGTGGTCTCGAGAATTTCGACCATTCGACTCCACATCAAGTTGTGGTTACTCCTCACACATCACTTGGCTTGTTTTGTGAACCGATGATGGCATCTACATCTTGTCAAGATACGGATGAGCGCGTGGGAAAGTTGTGGTAGGTGCTCCCAGAGGCTATCGATCAGAGAGGTTGGAGCCACGGCCTGATCTACATCTCTGTCGTGAGATGTGAGTTGGACCGTGACATGTCACTGGAAGAGGATGTGGCTCATTTCAAGAGGATGGTTGCTTCGCTCGGGTTACCGGCACCAGCGGAGTGGATCATTTCGTTAGACCACTATGGAGAATCTTTGCTACTCGTGCGGAAGCTCGTTTACAAGATTGCGGATGAATGCACGGCTTAACAGGGCCGCTCACTCATCATCGAACACTTTGCTAGCATTGCACAACATTGGAACTTTTATCTGCGGCAGAGCCACGAAGAAAAAGCTCTCGGGACAGCGTACGACTATCTCGGCACAGCTCACGACTTGGCATGTGATGAAGGCTCCAAGAGCTTGGGCAGAACAGATGTGGTCCTCATAACAAGCCCGTTTCCCCGGACTCTCAACCTTCAGAATGATCGTCCCTCGAAGAAGGGCTGATCGGTCGAGCTCATCAGCACAGTGTTCGACTTCAGGGAACCACTTCTCAGAGGACCCGGTCTCGCACAATGTCCACGTTTCGTGGCTCGGCTCACCGACGAGGTTTTCTACCAGCTTGACCGTGGTCGCACTGGGATCATGTTTGGAGACGTGGTCGAGGCCCTGAACGTCGGCAGCGACGCCACAACACGGGCGAGCTACAAGCTGTGTGTTAGCGCGATGAGGACCAGGATCGAATCGTGGAGGGACCCGTCGTCCACTCGATCGGCCGTCGGACCGTCGCGCTCGGGACAGGAGGCCGCAGCGACCACATCCGCCGAGTTTTCGCCCGCCAACCTGACGTCCATATTGTACGCCCACCACCGACACCACGGAGAGCCTGGAGGAGTTGTCGCCGGGCCCCTGGACATCTGCGCCCCAGAGGGCGACGAGGCTGAGTTGGTGGGAACTATCATCTGATGCAACGGACTCGAGGCAAGCGTCGTCCACCGATGGATGCAGAACTCCACGACACTTGTCATCAGCGTACGGTCGACCGTCCGGTCGATGTTGAGATAATGGTCTGATGTCAAGCACGTCGCTCATCTGCCGGGGCCCATACGGGGTATAGCTGGTGCAGTCCTCTCCGTCCTCTGACATCTCCACCAACTCCTCCGAACTCTCCTCAGCCAACCTCGGCTCCCATCTCTCCTCGGTCACCCTTGCCTTTGTCCGACGACGCCAAGAGCGGAGGCAGAAGCAATCAAGACAGGAGGCATCAAGATCTCCGGTAACTGGTTCACGAGGCAAGATCGGGTCAGATCCATTAGGCCAGCACAGCCAAGAGCAAGGCACAATGTTAGAAACGAAGAGAATACCACGTTATCCAAAGACCGTAACGTAGTCAAGTTGTTTTACACAGTCAAGAGGATGAAAGAACATTTGCTTTTCCCCTTCTCTCTTCTCTTCCCAGAGCCAGATCCCACCTCTCCCCAGGCTCTAAGCAAAAACAGAGGTCTGAAATCGGACACTTTGTATTCACAACCATGCGGGTGTCGTTGTATTCTTCCTGCTCCTACTCGTACCTTTGCTCCAACCTTTGCTCCTGCCCTCACTCCCGCCATCACTCTCACTCTTGAGGGACATCTACGTACGGAATACATGGGGGCAAATCAGGCAACTTGGGTGCTGGAGCTACAAGGCAATGGCTTGCTCTGAGCGGGGAGGAGATGATTATCATTGATGCCCTCTCAGACCCGAGGGCTATATGGCCCCCTATCCTGCTGACTAGCTCTACTGACTAAGCCAGCCTCAGCCCTGCGGCCGCAACACTGGGTCACGCGGGGGCTTGAACAAGACATCGTCATCATCGAATTCAGGTAGCAAAAAAAATCTTTGGACTTCAGAGCCAATTCAGAATCAAGCCAACCACAGCACTCCGTAGAATAGCGAGTACAGTGGCCAGAGTGGTAACATGGTGAGCGGTTATTTGAGTCAGACCTGTCAGAACACATTACGCACATATCCGTTCAAAACAAACAGAGGAGGAGTAGCTGTATGAGGTACATTGCATCTCGTACCGAAAGACGAGAGTAGACGGAAGGGGGCATTCCCTCCCCCCCCCCCCCCCCCCCCCTTTTTTTTTTTTGCCGGAGGGGTATGATACGTACGGAAGGTACCCATGCGTACGTTCCGTACAGTACGCATCTCGAAGTTCAAGCTCCTTCCCGTACGGAACGTACGGAACGTACATCATTCGTCGAACATCGCAGCTCAAAGTTCGAATTGGCCGTAAATTCGTCAGAGCGTCGCAGGAGAGAGAGCTTTTCCCACACTCCCCCCGCTTCCTCTGGACAGATACGTATCTCGAAGTTCGAGTTCCTTCCTGTACGTTACGTACTGTACAGCACGTATTACCAAAGTGCTTTATTCGTTGAACCATCGCAGCTCAAATTTCGAATTGGCCGTAAATTCGTCAGAACGTCCGTCTGAGGAGAGCTTCTTTCCCCCACCCTCTGCCCCTCCCCCCTCCCCCTTTGCACAGGTACTGTACTGTACGCGCCGTACGTACAGTACGCCTCGTACAGTACGCCTCGTACCGTACGTATCTCGAAGTTCAAGCTCCCTCCCCCTACGTTCATTCGTCAAACATCGCAGCTCGACTTTCAAATGGGCCGTAAATTCGTCAGACGTCGCAGGAGAGCTTCTCCCACAGATACGTATAATTATAGAGGTTTAAGCTCCTTCCCGTACCGACGTGCTTTATTCGTCGAACATCGCAACTCGAACTTCGATCTGGCCGTAGATTCGTCCGACATCGCTGGAAAGAAGATACTGAAGAGCGAGAGGAGGGGGTTAGGAGGAGTGTTTCCCCCCCTCCCCTTCCTCTGCATAGGTACGTATCTTCAAGGTCAAGCTCCTCCCGTACTCTTTTCTTTCGTCGAACAGCGCGACATCTCGAATTTCTGTCCTTTTATACCTGGACGTGGAAGATAAGTTCATTCATCCACACTTGCCTGTGACTTGGGAGTTCCAAGATACGGTACAGAGTACTACTATCTTTTCGGTGAGTTGTATGACAGTTTAGATCTAGTGCTTGGTCTCTTGCCTGCCTGTCTCCAACATGCTTCTCCGAGATAGCCCGCTGGCTCATACTTACCGCATCCATCCCGTCCTCCCTCTCCCTCCACCCAACCCCAGCTTGTCCCTGGAGATAAGTGGTCAAACGGGCGAAGGACATTTGAAAGATCTAGTCTTTCTCGGGCCGCTGAGCGGTGACGAAGTGGCTGATTTTGGAACATTAGTTGGACGGCTGGAAGTTTGGGGGGGAGGGGGGTTTGCATGAGACGAGAGGGGAGATGGAAGATAAAGAGTGGATAACGGAGACGAGAGTGAATGCAGCACGAGATGTACAGGAGAAAAAAAAAAGTATTCATTGCGAGAGGGAAAGAGGGATAGAGACAGAAAGAGAGCACGCATCAGACAAGTACACCCGAGCAGCAACATGAGAAACGAAATCAAGAAAAACGTACTACGTCGAGTAAAAGTGGATCCTCGGATCCAGCAGCTCCTTGCGCACGTCGGCGATGAGCATCTCGGCTCTGACGGGCTCCCACCGGAGCACGTTGGTGAAGAGTCGCAGCGTGTAAGCCTGCAGCGAGTCTAACATCGCCAGCAGGTTCCACTTGCCGAGTTCCTTGTAGTGCGGCCTGCAATAAATGTGTGATTAGATATCGAGGATGATTCTGTGCAAGAGGAGGAAGAAGAGAAGAAGGAAGAAGGAGAGACACGCACGCCTTGGCCCACGGAGACAGTGGAATCTGTTTCGAAGCATTAGTTATCGTAGGTAACTAGCTACTCGGGTAGCCCCCGCCCGGGGTTGCACGTGCAGCATAGGGTTGCGCAGCACGGGTTTGCACAGCATGAGGTTATGCAGCATAGGGTCGTGCAGCACAGGGTCACACACCTTCTTGATCACCTCCTGCACGTTGACAAAGCCAGCTCCTTCGACGTGGCCTTTGATGAGCGGGGCCACGTTCATGACCTTGCCAAACGTCTCGGCCGCCTCGTTAAGGTTTTTGACCCACTCCAACATGGCCGAGTTGGGAGGAACGGAATCGTCGTCGGCACGAGCGGTCGTCTCGCTGTTTCCGCCCAGCCACCCGACTGAAGTCAACACGAGATGCCCCCTGGTCTCACAAAAAACATGTTCACGAAAAGTGGTGGTGGTGGGCGTTGCGATGGGAGTGCTGCCACAACTTACTATTCCTGCCATTCTATCCAGCCACCCGGGTTCAGGTTATTGTAGCATTGCTGGAGCAGCTTCGGCACGTCCTTGAAACTGCCGCCCAGCGTTCGCAGGTGGATGTAGTCGAACTTGGTCGCGTGGGTCCATTCTGACTCGGCATCGTCCACCTGACCACGGTCAGTGTCGATGCAGCTTGCTTCAACGTACTACGTCTGCGCACCTCGAACTTCAAATTTGGCGGCACCCTAGGACACGGCCCGTCAGCGTTGAGCGGGACGTATCGGGGGGTTTCCGGGGGACGGGGGGGGGGGGGGGGTAAGCTTTTACCAGGGTGGCTGGATCGGGCTGAGATCCGTCCCAATCACTTCGGCCGACGGGTACTCGCTGCACACGATCAATCATCATCCGACCACCATCGAGTGGACCCTCCAAGGCAGCTCATGCGGGGACCGTACTCGGCAAAGTCGATCGCCCAGATTCCTTGCATCAGACGTCAGTCGTGACTGTTCAGACTGTGGATCTCCCTTATCCCCTACCGGTTCCCGTCCCAACGTCCAGCACGCGTCCGGGATTGCGACCGATGGGTGCCAAGTGCAGTTTGCCATCCAGAATGAGATTGTGAAGATGGTGGATCTGGTATTCCCCAGTTATTCATCTGTCCAAACCAAGGCCCGGGACGGGCTGTGTTCCCTACGAGGTCAAGCCTGTCTTGCTCCTTCTCGTCGTTCGGCTGCAAAGAAAGGTGTCAGCACCGGCTTGTGGATCGAAGACGTGGGTCAATTCTCACCAGCGGATACTCTCCGTCTCGGAACCGATGGTACCTCCTACCGTTCTCGTACCTGTTGCCCCCTGATCAGGACCGAAGAAGCAGCGAGCCTAAACGATACCGAAGACAATTACTTGTAATCAAGGATACTGGATGCCAAGGACGTGGTGTAGCTCTCGCTATCACAGACGTCAGTTGCTCCGCCCACAAGCGAGTCGGCGTGGCCACTGACGATCCATCCCCAAAGGCCGAGTCGCTATCGGTACCGGCGTCCTACGCATTCAAGACCCATCAACAAAGATTCATCCCGCCTGATACGGGAGTGAGAGCTGGCGACAGACATCGGGCTCGATGGCGGGAACCGCATCCGCCGCGTCCCCTGTCGGCTGCTCGACTGGAGCGGCTGGGGTTGCAGTCTGCGCCGCTGAGCTCGAGGTCTGCGGTGCCGGACTCGAAGGCTGCGGCGCGTCCGGAGCCGAAGTTGGCGCCGGAGTCGAGCTCTCCTGCTGGGCCGCCGTCGATGACGAAGCGGCCCCGGCGGCACCCTGCGCTGGAGGCGTCGAGGTATCCGTATCTTTGCCGGCGGAAGCCATCTTGGTGTTTGAGCTCGCTCAAGGTGGTGTTTGGCGGGCGAAAGGTCCAAGTAGCGACTGAGTGAATCTCAAGGATCGTTGTCACGGCACAAGCAATCGCATTCTTCGTACTCGGGGGAAGCGCTGGTGCCGCATATATATTGTGGTACAGGACGTAGATACGTACGTTACGTACTCCGAGGCGCAATGCCAACGCAGCGAGCTGCTGTCGACTAGCGGTTCTGGCTACGTAAATACATCGATAGCCTCTTCTCCCCTCTTTTGCGTGACCATGATTCTGGGCCGTTCCTGCTGTTCCCGCTGCGGGGCTGGCCCGGCTGGCTCCTGGCCCGGCGGGGTGGGCGAACGTGCGGCCCGTGCGGTATCGCGCCGAGAGGCGGTACGGTTGGACCACTCGTCGCAGCAGACTCAGCGCGACATGTCGAGTGTACGTATTGGCGCCGTCTGTTTGGAGGACACGGGATATCAGCGCTCCGGATGTCCGTGGGAGGTGACCCCCACCTGCACACTATCCCACATGCAGTAATCCGGTGAACCAGCCGCCTGGCCAGCAGGGCGCGGGCTTCGGGAACGTGGAAGCGACATTCGGGCGAGGCTCGAGATGCTCGACGAGGCCCGTGGAGAAACCCATCCGTCCATATGTTTCCAACAGAGGGAGAGAACGAGGTCCTACAACCTGCGTTGATATATTGCTGTTCGGACGATTGGCTGAGGGATCTTATAGATGCATGATGAGTAAGCGTGTCAAGGTCACGTGATCAGGTAGAACCCCTTTCTCGATCCTCCCCAGACATGAATGCTAATCAGCAAACAGTAAAATGCATTGACACCATCCTCGGCAGTGATAATCGTCCAAGTTTGCGATGCCGATATTGTATTGGGGGCATAGACCGTGCTTGATACACGGACCGTTGTCGCTGGCAAGACAAAGGTCGACCCGACTGTACGAGACCCCCCCCCCTCAGCGCTGGCGTTTGCGCAACTGCTTCTCCCGCTCGTACGCCTTCGCCTCGTGAGCCTCTTCGCCCTGGATCTCGGCCACGAGCCGCTTGTACTTCTTCTCGTACTCGGCGTCCTGTTCCTTCTTCTGCCGCAGCCGCTCGCGCGCGATGAAGTTGGCGTCCTTCCGGAGCTCCCGCAGCACCGCTTTCTTCTCGCGCTTGTGCTCGGCCTTGAGCTTGTTGAACTCCTGTCGCTCGCGGTTTGGATCGTAGTGCTTCTTCGGATCGTACGACTCTTCGAACTTGGGGATGGACGTCTTGATCGCGAGAGGTCGGTGATAGTGTAGGGCTAGAGGCCGCCGCAGACGGCGTGCCTCATCGACCGATGCTTCCACGTTTTCCACGACGCTGGAGATTTTCTGGGACAACTGTTAGTAGGAGAGTGTTCGGCCCGGGAAGTAGATTGACACCCACAGTGGCAAGCGGAGCCAGCATCTTGTGAGACGACTCGCGTAAGCGTCTCAGGGCTTGAAGGACTGGGCCGAGCGCGTCGACAAAGGCCGGGTGGGATACCCATAGCTTTGCCATATGATCGACCAGTACCGTGAACGTCTCCAGAACAGACATTTTCAGCAGCTGCTCTTCGCTCTCAGACAAGTCCTGTGGCAGGACATCCCAGAAATGCAGTCTTCTCGACTGCTGTGAGCACCTTGCTTGGATTCGCAACGACGCAGGTAGATCAAACAGAGGAGCCGAGTTGGCAGGTATGTCTAACCCGGCGGGAGCCAACGCCCTGACTGCGTTCAGAATGTAGTTGACTAGCTCCGGAATGTAACGCTTGGCCAGACTTTGGTACTGCAAGCAGAGGGATCCGATCAACGCCCCGGTGGCGAGGTCGCTGACGTTCTCTGGTCGTGTCTGACTTAGATATCGACCCATGCTCATCATTGCCGGTGTGACGACCTGATGGAAGTGATCCGAGGTGGGGAAGATCGCAACAACAGCTGTGAGGATGATCAAGTCCCCCGGCTTTGGCGAAGTGGGCCGCTCCTCGTGCAGACAAAGCAGCCGATCACGAAAGGCGTTGCCCACCTCGATCGGATACGCCTTCGCGAGCGAGTGGACATGACGGATGAGCTGCTCAACCGCGGCCAAGGGAGGATGCACCGGCTGGTCGGCAAGAAATGCAACGTGCTTGACGAGAAGCGACGCAAAGACGCCGAGCTTCTCCTTGTTCCCACTCTCCAGCTCGGGACTGTATAGAAAGCGGATGCGTCGCACAAACGCGGGCAGATCATCTGCTGAGACGTCCCCAACAGCCTCCATCAGTTCCTCGTGAGTCTGCGGACACGCATACTGTCTGGTCGAGCAACGTGCTGCGGGTGCGCCCAGAGCGAGTAGACCTTGCCGGTCGCCTTCGTCGACTGTCAGCTCCCCGATAAACTCGGCGTCGCCGTCGCTATCAGCCTCGCTCAATGAGTCGTCTAGTAGCGAGTCCATGTCGTTGCTGACTTCATCAGCAGAGTCGCTGGCGATCAGGCCACTGTCCAACACAAAGTCGTCCTCGTCTTCCACGTCCATCTCCGGCCTCCTGGTAGATCCTGACACGCCGGAGCCCAGTCCAAACCTCCTTGCATCATCCATCTCAGCTTCTTCTGTCTGTCGGGTCGGAGGGTACTCCCTGGCTGGCTCTCCGTCGTCGCTTTCATCGGCATAACGCTGCATTCGGCGAAGACGATCCGCGTTCATGCTGTGCAGACGGCTGGCCTCCTCCTGAGCTTTCTCTTCTTCCGTCTTTGTTTTATCGGTGGGTCTCGATCTCCTGTCGAGTGCCATTTCTCTAAGCTGCTTGTCGTACGCCTGATTTTTCGAAAGAAGATCGGAGCTCCCAGCTTTAGTCCCACTTGATGGCTGCTCGTTCGGATCTTTTGGGGGTGCTTCCGTGTTGGAGATGACTTGTCGGCCCTTCATTATGGCCAGTAGTTGAGGTAGTTCCTTGTCCAACGCCTCTCTTTCGTCTTCGTCCTCTTCTTTGGCTTGTTGCCGCTCATACTTATGGAGCTTTGACTTTGAAATGACCTCATGAAGGATGTCTTTACGTGATTTGGGTCTGTCGTCCGTACCCGGCTGTTCATCGTCATCACCCGAGTCCAGGCCAAAGAGGCGCTTCCGCTTCCTCGAATTGGTATTTGACTCCGACGGGCTATGATCACTTCCTGAATCGTTCTTGCCGTCGATCCTGTCGTTCCCTAAGGACAGAGCCTTCCCAAAATGTGTAAGCTCCCCCTCCTCGTAGTCGTCCTCGAGATTAAAGACGGCGCCGTTCTTGAGTCGCCTCTGCTTCTCCTTCGTGAAACGCTGCAGCATCCGCTCCTCGGGGTCCATTGTGGGATCATTCTCTCCGAATCGGCGGTCTACAATGCCACCGACTTTATTTCTCTGATGCATCTCCTTGAGCAATGTCCCTCTCCTCTAGATGCAGCGAGTATCAATCAGCGAGAGTGACTCGTCGCGACCGATACAACGACACTATTACCCACCCTTTCCTCCCCGAAGCCCTTCGTAACTCCTGGTCGTCCGACGACATCATTGGATGCCTTTGCACCCGTGGTCTTTCCAGTGGTGATGTCATACTTGCTCTTCGCTCGCGATGGCAACTGGTTCTCAAAGGGATTGAACTGCTCTCGAATGCTGTACAACGCCGCCGCCTGTCGATTCCTACGCTCTTGGGTGACTCCACTCCCGCGATCCTTCTTCTTCTTCGACTTTGACTGCGATGGACCGATGATGCCCTCGACCCTGAGAGACGCCTTTAGCTGCTTGAGCTGTGATGGCGGCATTTTTGTGAGCGAGGTTGACTTGTGGTCTGTGAAGAGTAAAGACGAATTGCCAGGTCAATTCCAAATTCACGTGCGAGCTTGATCGCGGCTTCTTCCCCCGCTCTCACCGCCTTCAGGATTCTGCCGCCTAACTTGACCCACCCAGCCAGTCGTACCGGTGAACGCCAGCCAACTTTCAACCTTCTTAACCAATATCTCCGCCAACAATGGAGTCTCGCAGCGTGAGCGCCTGGATGTGGTTCGGATTGGGCAAGTACACCAGGATGTTCTTGAGCAAGCACTCGCTGAACACTGCAATACAGGTGCTTTCGCCTTTGTGGCACTTCAAACAGCGACAGGCCAATACCAACAGAGACGTCGTCCACGAGAAATCCAGCAGTCTTTGCCGGCCCCACGCCTGTTGGATCAAGACACCGAAGATGGTCGGTACCCAAGTGCATTGTCTCTGCGGCCGGTACTGACCTTTTGTTCAGCTCTCAAACTCGAAACGCTGGGCATCTTGACCGAGGGGCCTAATGGCGATCTTCAGTCAGCGTACGCTTTTCCAGCCCCTAAGCGACATTCCCAGCAGCTGATGGACCGCAGCGCCGTGAGGATCATCTGCGAGCGTTCCGTATCCGGTCCTACTTTCGGGCTGTTGCTGCAGGATATATCCGGCGCCGACCCAAATCTCCGCGCTGGGGGCCTTACTGCATTGAAGTACCTTTGCCGGAGCCGTGAGCGCCTACCACGCCCAATTCAAAGAAGTACCCTATTGACAGTTCTCAGCATGCCGTCATATGATCGTCAAGTACGGCACCTTCGATGCTGTGGTCACGGCGCTTGAGAGGTTCCTAAACGATCCCGGACGGTCTGGCTCCCGCCACCGTCCGCCACCGGAACGACAGGCCATGTATATTCTTGCGTGGCTGCTATCTCGAAATACCGGACTAGGGGTGAAGGCCGGGGTAGTGAGGCGATGGCTCGCAAAATATCCCTTCGGGAGCAACGATACGGAAAGGCGCGAAGCAATCAAAAAGATTCGCTCGTGCGCTTCCGACGACTGCGTCATGTACGAGATCATCTTGCACCTGGAGACCAACAGGGAGGCAAAGAAAGACATGGAAGAAGCCGGTCTGATCGGCATGTCCCTTGAAGAAGACGAGTGCGAGCGGAGAGCCGATACGGAAACGTTTCCGGTGCTCGAAGGGATGCCCAGGGTCAGGAACGACACGTCGGAGGAGCGCGAGCTCCGCAGACGACGCAGAGAGGCCATCGTCGTCAGCGATGGCCTCCAGCCAGCTCGCTGGGACGAAGCCGCGCCGAGGAGGAACGACCCCACTCTGTCGGCCGAAGACGAGAATGCGGAAGCCGATATGCGGAGGCTCATCAGCTCCGTCCTCGACATCGACGGAAGCAGCCAGGCCCTGCAAGTCTCGACTTGGAGATCGTGGATACCGTGGTCGTACGCCGCATCTTCTAATCCTTTCTCTCCCACTTAGGAAAATGGTCTTTGACTGGAGGAGCGCCTTGCTTGTACCTCTTCTTTTACATGCCAGACGCTGGGTTTTCGGGGGTGTTGGAGGGGAGGGGTGGGGGTGTTTGAGGAGCGTCGATTCTTTAAACGCTACAAAGCTCGTGCCATGATTTGCACGACGCAATGCCGTTATATATCCGCTGGCCTCTTCCCCACGTCTACGCCAAGAGGCCTCTAATCCAGTGCAGAAATCGGACGGATCGTGTTATACAAATACACGTGATGTTGTTTTGCTTATTTGATGACACAGACGACAACTGTTCTCCGAGTGTAGTTGCACGACGGCAAATCATCTCCGTCCGACGTCGGGGGTTATAAGAGCTTCCCTCGAGCCGATAGCTTTATGAAGTTGCCCCTTTCGCCACCCGAACGTGCTCAGTTTGGCCTGTCGTAGTAATCCACGATGGTGTGTACACCGGCTCGATTGGCCCCCATGATGAATGCTGCAAAGCTATCAAGAACAGAAGAAACGTTGTCGTGACCCGTCAATGGTATCGTCTGTCGCTGACCACACAAAGACGATTGGTACCTCGGATGAGCGGGTCAGAGTCCCTTCCAGGATAACTTGGTGATGTGATCAGGTCTCTTCCTGCTGTTCTTGATCATGCCAATATATTTGAGCTCCGCCAGCGAGCGGTAAAACAGGCCTCTGCCATACTAGTCAGTTCCATAGCTGACTGTTGGTGCGAATTGAATCAGACCCAAGGGTATCAACTTACAGTGCGTTCCTTGCGTCACAGTCCTCACCATCCTCCCCGCCGATGACAGCGTAGAAGGCTGACCACAGATCGAAGACATTGATGAGAGCCCCGGACTCGAGGTAGAGCTGGTACAAGATAGCGGTGACCGGCTGCGTTGCCGCCAGCCCCTCAGCCGACGGTTTGCAACATTCGCAGTCCAGATAGTCTCGAGGTCTCGATAGCGCACGCTCGATGGCGAATCGAGGCTTCGGGCTGAAAGTCTCTCGATAGGGCGATTTCATGTCGTAGAGAAACACCTCATGAAGGAAAAGGCTTGTCGGATCCACAAGATTGATTTCAAAATACGCCTTCAGAGCATCACGCACTGAATGAACGAGCTGCACATATGTCGACTGGTGTTCTGACATCTCCGGTTGCGCTTGACTGAGTTCGATCTTTTGCCTCACTACCGCAGTCCGTAGCCTCTTCTGAGAGATCTTGGCCTCGCTAGTGACCACCCATTGCTGCCCCTCGATGATCTCTGACAAAGACATCATCTTCTCGTGCAGATCCGAGAGCTTCGGCCCTTGAGGTGAGCCCTCGAGCGGCGACGATCGGATATCTTCAAGAAGCCGCAAAAATGCTTTTGGCTCCATTTTTGTAATGGCTAAGAGCACTTCGCGTACATAGACGGAGCTAGACAGCTCTCCAGCCATGGCTCTGACGTAGGAATCCATGAAGGTAAAATTCCGGGCCACCGAGACTTTGGAGAAGAGGGAATGGAATACTTGGACAGCGTCTAGCAACCGATCCATGATTTTGGGGAACTTGGCGATCGTCTGGAGTACCTTAGACCGCAGGAATTCGTCATCTTTCACGAGGGCCAGGGCCCTTTGAGTGTCGTCCGCATCCAGTGTCATCTCGACCAATCTTGCCGCAAATTAGTGCATGACGCCAAAGGTCCGCTCCGTGTCGTTCCTTCTCACCTGCGGAAGGAGCCTAAGTTGCGAATAGCCTCGTATAATGCTTGGTCAAATGTTAGTGACTCTGCATCGTCCGCCAGCAGTATGCTCAGAGGATTCGCGTAGAAATGCGACATGTACGCGTACTGCAATGTCGTTAGCTAGGAAAACGAAGCCGAAACGCTCATGCTACCTTCAAGCCGCTGATGAATCGGTGCACGTTCTGGCCATGATCGCGCTGCTGGGTTGTCGTTGACGTACTAAGCTGTGGGCCCAGTCTCACCACACTCGAGCGACCAAGTGCTGCTGCAGCAATCCGCTGGAAAGCAGCATCTTGTTGTTCAACATCAAATTGCTCCCCTCGGAGGTTGCGTAGGGTATGTTTAGACAGCTTGTCCTGAAAGTTGCTGATAGAAGTGCCTATTCCAAACAAGAGCACGAATGGGATGCGGTCCAGCCAAGATCTGTACTACATCAACGCGGTTTGATCCTAGCAGTGATAGGCACTTACCTAAGCAGGCAGATAAGCTCTGTGAGCAGACCTCCGTCAAACCCTTCAGCATCTTGAAAGGATACCACGACTTTCTCAAAGTGATGTCGTTGCAAGTGTTGGTACAGCAAAGTCAAATCATAGTCTAGGAGCTTGCGTGCCTTGAATAGGTCAGCTGTGTAGTCTGGTGAACGGATGTTGAACTTACGGACGGTGCTTGAAGCATGCTATCCTCGTCGTGGGCATGAATCTGGCTTGTGGCTTTGCGAACCAGATGTTTCAGGACGCTTTTGAGGTTGCCTGCTGAAGCCGACGTAAGGTGAATATATGCACAACGCAGGTCATTTTGCGTCTGGGTTTGCAATTGTTCGAAGAGGAGTCCATGAGAGGCGATGCTAGGCCCTGTCGTAATGAACCCGGTAGGAATCGTTCCACTATGTCGAGTCAGAGCTGTCAATCAATCACATGATTTTGATCGCCTCACGAAGATGTGTCCGAGTCCCCAATGAACGAGACTACATTGCTCATGGTATCAGAGTTGATACTGCTTAGAAGATCCTGTTGCGTTCAGTGTGTCGGCTGTTCAATTGAGTGGGATAGCCGTCTCACCTGGAGATAGGATTCCTTGCAGGACCATGCCTCTTGGAAACGACCGTACCGGCGCTCTACATGGGCAACGGGCTCTGTGCCAGATAGAAGTCTTCCAAACAGTCGTCGGTTGCCACTGGCTAATTCGGGCCCCTTGAGCTTTCGACGTTTCGAGGCATGATTTGATTCCGGCGTATAGATATAGCATGGCTAATTTATGTCAGTCGGTTTCGGCAACCGGGAATCCAGGCGTTTACAGCGATACCTGATATTGCTGGCCAGCATAGCGGTCGTCTTGGCCCTCTGCCATAGCTTCGTATCCTAAGGAACGGACAGTGAGAAGATGGATTGAGAGTTCAAGCAGATGAGGCTCAACCAGCTTGACTTCGACCAATCACGCATTTATGTACATATGTACTGTAGCTCTTCTGGAAATTTGAGAGTTCGTGCAATTTGGTGTCGCTGGGTAAACGTTTCTAACGCGGTACCGGTAGGCGCGCGTCTAAGATGCGGCCATCACATTCGGGGAAGCTATTAGTCAGCCACTTCACTAACCAGCCCGTGCCAGCGTCGTGAAAGAGCTTTTCGCGTGGCTAGCTTCTCCACCAGAATCGCCGAAGGAGTTCTCTCCCTTGATCCTTCCTCTATGAGGCCTTTACAGCCGGCGGGTTCAGCAACAAAGTCTCTGTTTGTTTGCCAATCATGTCGACTGCTTCTTACTCGCAGCAAGTCTGTGCCACGGCCGCGCAGATGCTTCAGCGACCTCCAGAAGTCTGCCAAGCAGTTTCGACGAAAGAAAAACACAGCAGACGACGGCAAGCCAGAGATTCGGTGGTTCGACCAGACTCCCGCTGACGGATCAGGCAAGGTGCGAGTTGAAAAGGCTGAGGATGATCAAGACACCAAGTCTCTTAAGAAGAGAATCGATCAGCTGGACGAGGAGTTGCAGCAGATGAAGAATGGTGGCGCTCTGGCGATTCCCGCTGTCATATCTCGATTGCTCAAGAATGAAGGGGGTCTGGACGAGGACACAAAGAGCGCGCTGGATCAGCTGGAGAGGCTTTCGAAGTCGCTCTTGTCTGGGAAAGAAATCGCTTCTGATGGATCCGAGAACATCGCGAGAAGCACGGTCAAGATCACTCCTCCAAAGGAACAGCGGGTTTACCTCAATCGACTCAATGGCTACCTCAAGCAGGCCGAAGCGATAGGGTTTGATACCGCTACGAACAGGCAGCTGTGGCGCTGGTTCGTTCGGTGTAAGCAAAACATCCCAAGATTCGCAAAGAGCGTCTCCCCGGAGACGTGGAACATTATGTGGGAATCTCAAGCGTCTCGGCCACATTCTGACCCGGACCGAGCTGCACATCTACGGTCTCTGGCTCAGGGTATCATGGACAGAGGGTTGCAGCTCAGTCCAACGCAATCGCTGGAGTATACCGAAGCTCTTTTCTTGGACGGGAAATTGGACAAGGCGATTGAGCAATGGAACGTCTACAGCCCGAGTTTGGGTGAAGACGTGAAGCTATCAGAAAGCTTCTACGTCCTCGGAATCAAGATGTTCGCAGCCGCGGACGATGCAGAGACCGCCCACTGCCTCGCGTTCAGTTTGCTGAATGACGAGAAGATCAACGATCCGAGAGTTCTGATTCCAGTCATTACCGTCTGGACGAGAAAGGGCGGCAATATCCCTCTTCGACGCGCCTGGGTGGCCTATCTCCGGATGCGGGAGCTGTTCGCTCCGGAGATGACAATGGCCGACTACGACGCCGTCTGCAAGGCTTTCCTCGATGCCGGTCGAGCTGATTTGGGGGTCGGCGTCTTCAAAGACATGATGCTTGCCCAAGACGGCCCTTCGGACTACGATTCCTTCTCGCTGTTTCGAAAAGCCTCACGTACCGTGAAAGAAATTCAGTCCATGGCCTCAGACACGTCTCAGCTCAACAAGTTGTCCTGGGAAGCCATGACGGCGCTCCCCAAAAGGATGCACAGCAAGTATTTTTACGGCAGTTGGATGAAGAAGCTGCTTGGGGCCGGTGATATCGAATCAGCCGTGCTTGTAGCCGAGCTGATGAATGCTCGACGGCTGGGACCGGATGCTAAGTACCTGAACGGTGTCATCGCGGCATGGATGCGTCGAGGAAACGCGGATTCGTTTAAGAAAGCCGAGGTGATGGCCTTGAAGATGATCGAGAACCGGAAGGGCTTCGCTTGGCAGAGACGAGCCGCAGAACGGGGAGAGGTAGTTGCGTCCGGCAGCTCTCAGCCCCCAGTAGTGGCCGACAATGGATCCGACCCTTGGACAACGTCTGCTACCTTGGAAACGTTTTGCATCCTCATCGATTACTATCTCGGACGCCAGAAGCATGACCAGATTCGCTGGCTCAATCGAGCTGTTCGGCTCGCGGAGTTCGAACCCAATGCTTTCTTCATGACACGCCTTCTGGCCAGCCAGCTGGCTACCGATGGCATCCGCAAGATATGGCAGACGTACGCGGACTGGGCGCATACCGGTAGAGGAAAACCTGACTTTGAGCTCTACGGTCTGCTGTGGGATTGTGCGATGATGCGCGCGAAAAAGACGTCCTCCTTGCAGCAGCCTCCACCGACAGCCTCGCTGGCAGAACCAGTAGCCCTCTCCGAGCCCGGCGAGGACTCCACGGTCCACAGTCATGATCGATCGATCATCCGCAAGCAGCAAGGGTTTCCGTCTCCGCGAGCTCTCTTCAGCAGCATGATGACGTGGTTCGTCGGCCTGAGCGGCAAAGAACGGGAGCGCCACCGAGAAGACTTTCCACGGTCCATCTACGACAGCGTGATTCGCAGCCTTTTGCAGGATGGTAGCGGCGACCTCGCTGGTGTGATTGTGGCTCTCCATTGCATGAAGGCTCATCTCGGTTTCTATCCGACAGCAGACACGGCCGATGACATCGTATCGTACCTCGCGAAGAAAGCCTCGGAGAAGGAAGAAGAGTTGGATCGGCAGGAGTACTTGCTAGACCGAGACCAGCACGCGCTCGGCCAACAGCAAGCCAGCTCGGCAGTCCCATCCAGATCAGGAAAGAAGCGCAACCCCTTCGCCGTCCACGAACACACGATGCTGGTAATGCAGCGTCTCCAGGAGATCGCCAACGCACGTACGATGCTTTTTGACAAACGAGCCATCGACGGCAAGGACGTTGCGGAGAACTTCAAGGAGGAGGAGAACCTTTATCTCCTCTCGTCTCTGATCAGGGACGTGCTGGTCAAGAACAGGGACATCGGCGAGCTCGACACGGTGGTCCAGCGCGCGGCGTGGGATATGGGGGTCGGTGGCATTGACACTGGGGACCACCTACACCTTGACTGACCGGCTGGCGGACTGCCGGGCCAGCCGATAATCTAGCCGGCTAAGTAGCATACTCGCTGGCTTTGCGAATGGCACAAGACGGGTAATGACACTGTACAGTATGTAGACCAACATCCATACTCAAGAATTCTCCATATGCATGCTCCACTGTTTACCCAGCAATAGGCTGACGGCCTGATGACCATACAGCACAGTAAGAGAGGAACGTATTTCAATAAGTCAGCATGGCAACGACATGACGAGCACTCCGGAGGTAATTTGTTACACCATGGTGATGAAAACCACAATCACAGCCACAATCACAACCACAGCTCCAGCTCCAGCTCCCAGCTCCAGCTTCGGTCTCCGCGGTGAGAGTCCTTTGACTTGATGACAGTATCTACAGCGCGGAGTTCCGTGGCGAGGAACGACTTGGATTAAACTGGTTGTATACGTGCAGTATATGCACCGCGTAGCTGTGTGTGTGTGTGTGTGTGTGTGCGTGCGCGCGAACATACGTACAGTATATGGAAGACGTCAGAGCTTTGCTGTCGTGGCACGGGCAGTCATGGGCAGATCAGCCAAGAATAGATAAAAAAGAAACCAGTGTGACTGACAGATCAGGTCCGCCCGAGATGGTTGGGAAGAGCACTGAATGTTGCCAGATTTTGGATTTTAGAGTGACCAGCCGGAGACAGGTGAATGGGAGGGGAGAGGGGGGGGGGGGGGGGGGGGGATTTTATCGTCGAACATCGCAAAATCCAGAAACTCGACCCGGCCAAATCAGACTGAGCTGGTCGAAATGTCGTTGAACATCTGAGTGTTAAGGAAGGCGGTCAATGTATTGTCGAACATCGCAAAATCTGGAATCTCGAGCCGGCCAAATCAGATTGAGCTGGTCACCTTAATTGTCGAACATCTGAGCATAGGTCAAACTATCGTCGAACATCGCGAAATCCACAAAACCGAGCTGGCCAAATCAGTATCTAAACGTATGTGAAGGTGGTCAGATTATCGTCGAACATCGCAAAATCTGGAATCTCGAGCCGGCCAAATCAGATTGAGCTGGTCACCTTAATTGTCGAACATCTGAGCATAGGTCAAACTATCGTCGAACATCGCGAAATCCACAAAACCGAGCTGGCCAAATCAGTATCTAAACGTATGTGAAGGTGGTCAGATTATCGTCGAACATCGCAAAATCCAGACAAATCAAGCTGGCCAAATCAGGGCTTGAACTGGTCACCAATTGGTCGAACATCTAAACGTAGGTGGTCAGGATATTGTCGAACGTCGCTATATCTTGAGCTTCGAGCGAGTCACATGTTCGTCGGCCAGCCAACTCCCTACGCTCTACGAGTACGTACTGTACTCCCCGCTCGTCCTCAAAAGTACTAATCGTGATCCTCCTCGGTGAGACCCGGACAACCGTCAAAAGACTCGTCCGGATACAAGAACTTGCACCAAAAGCAGTACCTCCATGTATCCCGTAGATGGCGCACCAGTAGCACGAGTCGCTCCATCGGGGGACGCGCATTGAACCCGTCGAGCTCGGCATCTTCTTGGTCGAGCTCGGCGTCCTGCTCGGCCACGACGGTCCGCCCAAGTGTCTGCTGCTCCTCGCCATCCTCGTCCGTGTTGTCGCCTTCGTATGTCGGTACGCGTGACAAGCTTTGCTGTAGATCGTGCCGCATTCGTCGCTCCCGGTCTTGCGTGAGCCGGTGACGCGTCAGACCACGCCAGAGGACGGGGATCTGGGAGAGCGGCAGAGCCGATTGCGGTGCCTTGACAGATGCGTTCCTGGAAGTCGTGGGTTGCGGGGCGTCGTCGTCGTCGGAGCTGGCGTCCTGTTGATACTTGCCATCGACATCTGATCCTCTTGCTTGGTATTTCCCGCTTCCTCTGGATAGTGCGTCTGCGTCAAGCTTCTCGGCGACTTTTTGAGCTGCCAAAATTTGTCCTTCCAGCCTCCGCTCTTCTCTCTCCAACCGCACTCGCTCTCGATAGTCTTCTTCGTCGACCTTCTGCCTCTTGGCCTCCCCCTCGAATGCTTCACGGACTTTGCGTTTCTTCTCCGAATCCAAGCCAATGCCTCCGCGGTCCTCCTTGACCTGCACTGAGAGCGGTTCTGTCCTGGCTGTGATCTGCTCTTCTGGCTTGCCTAACGCTCCACCGGCCTGGAACCCCATTGCCTGCATCATCTTCAGACCCTTGCTTGATGGCTCTGTTTCATGGATAGGCCGTGCGAGAGCCTCATCGCGCTTCTCGGCTGCTAGCCGTGCCAGCTCGGCTTTGGATTTAGGACGCTTCGTCTCAGCCTATCTTGTCTCGTAAGGGCCAATTTCAAGGAGGATAGAGGAGCCGAAATACCTCGCGCTCTTTGCGCAAGCGCCGTTGAGTGTAAGTCTCCTTCTCCTTCGGCTTGGTCGGCTCTGTGATTATCATATTCATGTAGTCGTCCTCAGCCTCATCAACACTTGTGGTGCTGTTTTTCGGTTGTTTCTCCATCACGGCGCTTGGCATTGATGACCAGTGCAAAGGAGTCCACGTATCATCGGAGATGGTAGGGGCTGTGTACGTGATATACGATTGTAGGTATGTAGGTGCAAGGGCACTCTTAGCATGGCTCTGCCATCTGGATGGCTCGCATGATTCGATATCACGTGCTGAAAATCTAGTGACCTGTGATTTGCCTTCATATATTCCTTTTTCAAGAAATTGGATTGTTTCCCTTGTTCAGCCTCGTGGCCTAGTGGTTAGGGCTTTGTTCTTATAATTATCTTGACTGGTGGTTGGGATTGTTATGACTAACGAAAGTCGTGGGTTCAATCCCCACCGGGGCTATTGCACATTGTGAATTTTTTGACCTTGAAAATCTTGAGGGTAGTTGCACCACATTTGTCTCGAGTGACGTGTACCATCGCCAGTGGCATAAGTGCTGATTCTGATGTTTTTGGTTGCCATTTTTGAGTGCTGAGAGCGGCTTCCGAGGGACGCAGCTCACTACAACTCTATTGGCATTGTCCTGGTAGTTTTGGCAAGATCCAGACAACGGTCGACCAGGGTCTCGGGTATGGAAATTGCAGAACAAGAGCGTGAGAGGCTTCTCCGCGCGCGAGCCGTTTCGTTCTGTCAGAGCTTCGTGCGAGGGCGGAGTCCTTGGGAGATACTAGAAGACCACTTTATCCCCGACACGAACGGCATTCAAGACTCGAGATGCCGACCTAAGATCACAGAGCATGGACCCAGGTGGGCCATCTCACGCCTGCCTTTCCTGAGCCGGACCTTCATCGGGCGAGATTTCAAGCCAAACGATGACGACGCCTCACGGAAAGATCAGCCAGAGACAGGTGAGACCTGTGACGCATATTTCAGGCTGTTGACGGCTACGTTGGAGTTCAAGCCGGACGAGGACGTGTTTCCGCGACCGGAAGGCTTTGCCGTGGATATCCATGCCGATGACAAGACACCGGACCAGATATCTGGTTCCGTTCTAGGATCCAACCCTAGCACCGGTCCAGGCTCTAGCTCCTCTGATTCCGAGTCTACTTCTGCCGCAGCCGGCGCTGATACCGGCAGAGCCGGCGGTAATAGAGGCGGTGTGGTAACGGTGGTAGGCCACGCCTCGTTTTCTAGTAAGAAGACCGGCAGGACGTGGAAAGAGCAATTCATCCATCGACTCAGCGCGTTCGACGAGCTTGGCAGAATAGGCCATTGGCAGATTTGGGCCGACCCGCTGAGTGCGTGGATGGCCGTTGGGGGCGAGAACGAGGAAGCAGTTTCTAGCCAGGATCGTGCATCCTTCTAGAATAGCCTGTTGAGCTACGATCCCTGGGCATTCATACAGCGGGGTGACACTACATCTTGAGGGCAGTGAGAAAGAGGACCTGGTCAAACCCCTTACAGGCTTATATACCCAAGTGACTGAAACCTTCAACAATCACCTTAATTACGAACACAACTGGCAGATTCAAACAATCCGACCGTTGACAAGCCATGATAATTGGTACAACAGTGCCTCAAGCTATCAAACTCAGTCGCTCCAAGTTCAAGGAAGATTTCTTGATGATGTTGACAAAGATTGATTTACCTTGGCTGGGTTACAGTTGACAGACAAGTCTTCATGACCTCAACATAACACTACTCCTCCTACATGATACCCATCATGACTTGATTGCACTATTCTTGCACGCTAAGTAAACTACTGAGATGATTAGGCTACTCTACAGTATCAATCCCGGGAAGGGCATACAGTACGGTACGTATAATAGTCTGGGACTCGTTGAATCGAGACTCCTTGAGTCAAAGCTCGAGAATCGAACCACCTGTGCTAGCGAACACGACGCAGCAAGAGCATGACTGTCCAGATAGAAATACAATGTAGACTAGAACTGCAGACCCTGTGCTATGCACGGCTGTACCACACACCGCTTTACCACCCCCCTGAGCCGCATTGCCTGTTGATTAACGGAGACCGTACGGAGTAGATCTGTCCGTGTACTGTAGTACACAACGCTCTTTCTAGTCCTCCCCTTCTTCCTCTTCCATAAGCAACATCAAATCTTAATCACTCCCTATGAGCTCATCCCTGCGGATACCTCTATTGGAAAAAAAACACCTCTAATCACTCCTCACCGTCCTCCTCCTCGTCCTCTCCATCCTCATCCATGCCCTCGGCCGCGGTGACGGTAAATGATGGATCTTGATCGACGCCGACGTAGCTGTCACACATGAGGTAGCACTTGAGGTCGTGTGGACCGGGGTTTGGCACGACGAACTCCAGCTTGAGCTCGAGTTTCCTGGCGACGGTGACGCGCTTGATGGCGAGCAGCGACTTGGCCGACTCGTCTCCGACGACGACCCACCAGCTCTCGGTCTTCTTGGCCGGGTAGAAGGGCGCGTGCACGGCCAGATCGACGTCGCCGCTGGGACCGCCGTCGGTCATGGCGTCCTCGTCGACGTCTCGCTCGAGCTTGATCTTCAGGTACGCGGGCGACCCGGCGACAATGTCGTCCGGCTCGAGAACCTCAAATTCGAGGTCGATGTTGGGGTACTTGCTGTTGGTGAACGCGGCCGCCGCGGCGAGCTGCTGGTTCGAGAGCCCGAGCCGCTTGATCAAAGCGTCGTACTTTGGGTTCTCCGACGGGTCCATGGCCTCCATAAACTCGAAGACGTCCTTGATGCCAAACTCGTTGGCCGCCTTGACCGTCTCTGGCGAGAAGTGAGGGAGCTGTTTGAGCGGGCTGTCTCGATCCCACATGGCCTGGATCACCATCTGAGACATCTCCATTGCGCTCATGGCGTTGAGGTGGCCCTCCGACGACAAGACATCAACGCAGGCACTTAAGAGGTTGAGCACCTTGGCGAGGATGACGTCTTGGTCCTTGGCCAGGTCGACGGGCAGCTCCATGCGCGAAAAGTGAGCTTGCAGAAGGACAAAGGCCTTGAAGTCTGGCGACTCGAACTTTGGCTGGGACATCTTGACCGGCACCCGGTCGTAGATGCGCCGAAGGATCTGCGCTTCGTGTCGTCGGATCTGAATCGACTCAAACTCCGTGGCGGACGAGACAATCTCCAGGATGCCCTTGAGTTTCGTCCTGCCGTTCAACGATAATATGAGCGTCTGCATCGTGATAAAGGAGATGTTGTAGTAGGCCGCGATCATGGCGGGGTTCAGCGGCGTCACGGTATCGTCCTCCTCATCGAGGTCGATGATCTTCGCCTCGCCCAGGTCCTTCAGCGTCGTCTCGACTAATTCCGACAGGTGAGTGCTGAGACCCTCGTGCGACGTGTCCGTCAAGCTGTAATAGCTCGGGTTCGCCAACAGGCGCCGGTAGAAGTACGTGTAGGTGGCCCAGTCGACAGCATCTTGAGTGGACCCGATCATCTTGGTGCTGATTTCCGCAACAAAGGCGTCGTGTAGATAATCGTGCAACTGGCTCTCGACCGGCAAGGCTTCGTTGAGAAACTTCTTGTAGTACTCGCGTTTGACGGCCGGAACCATGAGCACCCCCTTGTTGAGCTTATCCTGAAGCGGCCGGTTCGCTCGCCCGAACATCTGTAGGACCTCGCTGAGTGGATAATCGACATATCTGTGCTCTCGGCCCTCGAAGAACTGAGTGCCCATGACGATCACCATGTGGGCGGTAGATTCAAGCTCCCAGCACACATCCCTGGACGCAAGCATCAACTGAATCGCTCCATTGTCAAAGAGGTGCTGCACGATACGCTTGTCGCTCTGAGCTAAGGCCTCGTGGTAGTACCCGATCCCGTGCGAGATCGACTCGGCCAGCGCTCGCTCCTGGATCCGATTGAGAAGCGGGGCAAGGTCGGCAGTCTCTGCATGCAAGAAACGGTCCTCATCGTCGTCGGCAACGCAGGCGGCAAGGAGATCCAGGGCCGTAGCCCGTGCCTGCTTGCGCGTCGGAACGAACACGAGGGCTGGCTTATCGGGAGATAGCTGCGTGACGGCGACATAAACTGGCTTCGCCATGGCCAGCATGAGAGACGGAAAGTGGGGTATCGAGAAGGACTGTATGTGCAGCTCAAGCGGGACCGGCCTCGTCCTCGGGCTGAAACTGTGGATACTGTGCTTCGTAGCACCTATCCACTCACCCATGTCCCTCGCATTCGCAAGGGAGACGCTAAGACCTACGATTCTCATGTTGTTTTCGGTCTGGAGGGAGATGTAGTGCATACGAGACACGATGGTCTCGTACACATAGCCACCGAGACCGCCCAACGTGTGTATCTCATCGGCGATGAACAGCTGCACCGTCTGCACGTTCTTCCGGCGCTCCCAATGACGAGAAAGAACATCCCATTGCGATGGAGTGGCTAGGATCAAGTCACCCCGTTCGAGAAGCTTCAGATCGGCAATGGTCTCGCCTGTCAACCTGACAATTTCCTTACCACCGTCGATGTCCTTGAGTCGTTTGCTCCAATCTTTCAGTCGCTGCTCCACGAGCTCCTCAAAGGGAGCGATGTACACAGCCCTGCCAGAGTTGTTCTTCGACCAATGGCGAAGAAGAGCAAACTCAGCACAGACGGTTTTTCCACTCCCCGCTGGAGCTCCGACGAACACGCTGTCGTCCGACGAGAACAGGGAGTTGAAGACTTGAGTTTGGATCTTGTTGAACGTCTTCCAATTCGGATAGAGCCTCGCATACTCCGGCTTCTTGAGCGCCGAGACGGGGAGCGGCTGCAAGTCGAGGGGCTGGGTGTGCGGAGGGAACTTCTCGGGCAGGATCAGCTTCTGGAACGAAACGGCGAGCTTCGTCTCCGAAAGCATCCATCGGTCAGAGATGAGGGTGATGAAGTAGTTGGGCGGCATAGGTTCGGTGATAGGCACCGTGAACTCGACGAGATGCTCATTGTTCTCGGACTCGGCATGTTCTCGGCGAAGCACGAACTGGTCATGGAACAAGATCTCTTCGCCATCGCTGTCTTCGGCCAGGACCCAGAACGCCTCGGACACCCCGTGAACGTCGTCATCCCATTCAAAATTGGGAGTGATGGCCAGTGCCACACGCAACATCGATCGAGTCATCGGTTGAGCTTGGGCCTGTAATTCCAGCCGCGGGAATTTCTTAACCAGCGCGTGGACGGCCCGGCCAGCTTTCGGCATCCCCAGTAGCTCCCCGATCCGAGGAGGATCGAGGTCGAAGTAGCTCTCCCACGCCACCTCAACCCTTTCGGCCTTCTGGACGATATCCCGAGGGCAGGTCGAGAACTGGCGCAGCGGCGTCATCGTCGGCCACATACGCTTCTCGGCCATCTTGCACATGTCGAGCGCCGACCTGGCAACGGACGACCACCCCTTCTTCAACGCGATCTCGAATATGGCGCGAAGGATGCGACCAGCGGACTGCGTGACGTAAACCATGTCGGCCATCAGCGCCAGACCCTCCAGTTTCAGGCGGGAGATGTAGGCCTGCAGGAGCACGTTGATCTTGGCATGCGGTTCTTCGACGCTCTCCTTCACGGGAATGGGGACTCTGCCGAGAAGTTTTGCGAGCTCTAGCTTCTCGTCCTGCCGAACCGGGATGTACTTGAACTCGTTGCTCAGGGCGAAGACGCGGAAGAGCTCGACGGACGTGATGGAAGGCTGGATGTGATGGTTGTACGTGAACATGGACGAGTGCGTGATGTAGTAGTGCGACGCGATTCGGCCGAGTTCGGTCGACTGCAGTTTCCCCAGCTTCTTGTCGTACTTGATCAGGTTCGATTTTTCCAACACCACGGCAGCCGAGTGTAGGAGATCGACGCGCTTCTGCTCCAAGGCATGGTCGTCCTCGTAATCGCTGCCGACGCTGTAAAGGCCCGGCGAGCGCAGCATCCGCACGAACAGATACGTGTATCCGAGCCATTCCACGCCCTCGTCCCTGCTCCGGACGTCTCCGAGCACAATCTCGGCGTTGAGGTTATCAGCGAGCTTGCTCATGAGCTGGCTTTCGATCGGCAGCTGCTGGTTCATCAGCGACAGGTAGTACTGCAGTTCGCTCTGGGCGGTGATGATGATGCCCTCGCCGTACGTGTCGTACTGTGGCCGGCCGGCTCGTCCGAGCATCTGCAGGACATCCTGCGGGCTGAGCTCGACCCAGCTACCCTTCTCCGGGGAGTAGATCTGAGTTCCTTTGATGACGACGGCATGGGCCGGGAGGTTGACGCCCCACGCCAGAGTGGCCGTCGAGACCAGCACCTGGATGCTGCCCTCGGCAAAGAGCGACTCGACGCTGTCTCGGTCTGCACGGTTCATACCGGCGTGGTGGATGCCAAAGCCGTAGGGCAGCAGATCCTTGAGATCGCGGTCGAAGACGCTCTGCGCCTCCTCGCTCAAAATTTCCCGGCTGGCGGCATCGGTTCGGAGGATCTGGCCGATGGTCTCCATCTCGACCGCCTTGTCCCGGATGTACTTGGCCGTCTTGGCAGTCTCCTTCCGGGAATGAACGAAGATCAGAAGCTGCTGCTTGTTCTTGCCCACCTGCTCCATCGTCTTCGTGTACGCGACGTCGTTCATGGTCTTCAGCTGCTTGATGGCCTTCTTGTCCGTAACGCCAATGAACTCCTGCCGCAGAGGACACGGTCGATACGACGCATCGAAGTGGAAAAGACCTTTCAGGGTGTCGACGCGCAGGAAGCTGGCGACGTCTCGATAGTTGGGCAACGTCGCACTCAGACCAACCAACCGAACGGCGTCCCCTGTCTGTTCCATCCTCCGGATCGTTCGGCTGACGATGCTCTCGATGACGGGACCTCGGTCATCGTGCAAGAGGTGGATCTCGTCGATGATGATCAGCCGCACCAGGTTCGTGTAGCTGATATCTGTAGCCTTTCGAGTGATTACGTCCCACTTCTCCGGTGTCGTGACAATGATCTGAGTGTCAGCAATCTGCTGCTTCGTGAGCTGGCGGTCGCCCGTCAACTCCGAAACGCGGATGCCGTAGGGCTCGAGCCGTTTGCCAAAGCTTCCCACTTGCTCCTGGACCAGGGCCTTCAGCGGAGCGACGTAGACGATCTTGAAGCCATCCAGATTCAACTGCCCAGTCTGAGGGTCTCGGTGTTTACCAATCTCGCGTAGGATCGTCAACATGGCAACGTTAGTCTTGCCCGAACCCGTCGGAGCGCATATCAACATGTTGGCATCGTCGTTGAAGGCGGTGGGGAAACAACGGGTCTGGACCCGGTTGAGTTCCTTTGACGTCTTGAACGGCTCTCGAGCCCACTCCGGTAGGTCCGCGACGGGGATGTTCTTCGGGTCGCTCGCGTCCGCTCTTCTCTTCGGAGCTGGCACGTGGATTTCCTCGTAGCCTTTGAAACTTCTCTTGGTGGACCCTTGAGGCAGCTTGACGTTCGGATTGGTCATGAGGTGGTTTCCTTGCTCGAAGACCAAGTTCTCTAGGTTGATGGTCCGCTTCGGCTGTAGCCCGCCGACCAAGGCATCGTCTCTGACGCCGTCGGCCTGCTTCGTCGACATGCCATTGGGTGCCGTTGGTACATCGATGTCCATCAGGTCGGCCTTTGCCTTGGGTGCCTTGGGTCCGGTACCAGACGTGTCTTCATCTACGTCTCGGTGAAGCTCTTCCAGAATGGCGCGCTTCCCGTGCGCAACCATCTGCCGTTCGATCTGGCGCCGAGCACCCTCATCCTGGGCTCTCCCCAGGCGCGTCAGCCAGACCACCTTGTCCCTGTTCGCGATGAGCTTGCGAACAAGCTCGTGGTGCTCATAATCGAAGAGTTCCATCAGCTCGTTCTCAATCTCTCGCAAAGGCTTCTCTTCTCCTTCCTCGTCGTCGTCTTCGGTCTCGCCGCTCAGAATCTTCAGCGCCTCTTGCGATTTTGCTTGCTGGGTATGTGCATCGGCGTATATCTGGCCCACCTGTCTGGGAAGCCAATAAGGGTCGATGTCCCGAGCTGAAACTTTGTCCTCGGCGTCCTCCTTGGACGTATCGGCTGCGCGAGGGTCTGGGCCTGCGTCGATGATCATCTCGTCGCCAGCGTCGGCGCTACCGTCAGGGTTTTCCCCCGCTTCCGCGGCCTGGTCAGCCTCGCGGGCGTCGTCCGCCCCACCGCCATCTTCGGCCTCATCGTCGGTAGCTTCGTCCTCGTCTCGAACCTCATAGTTTGCTGCACCGCCCTCCTCGTCATCGTCAGACTCATCGAAGACGACAGCAACGCCCTGTCTTTCGTCGAGATCCGCCCCTCCGTTGGCACCGTCTCCAGCGTCGCCCATGTTCTCATCCTCATCTTGAGCGTCGTAATCCGTGATCTTCTTGCCGAGGTTCACGAGCTCGTTAAACTCCTTCGAGCCCATGCTCACGCCAAACAGGTCATCGATGTCCTTCTTCTTGTCGAAATCCTTCATGTTCTCGTCCTTGAGAGTCTCGAGGACGGCATCGGCCGCGCTTCGAACAACGTCATGAGGAACGTCTCCCAAGCTGTTTGCGACGGTCGTGAGGATGAGATCGTAGGTTGCCCTGGTGGCCGCCGTCCGAGGGCGGTATATGATCCCCTCGATCAGGGCATCCGCCGCCGAAAGGATACCCTGCCCGCGGAGCTCGGCGGGCTCCCCACGCTTCCGCTTGCGCTGTTCCCTCAAGAGCACGTCCTCGCCTTCCCTCATACTGCCTCTCTCGACGTCCGTCGGCACCTTTGGCTTCTTCTGCCTCGGCGCGTCGTCCCGCGTGACCCGCGCGCCCATGTCTCTGATGCTGATCCGTCCCGCCAACGACTCTGGGTCTCCAGTAATCTCATCATTGCGGCGAGATGTGAAGCGATGGTCCACCTGGAGGACCAGGTTGGACATGGCCGAATATTTGTACTGCGAGACATCACGATGTTCCGGCATTTTGCCTGCTTTCAGAGATCAATCACGGGCGAAACTTCAGAGATAGGGTAGCTCAGCTACGCAACAGCTCTATCGAGAGCTGCCAGCAGCAGACCTCAGATCAGGAGAGGTGACAGGCGAAAGCTGAATCTGTCCTCCAGTACATACGCACCTGAGTGTCTAGTCGGGTGGGATGGCGAAATATATTGCGCAGAAAGATCTGGTAGCTCCCCTCGTACGGAGTGGTACTGTGGCGGAAAATAGATGTTCCGTACCGGTAACCCCGTCCTGTGTATCTTGCTGACTCATATTGTACCGCAGGGTAATGATCGAAGCCACGTGACTCGCCTTGTGGATCATTTTCTTCAATGTTTTTCGTGGAGCATGGCAGTATACGTTATAAATCTAACGATGTACTCCAGATGTACGGAAGTATGTACGTGCGCATTGCATGCTCTCTGCTTCCTGTTGACAATGACTCGACGCACATCTTTCAAATCAGCTGTCTTGCAAAGGGCTTTTGGGCCTTATCAGCATTTTATCGGCCGGCGGGCGCGCGGGATCTTTCTTAGTCATCATCACACTTCCTGCATTGTACCCGCAAGAAACCCTGTCGCTTGGGCTAGGACTGTCGCCCAGGCACCCTCACTACATATCGTCTCTCGCTACTTTACTGTATGCCTCTTATTTAAGTGTGACGTTGCAGAAGTTCTCAGGGAGCTCAAGTATTAGTGGCTCTTGTATCGCCAGTGACTTTATTCGAATTCCGAACTCAATGTTAGAGTTGCAGGGGCATGAGGGGCAGGGAGTTCGGGCGGGATCCCCGTTGCGGATCATCCTCCCACCGGGCCACGTATAAAGATCCTCCCACGCCCACCACTACCTTTTCACTACAATTGCATCCTTACAGGTATTACGGATCGGCCGACGTGGTGGAGTTGATGAGCCACCTGTCGCTGCCTAGGAGTCACCTAAAGATGGCGCTGTGGGGTCTGCGAATGCAGTGCACCCCAGGCGGTCTCAACCTGCCGGGTCGGATCATTTCTGGATGTGTGCGAAGCTTCAGCATATTATCTCGAGCTCCACCGCTCGCACGAACGTCCGCCAAGCTGAGAAAATTGCGTCTCTACGGCCAAGGCCGTCGATGCGCCAGCAGTCAAGAAGCTCCGAGTGCCAAAGCATACCTCGCAAGTGGCGCCATCATTGGAGGTAGGAATTTGGCGGACGTCAAGAAGGTTCTTGTAATTGGGAGTGGAGGCCTGAGTATCGGACAGGCTGGAGAGTTTGATTACTCCGGTGAGTGAAGCTCCTGCACCGGACGTTGGAGATGGTCTCGCGTCGGTGTCGCGACAGGCCGTGGCAGCCTCCAGCCGGATCGATCGAGAGAAATAACGGCCGACTGGTCTAACTCGTCGTACCTCGCAGGCTCTCAAGCTTTGAAGGCTCTCAAAGAGGCCAATGTAGCCTCGGTATTGGTCAACCCCAACATTGCCACCATCCAGACAGCCCACGTGTTGGCTGACGAAGTTTACTACTTGCCCGTGACGCCCGAATATGTCACATATGTGATAGAGCGAGAGAAGCCCGATGGCATCTTGCTGACATTCGGAGGCCAGACGGCCCTGAATCTGGGGGTGAAGATGGACAAGATGGGTATCTTTGACCGGTATGGAGTCAAGGTTTTGGGAACAAGCATCAAAACGTTGGAAACCAGCGAAGATCGAGACCTCTTTGCTAAGGCGCTGAAAGGTATCGTGACGGATTATGCCGTTCGTCTACTAGTCGTGTCCGGTTGCTGACGCGTCTATAGAGATCAACATTCCTATCGCCGAGTCGATCGCGGTGGCTACCGTCGACGAGGCCCTAGACGCCGCGTCCAAGATTGGATACCCCATCATCGTCCGGTCAGCCTACGCCCTTGGCGGACTTGGCTCCGGATTTGCCGACGACGCTGAAGAGCTCAAGAACTTGTCCTCTCGATCTTTGACCCTGTCTCCTCAGATCTTGGTCGAAAAGTCGCTCAAGGGCTGGAAGGAGCTTGAGTACGAGGTCGTCCGGGACGGCAGCAACAACTGCATCACCGTCTGCAACATGGAGAACTTCGATCCCCTCGGCATACACACTGGCGAGAGCATCGTCGTCGCTCCGAGCCAGACGCTCAGCGACGAGGAGTACCACATGCTCCGGACCGCCGCCATCAAGATTGTCCGGCATCTGGGCGTCGTGGGCGAGTGCAATGTGCAGTATGCTCTTCAACCGGATGGCCTCGACTATCGTGTCATCGAGGTCAACGCTCGGCTTTCGCGCTCGTCGGCCCTGGCCTCCAAAGCGACCGGCTATCCGCTAGCGTACACGGCCGCCAAGATCGGCCTGGGTCACACCTTGCCCGAGCTGCCCAACGCCGTGACTAAGACAACGACGGCAAACTTCGAGCCGAGCCTGGACTACATAGTCACGAAGATCCCACGCTGGGACCTCAGCAAGTTCCAGCACGTGAAGCGCGACATCGGCAGCTCGATGAAGTCTGTCGGCGAAGTCATGGCCATCGGCCGGACCTTCGAAGAATCCATCCAGAAGGCCATCCGCCAGGTCGATCCGAGATACATGGGGTTCCAGGGGGACCACTTCGAAGATCTCGACCATGTGCTCCGGAACCCCACGGACCGCCGGTGGCTCGCCGTCGGCCAGGCCATGCTCCACGAGAACTACTCGGTCGACCGGCTGCACGAGCTGACTAAGATCGACAAGTGGTTCCTCTACAAGCTCCGCAACATTGTCGACGTACAGCGGCAGCTCGAGGATGTTGGGAGTCTGTTCGGGCTGAAGAAGGAGCTCCTGTTGACGGCCAAGAAGATGGGCTTCTCGGACAAGCAGATCGCAAACTGCGTCAACAGCTCCGAGGACGACGTCCGCGGGCGTCGGAAGTGGTACGACATCAAGCCTTTCGTCAAGAAGATCGACACCCTCGCCGCCGAGTTCCCGGCGGACACCAACTACCTCTACACGACCTACAACGCGTCCTCGCACGACGTGACCTTCAACGACCACGGCACCATCATCCTAGGCAGCGGCGTCTACCGGATCGGCAGCTCGGTCGAGTTCGACTGGTGCGCGGTAAATTGCACGCTCTCGCTCAGGGGGATGGGCAAGAAGACGATCATGATCAACTATAACCCAGAAACGTACTCTACCGACTTCGACACGGCGGACAAGCTCTACTTCGAAGAGCTGAGCTACGAGCGCGTCATGGACATCTACGAGCTCGAGGCCGCCTCGGGCGTGGTCGTGTCGGTGGGAGGCCAGCTGCCGCAGAACATAGCGCTTCGCTTGCAGGAGACGGGTGGCGCCACGGTGCTGGGCACCGATCCCAAGGATATCGACAAGGCCGAGGACCGGTACAAGTTCTCCCAGATCCTGGACTCGATCGGGGTCGATCAACCGGCCTGGAAGGAATTGACGTCGGTCTCGGACGCGCAAGCCTTCGCGGACGAGGTCGGTTACCCCGTCTTGGTCCGCCCGAGCTACGTCCTCTCGGGGGCCGCCATGAGCGTGGTCCGAAGCCAAGACGAGCTGCGAGACAAGCTCGTCTCGGCCAGCCAGGTGTCTCCGGACCATCCGGTCGTGATCACGAAGTTCATCGAAGGCGCCATGGAGATTGACGTCGACGCCGTCGCGTCCGGTGGCAAGTTGATCGTGCACGCCGTCAGCGAGCACGTCGAACCGGCTGGAGTCCATTCCGGGGATGCCACGCTCGTGCTGCCGCCCGTCAGTCTCGACGCCCGGACGATGGAGCGGCTCCAGGAGATCGCAGAGAAGGTGGCGAAGGCGTGGGCCATCACGGGGCCGTTCAACATGCAGGTCATCAAGGCGGACTCCGCCGGCGACGCCGAGCCGCAGCTCAAGGTCATCGAGTGCAACCTGCGCGCTTCGCGGTCCTTCCCGTTCGTGAGCAAGGTGCTCGGCACCAACTTCATCGAGGTCGCGACCAAGGCCCTCGTCGGCCGAGAGACGCTCGAGCCGAAGGATCTCATGCAGGCGAAGCGCGACTACGTGGCGACCAAGGTGCCTCAGTTCTCGTGGACGCGTCTCGCCGGAGCCGACCCGTTCCTGGGGGTCGAGATGTCGAGCACGGGCGAACTGGCCTGCTTCGGCAAGGATCTGATCGAGGCCTACTGGACGAGCGTGCAGTCGACGATGAACTTCAGGCTGCCCGAACCCGGCGAGGGTCTTCTGTTCGGCGGTGACGTGTCCAAGACGGAGCTCTCGCAGATCGCCAATCTGGTGGCGCCGCTGGGATACACGTTCTTCGCGGCCAACGAAGATGTCAAGCGCCACATCGAGTCTAGCGCCACGGCCGAGGGGGGGCCGGTCACCGTCCAGGTGATTGAATTTCCAAAGACGGACAAACGGGCGCTTCGCGAGGTGTTCCAGAAGAACGACATCCGCGGCGTCTTCAACCTCGCGAGTCGACGGGCCGAAACGCTCTTGGATGAGGACTATGTCATGAGACGCAACGCCGTCGATTTTGGAGTGCCTCTGTTCATGGAGCCGAAGGTACGATCCCATGCATTTCTCGTGTTCTCACCTCTGTGTTCTTTGGCTGACCTGCGTTTTCTTTCTCGCCGTCTGTAGACTGCCCTACTCTTCGCGCAATGTATGAATCAAAAGCTGCCCAGGAAAGAAGGCATACCAGGCGAGGTGCAGCGGTGGAGCGAATGGATAGGCGGGAAGCCGCTCTGAGGGGATAAGACGGAAACGAGGTGACAACGGGAATGGACCGTTGATGATAGCTACGACTGTTTATCTCCTTCCATCTCGTCGCAGCCTCGACGATCTCTGCCTTTCTTGCCCCTTTGCGCTCTTTCCCGATTTCTTCTATCCTTCTTTTCCACCGTTCATCAAGATCGCGGAAACAAGGACGGCGATCAAGGGCCAGGGGAGTTTTTCTACTGCACATACCCATCTTCGATACCAAGCCCGTTTCATCTGTGCTCCTTCCACTACTTTTTTCTTCTTCTTCATCCTCGTCCTCTTTTTCTTTGCCATCTCCCTTCTCAAGGTCCGCACTTGAATATTCCACGACGACGGACGACGAGCGACGAACCCGCCAAGATGTGAAAATAGATAGATAGACTTGGTATAGACTTTTTGACAAGGGCTGCTTCTGATGAGTGTCGAGTGGGACGTTCTTTGCTCATCTCTACCGCAGCATAAGTCAAGGAACCTAAGACACCCTCGAACTTCACGTGACCAGTGCATGTCTCCAGGTCATACCACCGATCATACCCCCAGGTCCGAGACACTTTAAATTCCAAGATCTCGCGATGGTCGACGAATTCGTGAGTGACTGGCCTGGACATGTCAGCACCACCTCGACACTTTCTCCAACACATTCCTGAGACTTTCACCGAGAGAAGGGCCACCTCTGCTGGGAGACGGGAAGTTGCTGGGAGAAGTCGCTGCCGCAGCAGCTGCTAGAAAGACTGCTGCACCGGCTGCGAGAAGCTGTTGGGTAGTAACTAGATGATCGGGTGGGCCAAGTATCGTACGGTACCGTACTGCTGGGAGAGCTGCTCCCAGAAAAGAATGAATGAAAGAAAGAAAGAAAGAAAGAAAGAAAAGACAAAAAATGCTGCACCGTAGAATCAAAGGTCTACTACACAGTAGAATGAAATATCTACTACTGTCAGCCGGAGGAGTGAGAAGACCAGTCCTCGCTCGCTGCTAGAGCCAAGTTCACGTGAGAGAAGAGAATTCTCACTGTATATTGGTGTCAACCAGGGACTCGACAGGGAGTCGATAGCCCGAGGATTTGCAGGGGTTCAGAGATCAGCCTCCCCCTGAGTGACGGCTAAATTGTTTGTCTGCACGTGACGGTGTGCAGAGTTTTCTCCTTGGTCGTCGCTCCTAGATTCTTAGAAGAGAGAGATCAATGAAGACACTCATTCCCCGGCCAGGCGCCGGTTCACAACTACTGTACACTACTGGAATGAAAGGCCTAATACACCGCTAAAAGGGGCTGGTGCCAACATCTACCCGTACAGTACGATACGTACAGAGACTGGACCGTACTGCTGACAGGATGCCTGCTACTGGCAGAACACCGAGTGGTAAGAGAGCTACAGTACCGCGCCGCGAGCAAAAGGGCCATAGCTTGACTTGTCGGATACAGCAGACGGTGGGCCAATCGACAAGATGGACGGTATAGCTTCTACATAGATAGATGGAGATATCATGCGACCTTCCTGCCGACGTTACCGATGCCCTTACCCACGATGCTGACGACGACGTTGCCGGTGCTCCTGCTGGCACCGCCACTGTCAACGCCTCTTCGTCTTGTGGCGCCTGTTCCTCTTGCTCTTGCTCTGCTGTCACTATCTTGGCCCTCGTCTTCGTCGTCGTCTCCGTCTTCTTCATCGTCATCGTCGTCAAAGAACTCGGTCTCACCCTCTCGTACGCCCCACAGGTTGGCGCCGAATTTTCGGAGCTCGCGCGCGAGCCCGACCATCTCGGCCGACGCGAGCACGTCGCGCCCAAGCGTGATGCGTCCTACGTCTTCCGAGCTCATGGCCATGAGGATAAGTGCCGTGGGCGCTGCCGCGAGCGGGACACAGCCCCCCCTGGAAACCGTCTCTAGCAGCTGGTACGCGCAGCGCCGACCCATGTCCTCCGGTACCTCTCCACCCTCGGGTGCGGACGAGAGATCTGCCGAGTATAGCATCCCGGTAGACGACTCTGCCACCAAAGACAGGCCGAAGCCGACGCCTGTCCTTCGCTTGCCTGTGGAGCCGTTCTGTTGCGGGGCGAAGGGAGCGGACGAGACGTCGGAGAAGATGTACGTGTCACTGACGAGCGGGTTCAAGGTCCCCCTGGCGGCGTCGATCATCCTGGCGTTGTTCGAGCCGGACACGCCTATGCAATAAGCCACGCCGCGGATTCGCTTGACCCGTCCGGGATTGAGCAGGTGGATGGTCTTGGGCAGTCTGACCTGATGGCCGAACGACAGCCGCACCTCGCCATTGCCACCTCTGCCGTCCGATGCGAGGCTTGCGCGCCGGGTGATCCGCACCTCGATGTTGTTGGAGATGCCAAAGTGCGCGTAGAGCGGTAGGATCGCGGTGCGTACGCTATCAACGGACATGTCACCGGTGGGCGTGGCCGACGTGGTCACCCCAGCGCCCGTGAACAGGACATCGATCGGCGCCTTTGAGAACGGAGCCAGCAGACATAGCGGCAGCAGGAAGTAGCTCAAGCCTCTCGTGCACGCGGCCGGCACCTCGTGTCGGATGACGCCGCCCTTGGCGCCGGCGCCGGCGACGCTGCCCGTGATCAGGCCAGGGCGATACAGCAGCGTCGTCCCCGTGTAGGATATTTCGATGACGGAGCCGTTGGTGATGGCCTCGAGTAGACGCAGAAAGGATATCTCATGCTCGGCCAGACCCGGGTGTGTCGGCGAGGACGACCGGATCTGGGATATCCGGACCGGTCGACCAGTCAACGTGGACAGAACCAGTCGTTGGGTGAGGTCCTCATGTGTCGTGAAGCGGAGCAGCGAGGGCTGTACATTGGCCATTTGGGGGGGGGTTCCGGAGGGTGTCTCCTTGGACGGCTGGCAATGTAATGTACTTTTCAATTTGGACAGAGCCCAGGACAGGCAATCAGAAGCACCTTCTGATCATCTCGTCCCTTGAAAAAGCGACTCTTCCATTCTTGTCGGTCGGACGTTTCGAGCAGCAGTCCTTCAACTGATAATTCGCTTTTCAAGACTGGGTTGTCCGTTCGAAAGACTAAAAATTACTCGCTGACTGACTGAACTGAAATCAGCATGGATCACTTAGAGGGACTAGAGAACATCGCCGAGCGGATGAGCTCTACCGGTACCTAATTGGCTCTACGGTAAGCTACGTGTCTTACCCAAGGGACTAACGCATCAGAGGAGACCTTGAACTTACTACCGTTTCAACTTCACCTATCCCTAGCTCAGATCATTGGATCTTCGAAAACGACAAATTCACGCCAATATTGTGCGTCCATACAAGATGGTACGGTACGGTACCCGGTACCGGTACGGTACGGTACGGTACACAGAGCCGGCCTAGACGCCAAATCTTATCATCCAAGGCATTGGACAGAATCTTTTGCCGTGACACACTGTCGTCTGTTCATCTCCCCACTCTTCGATCACCGCCCTCAGACCGCTCTGCTGACATGGCATCTTCGTGATCTTTACTCATCAATGCACGCTTACTCTGACAGCTTTATGTTTTCGACTATCTACCACCATCACCGCCATAATGGATCCGCTGAGTCTCGCTGCTAGCGTTTTCGCTGTCATACAGATCTCTTCGAAAGTGATAAAGCTCTGCTATAACTACCAAGGAGTGGCTAGGGGTGCTTCTGAAGACGCGAATCGTATCGCAAGTAATGTCTCTAGTTTGCAGGGCGTTCTCCATCACCTTCTCAAACTCGCAACAGAGGAGGAACAGAACGGCTCCTCCCGCTTGCCCGCCCTCAAGGAGCTCACAGAGCCTGATGGGCAGCTTACCAAGTGCATGACCCAGCTGGACGTCCTTTTGAAAGGGCTGGAGCAAGGGTCTCGTTTGAAGGCCTTGGGAAAGGCTCTCAAATTGCCATTCAAGGAGAAAGAGGTCAAAGTTATTCTCGACAACATTGAAGTTCTCAAAGGCACTCTGAATCTAGCACTTTCTGCTGACCACACGTAAGTTTCGTAGACTGAGACTAGTAGATTCCTACTGATCATTTATTGCAGCGCCTCAACATTGGTCATTCGTGAAGATGTTGCTAGGGTTCGTCAGCGTGTGGACACCAGCTACATGGGTACGTGGTGGATTCCCATTTCATCTCTGCTCCGAGAACTGATATTTACTTACTAAACATGCAGATCACCAGCGCAAGGACATACGTCAATGGCTGGCCGCACCTGATTCGTCATCACGCCACGATCGCATGCGCAGGCTTCATCAGAAAGACACAGGAGACTGGTTCATTCGAAGCGAGGTATATCAGAAGTGGAAGGGCAACGGGAGCTCCTTTCTCTGGGTTCATGCTATTCGTAAGTTAATAAATACAGCCGTGATAGAAATCAGAAACTAAGTGTTCTTTAGCTGGCTGTGGGAAGTCTGTTCTGTGGTCAGTGAACTGTAATGATGCTTGGGAAAGTTCGTTTCTGAGATCCTTTGCAGCTCCACTGCGATAGAAGACATCAGGATCCATTGCCGGACAGACCAGGCCTCGGCTCTTGCCTTCTTCTACTTTGAGTTCAGTGACGACTCGAAGCAGCGGACGGAAAGCCTGGTTCGGTCTCTGATCACGCAGCTGTTGGCACCGGCTCCATAAATTCCGCAAGCGTTGCTGGATATATACTCCAGCTATCGGGACAGGGAACAACAGCCATCCTACGGGGACCTCCAAAAGATTCTGCAATCCTTGCTTGGAAGTGCCAAGAATTCCTATGTTGTCATCGATGCGCTGGACGAATGCACCGAGCGGCAAGAACTGCTGGACTTTCTGAAGGAGACAGCCAAGTGGAAGCTTGACAACCTTCATGTCCTCGCAACTAGCCGGAAAGAAAAAGACATCCAAGATGGAATGCTAGAATTGGAGGTGATGCAGCTGGACATTAGAAGTGAGCTCATCAGTGAAGATGTCCGGGTCCACGTCCAAAAAACACTTCTCAAGGACTCGCTCTTGAAAAGGTTACCCGAAGATGTGCGAGCTGAGATTGAAGAAGCTTTGGTCAACAAGGCACAAGGAATGTAAGGAGGTTCCATGTTCTAAATCGTGAATCTAATTATCTTGCTTACTGTCCCTTCCCAGGTTCCAATGGGTCTTCTGCCAGCTAGAATCATTGCGAAAGTGCATCAATCGTGCCGATATGCGGAAGGCACTGGAGAACATGCCACCAACCCTGGACGCAACGTACGAGAGAATCCTATCAAACATTCCTGAAGAGACCAAAGAGGACTCTCTCAGAGTTCTTGAATGGATTTGTTTCTCTACTCGCCCAATGCGGCTATGCGAGATCATGGAGGTTCCTACTGTGATCCTGGACGATGAGCCGAGGGTCGATCCAGAAAGAAGGCCTTTCCGCCCCTTGGATGTGCTAACGTTATGCCCGGGTTTGATCACAACTGAAGGCTCGGCTTACCAGGGCTCCAACAACTTCAACTCCGACGACGCCGACAACGCCGACAACGATGGAAGTAAGGCTGTCATCAAGCTAGCCCATTACTCAATCAGCGAATATCTTACCTCCAAACGTATTGGCCAATCGCAGATTTCGAAATTCGCCATTGCCCAGCTACCTGCCAGCATATCTATAGCCAAGACCTGTCTAGTGTACCTGCTTCAATTTCATGATGTCTTGACATTTGAGAATCCTCTGACCTTCCCACTCGCGAGATACGCAGCACAAAACTGGTGGCAGCACTACCGTGCAGTTAGTGGCAAGGAAATCAATTCAGCGCTCTTATCTTTGGCTATGCAAGTCTTGGGCTGTCCCAACTGCCTAGGAAACTCCATGCGCCTTTACAATCCTGACGAGCCCTGGGAGCAGCTGCACACCGGCAATCATGGCCCTTTTGTCTCTCCTCTGTATTATGTGTCGAATCTCGGACTTTCTGATCTTGTTGAGTGTCTGCTCAAGAAGGGAAATATTCCCAGCTTGCAAGGTGGACTCTATGGAACTGCATTGCAGGCTACTGTGTATCAGGGCCACAAGAAGGTTGTGGAGCAGCTGCTCCAGGCTGGAGCTGATGTGAACTTGCAAGGTGGAAAATATGGCACTGCCTTGCAGGCTGCTTCGTGTAAGGGCTATGAGAAGGTTGTGGAGCAGCTGCTCCAGGCTGGAGCTGATGTGAACTTGCAAGGTGGAGGATATGGCACTGCCTTGCAGGCTGCTTCGTGTGAGGGCTATGAGAAGGTTGTGGAGCAGCTGCTCCAGGCTGGAGCTGATGTGAACTTGCAAGGTGGAGAATATGGCACTGCCTTGCAGGCTGCTTCGTGTCGGGGCCATGAGAAGGTTGTGGAGCAGCTGCTCCAGGCTGGAGCTGATGTGAACTTGCAAGGTGGAGGATATGGCACTGCCTTGCAGGCTGCTTCGTGTGAGGGCTATGAGAAGGTTGTGGAGCAGCTGCTCCAGGCTGGAGCTGATGTGAACTTGCAAGGTGGAGATTATGGCACTGCCTTGCAGGCTGCTTCGTGTTGGGACTACGAGAAGATTGTGGAGCAGCTGCTCCAGGCTGGAGCTGATGTGAACTTGCAAGGTGGAAGATATGGTTCAGCTCTGGGTGCTGCAAGGGTGAGGTGGAACCGTGGGACAGCTGTTCAGCTTCTGCTGGAACATGGTGCAAGAGATTCAGAAGCGGACAAAGCAGGAGATACTTCTCAGTCAGACTGATGGGTGTCGCAGCAGACCGACCAGCACGGGCATCTCTAACTTGGGATTTGCGCGCTCTCTCTCTCTCTCTGTGGTGGTGGGTCACTTCATTTCTTGTCTTGTTTCATCCTCTCTCAAATCACGGAGTCTGGAGTTTGAAGTTTAGTTTCTGGAGGAAGGGCTTCAGGCTCGGGCCTTCAATTCCCAATCCCAACCTCGACGAGCAACATGAACAATTGATATGAGCAAATGACCTAACTCTGCTCCCCCAAAGAGGACAACAACCTCTTGTACGTGTCACAGCTGAGGGGTAGAAGGAGGTTTAGAGTGGAGTCTATAGACTCTGCTACAAAGTAGATCAGCGGATGCTTCTTCACAAAGCTATTGCTGGCATTTGATGTGTTTGGGAAGATATTTTGCAAACTCGATCAGTGTCAACTTCTTCCCTGTCATGACAGATGACGAAAGGCCGTAGCAGCGTATTCACAGAGAGTTTTTTGCTTTGAATCTTATCGTGGCCATGCTCCGGGGACGAATTGTTGAACAATACTCAGAATAGCTACTCTGGAGTACGCTTATAGAGACAATATAGAGGAAACGACCTATCGTGACTCATCAGTTTAGGGCGCAGCGGAAGTGCAGGGCAATGTTGATTCTCTGCACTATGACCTGAGCGGGCAATCTTAAGAGCATCAGGAGAGAAGCAAACAAGAAGAGATGTGTCCAGTGATACAATGCAATGCCTCGTCACCAATCCTGGCTCGCGATTTCGTCTATGGCGGCTCGCTCGGCTCTCCTGGTCGCTGTTTTGGCATCCAAAATGTCCGTACACCCCCAACGGCCTCCATGGCTTCGTCGCAGATCGCTGTTGGTCGTCGTCACTTGCAATACAACATGCTGGAGCTACAAAGGCATCGGCCTGCTCAGGGAGGGAAGAAGATGATGTCCATTGAGGCCCTCTCCGACGCGAGGACTGTATGGCCCCGTACGGTATCTAGCTGACTAACACTGCTGACTAAGCCAGGCTCAGCCCTGGCCCCCGCCTGCTGCCGCAACACAAGTTCTGTCTTGACAACTGACATGTCCATGGGATGGTACGGACGCACGTAGGCATGTACGTACCGGTATGCTTCTATCATCAGCCATGATTTTCTCGGCGTCTGGAGACCCACCAGATGTACGCCATGATCAGCACATGTTATAAGGAACCCCCGTCCCCCCCACCTCCTCACACCCCCCAGCCGGGAGCCACTTCATCCACTCAACAGCCTATCCCCGGGGATCTTAATTACCCGACTCTGGCCTATCGTTCTCCGTAGGGCTACAAACCTTGTCCATCCAGGACTCACCTGTCATCTTCGGCATTGCGAATGCCACCGCCGAGGCCCGACGGTACCGTACGGTACCGTACCGGCATATGAGAAGGAACAGATGCGCCACCTGCCAAGCCTAGCGAGCCGTCTAGGGCTGAGCGCATGGCTGAGAAAAGCGCCCGGCCCCCGAAGGATCAAACACGGCAATGGGAGCAGGCGCAGCAGTAGGAGCAGGGATAGCAGTACGTAGGATCAGGCATAGCAGTAGGATCATGCGCAGCAGCAGGATCGGGCGCCAGCGTTGGGACTTCAGCACCACATGCGCCTCGAGCAGCACGAGGGGCAGGTGTAGCACATATAGTCTGGGCTGTCGCTCTCACCTCGAGCAGCGAGACTTGCGAGACCGCTCAGGATCGAACGTCCTCGTCAACAGTCAAGATCGTCGTACTCGACCGTACTCCGACACTGCTTCCTTGTGCGGCCGCTGTTTGCCTCTTGAGTCCCCCCGGCGAGAACCCGGATTCGAGCCTTCCGCTGGGCCTCTTGTCCTCGAGGGGGGCATCCGTCCTCGTCGTTGCCGGGTCTGTGCCTGACCATGCCGAGTTCTTCCACGCTCGGCGTCGGCCTCGGCCTGTTCCTACTCCTTGTTGGACGGTCGGCGCTGGCCCAGCGGGTCGAGTTCTGCTCGAGCATCAACACCGGAGCCAATTACAGTACGCCCTTGACCGACACTTTCCAGTCGACCGGGCTCTGCGTCAAGCAATGCGAGCAGAATTATGCCCTGGCTGTCTTGCAGGGGGATACCTGCTGGTGCTCCGACTACGCGCCCGCTTCGACGACCGACACTGGCGACTGTGACGAGACGTGCCCTGGCTTCGCATTTGACTCCTGCGGCTCGACCGCCAAGGACCTGTATACCTACATCGCGATCGCGATCATCAACAGCCTGTCCGGGACCAATGGCGCCGTCGAGAATGCCACCAGCGCCGCGATCACCACGATCACCAAGACCGCCACGATCACCATATGCGGCGACGAATCGTCCACGGTACCGACTACCTTCGAGACTTTGACCTAGACGCCGACGCCCGAAATCAACGCTACGGCCGGCACTTCTAGCCGCTCGTGCTCACACTGCAGCTTTTGTACACATCCATCGCTGCTATCCTGTCACTTCTTGTTGCTAGCTAGGTTACCATGTTTATACGAGTATATGCTCATTCGGCTGCTTTGGGTTTCACGACCGAGGTCATCAAGTACGAGGTACGGAGTCGTCCCGTACTTCCGTACCTTCATAGTGGGCGTGCAATGAGAACACGTGACCCATTCTCTTCACGTGACCCGCCCATCTCCATGTGCGAGTACGGGAGTACAACATGGAGTACCCTCGTACCCTCGTATGCAGGCACGATAAGATAGCTTGCTGGCCGGACCTCAAGTATATCATCACCTCACCTCATGCCTCCGCTGCAGCCTTGTACGCCTCATGACCTTTTAGTCCACTATAGCATCACTAAGAAAAACGTACCGTAATCTCCCAACCTATCTCGGCTCTGACACACCGTAGCTCACAACAGCAGCCAGCAGAGCATAGATCTCACCAACTTCTAGCTCAACGCATCAAGGACCAAAGTCTCGTGCCTGTGCCTCCAGCCATGCCGTGACCATCTGTCCAAGTAGGTAACGTGTATGTGATCGTGGAAGGGAGTACTGCACATACATATTTCCAGTTGGTCGTAAAGATTACTACAGCGGAGCTGAGGTGATGAGATCGGACGGTTGCTCTGCCGTTGCGCGTGGTCGTCTGGACAGTGCGTGCGAATCGCTTCAATAATTTGGCGTGGATCAAAGTCTTTTGCAGATGCTCTGTTGGCTTGGTATACCCTTAGAGGGTGATCCGTGAGTGATGACCTTGCAGAAAGACAATGACTGGAGGGAGACGGAGCGCGGTCATAATGTCGTCATCCAGGGCTGGAGCATGGCAGTGTGATTACCTTCAATGCAGACTCTAGTCACGGCGACTGTTCAGGTGACTCCAATCTCCTCGCCACCGAATGAGCTAGTCAAGTCAGTACGACGAGCCATGGCAGCAATCCGGATTCAGGAGGAGTCTTTTTCTCATTACTGTACTCCACGAGGAAAAACCCCCCTACCTAACTCTCACGAGGGAGAAGCAACAGAGGGAAAAAAAGAAAAACCATCGTCCCAGTTCCTCGTGCGAGGCAAGGAGGGGAGAAAGAGTCGAGTAGAACATAGGAAATAGGAAAAGGAAAACAGAATGAGATGGCTCGGGGACAGGGACAGAGGTAAGAAACCAGCCTAGGACCTCATTGCGCGCGAGGAAATCATACCGCGCATAGAGGGTTGCGGGGAACATCGACAGGTATAGTGAAAACGTCATCGTTTGCTTGTCTGAGCATGACCGAGCGTCTTCGAGGGGAATACAGACCGACAGGATATCCGAGGACGAACACCTCCGAAAGAGGAGCGGACCGAAGAGAAACAGGAGAGTGTCGAGGGAATGTTTCTTGTGGTGGGTGCTGCGGGACGATTTAGTAGGTCGTCTCGAGAGGGCGAGCCCCGATGAGCAATGACCGGAGCCGCTGAAACCAGACCAATGTGACGCGGTGTGCAATTACCCAAGGCCGCTTGTGTAGACCGCCGTGCAAGCAGGACGGACAGGGGAGATTGAGCAAAGGATATGCACCGCAAAAGGCGAACGTGTTCGAGTGGAGAAAGGTTCGCCCGGGATGAGCAACGTTCGGTCAAGCCGCCGCCTCGACCGCTTCGCCGGCTGGCGCGACCGTCTCGACCTCTCCCTCGGCAGATTCCTCCGGCTTCGAACCCGAGGCTGGGGCCGTCTCGACGGCAGGAGCGTGAGCGCTCTTGGCCTCTTCCTCTCCGGCAATTTCAGTCTTGGAGACGTCCACCTCGGCGTCGGGCGACTTGGCTTTTCCACCGTTGGCGGACTGGGGACTGGCAACATCCTCCTGGGTCTTCTCTTCGCCCTCGCTGCCGTCCTTTTGCTCCTCTTTGCCGTCCTCTTGCTCCTCTTTGGCGCCATCATCATCCTTCTCCTCGACGGGATGCTCGACGGCATCGTCCGCAGCCTTCACTCCGTTCTCCTTGGACGCCGTGCCGTTGCCGTGGACCTCAGAGTCGTCCTTGACCCCGGCGGTGGCAGCGGTGGGAGTGTCGGGCTCCTTGGTGACCGACTGGCTCCACTTCTGCAGCAAAGCGTGCGACCGCTGTCGGAAATTGAACTCTTCCTCCTTCGGAATCGAGGCCAGGCGGATGATGCCCTTGAGCACCTTGTTCATCTTGGTGTCTCGGACCATGTTGGCGTCGAGATCCGGGAAGGTCTCCAGCTTGTAAATGAATTCCGACATCGCTTGCATTTCCTGCGTCACCTCAAAACGTCAGTCGGATCGGGTTGGATCGGCCGGGAGAACCGCGTCTACAGCTTGGACCTTACGTCTTCCAAGGGAGCATGGTCCCGCGTGAGCAGGCCTCTCTGAAGCTGTAAGAAGTGTCAGCCGCTCGGTCATCCGAACAACGAGTGGGAGGAAACCCGCTCAGGGGTGAGACGATGTACCCTGTGCCTGTAGAAAAGCAGTTCCTTGTGTCGTTGCTTTTGCTTCTCGGCGGGAGTCATCTTCTCCGGCTCGGCCTTGGCCGAGCTCTCGGATCCGTCTGAGCTTTCCTTCGCTTCCGCTTTGACCTTCGCGGTCGTTTTCTTGGTCGAGGCGGATTTCGACTTGGCTCCCTTGGCAGCGGAGGCGGTCTTGTTCGCCGACTTGGCTCCTTCGGTGCCGTTCGGGGTCTTAGGATTGGTCAGCTTGAGCCTAGGAGTCGTCGTCGCCGCCGCCTTGGTCGACTCCTTGCGCTTGGGTGTCTTGGCTGGCTTCTGGGAGAGAGTCAGTGATCGAGGTGAGAACCGCATCGAAGGAGGGCGCCCCACCTTATTCTCGTCGACGTCGCTATCGACGTCCTTCTTACGCTTACGGGACTTGGGCTTCTTTTCGGCGTCTTTGTCGGCCTCATCGTCATCGTGCCCGTCGTCGTCACCCGCGTCTTCCATCACTACGTCTTCGTCTTCGTCGACGACCACCTTGCTCTTTCTCTTTGATCTGGATTTTTTGGACTCGGCGGCGGCCTTCTGCTCGGCCTCGATGTCCTTCTCGTGATCCTTTAGGAGGTTTTTGAACCAAGCGAGATTATGCTTCTCCGACGCAATCTGGTAGGCGTCGTCGAGACCGGGCTTTCGAGGCCTCTTCTGATCGTCGACCGCGTCGACATCGAAAGGAATAAGATCGGTGTTGATGATCCAGGCGCTGCCAGACACGTCAGCCCGGAGCTTCCTCTGCGGTTCGCAAAGAGCGGTAGGAGGAGGAAGAACGAGCTCACAATTGGTTGGTGCCCAAGAACATGACCGGAAAGGTTCGCTCGTTGACGCGCTTGCCGCCATCGGCATAGTCCTCACGATATGTACCGTCTGCCCTCTTGGCGGACACTCCGCGACTGGCAAGCAAAGCCTGAGGAAGCATCTCCTCATCTGCGACGACCGAAGGCCACGGCGGATGGCCCTTCAGACGTGCAAGGTAGAAATCGCCGGCCTTAGCGTTGGTGTTGGTGAGAGCCTGCGACTTCTTCTTGTGTAGCTTGCGGGAACGATGCTCAGGGACGCCAGATGACTTGCGCTTGGCTTTCCTCGACGAGGCGGGGGTGCCGTTGGTCACGGCACTCGGCCCATCGTCAACGTCCTTCCCGGCGGGGTCCACAGCTTCCGCAGCAGCCTTGTCGCCCGGTTGACCGTTCTCAGCTGGGCCCGACTCATCACCAACGGCTTTAGCCTCTTCGCCAGCGTCGCCTTTTTTCCCTGCGCGATGAGAACTCGTAGTCAGCACGAAGATGACTCTCGATTCGGTCGAGAGGAGCCTCAAGTGGCCGACAGACGCTGACTCACCTCCTTCCTCCTCTTCTGTTGCATCCGGACCGCCACGATCCTCCGGCTGGGAACTCGTTTTCTTCGCCGCGTTGTCTGCCTGCTCAGCCTCTTCGGCGTGAACAGCAGTAGCAGGAGGCGGGGTAGCCACTTCACGTGCCTCGGAGCTCATGTTGAAGTTGTGCTTCAAGTAGAGAATGTGACCAGCAGCTCGAATTTCAGAGTAGCAGAAAGGAGATATGCGCGCGAGGCTGACGCCAGCAGACGCGCGCGAGGTGAGAGTTTCGAGCAGGGCAGAGTGGAGCACGAAGCCTCAAGGGGAGAAATGAAGATGGGCCAGAGGAACGCTGTCGGACGAGATGTGCGTTGCTGGAGATGGACGCGGTGGTCGAGTCCTGTGAGAAGAGGAGAAGGTTGAAATAGACGAGTGTGACGGCGAGGAAGCAAGTCGCGGAACGAGTGGGCGAATCCAACCGTGCGATTTTGACTCCAGCGCTAACACGCCAACCCCGTGACCGTCCTGGGTACGTAAGTACTGGCTTCGAAAGGGTTCGGTCACGTGACCAGTGCAGTGTTATCCGGTGAACGAAAACGACCACAAGCGCCAAGAGTGATGATCGAGGCGCGAGGCAGCGCTAGCAGCAGTAGAAAGTCCGGGTCCTGTACACCGTACGTATCGTACGTTGACTGACGTCGATGAGGATGACCTGTTCTGAGATTGGCCGATTGTCCGAGGCTGCAGAGCGGAGCTCAGAGACTGCACAGTAACTTGATATGTCGAATCCTGTCCTCCGGTCGACCTGGGGCGGAAATTGATCTTCAAGGACTAGACAGAACTCAGCTTCTTGACCTCAGCAAAGCGCGCGAGGAGGGGGTTCAATAAAGTATAGAGGAAAGCGCTGCTTCTGACCCTTTTCTCAAGTGTGCAATCGCTGGATTATCATCAGAGGCATCTCTCGTCTGTAGCGTTTGTTGGAATCGCAGAGTTGACCGATCGATCGAAAGCGGTCGGCGGTGGTATGGTCCTGTATGTGTTGCGAAGTCCGGAAAGCGGAGAGGGAGAAAGACACAAAGAAGATGTAGAAGCTAAAGTACTTCCATACGTAAATTGTGATTAGGAGTACAGCGGCGAAGACAATAGCTGACAATAATCCGACAACTGGCAAGCCCGTGATGAAAAAGAGCTGCGATGGTTTCAAGGAACGTACTCTCCGTATATGCTGTCAGTTACCCAGCTGTTATCCACATACCTCGTACGTTACGTACAGTAGACTACGGTATGTACTTGTGCTATACGAGATACTAGAAGTAACTCGTACCAGTTGATTGCTAGACCTTACTGATAGCGTCGCTATGCCTATTACGTAAAGGACGAAGTCGGTTCTTGGCATGGCACGTGCATGGCTGGCAGACTCGGCGGGCCTGCTGACTACGAGTACTCGTAAACCACGCTGACTATTGACTACCCGTGCCAAAGGGGGGGTATCCCCCTCTTCCTGCTCCTTCCGTACGAGTTTTACCTCGTACATCCCTCCGGGCCCTTCTTCCGGAGGGGTATTGTATTCATCTACAACAGTTGTTGAAAAGCTGATCAATACAGCTTGGCTTACGGCGACTATCTTTTAGATCTTTCCCATCATTTGTCAACTGCTACTTGCGTAGCAGTCCCAAAACCGAAGTCGAGGGTAGAACCACCTCCAAGGAGGAATTCTGCCAGGAAACTAGAACTGGCACCGGCGATAAGGAACTCGCCTCGACCAAAGAGTCGAATGGTCGAGAGTCGTTTCTTCGTCGGTGAAGCGAAGGTGAGCGAGGCAGACCAGCTCACGCCTGGGACCAAGAGGATCAAAAAATAGTAAACTGGATCTCGTTGTTCGCTCGTCCTCTGTCGCAGTCGAGAACCGTCTGATGCGTGTTTCAAGATGAAACAACTCTCCCACGACGATCGACAAGATGGGGATGAGCTACCTCACCTTTTTCAATTGCCTTGGCACTGGCACGAGCTTCTACGCCGACATCTTCGGAGGGATATCGTGGACCGTCCACTGGACCGAGAGGAGCACTGGCCTCGACGTCGTCAAGTAAATAGTGCGGTCTATAGCTTCATCACGTTATGTTAACCTGATTCCTACCAACAATTATCCGATCGTCTTGGCCAAGTCCCTGTGGACTAAAAGCTCCGGCCCGTCCCCTCGCCACCATTTCATTCAACACCCCCCTCCGAGGTTGAAGCGCCATCGGCGTCCCTCGACCGGCTGCCAACGTCACGGAGCCTGCTGTCATCCGCAGATGTGGAGAAGATCGCCCTTCGGATCGTTGAGCTGGCCCGGGGAGCGATATTAACGAAGGCCCAGCAAGAAGTCCAGACCGCTAAGCTGGAAAGAGCAGCTGCTCTGAAAGAGACCGCCAGCGAAAGGACAGCGAGAGCCGTAGCGGAACACAATGCCATGCGATGGCAAATAGACAAAACCACGGCGGACAAGAACGCGATGGACTAGAGGATCGAGCTCAACGACGCCTACAGGAGACTCGACGGCTCCGAGAAGAGACACGACGACGCCTACAGAAGAGCCGACGACGCCTACAGGAGACTCGACGACTCAGAGAGAAGGCGCGGGACGGCGGAGAAGAAGCTCTGAGAGGCAGAGAGGAAGCTTGACGAGTAAGAGAGGAGACGCGAGAAGGAGGAGAGATGTGAGGAGGAGGAAAGAAGACGTGGTGGGAAGGAGAGAAGATGTGAGGAGGAGGAGAGGAGGCGTGAGGGAAAGAGGAGGAGGAGAGAAGATGTGGAGAGGGTCAGGAAGACTCGAGACGAACTCTTCCTCTAATTTGGATGGGGCAGTAGGACGACGGACAAGTTTTCATGTTCACTGTTATCTCCTTCTATCTTATTGCTCCATGTGTCTCTTTATTTCTACAGTGTCACGACACAAATAAATCTCTATTCGTACACATACGTACTACGCCCATACATGCTGTCGGTCGTAGTGGTAATGGTAATGGTATTCCTACTCCATTCTAGTGCTAGTTATCTAGACTATGCTGGGTCAACTATGAAAGATTAAGCAAGGAAAACCCTAGGCCTGCTAGGATAAAAAACCTCCCTCTGCAGTGCCTAGCCAGCACTATCCTGTCGAGATGCTGTAGAACATGGGGGGGTGGCTGGCTAGCAGCCAGCTTCCAGCTGCTCCTGAGCCCAGGAGAACTGGGGGAGAATGCCATGTCGGAGGATCCACGCTGTGAGGGCGGGGGTGGGCCGTGGTCGGGATGTCAGAGCCTGGTAGTCAGTGGTGGCAGCCGCTAAATACAGGCTTCGCCGCACCCGGAGAAGGCGTGGGCAGTCCAAAACCGCGTGTTTGGCTGTCTCCCACGGCGCTCCACAGCTGCAAGCTGGCGTGGGGAAGCCGGGTACCCGTCGCTTGCAGAGGAATGCTGCCAGTCCGATCTTGCCTGTGCGGACCTGCGTCAGAATACTGCTCTGCGCCTTCGAGAGGCTGGCGTGTAGCCGGAGAGCCGACCGGTACGGCATCTTGCTGGGCTTCCAGTTGTCTCCGCCTCCGGGGTCCGGGTCAAGCATCTGTGTTGTTGGTGGGGGGCCTCCATGTAGTTGGTGCCAGCGCTCCCAGCACCATTGTTCTGCCAGTTGGTACGCCTGCCAAACGGATCGGGGAAGGGGGGGGGGGGGGGGGGGTCCGGTGGGGTGATGGCGGGGGGTGGGGGTGGTCCGTCAGACCATGGAGGGATGCCGAGCCTTGCTGTCGAGTCCTCCATGGTCTGTCGTGGCCACAGGATCGCTTTAGCCCACTGTCGCCGGCCACAGTTGAGCTATGCCGAGGCATAGCGCAGAGTCGACATCCCTTGCAGGGTCTCTGCCACGCTTCCCCGCAGTCCTGAGGTCTTTTGCGCTCCGCCGTGTACGCTCACCCCTAGGTCCTGCTTCGGAGCGCCGGGTTGCCAGCCCGGAGCCCACGCTCCAACTGCAGTTTGCTCCTTGAGCCCGTCATTTGCAGCCTGAGCCTGCACTCTGTACAGACCGACAGGCGCTTCCGTCCTCTTGGGCCATATAGACAGTCTCGTAGTAGGCCTAGACCCTACTGCCGTCACTGCCTATATGCCACACCCCGCAGCTCTCGCTGTTTCGTGTTACCTCTGTAGATCTCTTGTACAGAGGCTGACCATGCCTCGCAGGCTCTACGGACCCTGCAGGCCATGCCAGCACCTGCAGGACCGCCTTTCCAGCCCACTAACCAAGTAGGGAGGAGTCTCCGTCTGCCCGCTGTCAGCTGTGGGGCCCCGGTTGTACGTGGTGGCCCACTGGAGAACCCCCAGTGCCCTGGTCCCGGTCTGTAGGTGGCCTGAAGATAATCCGTGGCAAGACCTTAGGCAAAACCATCAAGCCAGCACTTTGACTATCACACGGCCCTTAGGTACTGGAGTGGCGGAAACCCTTCGTGCCACCTGCTCGCCTTCTTTAACACGTAGTCCCTGTTTGATTAACAACGCCGCGGTACAGACATCACTTCCCCCCTAGAAGATCCTTGATGCATTAGCTGCCTGGAGACTCCGCTAGGAGGGGGTGTGCAATGAAAACTCCTCTCGTCTACTCCAGAGGTGCCCTGTCGGGTGTCTAGACTTCACATCCACCAGTTGCAAGGCTGGCTTCGGGCCGTAGCGTACACGGTAGACATCTGTCGGGTGGTTTTCGTAACCAGTTTGGTGGAAGACCTCTGTTCTGCTGATGTCGCTTCACGGGGGCGTCCAGGGTGCCTGCGCGACACCTCCGGTGGCCCGTTGCTCCACGGGCACCAGCAGCTCGACCGGTGACTTAATTAGCTCTCGGTGCAGCGACTACAAGCAGCTTGGGAGACTGCCTGCCATCACTGCCCCGAGGTTCCCAGCCTGCACCGCGTGGAGGTTTGAGTCGTCGCAGGCCTGTCGGTCGTAGTGGTCGTAAGTAATGTGACAATATCAACATTTCTTCGCGATGCCGAAGTCGCATCACTAACAGCTCGATAGCCGTACCCAGAGTCGATTTAGTATGGGGCCGTACACAGACTTGTTTCGTGCCACTGTCTGTTTACGTACTTCCGTACTAGCTTAGGCATTGAATTCTCCAGAAATTGGAGATGTGGGAGATATTGGCGGTTGAGACTTATGTACCTTCGTACTTCCATGACAAAGTCGTCGGGCAACTAAGAACATACAAGTACGGAGTACTTCCGTACGTACAGTGTCACGACACAAGTCTGCGTACACCAGTACAAGCTGTCAGCTGCTACTTTCATAAGTAATACGACTAGACTGAAAGGTCACGCCAGTAGCAAAAAGCGGCTATGTATTGATTCTCCAGAGCAGCCCGAGGTAGATTTTGTATGGAGGTGTACGCAGACTTTTGTCGTGCCACTGTACGTAGCTAGTTCGAATCCCCTACTCCGTACTTCCGTACGTACATAGTACGTATTGTTTGCACATCGGAAAAGCTACGTAAGCTCTCGCCGTAGTGAGTCGGCCGCGGAGATCCAATGCCCCGCTCGTCGCTTCTAACTGAACAACGTTTCAGGCTGCCTAATTGTTCCTCGAACAGTTACTGCTGTACCCCCCTCTATGCCCATTCCTTGCTCCCATGCCCCTCTCTTACTTCAATGCCCCCCTCGCTTACCGCTAGTCCTTCTGGCAACCCCAAGTAACAACAAGTACGGTACGGAGGGACGTACGTACTGCTAAACTTTTGGAAACCCCATTCATGAGGTCACACAGCTATCGGAGTCTCTATTTCCCCCCAAAAAGCGACATCTGGCATCCAAACTGAGATGTAAGTATAGTACTGTAGCTCGGAGCATCTTAAGTAGCTTCCACAAAATCAAGACTGAAAACTGCTTGCTGTGTCGTGTTCACAGAACTTATGATGCTCGTGGGCTGCTCAGCTTGTGGAGACACCTATCTTGACATGCGACAGCTCTGGAAAGTGAATGTACCTATCTAAGCGAGGGGGGCACCGAAGTAAGAAATCTGGGGGCATGGCAGTAATTCTCCGTTATTTCTCCGAACGCGCATCGTATGAGATCAAAACATCAAGATATCACGTGAAAACCTCGCGGACCGAGTAGTGCACGAAGAGTGCCACGAGTGGACGACTCACTGAGCAGATCCCATAGACGATCGCAAAAGCAACCAACGAGACCGGCCGCCATCGTCCCCTACAAATACACAAAGAGAATCGTCGAAGATGCCGCCAAGGACGCCTGCGCCGAGCCAGGCGCATCGTGGGGATGTCGACATTGAGGTCGGCGACCTTGTTAATGTGCCAGGGGATATGCACGGCACGGTCAAGTTCGTGGGTTCCGTCAGAGGCAAGGCCGGGACCTTTGCTGGAGTCGAGCTCAGTCGGGAGTTCTCCCAGCGCGGGAAGAACGACGGCGACGTGGACGGGTACGAACTTGCTCGCAATTGCCAAGGATGGATGAACCCGATCCCTCCATGCGATCATGGAGCACGTTCTAACAAGATTTTTAGAGTGCAATATTTTACGACCTCGATACCCCATTCCGGAATCTTCCTACCCATCGGTCGAGCTGCCAAACGGCCAAAGCCAGATTCGTCAGGCTCCTTTCCACGCACCCCAACCGACTACCACAGTGCCGCCGCCAGCGACTACCCAGCAGCTGACGCCGATGCCTCTTCGCCGCGCCCTGGATACACCCCGCCGACTCCGTTCATACCCAAGTTCAGCCAGTCGGTGGGGCCTGGTCGGGCGGCCAGTCCGCTCTTCAAGCCTCGGACAAGACCGTCGCTACCGAGGCCGGAGTCGCCGGTGCGAAGACAGCCGAATGGGGGCGTGACACCTGCAGCGCGAACTTCGCTGGGTGGAACGACGTCCTCGCGCCCGGGCGGCCCACGATTCGCGCCCAGCCCGACGCCGGGAAAGTTCGGCCCGACGCTGAAGCCGAAGAGACATTCCAACACGCTGCAGGGCGAGCATGGGCGGAAGACACCTTCGGCCTCGAGGCCCGGTGCGGTCTCGACAGCAGGAGCAAGGAGCGAGTCAGCCATCGGTCATCGCTCGGCTCGCGAAGCGGGTTCCAACAACGTCTCGAAGGCCGTGACGCGCTCGAGCGATGGTAGTTACGGATCTTCGTCGGGTTACGGCACCAAGCCATCGACAGTGTCGGCTTACGGCGACGACGAAGCCACCGTGCTCCGGAACAGGCTGGAGGAACGTGACCGGCAGCTGAAAGAACAAGCCGCAAGCTTGGCGGAGATGGAGCGCAGCTTGGCCGAGTTACAGTCGATCATGGCGAGCAATTCGTCCCAAGCTTCCAAAAGGAATACCGGCGGCAGTAGCGTCATACCTGAAGATGCCGATGCCACACAGCTGCGAGCGATGCTGCGGGAAAAGAACGAGAAGATCAGGATGCTGACCGCCGAGTTCGACACTCACCGGGCAGATTTCCGGAGCACGATCGATACGCTCGAGATGGCGAGCACGGAGACGGAGCGGGTGTACGAGAAGAGAGTCGAAGACTTGCTTCAGGATCTCAGAGAGCTACAGGATCGAAACGAAGACGTCGAGATCGTGGCGCGGCAATTAAAGCAGCTCGAGGAGCTGGTGCAAGAGCTGGAAGAGGGGCTCGAAGATGCACGACGCGGAGAAGCCGAGGCCAGAGCCGAGGTCGAGTTCCTGCGGGGCGAGGTTGAAAGGGGGCGTTCCGAGCTGAAGCGCGAACGTGAGAAGGCCGCGGCGGCGCTGAAGGGCGCAGGCGCCACCGTCAACGGGATCGCGAATGCCGAGGGCGCCAAGGAGGTCGAGCAGCGCGACGACGAGATCCGTGGGTTGAAGGCCATCATCCACTCGCTGAGCCGGGATCCGGTGTCGGACGGCCACGACCCGAACGGTCGATCGCTACCGCAGAGGAACGCTACCGGCGTTCAAGACGTCGAGCGACAACGGCTGAGCCGACAGCTGTCGGGCGAGCAAGCAGTTCGCAGCCGACTCGAGCACGAGCTGCGCGACCTGCGAAGTCTCGTGGAGAGGAAGCTGCATCGGGAAGGCGAGCTGGAACGCGAACTGGAGCGGCTGCGACTGGGAGGCAGCCCGTCGAGCGCCTATCGGATGAGCACGTCCTCTGAACACACGGTCATGCAGGGCAAGAGCGGTGGCGTCGGTGGTTCGAGTGGTGAGACGGACGCTCCTGAAGCCAACGGCAACGCCGGTGGTGCTTCGGCGGCGGCCCCATCAGCAGGATGGCGAGATTCTCCGTCCTCGTCGTTGACCGCCAAGATGGCCACGGCCAACGCTCGGCCAGGAGCTGCAGCAACGCAGCTGGAGACGATGCATGAGCACGATACCTACTCCTCCGACGCCGACGGAAGTTCCTTGTGGTGCGAGATTTGCGACATTGGCGGTCACGACATCTTGACCTGCACCAACATGTTCGGGACCAACAACGCCAAAAACAACATCACGAGCTCGACCTCCCAAAAGCCAGTGGACCAGCTCACTCCTAGCCTCGGCACGGCACCAAATCCACGATCGTCATCAACCTCGCCGATCGCGCCGAACGCGGCAGGGTCTCCCCGCACAGGCCGTGACGTGGTGGTGGAAGGGCTCAAGGGATTCTCTATGAATCCTGCCGTGGGAAAGACCACCACCACCACCAACGCAGGCACCATCAGCAGTATAGGCGCCTTTCACGGCCCAGCGCCATCCGCCTCATCTTTCCCCGCGGTACAGCCACGGCAAATGGTGCATCACGCGCAACCGCAGCAACAGTCGCAGCCGCAGCCCCCGTCCCAGCAGCATCAGCAGCAGTACTCAGACGACCAAAGTACGATGGCCCCCGGCAAGGCCAGCGGCATCGTCGATCCGAACAAATGGTGCGCCCTTTGCGAAAGGGATGGCCACGAGAGCGTCGACTGTCCTTTTGAGGAGGGTCTGTGAATGGGTTGCTTCCTTGCTAAGTGATCTGTGTGTGTATGTGTGTGTTGGGGGGAGGGGGGGGGGAAGATTCGCTTTTGTAGCACGGGAAATGAACGTGCGCCTTCCCCTTGCATACAGCTCAGAATGTTGGAGATGCTGATTTCTAGTCGTCGTGTTTCCTCTTATCCTCTTCTTCTGTCGTTATCTATACAATTCCCTTCTTCTCCTTCTTCTTTCCCTCCTTCCTTTCTCTGCATCTTTCATCCTTGGGAGAGTGAAGGAGGGAGGGGAGGGAGTGAGACGAGAGGAAGAGGATCATGCTGGCGTCTTTACTGCTCCTGTCTGTTTGATTCTTGTATAGTACTTCAGCTACGCTAACATGTTTCTTGGAGCCTGTTCTCTTCATCAGCACAATAGCATTTTTTTTAATCATGAGAATCGCGTCGTCAGGACTTCGTTGACAGGCACGACAGACTACCGCGGCTGACTCGGTCGATGCCTTCTGTTCTCTGGCCTTCTATCCCTTCGTTCATAGGGAGGTTGTCTGAGCTGGATAGTAGATCAGGAGGCTCGGACTGGTTGTTGATGGGGGTTGCTACCTGTCGCTACCTGCGTCGTATGCCATGGTGCTGTTGTCGATGCTGCTCTGCGACGAAGTGAGTCACGTGCTTCATTGGCCTTGCACATCCAGTACCACTGGCACCATCAGCACCAGCATGTTACTAATTATTCGCAGTCAATCTATGGCTCTTCTGGAGCAATGCGCAGTGAAATCAGGTCGAGGCGGCTTTCTTTTGTCTGCTGTCACTCCCATACCGTACCTGATATGAGCGTACCTGGCCCACCGGGTACGTCTTCGATGAACCTGGAGCACTCACCCACTCTATCAGGCTCGCGGTTACATTCTTCTATGTTGCTCCGAGGAGCACTGGCTAATCATGCGGTGGCTTCGATGATCAGGCCACACAGCAACTTCGTGACGCTAAGACCCAGCACGTTACTTCCCGTCGGCCTTCGGTGCTTCTTCGGCCCTATCTCAGTCCTTTCTTGGTTCTTTCCTTTGGTCCCTTCCAGCATTTACTGCGTATTTCTTCGTTCGAGTGTCTCGTCATACAAGTATGCATGTTTCTACCCCCGTCAAGATGAGTTGACAGAAACCGGCACCGAGCCACGCTGGTCCAGAGCTTCCACCAAGCGCAGCCTCAGCGATCATCCCCCTATCTGATGTCATGTCAACGGTCCTGGCTGTACAGGAGGCTCGTTAAATGCATGCTCAAGTTCACACTGGAGACGAACGATATGATCGTCCTGAGTTTATTTTCCTGCTCTTGTCTTGTTCTGCTCCGCATGCTGCCACGTAGTCAATTCAAAGCACGCATTTCAATGTCTGCAATTATTCCATGCCAAAATATTCTACCAGGACAGCCATGGAAGTGTGAGCATGCCGGTGCGCTGCATCGTTGCCACAGGACGATGGCCTTGCCGATGTCCTCGATGCTACTCTCGTTTGTCACCCTCCAATCCAGGCATCTAGCCACAGATGGTCCATCTCTGAAGTATGAACCTGCAGTTTCTTTGTGGGATATACATACGTAGCTCTTTCGGCTACAGATGTCACCACAGGCACGTCCCTGGCCAACTTGGACATCTACAAGCCGTCGAGCATATGACACTCAATTTCCGCTACGAAGGATAGCTTCAGACGTCAATGCGGAAATCTTTCAGATGCCTGTGAAGGTCATCGACAGTATAAACCTTCCTCAAATGGACTGCATCCGCATCAAGCCTCTCACTGTTCTGCTTTTTGGGACACTTACGTTGCCCCTTTGGCCAGAACTATCGACGCGGAACCGCTGTCTGGTGGTTGGCCAAGGGCGTCAAGTAGCCCGTCTGTGCCGACACCTGAACGGTGCGGACGATAGGAAACCTGCCGTCGACATTCATGGTACGCACCCGCTGACCACAGTCAAGAGATGGTTGGTCATCTCGAAATCGAATCCTCCCGGAATAAGAGCTTGTGCGAGCATCCATCGACCGAGCCCGGTAAGTACAGTATCACTCAACAAGAAACCAGAGATTCGTGCCCGTGAAAAGCTTCATCCCTGCAACTCAGACTCTGAGCCATCTGGAAAGTCTTCCGGATCCTATACTTGACGGGTCACTATCAGTCAAGCGCCCCAGGGCCCCGACTTCACACGTCCCGTTCAAGAGGTCTACAGTATCAACGTGGCCGCTCGTGGCTCGGTCAAAGTACGATGATTGCCTGTTGGGATCATCCACGTCTTGAACAATTTTGACGCAGTTCTTCTACCAGTAGTCTCAGCCCCCCTGGGGGGGGGGGGGCAAGTATCCACACGCATCCGGTCCCTCTGCGCATCAAGAACTCGACGGAGTTCGGACACAGTGGCCTTAAATCTCGTCGTCGCCAGAAACGGGTACGAGGTCGAAGATGCTCTTCCGACGATCGACGCCATGGGGCTGGAGCAAACTCCACCGGCTCCGTTTGAACTTGATCGGTTCGCGGTCGTGGCCCGTTGATGTCTCATGCATCATCGATCGATTGATTTCTTGCTGGCTTGCTTGGTTTCTTGCTTGCTTGCTGGCTTGGTTTCTTGTTTCATTGGTTGACTGCTTCCCACGCTCACCCCAAGCCACTTTGCCAAGTCTCTCGCGTCCGGGGAGACGCAGCAGACAGCGACTACTCGAGAACGGATCAATACAAAATCCTTCTCTTGGAGTGTCAACTCTTCGATCCCACGATAGTCGGCTACACAAGGCCTACGTGGCCGGTTCGCTCTTCACGGCTCTCGGCTTGGTGGGGACATTTAACGGCGGCTTTACCGTAGGGAGATGTAGCTGTACGTAGCTGTAGCAAGTAAGGTATTGTTACAACTACTACCTAGCAGGAGTAGAGCCAGCAGTAGCAAAGAATAGAAAATTCGTAGCAGAAAAGGGGTATCATCCCGCTGCGATTTATCCCTTCACGATGCGCCTGGTCGCCCTTGACGCCGCTACTAAGCACGCCGCGTGAATGCCATCCTTTCGTCTACGAATAACGCAGAGCAACCACGATCCTTCATTGTCGCCTTTCTTGACGCCTTCCCGCACGGATGCCAATGCCAATAGCATTGCGTCGCGCTTCTTCTTGAACCACCCCCCCCCCCCCCCCCCCCCCACGACCGTATCTCACCCTACGGCTCGCAAGGGGGAAAAGGAAGTCCAGACAAGGGAGAATCATTCGGAATCAGACATAGTGTCGTCCTCGGTGGCCGGTTCTGATATGACGCTCGGCTCGGTCTCAACGGACCCGGCGTACTCATGGGGCGGATAGCTGGCAAGTCTTTCGGGCTGTAGTGCGACTTCACGGTCCGTCTGTTCAGTTGAGACTAGGGCGTCGGACGGGATACGTGAAGGGTCGATCCTGAATCTTTCCAGGCCGTAGGCCAAGAACCACCCGCGCAGGCTTCTGTGATGGGCCGGTGGTGCAACCAACACCCTCTCCTCGACGACCCTCTCGGGGATGGCGGGTCCGAAAGTCGGTGTGAGCATCGACCATGTCTTCGAGAAGACGTCTTCTCGGCACCTGCCGACACAGTGCCGGACGGTACGACGCAGGGGCTCGAGCACAATCCCCTCGTCGAATACCGGCCCGAACGGACCTGGACAGATGATTGTCAGTTGAGAGAGAGAGAGAGAGAGAGAGAGAGAGAGAGAGAGAGAAGGGATGCCTACTGCCACCGGTCTGATCGAAATGGACGGCGATTTCGACGTGCCAGCCATCATCCAGAAACATCTCCCGAGCGCATTCCATAAGCACAAGAAAATCCTCGGGGGTATCGAACAGGCTGCGGCGACACAGGTGGGAATGGGCGTGCCCCGACGGGTTTCTCACGTCCACGCAACAGCGCCAGCTATCCGTCCTCAGCCGCCAGAATCCAGACTTGGCCCGCAGCCGACGAGGCGTCCGGGCAAACGCTTCCACACAGATGTTCGGCATCGGGATGTCGAGATGGGTGAGGTTGGGAAATGCGTCCGGATCGGCGAGGTAGAGACAGTGGTGGGCTTCCCTAACGATCATCGGCTGCGCGTCGATTGTCAGGCACGTCAAGATGTTGCTCGCCACAAACATCACCGTGTTGAAGATCTCTGAGAAGACCACGTGCGAAAGTCAGCCATCAGCTCACTTCGCATACGTACCGCTGCCGCTGCTGGCGGGGAGTCGACTTACCTTCGAACGACGTGCCTGCGCTCACGTCAGTGTGAACCACCCTGAGATTTTTCATCTTGGATATGCCACTACTGTGGAGGAACCAGTCCATGTTCCAGTAGTTGAACTCTATGTCCCCGCTAATACAGGAAAACGAGTCCACTTCTTTGAACAAAGAGCTGCCCATGACGTCGACTGTCCACAAGTGATTCATTTCGTCGGCGAGCTTGCGGTTCACTTGAGAGCCCATCTGTTCGAATTGTGTCGGTCCGACCCCAGCAGCACTTTCATAGGTGTCCCGCGGCAGATGTGGAGTCAGGACGGCTCTGAACTCTCTTGGCATCGTGCGGTCGTGGAACTTATCGTGCAAACCGTATGGGCAGCACAAGATCTCCATGTCGTCGCGAAAGGTGCACGAAGCAAGCGAAGGGGGTTGCAACGCCACTTGAGGCCACAAACGATCCAGAGCGAGGACTAAGCGCCCCGGAGGATAATCTCGTGATGTCGAGAGCATACACAAAACAAACGCAGGAACTTCCACGTGCGCTCCCGTGCCAAGCTGATCGAGCAGGCCAAGTATCAGCGACGAGTGATACTTGGCGAAGGACAGCAGCTCGCCGCAGATGAAATCTAGGGCCCAGGGCAGCAATGGGTACTGGATCGTCGACAACCCCTCAACGGCATCGGGGCCGATCATGGCCGAGAGCGGCACTTTCAACTCAGCGCACTTGTACTCGCAAATTCGACCCAGGTCGAGCATGTCCCAAAACGGCGTGCTGCACATTTCTGTGTCCTGCCACGTGATGGCGCCGATGAAGCCTGTGGGAAATGGCGACCGATGATACATCAACCTTTCCTTGGCATACTCCAGGGTCCTGTAGTCATTCGGATTGCCGCAAGCTACCAGAACTCCTTTCAGATCCGGAAAGTCGCGCACCAGATCGACGAGCCGTAGCAAGGGGACGCGATACAGGATCGCACGACGATGGCCAGAATGGCCGAAGAGCTTGTGCCGGATTGCTTTCGACCAACGGGCGCAGGTCCCCCGCAACGGTCTTGACAGTCGAATGGCGTGGCGAAACTCAAGGTAGGAATAATGGCTGGAGGGAACGCGTAAGCAGCTCCGCAGATCGTCCTCGACATAGTCCTCGAAGATGGTCCAAAGGAGCTCGTCTGGCATAGACGCGAGAATCGCAGCAGAAGCGTTGGTTGCTCGAGGCACATGCTGCCGTTGCACCTGTATCTCCGCTGGGAGAACATGCTCCTCCTGAGCCACCGGCTGGTTGTTCTGATGGTGATGATGCAGCTCAAGTTGATGACAGACGAGGCAGTCTCTACTACCAGCGACGGTAGTAGCAGCCACAGTCGTGCTGTTCTCACCCTCCTCGACGTTAATATCGCTATTAGCACCAAGAGAGGAGTTCGTAGGCGCAGAGACATTGATATCGTCGTGGATATCCATCTTGTCAGGACTACCGGAAGAGTAGTGAGAAGCACACTGCAACGCAAGTAGAGATGAGAAAGTTAAGAATTTCGAGGTGCAAGCAGGAGTGCTCCTCCTTCGACGCAGGGGTGGGTGAAGAAGAAGAAGAAGAAGAAGAAGGAGAGAAAAACATCTCCGGGCCACAGGGGCCAATATTTATGTTTCATCAATAACACGTCAACTGTGAAATGCGGCTCCAATTCCTCGTCGATAAGAGCACGACACCATCGCCATCGGTGCGCTAGTAGGTCGGTGGGCCGGCGAATCCCGGATGGGCGTATATTGACAACGACCCGTGCCAACCGTCTCCCAGCTGATCGCGTCGCGGTCAGACTGCAGCAGTGCAGGTGGCATCATGGCCCAGTATCTTGTGGACCTGCTGTCGTCCCTGGCGAGCTGCATGTGCTGTTTCTCGGGAACGCCAAGGTTGAAGATCAAGAACCGGAGCTTCCGGATCCTGCGGTTGCTGGGAGAGGTACGAGCGCTGCATTCCCTGGAGCACTTGGGATGACTGTTAACTTGGCGAATCTGTGGACAGGGTGGCTTCTCGTACGTGTATCTGGTGCAGGACGTCTCCGACGACTCGCTGCACGCCTTGAAGAAGATTCGATGTCCGTTCGGCCAGGAGTCGGTGTCTCGGGCGCTGAAAGAGGTCGAGGCGTACGCGCTCTTTGCGCATGAGCCCACGATCATCCGCTCGGACGACTACAACATCGTAGCCGACAAGTCGGACCCGGGCGCAAAGACGGTGTACATCCTCCTGCCGTACTACCGACGGGGCAATCTGCAGGACATGATCAACGCGAACCTGGTCAACCACACGAGGTTCCCGGAACGCAAGCTGCTGCGACTGTTCCTTGGTGTCTGCAAGGCCCTCAAGGCGATGCACCAGTACCGGGTCTGGGACGGCCAGAGCCGGGGCAAGCGGGTGAGAGATGACGCCGCCAAGGCCGACGACGAGGCCGCAGAGGAGGCTGCGGCGACTAGAAAGCAGACGAAGGATCAAAGACATCAGCCCGAGAACGATGACATTGAGCACGAGCCTCTGATGGAAAGCGAGGTGACTCGCGCGCAGGAAGGTTTAGCAGAGGGCGAGATGCGGGCGTACGCGCACCGCGATGTTAAGCCGGGTACGTGTGTTCAAGCCCCTGCACTTCAGTGAGGTGTAGTCCCACTAAAATGGGGTGTGTAAAAGGCAACATCATGATCGCGGACGACGGTCGCACGCCAATCGTGATGGATCTAGGGTCGCTGGCGCCGTCCCCGACGCCGATCACGTCGCGGTCCCTCGCGATCGCCGTGCAGGACGAGGCGGCTGAGCACTCGACGATGCCTTACCGGGCGCCGGAGCTGTTCGACGTCAAGACGGGCTCGACCATCGACACCAAGGTCGATATCTGGTCGCTAGGCTGCACCCTGTACGCTTGTCTCGTGGGCAAAAGCCCGTTCGAGGCCCGCTCCGAGGAGACCGGCGGGAGCCTCAGCATGTGCGTGCTCGGCGGCGACTGGCGTTTTCCGGACGAGAAACCGCAAAATGCCGCAGGCTCGACGACGGGGAAAGCTTCTGCCGGTGGAGCGGGAAGCGCCACCGGCTCTGGCGGCAGCAGCAGCACTCGAGACCCATCGACGTCAAAGCTCGCAGGAACGCAAGGATCCGGCGCGGCAGGACCCGGCGCAGCGAATCTCACTTGGAGCCAACCGGTCAGACAAGTCGTGCGTCGCTGTCTCAAGGTGGAACCGGTTGAGCGACCGGACATAGACGAGCTGATAGGCATCGTCGAGGATGCCCTCCGACAGCTCGGACCATCGAGCAACGCAAACCGTGACGGGGACAGCGAGAACGGGGACGACAGCGACTGACTGACGGTAGCCCGCTGTACATCAAAAAATACGCAACACAGCTTTCTGTGATGGAATCTCATTCTGTGCTAATCTCATTTGCTGTGCTCATCCAGCTTCGTTCCATCTCTTTGGCACGGCATCGACTGATGCTCTTGGCGTCTTGCTTTCTCATCCCGTCTTGCGCTCTGTTCTGGTGTGAATTTCGTTCCACCTGAAGATCTCATACGATCTTGTGTCCCATTCCGTCTGGATTTCTAGTCTTGTTTGTGTTCTTCTATCCCATCTCGGATTCTTAATTCTGTCTTACTTGATCTCACTGTAAACTTTCTTTCATCTACGAATCATGACAGGTGTACGCTCCGTCTGCAAGGATTTTGGGTAGTGAGCAGCTCCGCTAGGGGAACTATGGTAGAGATTGAGGGACGAGCGGGCTTGCAAGTCAATAGCAGAACATGATTTGCTATCGTCGAAGTGGCGTCCCAGAAGGTCGGTTCGATTCTGTTGGTTGTTCTCCAACCTTTGCAAATATGTTGCTGGGAAGATGATCCGTGCATTCGAAAAGCACCATCTTGAGCTTTCTCGGCTTCTCTGTTCTCATCGATGAGGTTCTAAAACTTCTCTTGTTTTCTTCTCCTGTTCTCTCTTGTTGGCTATCGGGACACATTGGAACATGTCATTGGGACACACAAGATGCAGACTGCTGGGAAGATCTAACGCCTGTCCTTGGTCCTACCACTCGTGCCAGTACATGTTGCAGAGGTCACATTTCGATTAAAAACATCATGCACAGTACGTATTTTACAGCCAATATGAGGCCGCGAGTGATGCGGGGTTGGCTGCAACATCCCGTGTGTAACAGCCATATCATTACGCCGGAAGCTGTATTGCCTGACCTGTTGACGACGGCTTTGTTGTCTAACTCGTCCTTCTTGGAATTGTCAACTAGCTAACCGACCATAGCAAGGAGAGGAAGAAAAGAGGGGATGTCGGACGAACTACTCTATGAATGCCCAGTCGCTCAAGGCCCAGATGATGGCGATGGAGTTGATATCTCTGCAGGGGTGGCTTCCCCAAAGGAAGAGGAGCTGTTGGAAGCTACTGGTGAAGTGACTGTCGTCCGTGTGAGTGGGAAGTGGCTTATGAGCAAGTAGTCAAAGAAGCAAATCCCGAGAAACACCATCCTGAGTCCGAGCTTGCACCAGAAATTGCAAGGTACGGTAGGCTCTGGTTCTTGATTGTTGCTTTTCATCTCGGTGACTCATGCATCCAATATCAGTGTCTACGAATCTTCCATCTTCAAGATAATCGTCGGCACCCAGCGAAAGATCTTCTGGGCCCACCAAGATGCCCTCTCGAAGTCCCCTTTCTTCAAAAGCGCTTGCGAGGGCTCCTTTCGTGAGAGTACCTCCCGCGAGATCGTCCTGAAAGACGACGATCCTCTGCTCTTTCACCACGTCCTGGACTTCCTCTACACCTCTGCCTGGAGCCCCGAGATCCTATGGGGGAGCGATGGCACAATTAGTCTCAAAGGACGTTCCAATGACAAAGACGTCCGCACGATCGAATGTGGTCGCCAAGCGCAGCTCTACTGCATGGCCGACTTCTATCGTCTCGACGAGATGATGAGCCAAGCGGTCGAGAAACTGAAATTGTTGGCGCCGATCTCGATGGAGAATCTATTGGCGATCGCGAGCACGACATATGAGCGACTCCCGTCGTCCAATGAGGCTTTCCGCGAATTTGTCCGGACCGAGGCGTACAAGCTGAGGATTAGTCGTTTTACACCAACAGAGTGGTTTATGGACCATGTCGAGGAGGGGGGGTTACTGACACAGGATCTGTTTATGGCCCTGCAGAGGACCTGCGAGAGACATGTTCAGAGTCTCGAAGAGAGCGGTCGTGATCATGATGTTTATTACGCTTGTGGTCGTTCGGGGGGAGGCATCTACCCTTCACCTGAATTTTACGATGAGTCTGTGGATGCGGAGATCCCGGTGGTCAAAGGGTGGCGAGTGCCGTCAGTGCAAAAGAAGAAGAAAAAGGGACGTCACTGAGGCCCTCGCGGGCCTGAGGACTGAGATTTCCGAAACATCGAGTCCCAAGACAGTTTGCCACCAAGCACCGGCGTCTGAGACTGCGCTTCTTGGCCATCGAGATCTAGGAGCAGAAGCAGCGCGAGGAGCAGGCGCGGGGTACATAGCCAGGGCTACTCCCATGACATCGAGTAGCTGCAGGCCAGAGTCTGCCCGGAGTCCAATGTCAATGCTCTTCTCAACACCCTGATATAAATCACAGTACTGTTGATTGATTGATTGATTGAATTCCTACACCGTTCTAGCTCTAGTGTATCTAGGCTATGCCGGGTCAACTATAGAATTAGGCTAGGAAAACTCCAACGAGTAAAAAACCTCTCCCTGCAGCACCTAAGGCAGTGCTATCCTATCGAGTAATCTGTGGAACATGGGGGGGTGACTGGCTAGTAGCCAGTTTCCAGCTGCTCATGAGCCCAGGAGAACTGGGGAAGGACACCGTGGCGTAGGATCCACGAGGTGAGGGCGGTGGCGGGCCGCGGGCGCGATATCATCACCTGGTAGTCAGTAGTAGCAGCCGCAGTGTATAAACTGCGGCGTACTCGCTGCAGCCGTGGGCAGTCTAGGATGACGTGCTTGGCAGTCTCCCACTGTGCCCCACAGCTGCAGGCAGGTGTCGGAAAGCCAGGACTCGACGCTTGCAAAGAAAGGCAGCCAGCCCGACCTTACCTGTACGTATCTGCGTTAAGATACTGCTCTGCACTTTGGAGAGGCCAGCTCGGAGCCGGAGAGTTGCCCAGTATGGCATCTTATCCGGCCACAGTTGAGCTATGCCGAGGCATAGCGCAGAGTCAACATCCTGTGCAGGGTCTCTGCCACGCTTCCCCGCAGTCCTGAGGCCTTTTGCGCTCCGCCGTGTACGCTCACCCCTAGGTCCTGCTTCAGAGCGCCGGGTTGCCAGCCCGGAGCCCACACTCCAACTGCAGTTTGCTCCTTGAGCCTGTCATTTGCAGTCTGAGCCTGCACTCTGTACAGACCAGCATGCACTTCTGTCCTCTTGGGCCATATAGACAGTCTTGTAGTAGGCCCAGACCCTACTGCTGTCACTGCCATTATATGCCACACCCCACAGCTCTCACTGTTTCGTGTTACCTCTGTAGATCTCTTGTACAGAGGCCGACCATGCCTCGCAGGCTCTACAGACCCTGCAGGCCATGCCAGCACCTGCAGGACTGCCTTTCCAGCCCACTAACCAAGTAGGGAGGAGTCTCCATCTGCCCGCTGTCACCTGTGGGACCCAGATGTACATGGTGGCCCACTGGAGAACCTCCAGTGCCCTAGCCCCAGTCTGTAGGTGGCCTGAAGAGAATCTGTGGCAAGACCTTAGGTGAAACCATCAAGCCAGCACTTTGACTATCACACAGCCCTTAGGTACTGGAGTGGTGGAAACTCTTTGTGCCACCTGCTCACCTTCTTTAACATGTAGTCTCTGTTTGATTAACAACACTGTGGTACAGACATCACTCCCCTCCTAGAACAAGATCCTTGATGCATCAGCTGCTGGAGACTCTGCTAGAAGGGGGGTGTGTGATAGGAACTCCTCTTGTCTACTCCAGAGGTGCCCCGTCAGGTGTCTAGACTTCACATCCACCAGTTGCAAGACTGGCTTCAGGCTGTAGTGTACACGGTAGACATCTGTCAGGTGGTTTTCATAACCAGTTTGGTCGAAGTCTTCTGTTTGTTGCAGTCCGTACCGTGCCGTCCTAACCGAGTATAGGATTAAGGGTGAGATGCGGAAGGCGGGTTGGTTCTCGCAGGAGAGGAGTGTCAAGGAGCGCGAAGGGGTTTGGTGGAACATGGTGGTGGTGACACCTGATCAATGGCTTCGTACAAAAGGATTGTATTAAAGTAGATCTAGTTGTCTGGATCACAACATGAGTTGAAGACGATCATTCCATAAGGGAACTATCGCCGGACTATATAGTGCTGGCCTGTCAAGACGATCAAGATTGTCTTGACAGTCTTGACGTCGAGACAGGTGAGATTGTCTCGACAGTCCCACCATGTTATGCACCCTGCGTCGAGACTGGTGAGATTGTCTTGATGCTTCATGCATCCTGCGTCGAGACTGGTGAGATTGTCTCGATGCTTCATGCATCCTGCGTCGAGACTGGTGAGATTGTCTTGATACTTCATGCATGCTGCGTCGAGACTCCTGTGTGTGTCTCGACAGTCACGTGACCCCTTGTTGGTTGGTCACTTGACTTCCATGGTGTCCTCTTGCCTGGCCCGCAGCCTGATTGCCTATAAATAAGTGGCTCCTATCCCATGGGTTGTAACACTACCCTCCTCTCCTTCATTCATCGTCCCGATGAATTCTTGAGTATGTCTGCAAAATCACATACCTCTACTTACCAAAAACAACTGGCAGCCCAGATCTGTGATCATAACTTCATGTCGCTTGCTCTGTGTGACTTCTGTGTTTTGAACCACAAGCCCTGCTTCCGAATGTCTGATGACAACAATAAGTTGAAGTGCGCTGAATGCACTTGTCGTGGGAAGTCCTGTGTGTCACTTTCTTGGGAGTCGCTGAACATGACCCGAGATAACCTTCGTGAGGATTTGGCTGTTGATGAGGCCAAGCGGGATGCTCTTGTTGAGCAGCTTGCCAAGCTGCAGGCTTGTGTGTCCTGAAAGCGAAAGGTTCTTGAAGGTGCTGAGGGTCAAGCAAAGAAGAAGCTCCAGTGCCTTGTTGCTGAAATAGAGGCAGATGGTGAAGACTTGTCGGCAACAGTTATTGACGTGTCCGCGCTGCAGGCCGAGCTGTTCAGTCCTGCTTCTGCCAGAACTGCTGCAGGAGGAGCTGGCAGTTCGCGAGGTTCCTGAGTGGTTCCCAGGTATTTTCCGAGTCTGGGTAGTTTTTCCACTTGACAAGGTATCACTGACCTTTTCTCTTCAGGATCTGTTCAACCTCAAATTCCTGTTCTTCCTCTGGTTGGTAATGAAATGTTTCCTGCAAGGGTGTGCTCTGGTCAGCTAATTCAATCATTGAGATGTGAAAGTTTGGGTGTACCCGAGCGTCTCTCGGTAGTCGCAGTCTGAAATTGACTGGTCCAGTTCTTTCTTTGACTGAAAATAGTCCGACCTTAACATGGTCCAGTTTCTTTGTTCTTGGTTTCTTGACTTTCCAATTTTTTGTGAGAAGGTAGACTTTATCCCCCTTCTTCAGCTGAGGTGCCATTTTCAATTTTTTGTCCATTTGGTGTTGCATCTTTTCTGAGGTCTCTTGAAGGTAATGCCTCATCATCGTGTGTGTTTGTTATAGGAGCTTGTCATGTTGGAGTGCTTTCTCTGTGTTTGGTGAAGCTCTGCTTGGCATTCCGATGTTTGTGTGTTGTCCAAAATTGGCAAAGAATAGCAATTCCTTTGTTGAGTCTGATCTGTGCTGGTTGATTGCCAGCTGTGCCACCAGTAATAACTGTACCCAATTGCTGTAGGTCTGGTTGATGTAATACCGCAAATAAGTCTCCAGGACTTGGTTTACTCACTCTGTCTGGTTGTCAGTTCGTGGGTGATAGGCCGTAGATATTTTGGGTTTTGTTCCCATGGCTGCACTGATTGTCTTCCAGTAGTTGGACATGAAGAGTTTGTCTCTGTCTGTAATGATCATGATTAGAACTCTGTGGTCTCTGACCAATCTGTCCAGTAAGAAGTGTCCCAACTGTTCTGCTGTGTGGGTCTCCTTGAATGGTACCACTATTAGATATTTTGTGAATCTGTCCACTATCACTATAATTAAGTTGTAGGTGATTCCTGTGACTCGGTCTTTGGACTTGGGTAGCTTTGTGATGAAGTCTATTGACACATCTTCCCACAGGCCTCTTAGTATTGTGTTTGGGTGTCCCTCTCCGTATAGCTTATGTCTTCCATATTTGTTTTTCTGGCATAGTAGACACTTGCTGATGTAGCTTGTGACATGTTGTCAGAGGTTGATGACATTGTTCCCTGCCTGTTGGATAAGGTCTGTGGTTTTGGTGATTCCTGGGTGACTATGTGCTGGATTATCATGGTAGTTCCTTATTAGTTCTTCAGTGTCTTCTGCTGTGAGCTTGTTGATCTGTGGTTGAGGTACCAGGTTTCCTTGCTGGTCCTACTGTAAGATCATTCCTTGGTGTTCATCATCTTCCATGTGGTCTTTTCGTCAGCTTAGTGTGTCTACTCTCCTGTTGTCTTGTCCGGGGGTGTACAAGATCTTAAACTTGTGTTACCCTAGGAGTTCAGCCTATCTGACTTGCTGTCTGTTCAGCTTCTTGGTTGTCGTGAACGTTGTCAGATTCTTGTGGTCTGTGAGAATAGTGAGTTCAGAACTGCTTTCCGCGTACACTCTCCAGTGTTCGAGTGCGTTGACGACTGCCAGTAGCTCTTTGTTGTGGATATTATAGTTTCGTTCTGCTTGTGTTATTTTTCGTGAGTAGTAGGCAACTGGGTGCCACTTGCTGTCTGCCTGTTGGCATAAACATGCGCCTACTGCCTGATCTGAAGTGTCTGTCTTGATTCGTATCGGTTGGCCTGTCTTGAAGTTGAGGAGAACTGGTTCCTTGGCGCAAGTATCCTTGAGCTGTTGGAATGCTTTTTGTTGTCTCTCCATCCACCAGTACTCCACGTCCTTCTTTGTGAGTTCTGTCAGTGGTGTTGCCATCTGGGAGTAGTTCTTAACTGATGTTAGTGTTGGCTATTGTTGAATCACTTTGATTTTCTCAGGGTTGATCTTGATCCCTTCGATTCCTATGATGCATCTGAGGAATTCAACTTCCAGTTTGTTGAACTCGCATTTCTTTGGGTTGAGCTTGAGCCCTGCCTTTTGTAGGCATCGTAGAACATCCTTCACATGTTTGGTATGTTCCTGTTGCGTGTTCAAGTAGACAAGAATGTCATCCAAGTAGGTGATAGCTGTTTGGTCCAGGTGTACTCTGATAACATTGTTGATCAATGCTTGACATGTTGCTGGTGTGTTCGTGAGTCTGAATAGCATAACCAGATACTTGTAGTGTCTGTATCAGGTTCTGAAGGCTGTCTTCCATTCTTCTCCTTCTTTCATGCATATCAGGTTGTATACTCCTTTCAAGTCCAGCTTGGTAAAGATTGTAGCTTGGCTGATCCTGTCTTACAATTTGTTCACATTTGGCAACAGATATTGGTTTTTGATAGTAATATTGTTGAGTTTCCTGTAATCCACACAAAGTCGAAGACTTCCATCTTTCTTTAGTGCAAATAGTATTGGGTATCCTGCTGGCGATTGAGATTCTCAAATAAAACTCTTTTTCAGGTTTTCCTCCAGGTACTCGCGAAGTACTTGGAGCTCTTTCTCTGATAACTGGTAAATTGGTCCAAATCCTAGCTCTGTCCCTGGTTGCAACTTGATCTCATGATCCCAAGGTTAGTGCTTAGGCAACACTGCTGTTGTTGTCTCTTCCTGAAAGAGGTTATCATACCCAGGTCAGTACTCTTCAGAGATCTCCAGAGGGTTAACAACTTCCTCTCTCTTTATCTCTGACTGTTTGGCCACCTGGTTCCGGGGTGTGCCTGTCAAGGCAGACCTCTTCTCTTGAGAGTTGTCCTTTCTGTCAGTGAGGTTCCACTGAGGACTTCTTCCCTCATCTGTCTATGCCTTCTGCGGCTAGTAACAGGTCTGAGCTGTGTTGTTAGTGCAGTTCCTAAACGTGAGTACTCCTGTCTTCCAGTTAACAACTGGGTTGTGCTTCTTTAGCCAAGGCATCCCCAAATAGATATCCTGAGTGGCCAACTTGACGATATCAAGGTGGATCCTTTCAGCATAGTGTCTGGTAACTATTTCCATTGGATGCGTCTCATGGCAGACTAGCTCTGTCTGTCCATTTGCCATCACAAGCTGATAGGGCTGCTGCTTGCATCTCCTTCCAGTACCAAGGGTGTCGTAAAGTTGTCTTGAAATGTAGTTTCCACTGGCTCCAGAGTCAACAAGCATGTATGTCCGTACTGGCATGTTGGCGTGTAGTGACACAGGCAATCGCAGGTGCTTTGCGTTGCTAGAGGTCATGTTGTTGAGCTCCTGATGTCACCCCTTGACAAGGGAGTTCAGTCTTTTCCTGATCAAAGTGTTTTTCCACTGACTGGGCAATAGGTCCAGCCATTCCCATCAGTTCTGAGGAATCTGTTCATGAATTTGTCTTGCTGATGCTTGTCACATCCAGGCTTAAGGCAGTACTGCCAGTTGTTGATGTAGCAGTTGTTGTTATTGCCTTGCTGTAGGAACATGAGGTGTTCGTGCTAATCATGTGTGTGCCCGGGAAATACAGTGTGTTGGTGTTTGTCTCAAAGATAGATCTCACACATATCCTTCTTGCAATTGACCCAATACTTGTGGCAGGTGGCGCAGTAGGGTGAATGTCCTCCGTACCTTTGTAGTTGTTTGTGGTAGGTGCAGTAGTGTTTTGTGCAAAACCTCCACTGTAGTTCACCATACTGTAGGTTTCATGAGTCCATGCTGTAAGCATAGCTTCCTTGTGGTATTTCTTCTTTGATAGACATGGGTTTGTCTTGGTCCCCATCAGAGGTGGTTAAGGGCTCCTGTCTCTTGTCCTGACCTGTCTGTTCTGGTAGGTTCTTACCTCCTGATGTTGCCAGTTGGTAGGCTACTTCCAATATCTGATCGTATTTGTTCCATTGTTCAAGGGATAGCTGAGCCTCTCCTGGTGGGTCCTCCAGCTTGATGACATTCCAGTCTCTGTCAAGTGTATTAAGTTGCTGTCAGTGCACCTTGTTCTTTGAACAACAGTCTTTTGCCATGTGGCCTAGCTTACCACAGGCATAGCACTTCAGTGCTTTCCTCTTTTTGTTATTCCTTCCCTTTGTGAACCTTCCCTTGTGGTGGACTGCATCCAATTCCATGGGTGTATAGCCATATAGGTCATGTGGCGGTGCCTTGTTAGGTGGCTTATAGTGGTTGCTCACATGCTATGTAGGGTGGCTGTATCCTCCATCGTGGTGTTTCTCCATCGCTCACTTGAATAGCTTGTCATCAATGTTGATTGCTTGTGCGATGAGCTCGTCCAGTGTGTTGACCACTTGTCTATCAAAGGTGATTTTGTCCTTCACATTTTCTTTGAGTCTATGTCAGTACATGACTATCAGGGTGTCATCGTCCCAGTCAGTCAGTACTGAGTATTGCTTGAACTGCGTGGTGTACTCTGCAGCTGAGTGTTGTTGTTTGATGTGCTGGATCATTCGTATAGCCACTTTGTCTTTGTTAGATAGTCCAAGGATCCTTTTGATCTTGTCTTTGAATTGCGTCTATTTTGTCATCTATTCCATCATGCTGTCATGGTCTCTGTTTCCTGAGAGATGTTTGTTGACGTAGGGCTTGATCCATCAATAAGCATTACCTCTTATGTAAGTGGTTGCAAAGAGGGGCCACTTCTTCTTAGGCAGCTTTGTCTCTGGTTGGAATTAAAAGTAGACTTGGAGTTGCATGAGCCAGTCGTTGACCTTGTTTCTTTCACTGTAGAACAGGTCTGGCTTGGCGACACTAATCTTTCCATCTGGGAAGTTGGGGTTGGTTGCTCCTGAGGTACTCATCCTTGAGGGTTTTCAAAGTGTTGTGGTCTGTACTGTGCCATCCTAACCAAGTATAGGATTAAGGGCAAGATGTGGAAGGCGGGTTGGTTCTCGCAGGAGAGGAGTGTCAAGGAGTGCAAAGGGGTTTAGTGGAACATGGTGGTGGTGACACCTGATCAATGGCTTTGTACAAAAGGATTGTATTGAAGTAGATCTAGTTGTCTGGATCACAACATGAGTTGAAGACAATCATTCCATAAGGGAACTATCACTGGACTATATAGTGCTGGCCTGTCAAGATGATCAAGATTGTCTTGACAGTCTTGACGTCAAGACAGGTGAGATTGTCTTGACAGTCCCACCATGTTATGCACCCTGCGTCAAGACTGGTGAGATTGTCTCGATGCTTCATGCATCCTGTGTTGAGACTGGTGAGATTGTCTTGATGCTTCATGCATGCTGCGTCAAGACTGGTGAGATTGTCTTGATGCTTCATGCATGCTGCGTCAAGACTCCTGTGTATATCTTGACAGTCACGTGACCCCTTGTTGGTTGGTCACTTGACTTCCATGGTGTCCTCTTGCCTGGCCCGTGGCCTGATTGCCTATAAATGAGTGGCTCCTATCCCATGGGTTGTAACACTGTTCTGCCGATGTTGCTTCACAGGGGTGTCCAGGGTGCCTGCATGACACCTCCAGTGGCCCATCATTCCACAGGCACCAGCAGCTCAACCAGTGACTCAATTAGCTCTCAGTGCAGTGACTACAAGCAGCTTGGGAGACTGCCTGCCATCACTGCCCTGAGGTTCCCAGCCTGCACCGCGTGGAGGTTTGAGTCTTCACAGGCCAATCACAGTACTGTACTCTGTACGTACATACAGTATTGTTAGGATCCCGGCCACCTAGCGGAGTCTGGGCAGTATTCTGTCAAGAGTTCTAGCCAGCAGTGTGGTGGCAGAGGAACAGAGGAGATCTTTCGGGTCCTGGAGAGTCTCTAGTAGAGCGGTGGGACCAAGTCGGGGCAGGGCTGTCAGGCGCCTGCAGGTGGATGTGTAGATTGATCACTGAGGATCCTAATCCTCAGCGAGAAGTGCGCTATGTAGGAGCTGCTAGCTAAGCAGCTGACTAAGCGCGGTCAGGTGACAGGGGTAGCTTGGTTGCTCCTGACACTACCCCCCCCCCTCAACCAACATCGCCCCAACATTGCAGTAGTCCACTGCTATAGCCTTGCTATAGCTCCTAGTAGGTTGGTCCTACCCCTGCCCACCTAACTAGAGTTCACCTCTAGCTAGACTATTCTTCGTGCAGATCACTGTGAGAGTTATAGCTCTCTTTTCAGTTCAAGCACGGCACGCAGTCGGCGACTCAGTCGCTTCTGCTAACTAGGTAGTTGCGGCATCCAGCCTAACAACTCCATCTCCGTGACTAGGCCCCGAAGGCGCTGTGTCGATTCCGCCAGGTAAGCCTCAGCCTTTAGCTTTTGACCTCCTGTTGCAGCTAATAGGGCAGTCTTCGACATATAGCCTACCGACTTCTTTTCGCAGTTCCAGAGCCCCGAAGGCGCTCCACAGACAGCTCGGTGAGTCCTTGGCCAGTAGCCTTGTGACCCCCTTCTGCAGCCCAGCTACCAGCTGACTGCTTTCTAGGCAATCTCCAGCAGCGAGCTGTCGATCCCTCTCTCCGCGGCTGGGGCCTTGAAGGCGCCACACAGCCGGCTGCCAGCAGGAGAGTCTTCGGCCTCTGGCCTCCCGACCCCCCTGTTGCAGATCAGTAGCTAACTGACTGCTTTCTAGGCAATCTCCAGCAGCGAGCTGTCGATCCCTCTCTTCGCGGCTGGGGCCTTGAAGACGCCACGCAACCGGTGGCCAGCAGAAGATTCTTTGGCCTCTGGCCTCCTGACCCCTCTGTTGCAGATCAGTCGCTAGCTGATCTTATAGGCAGTCTCCGGCTTGCAGCTGTCAACTCCTCCCTCCACGACTGGGACTCCAACAGCACTGCACAGTCAGTCTTCAGCAGGTGAGCTTTCGGCCTCTGGCCTAGCGACCCACTCCCTGCAGATCAGCTACTAACTGATCTGTTAGGCGATCTTCAGCTTGCAGCTGTCGACCCCTCTCTCAGCGCGACTGTGTCCCGGAGGCACACAGCCAGCTCTGCGGTAAGTCCTTGACCTTTGGCCTAGCGACCCCCTGATGCAGATCAGTGGTTATTTTATTTTATTTGATTCTTACACTGGTAGTAGCTTTACAGCCATGCAGATCTTCTAGCTAATAGTGAACTCCTTCAGAAAATCTTTGAAGAGATAAAAACTGAAGGCAGGGTGTGACTAGAGAATGTAACAAAAGGAATCTTGAAGTTTCTGGTAAGAGAAGAGAATCTAGGTATTAGATTGGGAATAGTGGAGTTTGAAAGCTAGATTAAACTGGTTTAGTCTTTTCAAAGACATAAACCAGTACAAGAACTTCTGTAGTAGCTCTGGGTTTGAAATAATAGTGGTGAAGTCTTGGGGATTAAAAGAGACTTGTTGTCTTTGTCTTGAATAAAGAGAGCATGAAGAGGTGATATGTTTTGCAGTTTCTTCTGCTTGGCCACACACACATAGTGGGGTAGGGAAGTCAGGAACTCCAGCTCTGAAAAGAAAACTTGCCAGACTAATTCTTCCAGTCCTGATTTGCAGTAGCAGACTTGCCTCAGCGTTCTGTAACTCTTTGTAGAGCTTCAGATTGTTTTTGTGTGGCTTTTGACAGAAAGTCTGCCAGCCTGGATAGCTTCTTCTTTTCTTCTCTTCCCATTAGTCTTCCCACTCTTTAGTAAAGAGCTTTTGTAGTTCTTTCTTTGAACTAGCCTGGTTAGTAGTTATTTGACTTAACCAAGTGAATTTCCACTTAGGAGAGATAGTTGAGCATTTCTTTAAAGGTTTCTTCAAGAGAGAGGCATAGCTGGAAATAGTGGAAAAGATACTGTCAAGAAAGTATTTGAGAGGGGAGTTTTGAATAGAAGAAAGAAAACAGGCAGTGCGAAATTTAAAGTAGAAGTCTAGAGGTAGAAGAAAAAGCTCACTCTCTAATAGAAAAGAAGGAGTGGCTTTGAAAGCACCCCCAATAAGTCTTAGGCATCTGTTTTGAAATAAAACAAGAGAAGAGATATTGGAGGATTTTCTTAGAGGGTTAAACCAGATCCCCACTGCATAGCTCAGTAGAGATCTCAGTATAGCAGTGTACACCAGACGTGATGTGTGAACTGGAAAGCCCCAAGTAGAATAGGAAGTTCTAGAAAGAGAAGAGAGTGCTTTCTGTGCTTTTTGAAGAATAATCCTCTGGTGTTTGTGCCAGTGGAGCTTTGCATCTAGGTACACTCCAAGTACTCACACTTCTTTTGGTTTGAGAATCACATTCCCCAGTCTGAGCTTGAGCTGAAGATTGTCTGATCTTCTTCTGGAAAAATGAAGTATTTCATATTTCTCAGTTGAGAAGACTATTCCATGTCTTGCAGCCCAGGATAGACATTTGTGGTGTGTGTTCTTTAACTTCAGAAGGTTACTTTTCAAGGAGTGACTAAAAGCAAGCAGATTTCCACAGTTGAGCTATGCTGAGGCATAGCGCAGAGTCGCTATCCCTTGCAGGGTCTCTGCCACACTTCCCTGCAGTCCTGAGGCCTTTTGCACTCTGCCGTGTACGCTCACCCCTAGGTCCTGCTTTGGAGCGCCGGGTTGCCAGCCCGGAGCCCACACTCCAACTGCAGTTTGCTCCTTGAGCCTGTTATTTGCAGCCTGAGCCTGCACTCTGTACGGACTGGCATGCGCTTCCATCCTCTTGGGCTATATAGACAGTCTTGTAGTAGGCCCAGACTCTACTGCTGTCACTGCCATTATATGCCACACCCCGCAGCTCTCGCTGTTTCATGTTACCTCTGTAGATCTCTCGTACAGAGGCCGACTATGCCTCGCAGGCTCTACAGACCCTGCAGGCCATGCCAGCACCTGCAGGACTGCCTTTCCAGCCCACTAACCAAGTAGGGAGAAGTCTCTGTCTGCCCGCTGTCGCCTGTGGGGCCCTGGTTGTACATGGTGGCCCACTGGAGATCCAGTGCCCTGGCCCCAGTCTGTAGGTGGCCTGAAAAGAATCTGTGGCAAGACCTTAGGCAAAACCATCAAGCCAGCACTTTGACTATCACACAGCCCTTAGGTACTGGAGTGGCAGAAACCCTTCGTGCCACCTGCTCACCTTCTTTAACATGTAGTCCCTGTTCGATTAACAACACTGTGGTACAGACATCACTCCTCTCCTAGAACAAGATCCTCAGTGCATCAGCTGCTGGAGACTCTGCTAGAAAGGGGGTGTGCGATAGGAACTCCTCTTGTCTACTCCAGAGGTGCCCTGTCGGGTGTCTAGACTTCACATCCACTAGTTGCAAGGCTGGCTTCAGGCTGTAGCGTACACGGTAGACATCTGTCGGGTGGTTTTCATAACCAGTTTGGTCGAAGTCCTCTGTTCTGCTGATGTCACTTCACGGGGGTTGTCCAGGGTGCCTGTGCGACACCTCCAGTGGCCTGTCACTCCGCGGGCACCAGCAGCTCAACTAGTGACTCAATTAGCTCTCGGTGCAGTGACTACAAGCAGCTTGGGAGACTGCCTGCCATCGCTGCCCCGAGGTTCCCAGCCTGCACCACGTGGAGGTTTGAGTTGTCGCAGGCCAGATCAGTGGTTAACTGACTGCTTTCTTAAGTGATCTCCAGCTTGCAGCTGTCGATCCCTCTTGTGCGACTGGGGCCTTGGAGGCACACAACAGCCGACTTCCCACAGTCAATCAATAGCCTTAGTCTATAGCTAACTTATAGCTAGTACCTGGCACAGGCATTCACCCTCTGTGCTTGGACCTGTGGCTAGGGTGAGAGCTAGTCTCACCCTCACCCCCCCCTCTGCACCCACCTCCTGGCGGGTGGGGAGTGTACTCCCTTTCTCCAGCTACTAGCCCTGCCGGGCCCTTCTCCAGAGTAGCTTGCTAGACTCTGCTAGACTTCTCTGGCTAAGAGGTAGTCTCTAGTCTCGCCCTGCTTGCTACTTCCAAATAGTAGTTGTGGTTGCTGCAGAACTCTGCCAGCAACTCGGTAGCAATAGGGTCGCAGCGCCACTGGTGTTTGCACAAGCTCTTTTAGAGTTTGCTACCCCAAGATTCTGTACATTCTGCAACCTTGCTAGTAACGTAGTTCAATCCAGCTTAGCACAACCTTGTAGGTCTGCTAGCTAGCTTGAAGTCTCTCTGTAGACTCATCGCTATGTAGGCCGACTCTGCAGCATGGCACCTAGGCCCTGCAGGTCACTATGCGCTGCATCACACTATAGTTCTAGAAGTCCGCCTGCTTTGCAGCGCGGCTTCTGCACATCACCCACACATCAGTGGTGTGCACTCAGGCTGCACCCTCCTTCTAGGAGACACTCAAGCCTAGGAGCTCACCCGCCTTGCCCCCGCAGGGCGCAAAAGCAGCTCCTTTGACATCTGTGTACCCGCGCACCCACAGTGTGTGGTTGGGCTGGGGCTTCTCAAAGTCAACCACACCCTAGGAGTTCAACCACCTTGCCCCTGCCGGGTGCAAAGCAGCTCCTTGACATCTGCATACCCGCGCGCCCACAGCGCGCAGTCAGGCCAGAGCTTCTCAAAGTCAACCGCGCCCTAGGAGTTCAACCACCTCACCCCCACCGGGTGTGAAGTGGCTCCTTCAATACGCCCATGCACCCACAGCGCACAGTCAGGCCAGGGCTTCTCAAAGTCAACTGTGTCATGGTTCTGGCCCAGTTGCATATCTGGCACAAGTCACACACCTTGCCGGGAAGTCCCATCTGCACTGTTGCCTGCTTGCTTCGCTGTTGCCTGATCCCCTGCCTATAAGAACTTCTCCTGCTCCCCCAGCTTCTTCTCTTCTTCTTTTCTCTTTTCCTTCCTTGTCTTTCGTCTTGTACATCAATCCAAGTCTCAAGTCTCAAGCCAAGTCAGGTCAAGGTTACTGGATCAGTTAGGCTTGAGTTCTGCTCTGCTATTGCCTTGTCACAAACCGCACCCTAGGAGTTCACCCACCTCACCTCTGCCAGGTGTGACAAGGCAATGGCAGAGCAAACAGGCAACAGTGCAGATGGAACTTCCCGGGAAGGTGCGTGACTTGTGCCAGATATGCAACTGGGCCAGAACTGTGACATTACCCTCTTCCTTCACATGGCGAACTCCTGTGAGCCTCAGGCCACTCGTGGACGTAGTTCTGTGGCTGTGGTTTCCTTGGGTATTTCTCATGGAAGTTGTAGATAGTGTTTTTGGTGTTGTCAAGATGCTCAATAGACTCTTCAGTGGCATCTTCAATTGGCCATCCAGACTATTTGACCAGGTACTTGAACTTCTGTCAAGATGTTGCTGGCTTGGAGTCAAGGATTTCTTCAACCTGGAACTCTTCATCTGTGTCTTGACCAATGACAGGGCCAGGGTGTTCATTTGATTGGCCAGGGATAGGATTAGCAGGTGTCAGACATAGAAGGGAAACATGAAAGACAGAGTGGATCTTGAGAGTGTGTGGAAGCTCCAGATAGCAGGCACAGCTTCCAACTATCTTCAACACCTTGAATAGTCCAATCCACTTGTTGTCAAGCTTTTTGCATGGGTGGCGTGTCCTGATGTTCTTGGTATTCAGCCAAACAAGATCTCCAGTTTGATAGGACAGTGACAGGACTCAATGTAAATTGGTGGTGTGAGCTTGAGCTTCCTGGGATAGTCGGAGTTCAGCTTGCAACTGTTCCAGAATCTACGTTATTTCTCCAGAGATTTCCATAGTATCTTGGTTGTAGGCTTCACTCGTGGGTGTGATGCTGAGCTGTGGATGGAACTCTTTGTTGGCAAAGAACAGTGACATGCCAGAGGAATCAGACTGGGAGTTGTTCTGCGTGAACTCTGCCAGAGGAAGCCATTGGACCCAGTCATCTTGGAGATAGTTGACATAGGATCTCAGGTAGCGTTCAAGCTCCTAATTCTCTTGTTCTGTCTGACTATCTGTCTCTGGGTGGTGTCCTGAGGATAGTCATAGTATGACGTCAAGATGGGCACAAAGTACTTTCCAGAATAAGCTGACAAACTGACCTCCTCTGTCTGAGACAATACTCCTGGGCAAGCTATGGGTACAGACAACAAACTGGATGAACATCTGGACAAGATGTGAGGTTGTTATCTCAGCACATAGTACAAAGTAGTGTTCTTTGGTGAGACAGTTAGTGATGACCCAGATGTGCTTGGCACCAGGGAAGCAGGCATCTCTTGACTTGGGCAAGTCAGTAATGAAATCCATAGCCAGATTCTGCCAACATTACTGAGGTACAGGAAGAGACAGCAGCTCTCCTTGGTGATCACAGGCAGGCTTTGCTCAAGAGCAGACATGACAATTCCTGATGTACTGCCGTATAATGTTCACCATCTTTAGCCAATAGTACCAACAAGACAGGAGATTGTGGGTCTTGGCAATCCCAGTGTGGCCAGCCATTGCTTGGTCATGGGCTTCTTGGAACAGGTGTAGACGTAGCTTATTGTTCTCAGGGATCCAGAGTCAGTTCTTGTAGAAGAGATAGTTATTTTCCAAGCTGCAGTCTGAGAGAGACACTTCTTGACTGTGCCTGACACCATCCCTTAGCATCTGTGACACTATTGCCACTGGATCACCTTCAGCAAGGTTGTTATAGGCAGCTTGGATGATGTCTGAAAGAGGTACAGCATCAGGTTCAGTGTCAACTGGTGCAGCTTCTGAACATCTCAGAATCTGGATAGGCTTGACTTGAACCTCTGAATATGCAAGATTCTTGGGCTTGAGGACAACTTACTCCATGAAGTCTTGACAGGGATCACTGTCTGACAGGAGGTCTTGGGAACATCAAGTGAGAGCGTCAGCCTTGCACTGACTGCCTGGACAGTAGCTGATCTTGAAATTGAAGTGTGATAAGAACTTGCTCCAACAGGCTTGACGGTGGGAAAGGCACTTTGACAACATGAAGTACTCCAAGTTCTTGTGATCAGAGATCACCTTGACAGGTTCTGGAGATCCTTCAAGCTCTGCTCACTATTCTTCAAAGGCACAGACAATTGCCAGCAACTCTTTGTTATAGATCTTGTAGTTGCATTCTGCTGGCAGGTGGTGGCGTGACAAGAAGGCAACAGGGTGTAGAACTCCTTCATGGTCTGGCTGTGACAGGACAGCACCAGAGATGTAGTCAGAAGTGTCAGTCTCAACAACACACTCCTTCTCTAGATCAAAGTGCTGCAGGATGGGTGCAGTGCTGAACACCTTCTTGATACTTTCAAACAAGCACTGCTCTGGGGTTTCCCACTTGAAGGCAACATTCTTCTTAGTCAGAGCTGTGAGCAGGGATGCAAGCTTGGCAAAGTCTTTGATGAACCAGCGGTAGAAGTTTGCAAAGGTAATAAAGCTCTGCACTTCCTTGAGACTGGCAGGAGGCTTCCACTCCTTGATAGTGTCAGTCTTGGCTGGGTCCATACTCACAGATCCGGGTCAGCCATCTTCAGTGGCAGACTGAATGATAAGGCCAAGGTACTTGACTTGATGGACTTCAAAGTCATACTTGGAGATGTCAACTTGCAGGCTTACATCTTGTAGTTGACTGAGAACAAGCTTGATGTACTTCTGGTGTTTCTTGAGTGTCTGACTGTAGACAAGGATGTCATCCACATAGGCAGTGCCAAAGACATCAAGGATATCAGGTCCCAAAACATCATTGATGTAGTTCTGGAATATGCTTGGAGTATTGGCAAGACCAAAGGGCATGATGAGGTATTCGTAGAGGCCTGAGTGTGTGCGGAACGCAGTCTTCTATTCTTCACCTTCCTTCATCCAGATACAGTTGAAGGCACCAACAATGTCAAGCTTGGTGTACCACACAGTTTTGCAAAGCTGGTCTAACATCTCCTGGATCAGTGGCAGGGGGTAACAGTTCTTGATGGTGATAGTGTTGAGTGCTCTGTAGTCTACATAGAAACATAATCCACCTTCTGACTTCTTGACAAAGAGGACTGGTGCAGTAGTAGGTGATGAAGATGCTTGAATAAAGCTCTTGTTCAGGTTCTCTGTCAGGTACTTCTTGAGAACTTCAAGTTCTTCTCTGCTTATGCTGTACAGAGGTCCAGAGGGTGCCTGGGTTCCTGGTTCCATCTTGATCTTGTGGTCAACTCCTGGGTGTAGAGAAGGAAGCTTGTCAGTGTTATCCTTGCTGAAGATGTCCAGGAACTTGTGGTACTAAGCAGGGAGAAGTGTGGCAGGATCCACACACTTTTTTGGCTTCAACACCTGCTCAATATCTCTCAGAGAAATACTGAACACCTGGTGATCTGGCTTGGTAGCAAGGAGAGAAAATACAGCAGTATTGATGGGGATTGGCGTGGCAGAAAGAGGCTTGGGATCCTGAGACTTTCCAGCAGACATCTTGGCTTCAAGATCTAAAGAGATTGGATAGCTATTGTTTGACTTGAGGCATGCAGATCAGCAGTGATCTGACTTGAACATGATTGAGGTGTTTGTCCAATCAATGTGTGGCCTGTGTTTCTGGAGCTATGGCATCCCCAGAATCACATCATAGTGAAGACCAGGAGACAAAGAGAGAGACTTCTTCCTGGTGCACGCTATGTGCTGTGGTCATGATTGTCTTGGCAAGATGTGTGGTTTGTGACATCTTGCCATCAAATAATCACAATGTGTGTGGGTAGAGGAGAGGTTCTTGGTGAAGAGATTGCACAAAGGAAGCACCAATACAGCCAAATACTGAACAGCCAGAGTTAATAAAAGCATTACACTTGAATTTCCTATCTAGGATACAAGGAAGAAACAAGCACTTGCTGTCCAATTACTGGTCTGGAGACAGATAGCCAACATGGAGATTCTTTTCATGTTCTTGGGCATGACGATGACCAAGGACTACTTGTTTTCCGACTCTGGAGTAGTCTCAACAGTGGCAGACTTGGTGGTGGTTGTGGTGGTGGCAACAACAGGCATACTTTTCACTGGACAGAAGGTTGAGATGTGACCTTGGTTCCCATAGTAGAAGCAGAGGCCTTTGCTTTGGTGACTGTTAAAGGCCAGGCTGGGTTCACACAGAAACCGGTACAGTCTGTTGCTTTGCAGGGTGGATTCTAGACAGGGACTTGATAGAGAAATAGACAGATAAGTAACTCTCTCTGTACTATTGTCTCAGTACGATGTGTGCATGTTGTGTTCAGCCTGGAGAGCTAATCCCTCTGGGCTCTTGGGGTGGTCTTTATACAGATGCCCTAGGGGGGGGGTCTTCTCCGAGGGGTATCATCCTTTTGTGTGGACAAGCTCCTCACTTAGCTTCTGCTTGTCCACCAGACAAGCTCCTCGCTTAGCTCCTGCTCGTCCACCAGACAAGCTCCTTGCTTAGCTCTTGCTTGTCCACTGGATGAGCTCCTCGCTTAGCTCTTGCTTGTCCACCAGATCAGTCAGATGTTGTTCTGTATGACTAACACTCCTCCCTCGCTTACCTAGGCTGTTCCAGCCTAGTCCTTAACACTATCCTCTCTCTCCAAGAGTTCTGTCCCCAGATTCTTTTCTCCCTGCTCCTCTTTTGTCATGAACCAAGATCAGACAACTTGTACTTGTTGTCGCAGTTCTCTCTCTTGTCGCATTGGCAAAATAGGCAAGGAATCGAAAATCACATGCGGTGCTTGTTGTCACAACCACGCTAAGTGTGTTGTGAGTTCTGCATCATCTTTTTGCTGTCAGTGTATCAAGAAAGGTTGTCGCTGTGACCTTCATCTCTCGGAATCAGAATGGAAGAAGATGGAACTTGAGCACAAGCAGTTCAAGGCTCAGCTGCAGGAGACTGATGACCAATTGTCAAAGTTGCTTCCTTGGCAGATCCGCCTCCACTGGCAGCTGAGTTGTCTCTCACAGAAGAAGGCTGATGCTATCTGTCGTGAGCTGTCAGCCATCAAGGATCAAGAGTCTCTTGATGCTCAGGAACAAGAGGCTCTCTGTGTTATCCACAAACAGGAGGCCAGTCAGGCTGCTGCTCCACCATTCTTTGAGGATGTCTTCTCTTCAGAGACTTTGGCTTCTCTTGAGCTGTTGTCTCTGTCAGACCTGGTCACTGCGAGTTTGCTTGGTGGTAATCCACCAGCTTCTGGTTCATCGCAGAGCTGAAGTTCTCAGTTGGTTCCCACAAATTCTCCTCTTCGTCAAATCCTAACCACTTCACCAGGTACTCAGTTTTCTGTCTGTTTCTTTGACTATCCAGGATCCTTTCAATATTGTACTCTTCTTTGTCATCCTTGAAGTTCTATTCTGTCTTGATCTCTGCGTCACTGAGTGCTGGTTCAAGCAGCAAGACGTGGAATACTCAGTGTATCCTTGCTTTTCATGGTAGTCTCAGTTGATAGTTGACCTTCCCAGTGTGCTTCTTGATTTCAAATAGTCTGATTTGTACATGGTCCAGCTTTTTGCTTGGTTGCTTTGAGCGCAGGTTTTTTGTTGATAGGTAGACCTTATCCCCCTTTTCCAGGGTTGGTCCCTTCAACCTTTTGTCGTGTAATCAGTGGGTGGTGGTGTTCTGGGCACAGTTGATTGTTGTTTTCATCATCTTGTGCATAGCAGCAAGTTTGCTAACATTGACAACATTGCCTCCTGCTGTTGCCTGCTATTGGGGGTTTCTTCCATAGTTCACAAAGAACAGTGTTGTCCCTGTCACGCTGTGTTGCTGGTTGTTGTACACAAACTGGGCTATTGGTAGCAGTTCCACCCAGTTATCCTGCTGGTGGTTGATGTAGTGTTGTAGATACTGCTCCATTGTCTGGTTTGTCTGCTCAGTTTGTCTGTCAGTTTGTGGGTGGTAGGCTGTTGACATCCTTGTATCAATGCCAAGTTGCCTTGTCCACATGTTCCAGAATTTTGAGGTGAAGAGTTTGTCTTGATCTGAGATGATTGTCTTTGGTAGTCCTTGGTGGCTTACCAGCTCTTTGAGTAGGACGCTTGCAAGTTTGTTTGCGGTTCCTGACTCTTTCCACAGGACCAGGTGGGCGTATTTGGTGAGCTTGTCAACAACCACCAAAATGCTATCATATACCACCTTTGTTGCTGGGTCTGTTGACTTTGGCAAATTGACCACAAAATCCATCATGATAGTTTCCTATAGTGCCTCGGGTAGGTCTATTTGCTGTGCCTGCCCATAGGGCTTATGTCTTGATGGCTTGTTCTTTGCACACTGTTCACAGTTGCGGATGAACTCTGTCATCTTGCGCCTCATTCTGTCAAAGTGGTAGTTCCTTTGGATTTTCTCCAAGGTTTTATCTTGCCTGGGGTGTCTGTGCAAAAGCCTGTCATGGTGCCTCTGGATCACCTCCTCTTGTGCTCTTTCTGGCACAATTTCCTTTTTGTTTGCCACCTTGTGGCCAAGGGTAAGGAGTGGACCCTTTGTTTCAGTTGTTGCCAGTTGGGGTTAGGCATAGACCAGGGTTTGTCCTTTTGTCACTAGGATTGAGTGTTCCTCTGTTGTTTTGTTGTCTATTAAATCTGGTCGTCTGCTGAGTGCGTCCACTCAGGCATTCTCAGTGCCCTTCCAGTAGAGGATTTGAAAGTTGTATGATGCCAACAACTCTGCCCATCAAACTTGTTGTCAGTTTAGCTTCTTTGTTGTTGTGAAGTAAGCTAAGTTCTTGTGGTCTGAGTACACGTCTACTGTGTATTTTGCCCTCTCCAAGTAAGGCCTCTATTCTTGGAATGTATTGACAATTGCTAACAACTCTTTGTTGTGAACATCGTACCTCAGTTCTGGGCCAGAGAACTTTCTCAATCAGTACGCAACAGGGTGTAAGCAGTTGTCAGCATCTGGTTGACACAAGCAGGATCCCAATGCTTGGTCTGAGGCATCAGTTTCCAGAATAATCCTCTTCTCAGGATCAAATGATGCCAAAATAGGTGTGGAGATGAATTTATTCTTCAACTCCTGGAAGGCCACTTGTTAGCTCTCCCCCCACCTGAAAGATTTGTTCTTTCTGGTTAACTCTGTCAAGGCTGCTGCTGTTCTTGAGTAGTCCTTGATGAATCATCAGTAGAAGTTTGCAAATCCTAGGAAGGATTGTACTTCTTTGAGGTTTTTGGGTGTTGGCCAGTCTTGTACTGCTGCTGTCTTTGTGTTGTCTATTCAGATTCCTTCTGTTGTCAGGATCAACCCCAAATATTCCACTTCTTTTGTGTGGAAAACACTTTTATCAAGGTGTAACCTCATTCCTGCTTTCTGGAGTGTATGTAGGATTGTTTTGACATGCTGTTTATACTCCTCCAAGGTTCCATTAGTGTATACCAAGACATCGTCAATATAAGTGGTGACAAATATGTCCAGGTATTGTCGGAGGACAGTGTTAATAAGTGATTGGAATGTCGCCGGTGTATTTGTAAGGCTGAATAGCATCACAGTATACTTGTAGTGCCCGTACCTTGTACGAAAGGCTGTCTTCCATTCTTTGCTGTCTTTCATCCTAACCAGGTTGAAAGCACCTTGAATGTTGAACTTGGTAAACTATTTGGCTCCTTGGATCTGGTCTTGGATTTCTGATATCAATGGCAGTGGGTAGTGGTTTTTCACTGTAATCACATTTAGCTGCCAATAATCAACACACAGTCAAAGTTTGCTGTCTTTCTTTGGCACAAACAATATCAGGTATCCAGCTGGTGATGTTGAAGGTCTTATGAACTCTTTCACTAGGTTCTCGTCCAGGTAGTCTCTCAGGGCCTCAAGCTCTTTTGCTGACAGAGTGTAGATAGGGCTGTGTGTGGGTTTTTTTCTGTCTTCCAGTGGAATCTTGTGGTCCTACTCCTGATGTTCCGGTAGTGTCATGATCACTGTTTCTTCGAACATCTCCTGGTATTCTTTATACTCACTTGGCAACTGCGGTGCCTGAGTCTCGCCCACAGTGTCTTGCGTGGTGCAAAGTTGTTGTGTTCAGAGTTTTATCCAGGCCACACAGGCCTGCCTGTGCCAGTGGTATTTCTTCCAGCGTGTCAGTGAGATTTCTTTAATTGTCACCCCTGGTTCTGACATGACCAGTGTTCTGTCTGGAAAGACTAGTTGCCTTCTTTTCCAGTCAATCCTTGGGTTTTGTTTTTCCAACCACGGAAGTCCCAATATAACTTTGTGTAGTATTCAGACCAAGTTGAATTCCTCTGTTCTGATCATCATGCTATAGACACTCAGTCTCAGGCTCTTGGTCTCCTTCATCACTCATCCCTCGTCTTTGGAGAGTGGTGTTCTGTCCACTACTGTCAACTGGTAGAAGTCTTTCTTGCCTTGGACTGGAACCTTGTTTCTTCTGGCAAAGCTTTCTGACATGAAGTTGCCAGTCACACCAGAGTTGATCATGGCCTTAGCCAACCACCCATTGACTCTGATCTTGATGTGAAAGTGTGGGCTGCAGGCTGTCACGTCAAGGCTTGGCTTGACTTCTTCCTCCCAGAGTGTTGTCTTGCCTGCTCTTCTGACCCCAGTTCTGGAGAGTACTGCTAGTTTTTTGAGCCGCCTAGGCCCTGGGCCTAACACTCTACCACGTGTTGTTTGCATCGTGTGGTGAGGCATTGTTCCCACAGGTCTTGGTTGCAGTTGTCTTGTTCAGGGTTGACTCTTTGGATATGCATATTCTATCGCACTTCCACCTCAGACTCTGGGAACCACATCTTCTTTCTTTTCTCTAGAAGGTGTTTCTTGCAGTGGTTGTCTTCACACACCTTCCAATAAGGTCATCCGCAGGCTGCTGTTGTAGCCTGGTGTAAGTCCACTTGTGTGGTGATGTCTCTGACCTGTGTGATGCTGAGAGTATCGTCAACCCATCATGACACTTGCGTCTCCCCTATTTCTGATAGGGTTGCATCCTGTTGTTGAAGGACAGGTTTGTTGGGGACTGGTGGTGGCTGGGCTTCCTTGTTGTCAACCTGTTCCTCTATATAGCCAGTTGTGTCAAACTTGGAGATCAGGTCTTCCTCCCAGTGGATTCTGTTGACCTTTCTTTGGACTTTGTTGAGGTGATCCAAGGTTTCCTGAAGCATGTTCTCAAGTTTTTCAGCATGTTGTCAGAGGTTGTTCTCCTCTCTGAGGAGTGCTGCCTCAGGGTGATTGTGGGGCAGTGTGCCTTGGGGGGCCCTCTGGGACTCCTCTGTCTCTCTGCCTTTCCAGACACTTGTAGTGTTCAACTACTTCCCTTTGCTCTTCTTGTTCTTCTTCTTGCTCCTGCAGTTCACCACAAGGTGGCCCACTTTCTGACAGTTGTAACACTTCCATGTCTCCTTCTTTTGTGGTTCCACTGTATTGATTTCCATAGGTACCAAGCTGTAGTTATCTTTGGCAGTTGTTGGCTTTTTCTTCACCCATGGTTTTGTCTGCTTGCCTCACTTCTCAAGCTCTCTCTTGAACTGTCAGTCGTCAATGCAAGCTGCAGTCTTGATTATTTTGTAGAGCTCGGTTGGTCAGTCTCCTCGCGCGATGTCGTCCTTGACTTGTTCCTTGAGGTCTTGGTAGAATAGTGCTGTTAGTGCACTGTCCCCCCACTGAGTCCTCACTGCTAGTTGTTGGAACTTCGCTGCAAATTCCGATGCTGATCCAGTTTGCCGCAGTGCTTGGAGCTTTCGTTCCACATCCTTTTCTTCATCAAGGATCCCAAACATCTTTCTCATAGCTGTCTTAAAGGTTTTCAAGCTTCCCATGACCTGTCAGGTATTGTCTTCTTGCTCCTTGGGGTCTGCCTGATTGTCTAGGTAATCTCTTAAGTAGATGTTGAACCAAGCGAAGGCTGGTCCTTCCAGGTAGGAGGCTGCAAATAGTACCTTCTCCTGGTCTGTCAGGAACTGGGCTGTGTTGAACCCATAGTAGAGCTCCAGTTGTGAGAAGAACAACTCCAGTCCTCCCCTGGATCCATCATACCTTTTCGGAGCACCTACCTTCAAGGGCTTCAGGGGTAGGTTAACAATAGGTGCTGCCTGGACAGCCTGGGCCTGAGCCACCTGAGCAGCCTGGGCTTGGGCTGCCTGAGAAGAGGTAGGGCTTTGTGGATCCACCATCGTATCAAGTCAGTGTCCTATATGTTAGAGGCTGAAACTGTTAAAGGCTGGGCCAGGTTCACACAGAAACTGGTACAGTCTGTTGCTTCGCAGGGCGGATTCTAGACAGGGACTTGATAGAGAAATAGACAGATACCGTACCCGATCACGTGACGCTCGATATCAGTCAACGCTCACTTAACCCACCGAGGACCCCCTCGACAATTTTGGAAATAACTCGACAACCAGCAGTCAGAATCATCTCAAATTTGGATATGAGATAGAGCAGTATATATAGAAAAGATATTGAGCAGCGGAATTCTAGTATACAGAGTATGATAGCTTCTTTGTGACGTGATAATGTAAATACATGTTCAGGACCTTGTCATCTTCCCACCCCTTGTTGCTGTCACCAACGTTGGGAGAAGCCTCTTTAGCTGGTAGGAAAGATTCTTTCATAGACCTTTCAGCCTTCTGAACTTGTCTTTCTCCTTCTAATCACTTCTTGACTTCTCTATTAGCTATCTTTTTTACTTACTTTTCCGTCTTCTTTTCTTGCACTTGTTACTACGCACTTTTTCCTACCATTAAAGCCTATTGATAAGGAACACAACTGGCTAAGTCTATAACTTATATGAAAGCTTTTTCCAAGCTTGTATCATTCTCTTTAGTCTTATTCGTGAATAATAGACTAAATTTTGTTGATTTTTCAAACACTATTGCTATGGGGCATGCCTAGTGTGACGTGCACATACCTCTTCACCCAAGAGATTGTCAGAGACCACCTGCCACCCGCCACCTGCCACTTTGGACAGGCCGGGCCAGGAAGGCACCATATTTGGTAGATGGATAGCTCAGCTTGAGAGATCTCAAGCTGATCAATCAATCAACCTCTTGATGTTAGTTTTTTCATCTCTTTAACAGAAAAATACTTCCAGGAACTTGGAGAAGAAGAAGTGACAAGGAAAATAACTTAATCTACTTGAAGGATATGATGTCAGTTACAAGTTTTTGCTCTGATAGTATTCACCATGCAGGAGAAGATGTGTGATCAACTATTGTATTAACAATAGTTTCTACCTAGCGAGAGAGTAGTAGCTATATAGATAGCCACTCTCAGGAGTAGCCTGACTACAACAAACAACAAGACCAGTACTCTGATTTATCCTGAATAGTCAGTAACACCTCCAATCACCCAAGTTAAAGTTGGCAGTTTGTGACTCTGGTTGTACATAGTTAAGCAATCCAATGATCAGATAGGAGAAGAACAGAAGGTTCAGGAAAGCTCAGCTACTATTAAGAACTCTTTTCCACCAAGTAATAAGACCTGTCTTATTAAAAATGCCGGAAAAAAGTAGAATTCAGAAAAGGAAGCTCTAAAACTGACTTCACATGACCAAGTCTTGAGCAAGCTATCATCCTGTGTACACTAGACTTCTAATACTCCCTATCTCTTTTATATATTCTCATCCACCACATATTCAAGTCTGAGACTATTCTGACAAAGATTTGTTGTGATATTCAAGTTTTTATCAAGGTAGTCATCAACTGAGTGTTGAGTGATACCAAGTGTTATGTAATTGACTATAGTACGCAGACTGCAGAGAAAGAGAAGGTTCAGAGATATTCAGGGCCTATCGAGGAATCATTTCCACCAAGCCAGGAAGGTCCTGTTGTTGAAGATGACGGAGATAAGTTGAGCTCCAGGAAGGACAGTCTCAAACTGACTTCACGTGGCCGGGTTATGAAGAAGCCATCATGTTTTGTACACTATATTTCTATTGCTCAATATCTCTTCTATACATGCTGCTCTATCACATATCCAAATTTGAGATGATTCCAACAAATATCTATTGAGTTATTCAACTTTTTGTCGAGGGGGTGCTTGGTCGCTCAACCGAGCGTTGGGTGATAACGAGCGTCACGTGATCGACTACGGTAAGTAACTCTCTCTGTACTATTGTCTCAGTATGATGTGTGCGTGTTGTGTTCAGCCTGGAGAGCTAATCCCTCCGAGCCCTTGGAGTGGTCTTTATACAGATGCCCTAGAGGGGGGGTCTCCTCCGAGGGGTATCATTCTTTTGCGTGGACGAGCTCCTCGCTTAGCTCCTGCTTGTCCACCGGACAAGCTCCTCGCTTAGCTCCTGCTCGTCCACCGGACGAGCTCCTCGCTTAGCTCTTGCTTGTCCACCGGATCAGTCAGATGTTGTTCTGTATGACTAACACTCCTCCCTCACTTACCTAGGCTGTTCCGGCCTAGGCCTTAACAGCAACATTCTCACTCTTCTGGTGTCAGCTTAGAGTGGCTGAGATCCATGGTAGGACTTGGTGGCTGTGGTGTGAAGACTGGCTTGATGAACCCTGGACACAGAACTGAAGCTCCTGACCGTGGAACTGAGGCTTGGGTGGGAGGTGCTTGACGTGGACAGCAAGAGTTGGCAGAAGTGGCACGCAACTGGTTGTCCTACAGCTGGCATTCCTCAACAAGCTTCTGATAGCTGATGTCCTTGAGGTTAATGCTGACAAGCTGCTTGGCAAGCTCTTCAGAGACAGTGCATCAAAGATGGCACTTCAAGGCCTTGTTGTTGAAGCCTGTGTGTGGAGCATACTGATTGAACTCTGTGAAGAACTTGGCAAAGGAACAGTTGGCCTGACACAAGGTGATAAGCTTTCTCTGAGCTAGGAACTCTGGGTCTGGGTCAGAGAAGGTGTTCTGGAGATCTTGGACAATGTCATACCAGTCAATGTACTGGCCAGCCATGATCTTAGCTGAGATGTAGGACTACGCAGTGCCAGTCGTGTGTGAAAAGACGTACGTAATCTGCGATGTTTCCGTGGGGTACCAGTCAGTGTTGAGTGTCATCTTGAGTGACAGTGACATGATGAAGCTCTCAAGCTTCTCATGTGTGATTTCTGTGTTTCCGCCATCGCCACTGAAGATCTCTGAGTCAGCAGTGTGTTCAGACTTGGACTTGGGAGTAGTGTTAGTAGCTTGAATTTGCATGAACTCTACAAACATGTTGTGAAGGAACTTGTTATTTCCAGCAACTGGCATGGCTTGGTCTGGTTGTTGAGATATAACAAGGACATGAACATGGCTTGGTGAAGTGTGTTATGGTTGGGTAGGTCTTTCGTAGTGTGATGAGGCAATAGCAGAGCAGAACTCAAGCCTAACTGATCCAGTAACCTTGACCTGACTTGGCTTGAGACTTGAGACTTGGATTGATGTACAAGACGAAAGACAAGGAAGGAAGAAAAAAAGAAAAGAAGAGAAGAAGCTGGGGGAGCAGGAGAAGTTCTTATAGGCAGGGGATCAGGCAACAGCAGAGCAAACAGGCAACAGTGCAGATGGAACTTCCCAGCAAGGTGCGTGCAGATGGAACTTCCTGGCAAGGTGTGTGACTTGTGCCAGATATGCAACTGGGCCAGAACCGTGACACCTGGGACTACTCCCCAAGACTGTACTTTCCTGGGCAGTCTTTTCCAACTAGACTCTAGAGAAATCTGGCTGTATTAACTCAAGCTGGAGACCACACCCCCTGCCTGAGCTTTCCTAGAGTTTTTCAACTCTACCAGCACTAGAGGCAAGCTCTAAACTATTTCTCTTATCCTGGGAGCCCTGATCTTCTTGATGCTAGATGTTTCTCTTAAGAGAAGTTCAAGCTGTTAACTCTGTCTGACTGGGAGTACTTGCTCAATCCTGGGACCACACCCCAAGACTGAGTGTTCCTAGGTAATTGGGGCCTGTCCCCAGTCTTTCAGAATCCCACTGGCCACTCTCTGCCTTGTTATAGATAGTCTGTTGGTTGTTGAAGTTGAAGATCGAAGATTCAGAGATCACAACTTTTGACAAACAGGCTGGGTTACCCAAAGTGATGGGTTTTCACCTTAAGGTTTTGGTGGTTCCCAACAGATACTCGCTTGGTTTCCAGAACTTCTGACAAAGTGCGGTGATTATCAGAAGTGATGGTCCTTGAACGTAGTGGTACTTGGAAGAGTTTTTTTGAGTTCTCTTATATACAGAAGTCTGAGGGGGGGGGTCCTCCCTGAGAAGTATCAGCTTTCTGTGTAGTAGAGTTGGCAGAGATAGTTACATCTCTGCCACCTCTGCCACCGGGTTGGGTGAACATTGTTCTGTGTACCTCTGTACACTCGCTTAGGTCAGCTCAGCTGTTCCAGCCTGAGCCTTAACACAGTGGCTTCAGGGCTACCAGCCAGAAACAACTGGTGAGTGAGGTGGCAGTCCCACTACTCCAGGCTCACATGGCACAGCTACAACTGCAGGCACACACCCAGATGGGAGTCTCCGGAGTCCAGGTGGAGATCCAGGAGGCCTGTGAGTGACTCAAGCACCAACTTGCCCAGTGCCCAGACTGACACTGTTGACTCTACATCTCACCTGGTCAAGTGTGGCACCACTGGGCCAAATCAATCATCTGGCCCCAGCGGGCACTGGAGTCCACCAAGGGCTGCATCAGCCTGTCACAGTTCTGGCCTTGTTGTATATCTGGCACAAGTCACGCATCTTGCCGGGAAGTTCTATCTGCACTGTTGCCTGTTTGCTCTGCTATTGCCTTATTGCCTATCTGGCACAAGTCACGCACCTTGCCGGGAAGTTCCATCTGCACTGTTGCCTGTTTGCTCCACTGTATCCCCTGCCTATAAGAACTTCTCCTGCTCCCCCAGCTTCTTCTCTTCTTCTTTTCTCTTTTCCTTCCTTGTCTTTCATCTTGTACATCAATCCAAGTCTCAAGTCTCAAGCCAAGTCAGGTCAAGGTTACTGAATCAGTTAGGCTTGAGTTCTGCTCTGCTATTGCCTTGTCACACTACAAAAGACCTACCCAACCATAACACACTTCACCAAGCCATGTTCACGTCCTTGTCATGTCTCAACAACCAGTCCAAGCCATGCCAGTTGCTGGAAATAACAAGTTCCTTTGTAACATCTTTGCAGAGTTCATGTGAATTTAAGCTACTAACACTACTCCCAAGTCCAAGTCTGAACACACTGCTGACCCAGAGATCTTCAGTGGTGATGGTGGAAACACGGAAATTACGCATGAGAAGCTTGAGAGCTTCATCATGTCACTGTCACTCAAGATGACACTCAACACTGACTGGTACCCCACAGAAACATCGCAGATTGCGTACATCTTTTCACACATGACTGGTACTGCGCAGTCCTACATCTCAGCTAAGATCATGGCTGGCCAGTACATTGACTGGCACAACATCATCCAAGATCTCCAGAACACCTTCTCCAACCTAGACCCAGAGTTCCTAGCTCAGAGGAAGCTTATCACCTTGTGTCAGGCCAACTGTTCCTTTGCTGAGTTCTTCACAGAGTTCAATCAGTATACTCTATGCACAGACTTCAACAACAAGGTCTTGAAGTGCCATCTTTGATGTGCTGTCTCTGAAGAGCTTGCCAAGCAGCTTGTCAGCATTAACCTCAAGGACATCAGCTATCAGAAGCTTGTTGAGGAATGCCAGCTGCAGGACAACCAGTTGTGTACCACTTCTACCAACTCTCACTGTCCACGTCAAGCACCTCCCACCCAAGCCTCAGTTCCACAGTCAGGAGCTTCAGTTCCGTGTCCAGGGTTCATCAAGCCAGCCTTCACACCACAGCCACCAAGTCCTACCATGGATCTCAGCCACTCTAAGCTGACACCAGAAGAGTGAGAATGTCACCAAAGCAAAGGCCTCTGCTTCTACTGTGGGAACCAAGGTCATGTCTCAACCTTCTGTCCAGTGAAAAACATGCCTGTTGTTGCCACCACCACAACCACCACCAAGTCTGCCACTGTTGAGACTACCCCAGAGTTGGAAAACAAGTAGTCCTTGGTTATCGTCACACCCAAGAACATAAAAAGAATCTCCATGTTGACTATCTGTCTCCAGACCAGCAATTAGACAGCAAGTACTTGTTTCTTCCTTGTATCCTACATGGGAAATTCAAGTGCAATACTCTTATTGACTCTGGCTGTTCAGCATTTGGCTGCATTGGTGCTTCCTTTACACAATCTCTTCACCAAGAACCTCTCCCCTACCCACATACATTGTGATTGTTTGATGGCAAGACATCACAAACCACACATCTTGCCAAGACAATCATGACCACAGCACATGGCATGCACCAGGAAGAAGTCTCTCTCTTTATGTCTCCTGGTCTTCACTATGATGTGATTCTGGGGATGCCATGGCTCCAGAAGCACAGGCCACACATTGATTGGACAAACACCTTAATCATGTTCAAGTCAGATCACTGCTGATCCACATGCCTCAAGTCAAACAATAGCTATCCAATCTCTTTGGATCTTGAAGCCAAGATGTCTGCTGGAAAGTCTCAGGATCCCAAGCCTCTTTCTGCCACACCAATCTCCATCAATACTGCTGTATTTTCTCTTCTTACTGCCAAGCCAGATCACCAGGTGTTCAGTGTTTCTCTGAGAGATATTGAGTAGGTGTTGAAGCCAAAGAAATGTGTGGATCCTGCCACACTTCTCCCTGCTCAGTACCACAAGTTCCTGGATGTCTTCAGCAAAGATAACACTGACAAGCTTCCTCCTCTACATCTAGGAGTTGACCACAAGATCAAGATAGAACCAGGAACCCAGGCACTCTCTGGACCTCTGTACAGTATAAGCAGAGAAGAACTTGAAGTTCTCAAGAAGTACCTGACAGAGAACCTGAACAAGGGCTTCATTCAAGCATCTTCATCACCTGCTGCTACACTAGTCCTTTTTGTCAAGAAGCCAGGAGGTGGATTGTGTTTCTGTGTAGACTACAGAGCACTCAACACCATCACCATCAAGAACTGTTACTCTCTGCCACTGATCCGGGAGATGTTAGACTAGCTTTGCAAAGCTGTGTGGTACACCAAGCTTGACATTGTTGGTGTCTTCAACTGTATCCAGATGAAGGAAGGTGAAGAATGGAAGACTGTGTTCTGCACATGCTCAGTCCTCTACAAATACCTTGTCATGCTCTTTGGTCTTGCCAATGCTCCAAGCATGTTCCAGAACTACATCAATGATGTTTTGGGACCTGACATCCTTGACGTCTTTGGCACTGCCTATGTGGATGACATCCTTGTCTACAGTCAGACACTCAAGAAACACCAGAAGCATGTCAAGCTTGTTCTCAGTCAACTACAAGATGCAAGCCTGCAAGTTGACATCTCCAAGTGTGACTTTGAAGTCCATCAAGTCAAGTACCTTGGCCTCATCATTCAGTCTGCCACTGAAGACAGCTGACCCAGATCTGTGAGTATAGACCCAGCCAAGACTAACACCATCAAGGAGTGGAAGCCTCCTGCCAGTCTCAAGGAAGTGCAGAGCTTCATTGTCTTTGCAAACTTCTACCACTGGTTTATCAAAGACTTTGCCAAGCTTGCATCCCTACTCACAGCTCTGACCAAGAAGAATATTGCCTTCAAGTGGGAAACCCCAGAGCAGTGCTTGTTTGAAAGTATCAAGAAGTTGTTTAGCACTGCACCCATCCTGCAGCACTTTGATCCAGAGAAGGAGTGTGTTGTTAAGACTGACACTTCTGACTATGTCTCTGGTGCTGTCCTGTCACAGCCAGACCATGAAGGAGTTCTACGCCCTATTGCCTTCTTGTCACACTGCCACCTGCCAGCAGAATGCAACTACAAGATCTACAACAAAGAGTTGCTGGCAATTGTCTGTGTCTTTGAAGAATGGCAAGCAGAGCTTGAAGAATCTCCAGAACCTGTCAAGGTGATCTCTGATCACAAGAACTTGGAGTACTTCATGTCATCAAAGTATCTTTCCCGCTGTCAAGCCTGTTGGAGCAAGTTCTTGTCACACTTCAATTTCAAGATCAGCTACTGTCCAGGCAGTCAGTGCAAGGCTGACACCCTCACTTGATGTTCCCAAGACCTCCTGTCAGACAGTGATCCCTGTCAAGACTTCATAGAGCAAGTTGTCCTCAAGTCTAAGAATCTTACACATTTAGAGGTTCAAGTCAAGCCCATCCAGATTCTGAGATGTTCAGAAGCTGCACCAGTTGACACTGAACCTGATGCTGCACCTCTTTCAGACATCATCCAAGCTACCTATAACAACCTTGCTGAAGGTGATCCAGTGGCAACAGTGTCACAGATGCTAAGGGATAGTGTCAGGCACAGTTGAGAAGTGTCTCTCTCAGACTGCAGCTTGGAAAATAACTATCTCTTCTACAAGAACTGACTCTGGATCTCTGAGAACAATGAGCTACACCTACACCTGTTCCAAGAAGTCCATGACCAAGCAATGGCTGGCCACACTGGGATTGCCAAGACCCACAATCTCCTGTCTTGTTGGTACTATTGGCTAAAGATAGTGAACATTATACAGCAGTACATCAGGAATTGTCATGTCTGCTCTTGAGCAAAGTCTGCCTGTGATCACCAAGGAGAGCTGCTGTCTCTTCCTGTACCTCAGTAATGTTGGCAGAATCTGGCTATGGATTTCATTACTGACTTGCCCAAGTCAAGAGATGCCTGCTTCCCTGGTGCCAAGCACATCTGGGTCATCACTAACTGTCTCACCAAAGAACACTACTTTGTACCATGTGCTGAGATGACAACCTTGTATCTTGTCCAGATGTTCATCCAGTTTGTTGTCTGTACCCATAGCTTGCCCAGGAGTATTGTCTCAGACAGAGGAGGTCAGTTTGTCAGCTTATTCTGGAAAGTACTCTGTGCCCATCTTGACGTCATGCTACAACTATCCTCAGGACACCACCCAGAGACAGATAGTCAGACAGAACAAGAGAATCAGGAGCTTGAACACTACCTGAGATTCTATGTCAACTATCTCCAAGATAACTAGGTCCAATAGCTTCCTCTAGCAGAGTTCACGCAGAACAACTCCCAGTCTGATTCCTCTGGTATATCACTGTTCTTTGCCAACAAAGAGTTCTATCCACAGCTCAGCATCACACCCATGAGTGAAGCCTGCAACCAAGATACTATGGAAATCTCTGGAGAAATAACACAGATTCTGGAATAGTTGCAAGCTGAACTCCGACTATCCCAGGAAGCTCAAGCTCACGCCACCAATTTACATCAAGTCCTGTCACTGTCCTATCAAACTGGAGATCTTGTTTGGCTGAATACCAAGAACATCAGGACACGCCACCCATGCAAAAAGCTTGACGACAAGTGGATTGGACTATTCAAGGTGTTGAAGACAGTCAGAAGCTGTGCCTGCCATCTGGAGCTTCCACACACTCTCAAGATCCACTCTATCTTTCACGTTTCCCTTCTACATCTGACACCTGCTAATCCTATCCCTGGCCAATCAAATGAACATTCTGGCCCTGTCATTGGTCAAGACACAGATGAAGAGTTCCAGGTTGAAGAAATCCTTGACTCCAAGCCAGCAATGTCTTGACAGAAGTTCAAGTACCTGGTCAAATAGTCTGGATGGCCAATTGAAGATGCCACTGAAGAGTCTATTGAGCATCTTGACAACACCAAAGATGCCATCTACAACTTCCATGAGAAATACCCAAGGAAACCACAGCCACAGAACTACACCCACAAGCAGCCTGAAGCTCACAGGAGTTTGCCATGGGAAGGAGGGAGGTAATGTCACAGTTCTGGCCTTGTTGCATATCTGGCACAAGTCACACACCTTGCTGGGAAGTTCTATCTGCACTGTTGCCTGTTTGCTCTGCTATTGCCTTGTTGCATATCTGGCACAAGTCACACACCTTGCCGGGAAGTTCTATCTGCACTGTTGCCTGTTTGCTCTGCTGTATCCCCTGCCTATAAGAACTTCTCCTGCTCCCCCAGCTTCTTCTCTTCTTCTTTTCTCTTTTCCTTCCTTGTCTTTTGTCTTGTACATCAATCCAAGTCTCAAGTCTCAAGCCAAGTCAGGTCAAGGTTACTGAATCAGTTAGGCTTGAGTTCTGCTCTGCTATTGCCTTGTCACACAGTCTGCCCCTGTAGGCTGACAGCCACCCTGCAGCCACCCTGCCCCCAGGCACTCCCATACAGACAGTTTGGCAAGCCTGTCTGCTGGTGGAACAATAGTGCTGGGAATGATGGCATAAGCTCCATGGGGGACTCCAACCACAAGTGCAACTGCTGGACCCAGACTCTGGAGGTGGTGATAATTGGAAGCTGGATAAGATGCCATACCAGGTGACTCTCCAGCTTCAAGCTGGCCTCTCCAAAGTGCAGAGCAGTATCTTAACACAGATACGTACAGGTAAGGTTGGGCTAGCTGCTTTTCTTTGCAAGTGTTGAGTCCCTGGCTTTCCAACACCTGCCTGCAGCTGTGGGGCACAGTGGGACATAGCCAAGCACGTCATCCTAGACTGCCCACGGCTGCAGTGAGTACACCGCAGTTTATACACTGCGGCTGCTACTACTGACTATCAGGTCCTAGGTTCTGCCAAGCTCTAGCTATTCTGACTTCAACATGCTGGAAACTAGAGTACTTCCCTGAAAGATTTAAGAGTGCAAAAACAGTCTGCTTGAGGAAACCTGGCAAGAGAACCTACAATCAAGCTAAAGCCTGGCGCCCTATAGCTCTGCTAAACACAACAGGCAAGCTGATGGAAGCTATTGCTGCAGCCAGACTAAGCAAGATAGCAGAAGAAGCTGGACTATTACCAGATATCCAGATAGGCTTTAGGAAAGGAAGATCCACAGAAGCAGCACTTTTCCTTCTAACCTCCCAAGTGGAAAAAGTCTGGAAGGAAGGCATGGTTGCATCCCTACTCTCACTGCATATCTCAGGAGCCTATGACAGAGTTCTCCCCAAGATACTACAGCAAATTCTGAAAAGAAAAGGAATACCTGCCTGGCTAGCTTCCTGGATCTACTCCTTCTGTGATAAGCGCTCTACCACTCTTGTCTTTGATGATTCTGAGTCTTGTTCTATTCCTATTCATTGTGGAGTTTCTCAAGGTTCTCCATTATCCCCTATTCTTTTTCTATTCTACATTTCTGAATTGCATGAGACTGTGCATACTCCCTCTTCTGGTGTATCTGCCCTGGGGTTTGCAGATGATACAAATCTGCTTGCTTTTGGTCACTCCTTGAAAAGTAACCTTCTGAAGTTAAAGAACACACCACAAATGTCTATCCTGGGCTGCAAGACATGGAATAGTCTTCTCACCTGAGAAATATAAAATACTTCATTTTTCCAGAAGAAGATCAGACAATCTTCAGCTCAAGCTCAGACTGGGGAATGTGATTCTCAAACCAAAAGAAGTGTGAGTACTTGGAGTGTACCTAGATGCAAAGCTCCACTGGCACAAACACCAGAGGATTATTCTTCAAAAAGCACAGAAAGCACTCTCTTCTCTTTCTAGAACTTCCTATTCTACTTGGGGCTTTCCAGTTCACACATCACGTCTGGTGTACACTGCTATACTGAGATCTCTACTGAGCTATGCAGTGGGGATCTGGTTTAACCCTCTAAGAAAATCCTCCAATATCTCTTCTCTTGTTTTATTTCAAAACAGATGCCTAAGACTTATTGGGGGTGCTTTCAAAGCCACTCCTTCTTTTCTATTAGAGAGTGAGCTTTTTCTTCTACCTCTAGACCTCTACTTTAAATTTCGCACTGCCTGTTTTCTTTCTTCTATTCAAAACTCCCCTCTCAAATACTTTCTTGACAGTATCTTTTCCACTATTTCCAGCTATGCCTCTCTCTTGAAGAAACCTTTAAAGGAATGCTCAACTATCTCTCCTAAGTGGAAATTCACTTGGTTAAGTCAAATAACTACTAACCAGGCTAGTTCAAAGAAAGAACTACAAAAGCTCTTTACTAAAGAGTGGGAAGACTAATGGGAAGAGAAGAAAAGAAGAAACTATCCAGGCTGGCAGACTTTCTGTCAAAAGCCACACAAAAACAATCTGAAGCTCTACAAAGAGTTACAGAAAGCTGAGGCAAGTCTGCTACTGCAAATCAGGACTGGAAGAATTAGTCTGGCAAGTTTTCTTTTCAGAGCTGGAGTTCCTGACTTCCCTACCCCACTATGTGTGTGTGGCCAAGCAGAAGAAACTGCAAAACATATCACCTCTTCATGCTCTCTTTATTCAAGACAAAGACAACAAGTCTCTTTTAATCCCCAAGACTTCACCACTATTTTTTCAAACCCAGAGCTACTACAGAAGTTCTTGTACTGGTTTATGTCTTTGAAAAGACTAAACCAGTTTAATCTAGCTTTCAAACTCCACTATTCCCAATCTAATACCTAGATTCTCTTCTCTTACCAGAAACTTCAAGATTCCTTTTGTTACATTCTCTAGTCACACCCTGCCTTCAGTTTTTATCCCTTCAAAGGTTTTCTGAAGGAGTTCACTATTAGCTAGAAGATCTGCATGGCTGTAAAGCTACTACCAGTGTAAGAATCAAATAAAAATAAAAAATAAAAAACTGACTATCAAGTGATGATATCATGCCCGCGGCCTGCCACCACCCTCACCTCGTGGATCCTGCACCACGGTGTCCTTCCCCAGTTCTCCTGGGCTCAGGAGCAGCTGGAGACTGGCTACTAGCCAGTCACCCCCCATGTTCCACAGATTACTTGATAGGATAGCACTGGGCCTGCGAAGACTCAAACCTCCACGTGGTGCAGGCTGGGAACCTCGGGGCAGCGATGGCAGGCAGTCTCCCAAGCTGCTTGTAGTTGCTGCACCAAGAGCTAATTGAGTCACCAGTCGAGCTGCTGGTGCCCGTGGAGTGACGGGCCACCGGAGGTGTCGTGCAGGCACCCTGGACACCCCCGTGAAGTGACATCAGCAGAACAGAGGACTTCGACCAAACTGGTTATGAAAACCACCCGACGGATGTCTACCGTGTACGCTACAGCCCGAAGCCAGCCTTGCAACTGGTGGATGTGAAGTCTAGACACCCGACAGGGCACCTCTGGAGTAGACAAGAGGAGTTCCTATCGCACACCCCCCTTCTGGCAGAGTCTCCAGCAGCTGATGCATCAAGGATCTTGTTCTAGGAGGGGAGTGATGTCTGTACTGCGGTGTTGTTAATCGAACAGAGACTACGTGTTAAAGAAGGTGAGCAGGTGGCACGAAGGGTTTCCACCACTCCAGTACCTAAGGGCTGTGTGATAGTCAAAGTGCTGGCTTGATGGTTTCACCTAAGGTCTTGCCACAGATTCTCTTCGGGCCACCTACGGACCGGGGCTAGGGCACTGGAGGTTCTCCAGTGGGCCACCACGTACATCCGGGGTCCCACAGGCGACAGCGGGCAGACGGAGACTTCTCCCTACTTGGTTAGTGGGCTGGAAAGGCGGTCCTGCAGGTGCTGGCATGGCCTGCAGGGTCCGTAGAGCCTGCGAGGCATGGTCGGCCTCTGTACGAGAGATCTACAGAGATAACGTGAAACAGCGAGAGCTGCGGGGCGTGGCATATAATGGCAGTGACGGCAGTAGGGTCTGGGCCTACTACGAGACTGTCTATATGGCCCGAGAGGACGGAAGTGCATGCCGGTCCGTACAGAGTGCAGGCTCAGGCTGCAAATGACAGACTCAAGGAGCAAACTGCAGTTGGAGTGTGGGCTCCGGGCTGGCAACCCGGCGCTCCGAAGCAGGACCTAGGGGTGAGTGTACACGGCAGAGCGCAAAAGACCTCAGGACTGCGGGGAAGCGTGGCAGAGACCCTGCACGGGATGTCGACTCTGCGCTATGCCTCGGCATAGCTCAACTGTGGCCCCTGATCTTCCTCTGGTCCCTGATCTGGAGACTCAAGAAGGACTAGCCAAAAGCTTTGAGGAGAAGACAAAATCTTTCTCAGCTCAATTCTTTCCAGAAGCACGTGTTCCAGAACCAAGTACAGAAAGTCACCAGAGTACCCCAGAGATCCAGCTTTCTCAGGAGGTTACCACTGAAGAAGTGGAGCAAATTCTGAACAAGAAGAAACCTTTTACAGCAGGAGGAAAAGACAAGCTGCCAAATAGATTTCTGAAAGCTCTGGGTCCCAAGTTCTGCCAAGCTATAGCTGTTCTCACATCAACATGCTGGAGACTGGAATACTTTCCAGAGAAATTCAAGAATGCAAAAACAGTCTGTCTAAGAAAACCTGGCAAGGGAATCTATAACCAAGCTAAAGCCTGGCGCCCTATAGCTCTGCTAAACACAACTGGCAAGCTGATGGAAGCTATTACAGCAGCCAGACTAAGCAAGGTAGCAGAAGAGGCTAAACTCTTGCCAGAAATCCAGATGGGGTTCAGGAAAGGCAGATCAACTGAATCAGCACTTTTCCTTCTAACTTCCCAAGTGGAAAAAGTCTGGAAAGAAGGCATGGTTGCATCTCTACTTTCTCTGGACATCTCAGGAGCATATGACAGAGTTCTTCCAGAGATTCTTCAAAAGATTCTGGAGAGAAAAGGAATCCCTCTCTGGCTAACTTCTTGGATCTTCTCTTTCTGTACCAGACGTACCACCACCCTAGTTTTTGATGACTCTGAGTCCTCTTCTATTCCTATTCACTGTGGAGTTCCCCAAGGTTCCCCTTTGTCTCCTATTCTTTTTCTATTCTATATTTCTGAACTTCATGAGACTGTACATTCTCCTACTACTGGTGTTTCTGCTCTGGGATTTGCAGATGATACAAATCTGCTTGCATTTGGACACTCTCTTAAAAGCAACCTTCTGAAGTTGAAGAATACACATCTTAAATGTCTATCTTGGGCTGCAAGACATGGAATGGTCTTCTCTCCTGAGAAATATGAAATACTTCATTTTTCCAGAAGAAGATCAGACAATCTGCAGCTCAAGCTTAGACTTGGGAATGTGATCCTAAAACCAAAAGAAGAAGTGCGAGTATTGGGAGTGTACCTGGATGCCAAACTCCACTGGCACAAACACCAGAGAATTATTCTTCAAAAAGCACAAAAAGCACTATCTTCTCTTTCTAGAACCTCTTACTCCACCTGGGGCTTTCCAGTTCTCACAGCACGCCTTGTGTACACTGCAATACTCAGATCTGTACTGAGCTATGCAGTGGGAATTTGGTTCAACCCACTCAGAAAATCCTCTAATATTTCCTCTCTTATCATATTCCAAAATAAATGTCTGAGACTTATTGGGAGTGCTTTCAAAGCCACTCCTTCTTTTCTATTAGAGAGTGAGCTTTTTCTTTTACCTCTAGATCTCTATTTTAAATTTCGCACAGCTTGTTTTCTATCTTCTATCCAAACCTCCTCTCTGAAAGACTTTCTTGACAGTACCTTTGCTACTATTTCTTCCTATGCTTCTTCACTGAGGAAACTTTTAAAGAAATCCTCAACTATCTCTCCTAATTGGAAGTTCACTTGGTTAAGTCAAATAACTACTAACCAGGCTAGTTCAAAGAAAGAACTACAAATACTCTTTACTAAAGAGTGGGAAAACCAATAGGAGGAGAAGAAAAGAAAAGGCTATGCTGGATGGCAGGTGTTTTGCCAAAAACCTCACTACAACAACCTAAAGCTCTACAAAGAGCTACAGAAAGCTGAGGCAAGTCTACTACTGCAAACCAGAACTGGGAGAATTGGTCTAGCAAGTTTTCTTTTCAGAGCTGGAGTCCCTGACTTTCCTACCCCCCTATGCATGTGTGGTCAAGCAGAAGAGACAGTAAAGCATATCACCTCTTCATGCTCTCTCTACTCAAGTCAAAGACAACATGCTCTCTTTAACCCCCAAGATTTCACTACTATTATTTCAAACCCAGAGCTTCTACAGAAGTTTCTGTACTGGTTTATGTCTTTGAAAAGACTAAACCAATTTAATCTGGCTTTCAAACTTCACTATTCACACTCCAACATCTAGAAGCTTTTCCTACCAGACACTACAAGATTTCCTTTTGCTACACTTTCTAGTCACCTCCCTGTCTTCAGTTTTTATTCCTTTAAAGGTTTTCTGAAGAAGTTCACTATTAGCTGGAAGATCTGCATGGCTGTAAAGCTACAAACAGTGTAAGAATCAAATAAAAAAAATAAAAAAAAAATAGGATAGCACTGCCTTAGGTGCTGCAGGGAGAGGTCTTTTACTCTTTGGAGTTTTCCTAGCCTAATTCTATAGCTGACCCGGCATAGCCTAGATACACTAGCGCTAGAATGGCGTAGGAATTCAATCAATCAATCAATCAATCCTCAGTCTGGGTTTGCTTCAACTGATTCCACTCGTGAAGTTGTTGTTTGATGGTGTGAGAAGTGACAAATACATCGTGATTGTCAGCAAGGTACTTGGCCAGATCATTAGATGTTCGCCCCTGCTGGTAGAGGTCAGTGATCTGACCCCAGTACAGATCAAGATCTACTCTTGGTCAAGGCATTGGTATGTTGAGAGACTGATAGATTCTCTACTGGGGTTCTCTGAAGCCTACAGTGGCCGGCAAAAATTTTCGCTCGGAGTTTTGTCGGAGTGTCAGCTATCGTCCGCCGTAATTAGACTGCTAGATCACAACACAGAATCAAGAGAGTCTTACGTGCTGGAAGCCTCTTCTGTACGGACACTGACACCGTACGCAGACCAGTCGCCTGGCCACTCAACAGTCATGAGCTTGGAATCACAGACCACAGATTTGAATTGTAGCAGCCTTCGACAGATCCTTTCACAGTTACGGTATTTGACCACGAGCCCAAAGGAAGTACCGTACTGTACTGTACTAGGATAGCCTATAGCATCGATTCCACAGCCTTTGTCGAGTTTTCTGAACAGCTTTCGTGGTATGTCGCAGTGTCCAAGAGGCTGAGAGGTCTAAATTGAGGAGCGAAGGGACGCAGAGATACAGAGACAGGGTGGGTGGCGGTAGGCTGGGCTGGTGGTGCAGTGTGGTGATAGCAGTGGCTCCCCCAGAAGTTAAATCAGCATTTACTGATGGTCGACAAAGTACAAACACTACGCCCGGTCACAGAGCAGAGTATTCCTGCCACGTCAGAAGAGCAATAAGGGGGAAAGTGAAGACAACAGAGAGACACCGGGAGATGGTATCACCCCAGTGCCTGGAAAAGGTCAGGGGAGAAGTATCGAAAGTGGTACAGTGGCTTTCGTGGTGTTGATTGTCAGCAAGACTATTTTTTATTTATTTATTTGATTCTTACACTGATAGTAGCTTTTCAGCCATGCAGATCTTCTAGCTAAGAGTGAGTTTCTTCAGAAAACCTTTAAAGGAATAAAAACTGAAGACTGGGAGTGACTAGGGAATATAGTAAAAGGAAATCTTGTAGTGACTGGTAGAGAGAAAACTTCTAGATATTAGAGTGTGAATAGTGGAGTTTGAAAGCCAGATTAAACTGGTTTAGTCTTTTCAAAGACATAAACCAGTATAGAAACTTCTGTAGAAGCTCTGGGTTTGAAATAATAGAAGTGAAATCTTGAGAATTGAAAGGAGCTTGCTGTCTGTGACTTGAATAAAGAGAGCATGAAGAGGTGATATGTTTCACTGTCTTTTCTGCTTGACTACAGACACATAAAGGGGTAGGAAAATCTGGAACTCCAGCTCTGAATAGAAAACTTGCCAGACCAATTCTCCCAGTTCTGGTTTGTAGTAGCAGACTTGCCTCAGCTTTCTGTAACTCTTTGTAGAACTTCAGATTGTTGTGGTGGGGCTTTTGGCAAAACACCTGCCACCCAGAGTAGCTTCTTCTTTTCTTCTCCTCCTATTGGTTTTCCCACTCTTTAACAAAGAGTTTCTGTAGTTCTTTCTTTAAACTAGCCTGGTTAGTAGTTATTTGGTTTAACCAAGTGAACTTCCAATAGGGAGAGATAGTTGAGGATTTCTTTAAAAGTTTCTTCACAGAAGAGGCATAGTGGGAGATATTAGAAAAGATATTGTCCAGAAGTGTTTTCAGAAAGAAGGTTTGAATAGAAGAGAGAAAACAGGCTGTGTGAAATTTGAAATAGAGATCTAGAGGTAAAAGGAAAAGCTCACTCTCTAATAAGAAAGATGGAGTGGCTTTGAAGGCACCTCCAATAAGTCTCAGACGTTTGTTCTGGAATGTGATAAGAGAGGAAATATTAGAAGATTTTCTTAGAGGATTGAACCAGATCCCCACTGCATAACTCAGTAAGGATCTGAGTATTGCAGTATACACAAGACATGATGTGAGGACTGGGAAGCCCCAAGTAGAATAAGAAGTTCTGGAGAGAGAAGAGTGCTTTCTGGACTTTTTGAAGAATAATTCTCTGGTGCTAATGCCAGTGGAGTTTTGCATCCAGGTACACTCCTAATACTCACACTTCTTCTTTTAGTCTTAGAATCATATTCCCCAGTCTGAGCTTAAGCTGAAGATTGTCTGATCTTCTTCTGGAAAAATAAAGTATTTCATATTTCTCAGAAGAGAAAACCATTCCATGTCTTGCAGTCTATGATAGATATTTGAGGTGTATGTTCTTCAACTTCAGAAAGTTGCTTTTTAGAGAGTGTCCAAATACAAGCAGATTTGTATTATCTGCAAATCCCAGAGCAGAAACACCAGTTTTTTATTTTTTTTATTTGATTCTTACACTGGTAGTAGCTTTACAGCCATGCAGATCTTCTAGCTAATAGTGAACTCCTTCAGAAAACCTTTGAAGGGATAAAAACTGAAGGCAGGGTGTGATGTTGCGGTCCGTACTGTGCTGTCCTAACCGAGTATAGGATTAAGGGCGAGATGCGGAAGGCGGGTTGGTTCTCGCAGGAGAGGAGTGTCAAGGAGTGCGAAGGGGTTTTGGTGGAATATGGTGGTGGTGACACCTGATCAATGGCTTCGTACAAAAGGATTGTATTGAAGTAGATCTAGTTGTCTGGATCACAACATAAGTTGAAGACAATTGTTCTATAAGGGAACTATCACCAGACTATATAGTGCTGGTCTGTCGAGATGATCAAGATTATCTTGACAGTCTTGACGTCAAGACGGGTGAGATTGTCTTGACAGTCCCACCATGTTATGCACCCTGCGTCGAGACTGGTGAGATTGTCTTGATGCTTCATGCATGCTGTGTCAAGCCGCCCGTGTGTCTCGACAGTCACGTGACCCCTTGTTGGTTGGTCACTTGACTTCCATGGTGTCCTCTTGCCTGGCCCGTGGCCTGATTACCTATAAATAAGTGGCTCCCATCCCAGAGGTCGTAACATGTGACTAGGGAATGTAACAAAAGGAATCTTGAAGTTTCTGGTAAGAGAAGAGAGTCTAGGTATTGGATTGGGAATAGTGGAGTTTGAAAGCTAGATTAAACTGGTTTAGTCTTTTCAAAAACATAAACCAGTACAAGAACTTCTGTAGTAGCTCTGGGTTTGAAATAATAGTGGTGAAGTCTTGGGGATTAAAAAAAACTTGTTGTCTTTGTCTTGAATAAAGAGAGCATGAAGAGGTGATATGTTTTGCAGTTTCTTCTGCTTGGCCACACACACATAGTGGGGTAGGGAAGTCAGGAACTCCAGCTCTGAAAAGAAAACTTGCCAGACCAATTCTTCCAGTCCTGATTTACAGTAGCAGACTTACCTCAGCTTTCTGTAACTCTTTGTAGAGCTTCAGATTGTTTTTGTGTGGCTTTTGACAGAAAGTCTGCCAGCCTGGATAGCTTCTTCTTTTCTTCTCTTGTTACAACCCAGGAGGAACACAGTCTTTATATACTCACAGAAAGCAGCAGACTGGATACTGGACAGAAGTACCAGGCAGCGTGACACGGGAACCAGTCACGTGACTGGCGAGACAAACCAGGGGGTGCTCGCCGCAGCATGCATATGCACAAACAAGTGAGCAAAGTGAGCAGAGCTCACCCAGCTCGCCGCAGCGTGCATGAACAAGTGAGCAAAGTGAGCAGAGCTCACCCAGCTCACCGCAGCGTGCATGAACTGTGAGCAAAGTGAGCAGAGCTCACCGATCTCACCGCAGTGTGCATGAACTGTGAGCAAAGTGAGCAGAGCTCACCGATCTCGCCGCAGTGTGCATGAACTGTGAGCAAAGTGAGCAGAGCTCACTGTGCTCACGAACTGAGCACTATATAGTCTGGCGATAGTTCCCCTATGGAATGATTGTCTTCAACTCATGTTGTGATCCAGATAACTAGATCTACTTCAATACAATCCTTTTGTACAAAGCTGTTGATCAGGTGTCACCACCACCATGTTCCACCAAACCCCTTCGCACTCCTTGACACTTCTCTCCTGCAAGAACCAACCCACCTTCCAACTCTCGCCCTAATCCTATACTCAGATAGGACAGTACAGTACAGACTGCAACACTTTGAAGACCCTCAAGGATGAGTACCTCAGGAGCAACCAACCCCAACTTCCCAGATAGAAAGATTAGCGTCGCCAAGCCAGACCTGTTCTATGGTGAAAGAAACAAGGTTGACGACTGGCTTATGCAACTCCAAGTCTACTTTCAATTCCAACCAGAGACAAAGCTGCCTAAGGAAAAGTGGCCCCTCTTCGCAACCACTTACATGAGAGGTAATGCTTATTGATGGATCAAGCCCTATGTCAACAAACATCTCTCAGGAAACAGAGACCATGATAGCACAACAGAATAGATGACAAAATGGACGTGATTCAAGGACAAGATCAAAAGGATCCTTGGACTATCTAACAAAGACAAAGTGGCTATACGAATGATCCAGCACATCAAACAACAACACTCAGCCACAGAGTACACCACGCAGTTCAAACAATACTCAGTACTGACTGACTGGGACAATAACACCCTGATGGTCATGTACTGACGTGGACTCAAGGAAAACATGAAGGATGAAATCACCTTCGACAGACGAGTGGTCAACACACTGGATGAACTTATCGCACAAGCAATCAACATCGATGACAAACTATTCAAGTGAGTGATGGAGAAACACTACGACGGAGGATACAGCCACCCCGCATGGCATGTGAGCAACCACTACAAGCCACCTAACAAGGCACCACCACATGACCCATATAGCTATGCACCTATGGAACTGGATGCAGTCCACCACAAGGGAAGGTTCACGAAGGGAAGGAACAACAAAAAGAGGAAAGCACTGAAGTGCTATGCCTATGGCAAGCTAGGCCACATAGTGAAAGACTGTTGTTCAAAGAACAAGGTGCACTGACAGCAACTTAATACACTCGACAGAGACTGGAATGTCATCAAGCCAGAGAATCCACCAGGAGAGGCTCAGCTATCCCTTGAACAATAGGGCAACTACAATCAGACATTGGAAGCAGCCCACCAACTGGCAACATCAGGAGGCAAGGACCTACCAGAACAGACAGGTCAGGACCAGAGACAGGAGCCCTTAACCACCTCTGATAGGGACTGAGACAAACCCACGTCTATCAAAGAAGAAATACCACAAGGAAGCTATGCTTACAGCATGGACCCACGAAATCTACAGCACAGCGAACTACAGTGGAGATTTTGCACAAAGCACTACTGCACCTACCACGAACAACTACGAAGGTACAGAGGACATTCACTCTACCACACCACCTGCCACAAGCATTGGGTCAATTGTGAGAAGGATGTGTGTGAGATCCACCTTTGGGACAAACACCAACACACCACATTCCCTGGGCACACACATGACTGGCACGAACACCTCATGTTCCTACAGCAAGGCAACAACCACAACTGCTACATCAACAATTGGCAGTACTACCTCAAGCCTGGATGTGACAAGCATCAGCAAGACAAATTCATAAACAGATTCCTCAGGACTGATGGGAATGGCTGGACCCATTGCCCAGTCAGTGGAAAGACACTTCAATCAGGAAAAGACTGAACTCCCTTGTCAAGGGGTGACATCAGGAGCTCAACAACATGACCCCTAGCAACGCAAAGCACCTGCGATTACCTGTGTCACTACACGCCAACACGCCAGTACGGACATACGCACTTGTTGACTCTGGAGCCAGCGGAAACTACATCTCAAGGCAACTTTACGACACCCTCAGCACTGGAAGGAGACGCAAGCAGCAGCTCTATCAGCTTGCGATGGCAAATGGACAGACAGAGCTAGTCTGCCATAAGACGCAGCCAATGGAAATAGTTACCGGACACCATGCTGAAAGGATCCACCTTGATATTGTTGAGTTGGCCACTCAGGATATCTATTTGGGGATGCCTTGGCTAAAGAAGCACAACCCAGTTGTTAACTGGAAGACAGGAGTACTCACGTTTAGGAACTGCACTAACAACACAGCTCAGACCTGTTACCAGCCGCAGAAGGCGTGGACAGATGAGGGAAGAAGTCCTCAGTGGAATCTCACTGACAGAAAGGACAACTCTCAAGAGAAGAGGTCTGCCTTGACAGGCACACCCCGGAACTAGGTGGCCAAACAGTCAGAGATGAAGAGAGAGGAAGTTGTTAACCCTCTGGAGATCCCTGAAGAGTACCGGCCTGGGTATGATAACCTCTTTCAGGAAAAGACAACAACAGCAGTGTTGCCTAAGCACCAACCTTGGGATCATGAGATCAAGTTGCAACCAGGGACAGAGCCAGGATTTGGACCAATTTACCAGTTATCAGAGAAAGAGCTCCAAGTACTTCACGAGTACCTGGAGGAAAACCTGAAAAAGAGTTTCATTCAAGAATCTCAATCACCAGCAGGATACCCGATACTATTTGCACTAAAGAAAGACAGAAGTCTTCGACTTTGTGTGGATTACAGGAAACTCAATGACATTACCATCAAGAACTGATATCCGTTACCAAATGTGAACAAATTGCAAGACAGGATCAGCCAAGCTACAATCTTTACCAAGCTGGACTTGAAAGGAGCATACAACCTGATACGCATGAAAGAAGGAGAAGAATGGAAGACAGCCTTCAGAACCTGATACAGACACTACGAGTATCTGGTGATGCTATTCAGACTCACGAACACACCAGCAACATGTCAAGCATTGATCAATAACATCATCAGAGCACACCTGGACCAAACAGCTATCACCTACCTGGATGACATTCTTGTCTACTTGAACACGCAACAGGAACATACCAAACACGTGAAGGATGTTCTATGATGCCTACAACAGGCAGGGCTCAAGCTCAACCTGAAGAAATACAAGTTCAACAAACCAGAAGTTGAATTCCTCAGATACATCATAGAGATCGAAGGGATCAAGATTGACCCTGAGAAAATCAAAGTGATTCAGCAATGGCCAACACTGACATCAGTTAAGGAAGTACAAGCCTTCCTAGGATTTGCCAACTTCAACTGACAGTTCATAAAGAACTACTCACAGATGGCAACACCACTGACAGAACTCACGAAGAAGGACGTGGAGTACTGGTGGACGGAGAGACAACAAAAAGTATTCCAACAGCTCAAGGACACTTGCGCCAAGAAACCAGTTCTCCTCAACTTCAAGACAGGCCAACCAACACAAATCAAGACGGACGCTTCAGATCAGGCAGTGGGAGCATGTCTATGCCAACAGGCAGACGGCAAGTGGCACCCAGTTGCCTACTACTCACAAAAAATGACACAAGTGGAATGAAACTATGATATCCACGACAAAGAGCTACTGGCAGTTGTCAACATACTTGAACACTGGAGAGTGTACGTGGAAAGCAGTTCTGAACTCACTGTTCTCACAGACTACAAGAATCTGACAATATTCACAACAACCAAGAAGCTGAACAGACAGCAAGTCAGATGGGCTGAACTCCTAGGGCAACACAAGTTCAAGATCTTGTACACCCCTGGACAAGACAATGGGAGAGCAGACGCACTAAGCTGACGAAAAGACCACATGGAAGATGATGAACGCCAAGGAATGATCTTACAGCAGGACCAGCAAGGAAACCTGGTGCCTCAACCACAGATCAACAAGCTCACAGCAGAAGACACTGAAGAACTAATAAGGAACTACTACGATAATCCAGCACATGGTCACCCAGGAATCTCCAAGACCACAGACCTTATCCAACAGACAGGGAACAATGTTATTAACCTCTGACAACATGTCACAAACTACATCAGCAAGTGTCTACTATGCCAGAAAAACAAACATGGAAGATATAAGCCATACGGAGAAGGACACCTGAACACAATACCGAGAGGCCTGTGGGAAGATGTGTCAATGGACTTCATCACAAAGCTACCCAAGTCCAAAGACCCAGTCACAGGAATCACCTACAACTTGATTATGGTGATAGTGGACAGATTCACAAAATATCTAATAGTAGTACTATTCAAGGAGACCCACACAGCAGAACAGTTGGGACACCTCTTACTGGACAGATTGGTCAGAGACCACAGAGTTCTGATCATGATCATTACAGACAGAGACAAACTCTTCACATCCAACTACTGGAAAACAATCAGTGCAGCCATGGGAACAAAACCCAAAATGTCTACAGCCTATCACCCATGAACTGACAGCCAGACAGAGTGAGCAAACCAAGTCCTGGAGACTTACTTACAGCATTACATCAACCAGACCCACAGCAATTAGGTACAGTTATTACCAGTGGCACAGCTGGCAATCAACCAGCACAGATCAGACTCAACAAAGGAATTGCCATTTTTTGCCAATTTTGGACAACATGCAAACATCAGGATGCCAAGCAGAGCTTCACCAAACACAGAGAAAGCACTCCAACATGACAAGCTCCTACGACAAACACACACGATGATGAGGCACTACCTTCAAGAGACCTCAGAAAGAATACAATGTCAAATAGACAAGAAATCGAAAATGGCACCTCAGCTAAAGAAGGGGGATAAAGTCTACCTCCTCACAAGAAATTGGAAAACAAAGAAACCAAAGACAAAGAAACTTGACAACATCAAGGTCAGACTATTTTCAGTCGAAGAAAAAACAGGACCAGTCAACGTCAAGATACGACTACCAAGGGATGCCAGAGTCCATCCAAACTTTCATATATCAATGATTGAACCAGCTGACCAGAGCACACCCTTGCAGGAAACATTCCATTATCAACCTGAAGAAGAACAAGAGTTTGAAGTTGAACAGATCCTGGCTAGAAAAGGTCAGCAATACCTTGTCAAGTGGAAAGGATACCCAGACTTGGAAAATACCTGGGAACCACTCAAGAACCTCGTGAACTGCCAGCTTCTTCTGCGACAGTTTCGGCAGAAGCAGGACTGAACAGCTCAGCCTGCAGGAGGGATGTGTCAATGACTGATCAAGTCAAATCCTCACTATCTGACTCCATCTCTTTCACCAAGCACTGAAGCTTCTGCCTTGCACAGACCTCGGCGCCCTCCAACACCTTTCACTTCTGAGACAGACGAGCCTGCACTGTGGCAAGTTGTTTGAAGAGTGCATCGTGTGTTGCCTTGTCAGCGGCCACATCCTCACGGAGGTTGTCCCGGGACATGTTCAGAGATTCCCAGGACACAGAGACACAAGACCTTCCGCGCCGAGTGCACACAGCACATTTCAACTTATCGTCTTCTCCCGGTATCTGGAAGCACGGACGACCACGGAGAACACAAAAGTCGCAGGGTGTATGTGAAACAAAACCCTGATCGCAGATTTGAGCAGCAAGCTGAGTTCAGCTAACAGTCACACATGACTTTGGAGGCATGACCAGATTTCATCAAGACGATGAAAGATGGAGAGGAGGATAGTGTTACGACCCAGGAAGAACACAGTCTTTATATACTCACAGAAAGCAGCAGACTGGATACTGGACAGAAGTACCAGGCAGCGTGACATGGGAACCAGTCACGTGACCGGCAAGACAAACCAGGGGGTGCTCGCCGCAGCATGCATATGCACGAACAAGTGAGCAAAGTGAGCAGAGCTCACCCAGCTCGCCACAGCGTGCATGAACAAGTGAGCAAAGTGAGCAGAGCTCACCCAGCTCACCGCAGCGTGCATGAACTGTGAGCAAAGTGAGCAGAGCTCACCGATCTCACCACAGCGTGCATGAACCGTGAGCAAAGTGAGCAGAGCTCACCGATCTTGCCGCAGCGTGCATGAACTGTGAGCAAAGTGAGCAGAGCTCACCGATCTCACCGAGTGAGCAAAGTGAGCAGAGCTCACTGTGCTCACAAACTGAGCACTATATAGTCTGGCAATAGTTCCCCTATGGAACGATCGTCTTCAACTCATGTTGTGATCCAGACAACTAGATCTACTTCAATACAATCCTTTTGTACGAAGCTGTTGATCAGGTGTCACCACCACCACGTTCCACCAAACCCCTTCGCACTCCTTGACACTCCTCTCCTGCGAGAACCAACCCGCCTTCCACCTCTCGCCCTAATCCTATACTCGGATAGGACAGTACAGTACAGACTGCAACATCTCTTCCCATTGGTCTTCCCACTCTTTAGTAAAGAGCTTTTGTAGTTCTTTCTTTGAACTAGCCTGGTTAGTAGTTATTTGACTTAACCAAGTGAATTTCCACTTAGGAGAGATAGTTGAGCATTCCTTTAAAGGTTTCTTCAAGAGAGAGGCATAGCTGGAAATAGTGGAAAAGATACTGTCAAGAAAGTATTTGAGAGGGGAGTTTTGAATAGAAGAAAGAAAACAGGCAGTGCGAAATTTAAAGTATAGGTCTAGAGGTAGAAGAAAAAGCTCACTCTCTAATAGAAAAGAAGGAGTGGCTTTGAAGGCACCCCCAATAAGTCTTAGGCATCTGTTTTGAAATAAAACAAGAGAAGAGATATTGGAGGATTTTCTTAGAGGGTTAAACCAGATCCCCACTGCATAGCTCAGTAGAGATCTCAGTATAGCAGTGTACACCAGACGTGATGTGTGAACTGGAAAGCCCCAAGTAGAATAGGAAGTTCTAGAAAGAGAAGAGAGTGCTTTCTGTACTTTTTGAAGAATAATCCTCTGGTGTTTGTGCCAGTGGAGCTTTGCATCTAGGTACACTCCAAGTACTCGCACTTCTTCTTTTGGTTTGAGAATCACATTCCCCAGTCTGAGCTTGAGCTGAAGATTGTCTGATCTTCTTCTGGAAAAATGAAGTATTTCATATTTCTCAGGAGAGAAGACTATTCCATGTCTTGCAGCCCATGATAGACATTTGAGGTGTGTTCTTTAACTTCAGAAGGTTACTTTTCAAGGAGTGACCAAAAGAAACACCAGTGGAAGGAGAATGTACAGTTTCATGTAGTTCAGAAATATAAAATAGAAAAAGAATAGAAGATAAAGGGGAACCTTGGGGAACTCCACAGTGAATAGGAATAGAGGAAGACTCAGAGTCATCAAACACAAGAGTGGTAGAGTGACTGGTGCAGAAAGAGAGAATCCAGGAAGATAGCCAGAGAGGAATTCTTTTTCTCTCTAGGATTTGTTGGAGAATCTTAGGTAGAACTCTATCATAGACTCCTAAGATATCCAGAGAGAGTAGAGATGTAACCATACCTTTCTTCCAGACTTTTTCCACTTGGGAGATCAGTAGGAAGAGTGCTGATTCAGTTGATCTTCCTTTTCTGAAGCCCATCTGGATTTCTGGCAAAAGTCTAGCTTCTTCTACTACCTTGCTTAGCCTGGCTGCTGTAATAGCTTCTATCAGCTTACCAGTTGTGTTGAGCAAAGCTATAGGGCGCCAGGCTTTAGCTTAGTTATAGCTTCCTTTGCCAGGTTTTCTTAGACAGACTGTCTTTACATTCTTGAACCTCTCAGGAAAGTCTTCCAGTCTCCAGCATGTTGATGTGAGAACAGCTATAGCTTGGCAGAACTTAAGACCCAGAGCTTTCAGAAATCTATTTGGCAGCTTATCTTTTCCCCCTGCTGTAAAAGATTTCTTCTTGTTCAGGATTTGCTCCACTTCTTCAGCAGTAACCTCCTGGGAGAGCTGTGTTGCGGTCCGTACCGTGCCGTCCTAACCGAGTATAGGATTAAGGGTGAGATGCGGAAGGTGGGTTGGTTCTCGCAGGAGAGGAGTGTCAAGGAGCGTGAAGGGGTTTGGTGGAATGTGGTGGTGGTGACACCTAATCAATGGCTTCGTACAAAAGGATTGTATTGAAGTAGATCTAGTTGTCTGGATCACAACATAAGTTGAAGACGATTGTTCCATAAGGGAACTATCGCCGGACTATATAGTGCTGGCCTGTCGAGACAATCGAGATTGTCTCGACAGTCTCGACATCGAGATGGGTGAGATTGTCTCGATGGTCCCACCATGTTATGCACCCTGTGTCGAGACTGGTGAGATTGTCTTGATGCTTCATGCACGCTGCGTCAAGACTGGTGAGGCTGTCTCGATGCTTCCTGCATCCTGCATCAAGACTGGTGAGATTGTCTTGATGCTTCATGCATGCTGCGTCAAGCCACCCGTGTGTGTCTCGACAGTCACGTGACCCCTTGTTGGTTGGTCACTTGACTTCCATGGTGTCCTCTTGCCTGGCCTGCGGCCTGATTGCCTATAAATGAGTGGCTCCCATCCCAGGGGTCGTAACAAGCTGGATCTCTGGAGTACTCTGGGATCTCTCTGTACTTGGTTCTGGAGTGAGTGCTTTGGGAAAGAACTGGGCTGAGAATACTTTTGTCTTCTCCTCAAAGGTTTTAGCTAGTCCTTCTTGAGTTTCCAAGTCTGGGACCAGAGGAAGATCAGGAGTCCTGTTGGCTTTTGTCTTTCCCCACTTTGCAAGCTTCCAGAATTTTGAAGAACTGGCTAGCTTATAGACTTGTTGCCTGAAGGTGTTCTGCTTTCCCTCTCTGACTACTTTTTTCTTTCTCTTGGTTGCTTGCTCTAGATCTTCTTGGGATGCCTGTCCTCTGAGAACTTGTCTTCTTACTCTTCTTTCCTCTCTAACCTTGTTCTGGATCTCTTGGTTCTACCAGGGAACTGAGTGGCCAGATTACTTCTGGAGCTGTGTGTATTTGCTTGCTACTCCTTAGAGAAAGTTGTCCAGATACTCCAAGTACTTATCCACTTCATCTTTGTCTTGAAAGTGGGAAGGTAGCTGTAGCTTCTCACACTCTGCTCTTGCAAAGTTTGAGTCCAGTGTTGTCCAGTTCTTTTCTGGCTTCCAGGATTTCCTTGGAGGATCCAGGTCCAGGCTAGTTAGTACAGGTCTATGGTCAGACCCATGAAAGAACTGGAGAGCTACTTTAGAGAAAATCAGAGAGTTAGAAAGAGAAGAAGAAATAAAAGACAGATCAATAGCAGAACTTGGTTTTTCAGAAAGAGATCTTGCTCTGGTAGGAGTAAAAGGTGTAATAGCTAAATCTAGATTTGAATCTTTCATTAGACTTTGGAACTTGTTTGCAGTCTCAGAGTATAGTCTTCTTTTCTTTGACCAGTCTGGATGATGGAGGTTTGAATCTGTTAGAAGAATATGTTGTCCTTGCTCTTGTAGAGTATTTTGGAGTAAACAGAGAAGAGCTTCTGATGCTTCTGTGTAATTTTCTTGGCTTGATGGAGTGAAGTAAAGATTATGTACCCAAAGAGAGGTGGTGGAGTTCTCCAAGTGGATTTCAAGAGAAATAAAATCTTTACTCCAGAAAGTAGGGTGAAGAGAAGAAAGTTTCAGGTTCTTGTTGATTAGAAAAAGTGTTCTGCCAATCTCTGAAGAGTAAAGAGGAAGAAAGGAAGAAAAAACAGTAGAGGTGCTTGTTTCTAGGTGGGGGTTTTTCCAGAGTTCTTGAAGTGCAATAATGTCCACCTCTTGAAGAGCTGAGGTTGCTAGAAGTAGCTCTTGGGCTGATTGGCTTTTTTGCACATGTCAGCAAGACTAACTGCCTTGGACAAAGAGACTGTGAGGATAGGGGAAGGAGAGGGATAGGGAAGGGGAGCACAAAGGCAGGAGGGGGAAGAAGGAGCAGTGATGTCTCCGCTTTGGGCCAGGAAGTGCTAGGAGTGGAGTGAAGGGTCGAAATAGGATAGATATTGTCTGATGATCAACTCAGATCCCAGAATATACGCACAGAGAGTACGGTATACAAGAGTTGAGCCAAGAAGAAGTTGACCAGTGTGCTGTTCCTGGTGTGCCGCTCCTGTTCCTACCATGAAGCCACGAGTACGGAGACCAGAACTGGGCCACTGAACATCAGACCTCAGAACGTATACTTAAAAACTTTCGCTAGCTTGGATACTTGGCCAGCCCAAGTACAAGTACAGTTGGAATGAGTTGGAATGAGTTGAGTTGAGTTTTGAGTCGAGTCGGAATAAGCTGGCATGGATAGATGGATTGAGATAGGTTGAGATGAGAGGAGGTTATGTCAATGGAATTCGACACAGATCAGACTAGACTCGATCATGTGGGAGGACGATGATGCGAGGTGGGAACGGACGGATGATTATATGCCGAGAAGATTCGGCCGAGTTGCTTCGATCCAGGCTTGAAAGGTCAACTTCTCTTAGGAAAACATCGAGGCACAGGTCAAGTGTCTTTTGGACTAAACAGCAACTACGGTACTGGTGAAAGGCCAGACGACGACGGCGACGACGACGGAGATGGCGACGGCTGCTCTAGTAGATGAAACACTAGCAATCGATAGAACTAAAAACAGACGGACAGATATCTACGGCGGAGGCTATTCCTCGAGGGACATATGCCGACAGGCGCACAGAGACCTGGGATAGATCCTTGCACGACCTCTATGAAAAGGAAACCCGTCGAAAAAGAGCACGACGGCAAACAGCCGAAACCCATGTCAAAAGGGGACCAGGAGGCGGACGAAAACTCAGCCAACACCACTTTTGTTTTCAAAGAGGATTGTGTTCTAAGAGAATAGTATATCGAGACAACATGATCGTCCCGGTCCAGGTTGCGTCCATCAAGCGTAGAAGGACCGGCACAAGCCCGCCCAGCACAACGGAAAGCAGCGGACCATCCCGATCACGTCATAGCCACGAGAACCCAAACCCGTCGGAAACTTAGATGAGATCTGCCGATTCGGGTTAGCAGGGCTGCTTGAGCATGAGAAAACCTCCCCACTCACCAGCAACATTCATGGGCATCTCCTCGATCTGGGTGCTGTAGAACTGCTCAATCTCGCGCATCATGCGGACATCGTCGGCTGTGACGAAGTTGATGGCCACACCCTTCCGGCCAAACCGTCCACCGCGGCCAATGCGATGGATGTAGTTCTCGCGGTTGGCCGGCAGGTCGTAGTTGATGACCAGAGACACCTGCTGCACGTCAATGCCGCGGGCGAGGAGGTCAGTGGCGATCAGCACGCGCGAAGAGCCCGACCGGAACTCCTTCATGATGACATCACGCTGGGTCTGTTCCATGTCGCCGTGCATGGCGGAGACGGTAAAGTCCCGAGCCGTGAGCTTCTCGGTGAGCCAGTCCACTTTTCTGCGGGTGTTGCAGAAGATGACCGCCTGGGTGATGGTGACGGTCTCGTAGAGATCAGAGAGCGTGTCGAGCTTCCACTCTTCCTTCTCGACGGCGATGTAGAACTGTTTGATGCCCTCGAGCGTCAACTCGGCCTTCTTGACCAAGATGCGAACCGGGTCACGCATGAACTTCGTAGTGACTTCGAGCACGTCCTGCGGCATGGTGGCCGACAAGAGGACGACCTGGGTGGACTGCGGGAGAAGCTGGAAGATGTCGTATATTTGCTCGGTGAAGCCACGCTAGCCCGGGCTGTCAGCTGCACAGGAAATAGCAGCGTAATCTCCGTGGCTGCGACAACTCACCGAGAGCATCTCGTCCGCCTCGTCCAGGACAAACATTTTGATCGAGTCCGTCTTGAGATGGCGCCGCTGAATCATGTCGTGGACACGACCCGGGGTACCAACGACGATCTGCGGGCCATCTTGAAGAGCCTTCATGTCGTCGCGGACGCTGGTGCCGCCGATGCAGGCATGGCATTCGATGTTCACAAAGTCGCCAATAGCGACGACGACCTTTTGGATCTGCTGAGCAAGCTCACGGGTGGGAGCCAGAATGAGCACCTGGCAGTTCTTCACGTTCGCGTCGAGCTTCTGCAGAGCCGAGATCGAGAACGTCGCAGTCTTTCCGGTTCCAGATTGCGCCTGTGCGATGACATCGTGCCCTATGTAGCGGTTGAGAAACGTAGATTTGAATGTTTTCATGCATGCGTACCCTTGATGACAGGCATAATGGCCCGCTGTTGAATGGCCGAAGGGCGTTCGAAGCCATAGGCGTAGACACCTGAAAGATGGCCGTTGAGCGTCTATTGCCTAGATGTCAAGGCGTCTCAGGGACACGATATTTACCTCGTAGAAGATCTGACTTGAGTTCCATGGCATCAAACGAGTCGACGGTCTCGTCATAGTTGGACTCGATCTGGCCTGCAAATGCGAGTTCAGCCGTGTCCTCGGTGGATATTTCGCAGTGAGTACCGGGGGGCCCTCTAGTCCACTCACCCTCGGGGACGTCGTCCAAACCCTTGTCAGCCGACGCCATGATTGCGATGGACAGACAGTGTCAGTGACACTCGGCGGAGAAGTTGATTTTCACTAGTCTGATAGGGTGACCTGTCCGTCAGCACCGTGCCCGCACAGCCGGCCCCGTGTGTAGTGACCTATGTGCTCACAGACCTTGCACCGACTATTCTCTTGAAGTCCAAGAGAATGCAAGTCTTCTACTGTGTAGAAGACTAGAGTGTGGATTTGTGAGTGTGTGTAGGATATATTGTGGGGTGGATTAGAAATTGATAGTGGGGGCTCAACTCTGAAACTCAAATAACAGTCGGGCTTCATGTGAACGCTACTGCTTTGGGCTTAGCGTCCCATCCTTTTTCACTTGGCCTCAGCATGAACGTGACTGCGGCTCAAAGGCATATCTTGCTGACTCACTTCTGATCAAGCCCTAGCCTACCTTCCGTACTGCGCTTCGTACATACGGGGGTACTCCGTACGTTACGTACGTACTCCCTACCAGGGGCAGTAATTCATCCCACTCCACGCAGTCACCAACAGAACGACGTTGAAGACAGGATGCACGTCGCCGAAGTGCTCTCGGATCTGACATCACTCCGCGTCTGCGTAAGAGCGTCATTGGTCGCTCGAATCCAGCGCACGAGCTAACTGAAGGACCTGCAAGGGCCCAACGGAAGCGCTTGCTCTTGTGCGAGCATCGTCGAACCCCGCCGGCGGCGCCACTACTAGTGGTGGCAACGACTCGTCACCCAATCCCAATGCCGAGATAGTACAAAGCGGTGGGCGAGAAAACAACAGCTCAAACCCCAAGCCCAGACTATCCGAGAAAGAGCCAGATCATGATATACGTCGAGTGTACGAGTTGCGGGAACTGCACGACCTGGTCAAAGGACGATATGCTGAGGGCCACGACTCGGCACTCGACGAGGCAAGGGCGCTTGTGCGAAACACCCTCGATGGGCTGCAAGAGAGATAAGGTGTTGAAGATACCTTGAAAGAGATAGGTATCGTGGTTCGGGGAAGTAGACTTCTAGTAACGTGTCGCGCAGTCAACTCCCCACGGACATTTGCTGATAAGTAAGAACCTCTCCCCTCCAGTCCTCGTTCCAGTCCTCCTCCCAGTTATTCCCAGACTGAAGCAACATCCACTTCGCACATCCCTACTAGCAAGAGGCCCAGAGTCCTTCCAGCCTGTTTGAGTTGCCCCAGGCCTCACAGAAACTACCCGTAGAAACAACGTCTACTTTTCCCAAGCCTGCAACTGCAGCAATCTAATTATCCATGTCAGAGCATCTCTTTTTCGAGCTCCTCTGCCAGTCGTTGAAAGACACCAGGACTGCTGTTACAAGTGTCTCTGCCAGCTCCACTGCAAGGCACCAGAACTGCTGTTGCAAGGCACCGGGGCCGATCGACCAGCTCAGCACAGCGAGTGCCAAGTAAGCAGAGCAACACTGCGCCGTGATCATGCTTCTATGTGATGGTGGCACCGGTGGTCAGTGTACTTTTCTGATACAGTCTACCATAGAGGACCAGGTTCCTACCCGACCTACTGACCATCACCACTCCATGTCCTGATCAAGAGCACTGAATAACAGTAGAATGCAGGCGGAACATCAGTGGAACAAAGAGGAAGATTCACACACCACAGCTGTACACTTGTACGTGTTGGTTCTTGTGACTTGCTCACTTGCTCTTGACAGCAGATGAGATGTCCAGGAGCCTAGGTGCCTCCAGAGTCATGGATTGATCCCACCACTCGTAGGACATTCATTTCAGACCGGTCGACTTGACTCCGAGAAGAAGTGGAGTGTACTGTTCGTACTGTACGTAGCTTACAGCAACTCTGGTTCGGCAAGTAGCTCTACTCTCACCACTCAGATTGCAGCTCGACTCAGCTCTAGCCTATTCTAGAGCTGACAGCTCCAGCTCCAGCTCCAGTGGTAGTGATAGAAGCAGCAGCAGAAAGATATCACTTGGTATATTGTATTCCAAATGGATTTGTTCGATTCCTTCTTTCTTTCTTTCATTCTGGGACAGAAACCTGCTGGCCCGTAGTCAGACGGCTCGCCCGTTCTTATTGACCTCCTCTCGGGTCAAGATCTTGACCTTTGTGCTACTCGCTCGTCGGCCGACGTTGTCGGCCCGGCGGGGTGTATCTGCGCGGTTGCCTGGCTCGCCAGTGTCACCGCCGCCACCGCCGCCACCGCCGCCACCGACGTGCCGCAGCTTCTCGCGGTCGTACGACCGCGGATCGACCCCCAGGATCCCGCCGCATTGGTTCCGGTCGCCCGGCACGGAGAATTCTCGGTAGGCGTAGCCCAGATCGTCGAGGTAGCTCCGCACCGTCTTTCCGATCTTGTCTTTGCCGTTCTTCGAATGGTGCGCCGTTCCGGTGATGATGTAGACGTGTTGCTTGGCCGGTGGCGTCGTCGTGCTGCGCTTGGCCGCTGCCGCCGCCGACGGCGACGGAGACGGGGGTGATGTCGACGTCGATGTCGATGCTGCCGACGAGGTCGACGACACCGGCGATGTGGACGGATCGTCCCCGCCGGCCCCGCCCTTGGGGCGGTATTCGAGGAGCACGGGCTCGAAGTAGCCGACGACCTCGTTCGCGTGCAGGCCGTGGAGGTCGATGTACCTCTCCGTCATTCCGTGGCTGTTGTTTTTGGCGTTGCGCTTATCGTGCAGCTGACGGGCCGCCTCGCGGTGTGCTTTGCGCATGAGTTCGTTCTCGCTCTGGCCCCGAAGGCTCAGCGCCTTGGCGGCGCGAGCGTCGTTGCGGTGCCAAGCCTGTGCGGCGCTGTACCCCGAGACGTTGTATCAGCACGTCGACATCAAGAACAGGTAGCAATCCCTCGCAACCAAACCAAACCCACCTCTGTAAGAACTTGTTCCTCAGAGCCCCGTGCTTGATGGCTTCCTGGCGAGCTTTGAGGTAAGCCTTGTCCGCTCGATCGCCCGTCTCGAGCCAGGGGATGTGCTGTGGGGCCGGAATCCTCTGAGCCGCCGCGCCATTCTCGCGCGCGCCGGACGAGCCCCGCTTGCCCGCCTTGGACGTGGGGCGACCCTGGCCCGGTTTGGGGGAAGGTGCCATCCGCAGGACGCCCGCCATCGTTGGCGACATCTCCTTATCTTTGGGACCGTTCCCGTTCCCATTCCCGTTCCCGTTTCCGTGGCCGCTGCGCCTGCCATGGTTGTTGTTGTTGTTGTTGTTGTTGTTGTTCTTCTTCTTCCCAGACCCGGCACCAGAGGCGCCCAGCGATGGAAAGGCATCTGGATCGTCGACGGACGGGATGGATGGCGTGGCAGCACGCGAGTGCCGGCTGGCGGGTCGCGAGCGTGACCGAGGCCGCCTCGTGGCCGCGTCGCCCAGCAGGTTCGGATGGGCCAAGGCGCCGGGAGACGTGCCCAGCTGGTGTCCACCGTCGTACGCGCTCGTGGAACAGCCGGCCTGACCGAGCCCGTTCCGGTGGCTCCCGGCAGCGAACTGGCTCGAGCCGAACTGCTGCAACGCCGGAAAGGAGTTGTAGTCCTGGATCTGGAAGTTGGGCCGGACGTGGTGCGGCGGGGGGCTGCCGTCGCCAAAGACGGCGGGATCCTCGAACGAGAGCTTGTTGATGAGGCTCGACGGGTCGTGCGAGAAGACGCACGTGTCCCCGGCGAGGCAGTTGCCCATCAGCCAGTACCTGTGCAGGGGGGGGGGGAATGGGTTAGAAGTCAAGCGAGAGAGCACGCCAGGGTCGCAGCCGCCTCGGTCCAAAAGAGACCTACTTGCAGACATGGTTGCTCAAGTCATGGCTGAATCTGCAGTCGGCCCTCAGGCAGGCGCCCGAGGACAGGAAGTACTTGCACACGACGCCGCTGCGCGGGGGTGCATTCGCCATCGGGTTCGCCGCCGTGGACTTGCCGACCAGCACCGAGCCTCCGGCGCCGGCGAACACGTCGGCCGACTGTTGCACGGCGAGCTGATGCTCGGCCATGAGCTCGACGATCGCCATCGTCAGGTCGTATCCGTTCGCCTCGAGCGCCCTCTCGATCTCGTCGTCCGACTTGTCCTCGCCCACGACGGACCGTAGGATGTCGTACGGGCTCATGTCGATCTGGGCCGGCTGGAAGTACGCGGTCCCGACCCCGCCGAAGACGCTCTCGGAGCCCGGCGTGAACGCAGCCGACGATGCGATGCTGACGGCATCGTCGTTGACGAGCCAGTCCACGACGTTGTTGCCGTAGTCGCCCGACACGTCCGCGGCGGGACCGGTCTCGAGGGGGAACTCGTAGGCGTTCAGGTCAGGGCTATGCGGGATGCGCGGGCTGGCGAAGGCCATCCGTGGCGACGGCCTCGGCGACGTGAACGGCGACGCCGTCGACGACCTCACGCGGGAAAAGCCCGGCGGGGGTACGAGGCTGAAGCTCGACACGGGCGAGGACGCCAGCGGGGTGGACGGTCGATGAAGCTGCCACGAGGCCGGGGAGGGACGGCGGATGACGACGTGACGGGCGGGCGGCGGCGACGGCGACGGCGCCGCCGACTCGCGGAAGCGCCATAGCACGTCGAGCACGGCGTTATCCAAGGATGAGCCGGTCAAGCTCGTCTCTTGCCTGAGCAATTCCAGCAGCTGGTCCGTCTTGTCCTCGTCCTCGGCCGACTCGTCCTTCAGGACCGGCAGGCACAGGTCGTAGACGACGTCGGAGATCATGGCTGCCGACCGACCAGGGCACCGAGTTCTGGGGCCCCGCAGAGCGAAGCAGCGAGTCTTGCCTTGGATGATGAGATGCAGCTCGAGCTCCGATTACCGCTATCTATATGAATGGGGATGTTGATCAGTGAATGCGGTTGGCTATGCAGTTGACGATAAGTGATACGATTGAGATACTGCTACGACGCAATGCAACAGGGACCGAAGCTGACCTCATGAGACCGGAATGAGGAGGACGAAAACGGCGAGGCCCAGAGCTCGCTGGCGCCGCGCCCGGAGGCCTATCGGTATCTTCGAGACAAAGAGACGAGCTGGGCTCGACAGCAAGCGGCCCTTCCAGGCTGGTGCCCTGCCAGATTGGTGGAGAGCCGCTCAGATACGGGATACATCAGCAATTATAGATGACGATCATCGAGGCAGTCGCGAGCGTGGAGCGGGGCGGACCATCTCCAGCAGCAACGAGCGAGAGAGCGCAAATAAGGCTGAATGTACGTATGATAGGGTCGACGGGTAATATATGTCGTGGAATGCCACCTCGTCGGCGCAGACAGGTAATCTTGTACCAGTAAGCCTCACGGCCGGCTGCGCGCCGCAAGCGCGTCCAATGCGGTCGAATCAATGGCTTCTTTTCCCTGTCTTGGGCCTCGGCCGTTTTCAGCCAACAGCTCGTATCACAGGGGAAGGACTCGGCTGCGTAAGGCGACTACGTACAGTACAGTACGCGCTGGTATGTACTAGGTGCCTACGTACGTACGTGCGACACCACGATCGCGCTAGTATGGAGTACGGACATGTGTGGTCATGGTGGACCTGGCAGTGACGTGAGCTGAGACAGGATGAGGCCCGGTGTGGCCGGCCCGACATCGCACGGCGTCGACGCCACTGCACCCTTGCTACCAACCACAGGAGCTCAGGCACAGCCAAGGCGCAGGTGCAGGCGTGGGCGTTCAGCTTTGCCTCCCCCGTTGTACTATTTTGTCCCCGATATTTGGGCTCAGACTCAGGCGTCGCACATGCCTCATGTCTGGTTGAGGGTGCTGTACAGTACGTAGTACATACGTACGTACGTAACGTACGGAGGTACGGGGCGTACGAAGTATGAGGAAGCTGAGCCTGGAATTGTGGCATTCTTGGTATCAGCACTTTTGGCAATCGGTCACAATTTACCAAAGTCCTGCTCGTGTTGCTGTACGAGTACTGTACTTCCGTAATGGCCTCCCCCACTGAGCCTTGCGCGGCACCTTCGTACGCGCAGCTTACCTAAGCGACCGTCAGCTACAGTAGCAACCGACTAATCGTGTCACAGGAGTGGAAAGGTCCTACAACTCTTGTTATTCACAAGTCATGAGTGCTTCAAGAAAGCTTGGTTCGCTAATAGTTGCAAGATACGTAACGTACATCATCTTGCTCCTTCTTGTAGATGATAAGTGGTAGTCATACGTGGTCACTAGTCCGGAGAATATCTTACTCAGCACTTATGAATCCCTCAGCTGTACCTCCGTAGTGAGCGTGCGGCTCTATCAAAAGCTGTGTCGCTTGAGGTCGATTACTCATCAGAGTAGATACTACGGAGTACTAGTAACCCCTTCTGTACGAAGGTACATACGTACCGTGCCGTGCCGTGCGTGCCTACTGACGTACGTCCTGGACAAGCACGCAAGTATGTAAGTACTGCCGCGCCGCCGCGTGGCACACGAGGCACGGGCTCTTCGGGCACCTGCTTGCCCAACTGTGTTTGATCCACTGGAGGGACTCGCCCAGTGTCGCCTTCCATCCTCGTCGCCTCGACCGCCGTGATGCCGGCCGACTATCAATCGATGGCGCGCGCTCTGTCGCTACCTGTCTCGCCTCCTCACACGCCAGTCGACCCTCGCCGGAGCAGCCGTCCTCCGTGGTCGTTGCACTCTCGATCCGACTCGGCCACCAGTCGCAGCCGATTCCTCGTGGCAGGCTCGCTCAAGCGACAATGGATGGCGAATGCAGAGCTCGCCCACAGTCGCGCGCGCAAGCTCTTGGTCAAGCTGCCACTGTGGCAGAGAGTGGTCGGCGTGATCTTGTTGCTGTTGGGCGCTGTGGCCGGCGCGCTGGTCTTGATCTTTAACGAGCGCATATTCACCTGGATCGAGCCCTTTGCGGATCGGTGGAGGGCGCTCCCGGCCGGGTGGCTGATCGTATGGTTCATGATATTCATCACGGCTTTTCCGCCAATGGTCGGATTCTCCATCTCCTCGACCCTCGCCGGTTTTCTGTACGGGCTTCCTCAAGGGTGAGCTTATGCACTCCTTACAACCCAGTCTGTGCAGCTGCAAGTACCATCCGCACTTCTGCCACGCTGTCGTTGACTTGTCGTTTCTCCAGCTGGTTCTTGTGTGCGTCGGCCACGGTTGTCGGAAGTCTCTGCTCCTTCATGCTCTCTCGCACCATCCTGTCGAGCTACGCCAACCGTCTCGTCGAGAAAGACAAGCGCTTTGCCGCCCTCGCCTTGACTCTCAAACACGACGGGCTGAAAGTGCTCGTTATGATTCGATTTTGCCCGCTGCCGTACTCGCTTTCGAACTGTGCGATGGCAGCCTTTCCGATCAATCCCCTGGTCTATGCTCTGGCGACGGCGATAGCAACGCCAAAGCTCTTCATCCATATCTTTGTTGGGGGCCGACTAGGTGATTTGGCCGAACGTGGAGGGAAGATGGACGCCGGGACCAAGGCGATCAACTATGCAAGCATCGCCAGCAGCCTGATCGTCGGTGTCGCGGTGGGATGGTGGATATATCACAGGTGAGCTTTGTGCGTCTAGTGATGAGGAAGCTTTGATTTCTCATGCTCTGGATTACAGAACCATGGCTCGTGCGAGGCAGCTCGACGCTGAAGAGCGGGCGACCGGACGCGAGTCCGCTGGCCCGTATGACGACATTGTAGATTTTGAGGATGACCTGGAAGACAACAGACCGCTGCGGGACGGCTTCTTGGAAGATGACATCAGTCTGTTCGAGAATCGGTTGGACGACGAAGTGTACCAAGACGAGCCCGATCCTGGCAGGACCGACGTCTTCAGCGCTGGTGATAGGGATGCTAGCGAGGAAGCTGATGCTCGAGGTCGAGCGTCGAAGTGACGCTGATGCACGTCTTGAGTCTATGGTTCTGCATCGCGTCGGTGGCGACTTGAAATCGGGGGCCGGTATACCCTTTGCCATGATGATGACGATTATCATAAACGGGAGTAGGTTGGGATAGATTTCTATATAGCAGGATTTTACCGTGTAGTGACGTCGTCACGCAATGCAGATGCATTTGCATATGTACATCTTTACGCTACGAAGCCGTCATCGCAACCTTTTCGAGGTTTTTTGAGGCTACAGTAGAAACAACCACCACGCGGCGCGCGCGTACGGAACAGTTCGTGCGATTCTAGCCGCATCAACCTGGGAAGCCCCAGGGGCAGACTACATCAGATGCCGTCAAGATTCCCGTCCGACTAAGACCAAGCTGTGCTCTCCGGCCTTCAGACTCTAGGAGTGTGACCTGGCCCTTGCAGAAGCGCTGGAGCGATCTCTACGTGCCCCCTCGATATCGATCGGCGCCGCCAGAGCAGACCCCAAGCGAGCCCTGCTACAGCGTCGTTCCTACGTACCGTACGTAGCCCAGCCTCGTTCACAGACCTCGAACCTTCTATCATGGACAACGGCGAGTTCGACAGCATCATGTGGGGCAACGAAGGCGAGGCCAACGAAGCCGATACCAGGGCCGTCCGCGAGTCCGATGACGACGCCAATCGACGAGGTAGACGTTCGACACCGGGCAAACAGAGAGCCAACACGACCAGTCCTCAGGCCGGACGCAACGCCGATGCTGTCGACCTCGCCGGACCAGGCGAAGGGCGGCTGGACTGCACCGTCAGCTCTCCGCAAAAGGAGAATGATGGCACCAAAGACGCCTACGTCTCGTACTTGGTCACGACCCATGTGAGTAGGGTAGCTCGAGACTGCGCTGTGACTTTCTGGATATGCGCTTTGACTGATGCTTGTCTGGCGCAGACCGATTTCCCCTCGTTCCAGAAGCCTGTATGCGCAGTCCGACGGCGGTTCACCGACTTTGTATTCCTCTACAAGGCACTGCATCGAGACCACCCGGCCACGGCGGTGCCACCCCTGCCGGACAAGCACAAGCTGGAGTACGTTCGGGGCGACCGATTCGGGCCGGACTTTACCAACCGGCGAGCCTACTCGTTGAACCGCTTTCTTCGGCGGCTCACCTTGCATCCGGTGGTGCGCCGCAGCGCGATCCTCATCATCTTCCTCGAGAGCCAAGACTGGAACGCGCACATGCGACTTCGACCGCAGAGGTCCGGATCGACCTCGGATGCTAGCGGCGGCGGCGGCGTCTTTGACAACATCACCGACACCTTCTTGAATGCCTTCAGCAGGGTCCACAAGCCCGATCGACGGTTCATCGAGGTGCGTGAGCGGGCCGACAAGCTCGACGAGGACCTGAGCCATGTGGAGAAGGTGGTGGCGCGGGTGGCGCGCCGCGAGGGGGATCTCGAGACCGACTACCACGACCTCGCCCATCAGTTCCGGCGTCTGGTCCACCTCGAAGCCGGGCTCGAGCGGCCGCTACATGGCTTTGCCGCGAGCGTCGAGAAGACGTCGCAGGGGATCCAGTCGCTTAAAGAGCAGACGGACCAGAACTACTTTGGCTCGCTGCGGGACATGGAGGCGTACATCACCGCGATCCGGTCCCTCCTGAAGGCGCGGGAGCAGAAGCAGCTCGACTTTGAGGCACTGAGCGAGTATCTCGCGAAGGCGGCGTCGGACCGAGACATGCTGGCGTCGTCGTACCACAACAGCCACCACGCCGGGTCCGGAGCGAGCTTCTCGGGTCCGGGCGGGTTTATCCGGAGCAAGCTCGAGGACGTGCGCGGCGTGGACCACGAGCAAGCGCGGCGCGAGCGCATCCGCAAGCTCGAGCTGCGCATCGACGACCTCACGCGCGAGGTCGAGAACGCGAGGAAGGTCACGGAGGCCTTTGACGAGGAGGTCGTGCGAGAGGTGGCCGACTTTGAACGGATCAAGGCGCTCGAGTTTCAGCAGACGCTCGGCAACCTCGCGGACGGACACGTCGAATTCTACCAGAACACGATACGGGGCTGGGAGGCTTTCTTGAGGGAGATGGAAGATGGCGACGGCAACGTTTCTGGCGGTGGCACTGCCACAGCAGCCACCAGCGGCGCGTGACGGCGGATAAGACCCTGCAGGACAGCAGTCCCTTCCCATCGTCTTTCGCTTTTCCCTCACTCATCTGCAGCACTGCGCCCCTACACGTTCACGTCCCCCCCCCCTTCTGCTCCCCCTTTTTTTTGGCAGAAAATTCAAACAGAACCATGCTGGCCACATGTTTTTCTTACTCCTAGATCTTCTCTTGACTTTCCCCTCCCTAAATATTGTTTCCCCCTTCTTGCGGTGGCATCACTTCCTCTCACTCGCGGCTCCGTTCTGTACGTACTGTACGCTACCAATGCATGAGTATGAATGAGGAGAAACCCCATCAAGGCGTGTCGCATAGCGTCTCGCTCTGTGGCTGTGTTTTATATCCAAACCGTGCGCCCGTGCACGCCGTGGCCCTCCAGGCTCACGACCCATTCATCATCCATCTGCCATCTGCCCTACATTAAAGTAGCTCTATCAGCAGCTCTTACCACAACCCATATCACTCGAAGTAAAAAGTGGCGCTTATCACCGACAGTCCAAGGGACGAACATCGCTCTCCATTGGGGCTCACATACAGCTTTACGAGATCAACACTATCGTGCGTTTACCGCTGTTTGACGCCAAGGTTCAAAGGGAAAAGAATGTTCAGTCTTGTTGTTGTTGTTGTTGTTGTTGTTGTTGTTTCTTTGTTTCTTGCCGATTGAGTTGGGAAGAGGAGGGAGAGGGAGTTTGGGGAGGAAGACGACAGTTGGCAAACATCTTTTCTCCGAGGTTTTGTGGTCTTGGCCATGTTGATGAAGAGTTCTTGTCAGTACTGAGTGTGGTATTGTAGCGAGCCTAGCTAAATCCCTAGGCATAGCTACGTCGAACTTGATCAAGACACCAACAACAACAAGAAAGATGGATGTGTTGCTTACAGTAAGTCTACTCGCTAGAGCTCCTGTCCTTTCAGATTTCCGCCTAGACCCAGCTGCTCAGCCAAATGATAGGCTGACCAGGCCGACCAGTTCTGAAGCCCGAGTCCTCTGTCCCTGACAAAGTGGTATTGTGCTCTGGGTGCGCTTCAAGAGTACACAGATGACATAATAGCGCATACGTCGGCTCTTAGTCTTAGCTGTTGCTGCGCTAGACACCTGCACAAGCTCTGTCACTAGATCTACTAGTCAGAAGTTTTTGCAGAAAACACGTCTTGAAGTTCCAGTCTTATGACAGAGCTTGAACCACTCAACGTCTTTGTTGTCTTTCCATATTTAAACTGGACACCCTATCACGATGTTGGACTACTTGCAAACATGCTCAATAAGCCATCGGCCAGTGTCTATCGATGTTCTCCGCCTTAGCTTGATAGAGCGGTCCATCATCCAGAATCTTCGGGGCTATTTCAGCTGCCTGAAGTCAACTATGAGATGTCGAGCTTTGTCTGGTCCGATGTATGTAACAGGTCTATTATTAAACTTAACTCAGCCAGGGCTACCGTAGTCGATCACGTGACGCTCGTTATCACCCAATGCTCGGTATTTGTAGATTTTGACCTTTTTTTTATATCGCCATGGAGAGGTCATACGACGACCGAATGAGTGATGCTCTTGCTGAGCTGGACCTAGCGGATCGAATCAACTATACGGAAACTGCTGTAAAGCATGATATCAGTCGTCATGCACTTTCTCGTCGCCACCAGGGGAAGAGCACCTCCCGAAAAGAAGTCAACTCCACGATCATCAAAGCTCTCTCCGATAGCCAGGAAGCAGTTCTGGTAGAGCGTATCAGTGCTCTGAGCCTTAAGGGATGGCCAATGACACCTCAGGTTGTCCGAGACTTGGCAGAACGTATTGCCAGAAGACCTCTTGGGAAGTGCTGGACGCAACGCTTTGTGCAACGTCATTTGGACACTATTGAAAGTGTCTACCTGAAGCCTATAGATAAGAAGCGTAAATAGGCAGAATCTATAGCCCAAATCAAGGCTTTTTACCAGCTGGTATTACTATCCCCAGTATTATTGATGAATTCTTGCTAATCTTCATATAGCTAGATGACGCTATTGAGAAACACCATATCACAGCGGATAACATCTACAATGTTGACGAGAAAGGCTTCCTCATTGGCCAGGGGCATGCCACACGACGAATTGTCAACAAGGAGGCACGGAAAGCTGGCAGGATTCTAGGTGTTAATCAAGATGGGAGTCGAGAGTTTGTGACTCTAGTTGCATGTGTTCGAGCAACTGGATCATATATCCCTCCAACTCTTATCTACCAAGGTCAATCTCATGACCTTCTTAATACCTGGGTGCAAGATCTGAACAATACTGAGGCATATTTTGCTGTCTCTGAGAAAGGGTGGACTAATAATGATCTAGGTCTGCAATGGTTGGAGAAAGTCTTCAACAAGTCTACCAGAACTCAGACAGGACGAAGCCGTCGTCGTCTTCTTATTGTTGATGGCTATTCTAGCCATGTTAATCTTCCTTTCCTTGAATACGCTGATGCAAATAGTATTATTATTCTTGTACTACCTCCTCATACTACCCATCGATTACAGCCCCTTGATGTTGGTCTTTTCTCTCCCCTAGCACAACACTATTCCCAACAGCTTGATGTTGTGATGCGTAACAGCTTAGGCATTACATCTATCACAAAACACATCTTCTGGCCTATCTTCTACTCTGCGTGGCAAAAAAGCTTTACAACTGAGAATATTCAGTCAGCTTTTGAGGCTACTGGTATCTTTCCCCTGAATGCTTCTCGAGTACTTGATGTTCTTAATCCACCTTCTCATACACCTCAGAAACCTGCCCCTATCCGTGCTAAGACTCCTGTTACATTCAAATCTTTCCGTTATGCAATTCGAGCGCAGAAGAAAGCTACTTCCTCAGAAGGGCTTGAGCAGATCAGTGATGGCTTTGCAAAAGTTATCACAGAGCGAGATCTCTATAAAGCTACAGTGGAACAGCTAACACAGGCTCTACTAATGGAGAAGAAGAAGAAACAGCAAGGAAAGCGGCTTAATCTGCTTGGAGAGGAGGATAATAAGCCTCAGATCTTCACTCCAACGAAAATCCAAGCTGCACTTGCAAGAAATGCTGAAAAGGAGCAGGAGGAGAAGCAGAAGAAGGAGGAGAAGGATAGGAAGAAGGGGGAGCGTACGCAAAAGTAATTGGAGAAGGAAGAGCAACAGACTGACCGAGAAATTGCTCGTCAAGTGGCAACAGAAGAGAAGGCCAAAAAAGCTGCAATTGTGAAAGCTAATAGGGAGGCCAAAAAGCAGGCAGCAGGAAAGGAGAAGGTCCAGGGAGGCTCAGAGACTGTTGAGGAGTCTTCTCCACCAAGCAAGGAAGCTCCTATCATTGAAGATGACGAAGATAAGTGGAGCTCTGAGGAGGAGGCTCCTAAACTGACTTCACGTGGTCGAGTCTTGAAGAAGCCATCACGCTTTGTACACTAGACTTCTATTGTTCACTATCTCTTCTATACATGCTATTCTATCATATATCCAAGTTTGAGATAGTCCCGACAAATATCTATTAAGTTATTCAACTTTTCCTTGAGGGGGTGCTTGGTCGCTCAACCGAGCGTTGGGTGATAACGAGCGTCACGTGATCGACTACGGTATAAAGTCAGGATAGTCATATCTGTAGCTTGCTCTTGGAGTTTAAAGCTATTGATGCTTATTGACTCTGCTAATGCCTGGACAGAAAGATCAGTTGGGAGTGCTGCAACTGTCCTGTCATCAACGACTCTAGACAACGAAGAGTGAATTTTCAGAATACAGTGTCTCTCACATCTTCGTCAGTGATCTGACAACAAGATAGTTTCCTGGTGATTGTTCACCTTGTCATGTATTCTGTTGTCGACCTGTAAACTTGGCCGCTTCCAACTCAAAGCTGTGTTTTCAAAGCAGGAAAACAATACAGGATCACCAGCTGCCATGTTGTTGCACCTTTGCAGTAGTCCGTGACAGTCATGATCATTGGAGATCACCTGTTCAACACTTGTACATGGTATACACATGTATCGTGCTTATCGTACTGGTACATTGGTTTTGATGTCTGATTGTCCAATGACGGTGACCAGAACAGCTAAGCAGCTGAGACTCAGGGGTTGACAGGGAAACTTCAGTTTGGTCACGTGTCGCTACCGTAGACCAGTCTTGATGAGTCATCATTCTATGGCTAAGCAAGCAGTGGGTGTGTCACAAGGGTACGTACCTTAGGCTCTAATTACCATATAACTGCAGTGCGATTCGAAAAGTCTCCCAAAATATGAAGTTGGAAGTGGAACCCCAACGAGCAGACTTGGAAACTATAGCTATAAATAACGAAGATAGCTGTCTTTGAGGATATCCAGACCCTCTGAGAAGACAGAGAAAGAGAAGAGAGAGAGAGGCGCGATATAAGAAAATCACGACATCCCTCAAGTACAGAACGTTGAACAACGAAAAGCGCCATTCACTCCCCAAGATAATCTGCAGATGATTTCAACCTTCCGCAGTAGTCTTCAGACGGTTTAGATGAAATTCTGTTCGTGTCGCACCGTCTCCACGCCCACCGCCACCCGCGGGTCTTGACGTGGTGCTGCTCCAGCATGACGTCCGCCGCTGGTACCGATGGTGTAACTGTCGCCTCGTGGTATCGATGCCGTTCTCTGCAAGGTGTCTCCGCCTCTTTGTATTGATGTTGTCCTCTGTAACGTAGCTCCATCTCCCGGATAACGATACTCGGCTGGGTTACTGACCGCCGGCAGCAACCTGTCTGCTGCTGCTGCTGCTGCTGCTGCGCCGTGGGGTCCTGGTGGAATATTGTCTCCGCATCCATCCCCACTGTCATCCTCGCCAGCGTTGCTCGGGTCGTATTCGTCGTGGTAGTAGTGCGACTGAAGTTGCGCTTGAGGCTGAGGCTGAGGTTGAGACATACTTCTTCTTCTATTACCCCAAGGAAACCAGCTTCGACGAGCCTGCCGTCTGTTCTCCTGTTCGTCAGCGCTGCGGTCAGCGCTGCGGTCAGCGCCCTGTAGTTCTGCGGCTTCCGCTTCGCTTTGCTCTCCGGAGTAGTCCCACAGTGCCGGAATCAGGAACCGATAGGGAACGGTGATCCCAGCAGGGTCTTTCTGGTTGACTTCGGCGTTCAGCGTGACGTCAAGGCCTTCATCAAGATTGATAGGCCGCTGTTCTTTCGACCGTAGCGACGTCTCGCGTGCGCTTCTACCAGACAACAGGCCTGTGGTAAGTCGCTGCAAGGGGCCCGGGCGTTGCATTCGTTCGTCGCTGGTCTCAGGGCGCGAAATGGGCGGCGTCATCTGAGGGGGGAAATAGTCTTCGGCAGAATCGTTCGGGGGTACGGGACCCTCCGGAACGTAGCGGTTGGATCTAGGCGGAGCATCGCGACTGCCGTCTCGACGAGAGAGCCGGCGTAGAAGAATGCCCGGTTGGATTTCCTTCCGTGAGAGTGAGAATGTCCTCTTTGGTGGCCCTACAGACCGCGGCTGCGTTTCCGGTGACATCGAGTCCGACAACGGAGGCGTGTGAGGCGGCGTCGAAGACGGCCCGTACTCTTGGATCTGACACCAATTACGCCTAGGCAGCAGTCTCTTGTTGTTTCTGGGCTTGCCGTCGACATCTTCTGTGAACAAGGGTATCATGTCTTCGTCAGTGTCCAGATCAAAGTGGTGGACCTTGTTGCGCCTGTTCAGCGCGTCCGCCAGCATATCGGCCGGCGGGGCGTTGGCCATAGGAGACGATACAACGTTGGGCATGTATCGGTGGTCCTGATCTTTGGGTATGTCGAGCTTTGGAGTTGAATACAGCTGGCCGATGGCGGCTAGGTGAACGTCCCCGCTGAAGAAACCAATCAGCCCTTAGACGTTAAACACATTCCGGAGGGTGCACACCTCAAAAAAGTCACGCGGACATTCTTCTCGTCTGCAAGCCCTTGCAGTTCCTGGACGAGCCAGCTCCTCTCCGACTTGTGATTTGAGGCCGTCCAGTGGTCCCCAAGATCGGCCAGGATCTCGCCTCCACCGTCGAAACGATCTACGACGCTTCCAAGCATGCCAGAGCGTCTAAGAGCCTTCATGGGATCCATCAACCGAGAACCCGACCTGCGCCACAGCAACCGCGACCAGTCAGCCGTGCACCCGTCGAAAGGAATTGGTAGCAGCAAGCCGGTTGCTCACATGTTTTCAAGCCAAACGAGACGTGGGTAGGCAATCGGTGCGCTTGAAAGAACTATGAGATGCCGTGTCTTGCCCTTGACTATCTCCCTCTCGCAGCGATCAAGAGCGAGGTTATACGTCTCCTCGCTTAGGATCTCGTTCCTCTTGGGTATGCCGTCAGTGGAGTTCCAGGGCTGTTGGGACTCATCTGCTTACAGTCCGTTCGGTTCTGCAATCCAGCGCGAGAAGAGCCACCTTCTTCCCCAACGACATGAAGATGTTCCGGCTGAGCTCGCTGACATATGGGCCCAGGTTCGCCCCAAGAATCCAGCTCGGCTCATCGGCCGACGTCTCTGACGTGAGGCTTTGATGCTGGAAGAGCATGTAGTATTTGAAGGCGACGGTACCAAGTCCCGCGAAGACAGGAGAACTCATCAAGCGATCCGCATACGATCCGAAGCCGTCGATAATGTCATGGTCGTCCCACATGTTAACCATAGGAATCTGAGAGTTGGCCATTCCAAAGAGCCCTTGCGAGAACCATTCCGAGTATTGCTCAAGATAGAATGCCTCGAGCTCGGCACTCATCTCGACGGTGAAATCGATGCCATGTTCGGCCTGTGGGTTCTTCATCATGTACCAGCTCTTGAACCGCTCGCACTGTCTCATGACCGCGTCGTTGTAGATCTGATTCCCGCCTCCGATCATGACATGAAACGGTCGATATTGGTGCGCACCGAGAACGTCTCGCCACAGCGGGTCAGGTCCACAGAGCCGACTGGGCTCGACGCGCAGACTGAATCCGTTACAGCTGTAGAACATGATGTTCATTGTCTCGCCTTTGGCAGGGACCCAGAAGCCAATCGCAGGGCCGGCATTGATCCGGTAGGCTATCCGGGCTTGTTGTGGGCCAAGCTCAACCTCGATCAGGAACCTCCAGAAGATCACCTCGTGCTCAGAGTGCAGACGAAACGCTTTCACGTCTTTACACTTTCCAAGCTTCTCTCCGTCGACAGCATGCATCCGATTGGTTCGCTGCGGCGGACGTTGTTGGCCACCGGCCCCGTTGCTTCTGGATGACGCGGCGCTCCGATCACCCCTTGGCTTCTCAAACAGGCCATTGTCGCCTTCGGAGTAAGACAGGTCTCTCTCTTCTTCGAGGCGGTCGACAGACTTGACGTGAACAACTTCGCCCGTCCTCGTCATCTTGGGAAGGCCAGCGATCGGATCTATATCTTCAGGCGACGGCTCACCGTCGTCGGTCTCCAGGTGAGATGGTCGCGGCAGCAGAGACATGGGCTGGGAGAACAGCCTCAAGGTAGGTGGATTGTCACAGGCGCTGTAGGTGTTGTGAGTGACGATCATCACGCTGCCTCTCCATATTTCCCGGTCGCTAGCCGGTGATCCTCCACCAGACGGTGGAGATGACTCGTTGGGCTCCGGACAGATGCCCAGGTACCTTAAAAGCGGACCGCAAGTGAGCAGAATCGGAGGTTTGAAAGAGCGTTGCTCTAGATATCGTGTCCATGCATTAGCTCCAACGAAAAGCATGTTCGAGCCAAACCAACGAAACATCGCTACACTCCTCCAATGCGGTCCAGTGCGACGAAGGAGAATGACATGTTCGGGATGCCCCTACCAGAAACTTTGGGCTGACGAGCATCGAAAGCTTGCTTGCCCCTCCTGACATCGAGCCGGAGATCGGAAGCCGTCAGTCGCGCAATGGAAGGCTCGTGGTGATCGCCAGGCCCTTGTTGCTGCGCAAAAGTGGGTGCATCTACGCGATCCCTAGTCTGAGTGACGCTGGTAGGTGCGATGCGGCCGAAATTGGCGTGAGGCAGGTTCGCCGACACGGCCCTCTGTCTTGAGCTTCTTGTTAGCTCGGGACCCGGTATAGAGTTTTCGAATGTGGTCCTGTTCGCGACATACTCGGCCACTTCCCGTCTACCACTCGCTTTCTGAGCATTACCCTGGTTGGGGAACGCCTGCCACCGGGACGTCGGCGTTGCCCTAATGGCGTCATCGTCCCAATTGGGAGCCGGTGGTCCAGGCGCCTCGCCGCCAAACATGGCTCTGGGCCTCGCTGCCGATGGCTCCAGTGTGCGAGAGCCAGATGGAACATCCTGTGGCATCTGGCTCGTCCGCCCACCGGCCGGGCTTGGTCGTGGGGCGGGAGCAGCTCCAACGATCCCGGGTGCAGCAGGACGGCGGTGGTCTTGCTCTTCGTTCTCGGATTCCCCTCCGCTGCTATCACGGCCACCAGCCACGTATCTGGGACTCCGGGATTCGACTGTTGCGCTCCGACGGATTCGATCCCGCTGCCTTTTGCTCAGGCTTCTGACCGAGCCAGCATGAGCCAGATCACCTCCTTTGGCGTCGGTCGAGCCGCAGGTAGTTTTCGGCTCGGGGGTGGCAGCGGCAGACCCGTTTCTTCGATGCGCCTGGCGACCGGCGCGATCGGCTTTGGCCTCTTTCTCCAGCAGCTCCGCTTCTTCCGTCTCCGCACGTTTCTCGGCTTTGGATATGCCTTGAAGCGTGAGCTCCAGCCGCTGCAACGGTGATCGTTCTGGGGCCCACTCTCTGCGGCGCGCAGCTGAAGAATCCTCGGCTGGTATTCCGCGCTGAGATGCAGGACCTTTGGCGATGGTCTCCCCCCGAGCCTGCTCGCGTCGTTTTGTTTCGCCCGTGACTTGGGGCTGGCTCACGAGCTCACTTTGCGGGAAGGCTGTCATCCGCTTCTGATCCCCTAACATGGGCGCCTGGTTTGTACGTCTGTCCTGGTGATTCTTCTCATCGACGATTTGCTCAGCTGGACTCTCGCTCACTTCGGCAGACAGTCCGTCCTCAAATGTGGCTGATATCTTGCTTGCGCGGGCCGAGAACGAGCGTGTTTGAGGGCGCACCTGCGCAGGGGGCTTCCCACTCGTATCAGAGCGTCCCCACGGTTCAGGCCGGCCATGATCTCCAGAGTCCGCGCTCTGATGTGAGGATATCCGATTGCCACCGCTCGCTCGTCTGGCTTGATATGGATGTGAGTAAGAAGGTGGCCGAGGTGCCAGCCCACCCTCCGAAGGGTAACTTGGGGACGTTGGTGAGTGGAAGGCGCTCGACACCATCGACTGATCTTCGATGCTCTGAAAGGAAACTCGGTGGGGCCGCTGTGGCCGTCCACTCTCCACTACGCCGTTGGTCTGCCTCCGCGCTAGAACCGAGGAAGACGCAATGGCCCTCCTGTCCTCTTTCTGGGCGTCCATGGCCAGATTTCCAACGTTGGCGCTTTCTCAACCACTCAGTCTAGAGCAGGATGCCCTCAGCATCAATCCACGAAGACTCTGCAAGATGGAAATGCTATACGAAAGCCGCATGACGAAAAGGCAACTCACCCCTTCTCTCTGCATAAAGCTGATACAGGTCTGACGGGAGCTGCGTTCATATTTGCTGCGGCTCGGGGCTTGCTTGCGACGTTGCAGCCCGACCTCAGGAGCTGCAGCTGCAGCCGCAGCAGGAAGATGAATACATCGAGGGTAAACCGCAACTGCTACGAATCACCGCGTAGTATTTAGCACAGTTGCATTCTTCAAAGTTGTCGATTGTTTATCGACTTACGCAAGAAGTGAGATCCTGTAGCAAGATAGCACACGAGTACTCGTAGACCGTCCCAGCGGTGTTTACTGACGATAGCCGTTGCCGCCAGAGCAACACAGCTTGCGACAGCTCCGGCCAAGGCTCTGCCAAGCCGAAGTCAATGCTGAATAAGCATTGTCAATTCACTATAATTAGACCAACCGAAGCTACTAAATAGTACGGTTACGTACGTACGGTACAGAGTACGGAGTACTCCGTACAATGTTCTCGACACCATTAATGAACTGATTAACTCCATACTTCCTCTTTCGAAAGTGGCGACTCAGCCTAAGTAGCAAGAGTTCCAGTTATCAGGTACAGTGGCACGACACAAGTCTGCGTACACCTTCATACATAGTATACCTCGGGTCAGTGCGGAGGATCAATACATCATCGCTTGCTGCTGTTGCTGTAACTCTGATTCTGTCGCATTACTTAAGAAGACAGCAGCTGTGGGTTGTACCGGTGTACGCAGACTTGTGTCGTGACACTGTACATACGTACGGAGGTACGGAACGTACTGTACGTTCTGTCCACTTCTCGAATTGCTGGGATTTTGGTTTTCTTTTGGCTATCTCTTAGAGTGTACTTCCGTACTCGTAGATCACCTAGGATGCTTTTTAGTCTCCTTTCAGCTTCGCCCAGCCCAAAAGGCTTTTCATTTTCGACATGAGACGTATCATAAGTAGCAGCACCACCATGTTTCTTTCAGGCTCTGGCTTGAGAACCGGTAGCATACTTGCTTCATCAAATGTCCCTTTCTACGAGGTGGGTGACGGATATGATGTTACAGGAGTACAGGCGAAAGTTGGTTGAGACATCCAGAGTTTCTATGGTGAGTCGGTGGCTCAGTATTTCGACATGGTCGCTGATGTCTGAGCTTACTAATAGTACTGCTGCAATGTCACCCACCTCATACATCAGAAACGAAACTCTCACTAAAAAAGAAAGCCGTGGGCATTTTCAGCGGCACGGTCAAAAGTGGTTGAAGTCTTTAGCGCAGTACGTAAGGCACGGGGCTGTCAGACAACCACGTCGCAGCCTATGTGTTGCTCTTGTCTGAAGGCGCCGGATGGAGACAAAAAGACACGGCAGGACAAAAAAGAGCCACAGCTTCTCCTTTCTCGTCCTATCTCTCCTGGTATAACTGTCCTTCCTCTCCACGAAGATTCGCGCTCTCGATGATGATCTCTAATACTACAACCAGACCTAGTCATAGCAGATGTTCCTAGTTGCACCTTTTTCACGAATGGCACTTGTTCACCGCTGTCTCTCTTCTCGCCGTTGAGCGCTGGCCGTAATGCGGACATGGATCTTGTGGAGTGCTCTTGCCTGGGCCGGTGGCCTGATCGACCGCGGTCATGCTCGTCGCCATTTCGAGACGCATGACTATTACGCCCTTCATCTCAGACCACGGGCGTCGCCGTCCGAAGTTGCGGCCGAGCTGGGATTGCAGTACGAGGGTCCTCTAGGGGAGCTGCCAGACCACCACGTCTTCTTCGCCGCGCGAGACTCCGAGGACGTCGTCAAGAACGCCATTCAGACCTTCCATCGGACAAGGCGAAAGAGGGATCTCGACGACGAGAGGCACATCTTGAACGACGTACTTCTTTCGCGGAAACAGGTGCCGCGACGGCGTTTGTTCAAGCGCACGGTCTTGCCCTCGCCCGAGAGAAGAAATGACTTCTGGCTGCCGTCGCGCGAGTCGGCCTCGCAGAGGGTGCCGGTGGATTCGACCATTGCGAGACAGAGAGAGATTGCCAGGTCGCTTGACATCAACGACCCCATCTTCTCCGAACAATGGCACTTGTTCAACCCCGTGCAGCTCGGCCACGACATCAACGTGACCGGTCTCTGGAGCGACGGCATCACGGGCACGGGCTCGATCGTTGCGATTGTCGACGACGGCCTCGACATGTACAGCGAGGATCTCAAGGACAACTATTTCGCCGAGGGCTCGTTCGACTTCAACGACCACGGCCTCGAACCGCGCCCGAGGTTGTCAGACGACAAGCACGGGACGAGGTGCGCCGGCGAGATCGCGGCGGTGAAGAACAACGTCTGTGGTGTCGGCGTGGCTTGGGACGCCAAGGTCGCCGGCCTTCGCATCCTCTCCGATGAGATCCCCGACGCGGACGAGGCCGTGGCGATGAATTACGCGTACCAGAGCACCCAGATATATTCGTGCTCCTGGGGTCCACCGGACGACGGCGAGGCCATGGACGCTCCGGGAATCCTGATCCGGAGGGCGATGGTCAACGGCGTCCAGAACGGACGGCACGGCAAGGGCTCCATTTACGTGTTCGCGTCAGGCAACGGCGCGGCGAAAGGGGACAACTGTAACTTTGACGGTTACACGAACAGCATCTACAGTATCACGGTGGGAGCGATCGACCGGAGGGGTCTGCATCCGTACTATTCGGAACAATGCTCGGCGCATCTGGTGGTGACCTACAGCAGCGGCAGCGGTGACGCCATCGTAAGTCGTCGACCGTCGATGGCAGAGAGGGGGTAGGCTGTAGTTGGCGCTGACTGCCGAGTAGCACACGACCGACGTGGGAGCCAATCAGTGCAACTCGCAACACGGCGGTACGTCGGCAGCCGCGCCGCTGGCCGCTGGCATCTTCGCCTTGGTGCTCTCGGTCAGACCCGATCTCGGCTGGCGCGACCTGCAGTACCTGACGATGCAGACCGCCGTTCCCGTGAACCTCGTGGATGGTCAGTATCAGACGACCAGCATCGGCAAGCAGTTCAGCCACAAGTATGGCTACGGCAAGCTCGACGCCTGGGCCATCGTCGAGGCGGCCAAGGAGTTCGAGTCGGTGAAACCGCAAGGCTGGTATCACACGCCCTTGATGCACGTCGACCACGAGATACCGGAGGGGGACCAGGGACTCGCGAACACGGTCGAGATCACCGAGGACGACTTGCAGAAGGCGAACCTGGAGCGTCTGGAACACGTCACCGTCAACATGAACGTCGAGCACGGCCGAAGGGGCGATATCAGCGTCGAACTGCACAGCCCTGCGGGTATCGTAAGTTTCCTGAGCGTGGCGAGGAAGCACGACAAGAGCACGGATGGCTATGTCGATTGGACGTTTATGACGGTGGCGCATTGGTATGCACACCCGCCTGGCTCAATGTCGCCCCATCTTTTTCTTCCTCGTGTCCTTCAACGGAGGCGGTGTGCTGACTCGTAGGGATCAGGGGTGAAAGCGGACGCGGAAACTGGACCGTCATCGTCAAAGACACCCAGGTGAACCACGAGCGGGGCACCTTCAAGAATTGGAAGATGACCCTGTGGGGTGAGAGTCTCGACGAAGCGAAGGCGACGCCCCTTCCTATGCCGATGGAGGATGAGGACGAGGAGCATCATACCACGGAAAGGGTGTCCGCCTCGACCACCAGCATCTCGACCGACGGGTCTCATGAGCCAACGATCACGGCCAACCCGAGCGATCACCCCGATCGGCCAGTCAACGCGAAACCCACCGGCGACGCTGGCTCGGCGCCACCGTCGACGACGACCGAGCCCGCCAAATCCGACCACGTGCTCCCTTCCTTCTTCCCCACGTTCGGCGTCTCCAAGCGCACGCAGATTTGGATCTACGGCGCTTTCGCCATCATCATCCTGTTCTGCGCCGGGATCGGGACGTACCTGTTCCTGGCGCGGCGCAAGCGTCTACGGAACAACGTGCGCGACGACTACGAGTTCGAGGTGCTGGACGATCAGGACGATATCGACGGCACGAACGTGCGCAAGGGCAGACGGCAGTCGCGAACGAGGGGAGGCGAGCTGTACGACGCCTTTGCCGAGGAAAGCGAAGACGAGCTCTTCCCGACCAAGCAAGAAAAGTACCACGACGGACACGACGAAGAGGCCGAGATTGCCGGTGCCGGCGCCGTCGACGACGACGACGACGACGACGATCCCGCCGAGAAGGACGATCGTCAGGGTCTGTTGAAAAGATGATTCATCGGGTGGGGTCCATGCCGGGGATTAGCGTGTTTCTGTCATCTTTTCTCGGGGATCGAACAGCTTTCATAGATGTGTGAATGTGGGTGTCTTCTCGACAAGTTTTCCATCTCTCTTTTCTACAGCTTAAAATATCCAACTATCACTCCCACTTCTCCTCCTCCTCCTCCTCCTCCTCCTCCTCCTCCCCTTCCTCCTCTTTTTTCTCCTTCTTCTCCCCCCCCAGCCAATTTACTTTTACACTCCTTCTACATCATAAAAGTTCTCTGAAGAGAGATATTTACACATACACGCCGGCCCCTCCCTTGTTGCGGCCACAGGGCTGAGGCTGGCTTAGTCAGTAGTGTTAGTCAGCTGGATAGGTGGCCGTATAGCCCTCGGGTCCGAGGGAGTGTCAATGATAATCATCTTCTCCCGGCTCAGAGCAGGCCATTGCCTTGTAGCTCCAGCACCCCCCCCCCCCCCCCCCCCCCCCCCGGCCCCCGGGAGCGAACAACGCCTCATCTCTCTCGTCATGCGTATTTCTAGCGCTCTAATTGTCAACAGGTGTGTCTTCTTCATCTGACACGTGCATGGCTTTTTGTCTCTCTGGCGTTGTGTGGCTGTGAATACATCTGCCGCTTGCATCGTTGCATCGTTGCGAACACGTCTCTGGCGTTGCGTGGCACGCATGGCTATGATCATCTCCGACGTCATAGGGTTCGTTGCACCGGCCGGTGCCATCTGCTGTCCGATACCGCTGTAGGTTACTGATAGCTCTCTTGCTTGCGGGGTCGGTCTTGCTGGGGCTGTCTTGCTGGGGCTGTCCTGAAGCGGTGGGAGTAGCTTTGCTGTCGTCGTTCTTGTCGTGCGTCTCCCATGATGCACGACAGACAAAGTATGTGTTCCGTTGCAGGACTGCACTTCTTCGTCGGCAGTAGGAAGAACAGATAACCAAGTGCGTGGGACCTGGATTCTTCGCCGATCTAGGCAGACCCCTTGCGGTAGAGTCATGTAACCATATACGCTGTAGGGAGCTAGTAGCAGTACTTTTTTCTTCAACAAAATTTGTCTAAATGTAATTGACTGTGACTCCCATGCCTAGGGTTGCCTTCAGTTTGTGCCAACTTGTCGCTGTAATGCGCCTCGCTCTATCCTGGTATTTTCCCCGCGTAAAGGCCACGAACAGGCCGATCAAGAAGAGCAACGTCCGAAGAGAGATGAACAGATTGCCCTGGAACAAGCCGAGCACAGAGAGGAAAAAAGAGCGCAACCGGTCCATGACCTTGACAGGCTGCATCACTGCCCGAGAAAGTGTGTATGCGTTCTGTCCGGCCTTGGCTGACCGCAAGCCCCTCGTACGTGTTGTTCTGCTCGCTCTGGTTAAGGATGACGTTGATCCCCCGGGGCCTTTGGAGCGGGACTCGGCTGCGTGACCCGATGGGCCTTGTCCTCGATCACTTTGGTGCCGAGCGCTGTGCTTTCTCGAGTCCCCGTTCAGAGTCTCCGTTTCTTGGTCCAAGACGCGTGAACGAGCTGCCACAGCGCCGTCCCTCTCCAGTTCGAGGGAATTCAGAAGTCGTAAAAGCCTGTCGCGGTCCTCGTCTCCCAATGGCTCGGCGGTGGTGATACAAGAGCGGGCACGCTTCCACTCTTCATTGCGCGGTAGGATATGGAGCACGTAAAGCTCGAATATCTTCGTCGAGGCACGTCTTGCAGTAGACTCGGCGTGATCCTCGACCTTCTTGGATGGGCTTGTGGAGCTGCCGCTTAGATGATCTACCTGACTAGCCACAGCCGGGATATCTGGGGGCCACGGACCGTGTCCGGACAGATATGCTTCCAGTCGCTCTTGGCTGGATGCTTGACGTGATGAGTGTGCAAGTAACAATAGTGATCTGCTCCGAGTCAGTCATGATTCAAGCAAGTGACTACTGGGGAGCACGAACAGATTGAGCACCACCTCTGGGTCAACTGCAGCGTAATTCCCACTGTAGCCGCGCTTTACCACATCATCCCAAATTTGACCATCCCGCACTTTCGCCGTCAACTCTTGCCAGCGTTGGACGCCAACAGCGCCCTTCGCCACGTCCGACCCGAGCTTGATGGTCGCATCCAACACGGTGATATACAGACTCCATATCTTGACACGAAGCTTGCGCGGAATCGTCGCGATGGCATCACCTTCTTGTGATCCATGTCCTGCTTCAGTATCCTTTGATGGATTTGCAGAGAAGAGTAGCTGCTCCAACACAGTGAGCGCTTCGCATAGTCGATGGGTAACGTAGAACGATGACGCTTGACGGAATGTGAGCAGGACTTCGGAAGCGGCCCCGCGATTGTCGATCGACGGGGCAGACGATGTCAGAGACAGAGGGTCTCCGTCCACATTCATACTGTGGAGCTTCATCCGCTGGGTGTGGAAGAGTGACTAAGACTCGCCCGACGCTGGTCGAGACGGTACCGTAGTGTTCCGTTAGAACGTATGGTAGAGAGGTTCGTGACTTTGAAGATATCGCGGGTCTTTGCAGAAGTTTTGTGCTGATAATCGTACTGCCGGCGCCTCGATAATCGTCATCGTGATACGTACCATATTCGTGCTCATCTACATACGAAGTGCAGTACGTACGTCTATGTGATTCGACCTACTTCCATTCTTAATAACACCACAATAGGTCCAACTCACTCGTTTCAGACGTCACTCACAGTATATATCTCAAGCCCAACCGTCACGCTGTTTTCTTCAATCTTCTCTCGACGCCCTTTCGGCTTCCCTCCACTTCGTTCCGCCGCCGGACTCTCTCTGGCCGTTGCCGCTAGCCTTCAACACAAGGCGCCGCCATCGCCAGGGCCGCTGTCTTCGGCAGAGAGAGGAGCCTCCCTCGTCAACAAGAGCCCTGTCCGGAGAATGCATAGTAAAGTAGTCAGTGAGTGAATTCTTGCGGCAATGACGAGCTTGGCATGATGTTGAGTACTAATTCGGTCAGTCATTGGGTAGGACCCCACAATCTCGAATGAATCAACTACAGCGGGCTGTGGTACGTCACGATGCTGACCAGCGGTATGACAGCTCGGGTCCGGCAGCCCATACCGCCGCCGTATATCTTTCCAGAGCCGAACTCAAGCGTCAGTAGTCCTTGAACGTGCTATTGGAGGATGGAGCTCAGTCGCTACAGCCGTTCTCTATGAGGGAATGCTCGCAAACGGCATTGCCGCCGGGGGTCAACTAACAACCACCACGGATGTCGAAAATTACCCGGGTTTTCCTGACGGCATTGGAGGTCAGGAATTAATGGTATGGCCTGTTTCTGCGTGGTTGCGCCAGCACGGCTGAGGTGGATGTCGGCTAGGATAAAATGCGGGCACAGTCAATTCGATTCGGGACTGAGGTCGTGTCGGAAACCGTCTCGAGAGTGAACATCTCGAAGAGACCATTCGAATATTGGACGGAGTACAACGAGGACCAACCTGCCAACACCGCGGATACGCTTATCATCGCCACCGGCGCGTCGGCGCGCCGACTGAATCTTCCCGGTGAGGAAAGATACTGGCAAAGAGGCATCAGCGCCTGTGCAGTCTGCGACGGTGCCGTGCCGATCTTCCGAAGCAAGCCGCTGGTCGTCATCGGAGGCGGCGACTCCGCGGCGGAGGAGGCAATCTTCCTGACAAAGTACGGCAGCAACGTGACGGTGCTCGTTCGACGGGACAAGCTCCGAGCATCGAAAACTATGGCCACTCGACTCCTGACGCATCCGAAGGTCACGGTCAAGTTCAACACCGTAGCGGTGGAGGCCAAGGGGGGCGATAAGAACCTCATGACGCACCTCCGGCTAAAGAACGTCAAATCGGGCGAGGAGACCGAGATGGACGCCAACGGACTTTTCTACGCTGTCGGTCATGATCCAGCAACGCAGCTGGTCCGAGACCAGATCGACATGGACGAGGATGGGTACATTCTGACAAAGCCTGGCACAAGCTACACGAGCGTCGAGGGCGTGTTCGCCGCGGGAGACGTTCAAGACAAGCGATACCGACAAGCCATTACCAGTGCAGGTGGGCTTCCCAGTGTCTCATCACCACATACTGATTCTCTCGTCGGTGTCTTTCTCTCTCCCTTCATGCACACCAACTCTCACAATCCATATGCTGACTTCCGGTCCTCATCACCAAGGCTCCGGCTGTGTCGCAGCCCTCGAAGCCGAGCGCTATCTGGCCGAGAAGGAGGCTAGTCTCGAGACCGAGATGGAAGCGGAGAAGGAGGTCAAGAAGGCCGAGCCGAACGGGAGCGTGCCAGAGTATAGGTCCAATCCTTTGCTGTAGATTCGAAGGCTGTATGTACTAGACTTGTCGGACGTTGTTTGGTGTATCGGTCTTCTGGAAGTACCGAATCACTGGGAGACATGGGCACGAACAGCCTCTCTTACCTATATCCAGCAACCAACTGTCTCCATTTGGCAGCCAGATTCTGCTCGAGAATTCGTCATGCGGTCGTCCAGAGCTTGAGGCGTATGCCTTGAAAGCGGATTGCGTGCAGGGTGTCAATCAAGGAAGAGGGGCCGTAAGCTACCGTAGCTGTCCTTCAACCATCACAGCCCGAGGTCCTGCAGCCTACTTGCGCACAGTTTCTTGAAGCTGAACTGACATTGGGGCTGAGCATCCTCTAGCAGACGTCGCATCCCTAATGGAGGTTCTACACAGCATGTCGTACAAAAAGAAAGACGAATGGGAGGCTATTTGTCAAACGGACCGGATTCTAGAAGCGATGTTCCAACAAGGAGCGGGCATCTACGGAAGCTCCGGGTACGGGAGGTTCCGGATCGGACGATCTCGGCAAGGATCTCCGTTGTTCTGTCGGTCCGTCGGATGTTTCTAGAAATATCCATTGTTTGATAGATCTAGGGCTACGTTTGACCAGAGCGATTACCTACGCACGTGCTACGGTACGTAGTTGCGCCTTTTCTTAGGTAGGAAGAATCATCAATAGGACAGTCGACCCTGCTCTTCCTGCTTCTTGGCGAACAGACAGGCACATCAAGATTACTACATATCATGTTGCAGAGTTACTGTTGCGGCCGTAGGGCCAGTCCCGAGCCTGGCTTAGTCAGCACCGCAGTGTTGGTCAGCTAGATAGGGGGCCATATAGCCCTCGGGTCCGAGAGGGCGTCAATCGACATCATCATCTTCTCCCCTCTCAGGGGCCATTACCTTGTAGCTCCAGCAGATATAGGTGCTTGAAAATGATATTGTTGAAAGTCTATCATTGAGTCTGTATATCACCTACTGTACAATAGTGTCTCAGCTGTACCAGAAAACCCAGTAGAGGCCTACAGCTTCAAAGATTATAGTCCAAAGGTAGAGGAATCAGATGGGCCGCTTACATTTCTATTTACTTTTTGGAGTGTAGATTTATGGGCATTGCAGTTGATTCTGTCAAGAAGATCTATCCGACCGGTGTTGGACACCCCTTCGGGGAGAGAGTGTTGCAGACGTACCGAAGAGGCGGGAGGGGGGGTAGTGCCCCCCCTTGGTACGGGTATATACTGATCGTGCCTTCTGACCTTCGTTGATCCCATTGAAAGTGGAGATAATTACGGACGTACTTCCGTACTGCGTTCAGTACGTAAGTACGTCCATACGTACGTTCCGCATTCTGAATTAAGACCTGGTCGCCGCTATGTTTAGAGTCACAAGGAGGGCCTGGTCTGCTTTACCGAAGCGTCTGCAGAGTGGCGGGGCTAGGCCTGAGGCTAAGCCACCTACCGGTCCAAAATGCGCTTCCCGGGACTCAGCTCGGCTTCGGGGTGTAACCATTCGTCCCTCCCGGCCAAGATTTCGGCCGGGGACCTTGCGCAAGTACGGATGTAAGCTGCAGCGTCCGTGGTTGGGAGCCTTCATTGGTTGGTGGTACAGGCCTAGAACGGCCCCTCCCCCGCGCAAGGGAACGACTTACCACGAGGACAAAAGGGAATCCACATCGCTTCTTCCCCGGATTCCGTTCGACTCCACTCAACTCGACCAACCTCGACCTTCTTCGCTTTCTCTCCCTCAAGAATCAAGCATCTTGTGTGTTCCCACCATTGGGTGTCCTACCTATACTAGAACACGCCCCCTTGATACAGTACAACGAGAGCACTGCCCCGCGAGTTCTGTTCTGGGTTGAGCAACATTGCCCTCGCTAGCTAGTCCGAGACGGAAGCAGAGCTGGTGTCTCGAGAGGTCCAGGAACGACGGTATGGCGAGCGGTGCTTCGATGGTCTCGCCGATTGCGGCAGCGCCTTCTCATTCCGCCGGTGGTGGTATGGACCCATCTGTTCTCTTTCCCATAGGCCCTCGATGTGTCCCCCTTTCGATCTGATACTCCGTGATCTCCTATGGGGCGAAGACTGACCATTGGATCGATGGCATGTCTAGTACGCATAGCGCCGCGGGACATCTCGATATCCTTTCCGACGGAGGCAGTTGAGCTGGACGGCTCGCCTATCTCCCCTGGGGTGATGGCGAAGATGGTATCACCGCTGTCTACCGATGGTGCTGGTCGGCAAATAGTAAGCTAGTCTCGAATCCGCACGCTGTTTCTCGAGATGAAGTCTGCCTTCTTTCCGTGGCCTTACGGCAACGGAATTTCTGTCTCCGCTACATGGATATACACGGCAAGGAAACACTTTACGGGTCTTCTTATCCATGCCACAAGGGCGTGACTGCCAGGGTCTTTGTCGAAGACTACGCTACCATGTCTGACCGGCGCTCAATCAACCAGAACCAAGACCAAGCAAAGCTTCGATCGGAAAGGGAGAGGGATCTAGCTATCCTGGTCAACGTAAGCCCGGCTACTACTTCCTTCTCTCCCAACGAAGTGCTGGCTCGTCCCTCTCGTCCTCGACCAAGATCTGTCATCTTCAGCCGTCGCCACGCATCTACTGACAGGAAGATAATAAAGATACCTGATTCACCGGCCGCCCAGGACTATGAAGTCGCTGAATACAACAGTAGCAAGGGACTGAAGACGAACACATGAGGCTGGGTGGCTAGGGCTGAAAGACGAGAAGTGACCACGAGCAACCGGTAATTCAAGGACTCCGCGGTCATGGCGGAGTTTTGGACATTAGGATATGGTAAAAGGTTGGGGCCAAAGGGAGGCTCTTTGAAGGAGAATTTGCGACACGTCTCATCGTGCTCCCATGTGGTTTCCAACTTTTTGACATCACTAACCCTGGATATTCCTTTCATGATTGGATTTTACGTTCACGAATCACGAGCATGAGAGAAGCAGTAGCGATAGAGTACAGTATGAAAGTCGGGGGGGGGAGAAGAATTCGAACATGACCTCTTTCCTCCCAAAGATCACAGGAAACAAGTTTCATACAGCTTGAAGGACGGACATCTCGGTGGTCCGGACGTGGAGTAGAATATCGTGTCTGTGAGTGGGGAATTACTGTAGTAGGGTTTTTTCCCGAGCCACTTCATCTTCTCCATCGTACGGTACATACGTCTTTTGGCTGCAGGGCTGTGGCAAAGTACTGTAGTGGTGGTGTCGTCTGGTGTGATTTGAAAGGAGAGTGGGTGGACTACTGCCCCTAAGGGAGCTTGTTCAACGGATAGGAGCAGATGCAGATACTAAACATGCCATCTGGTTGAAAGACGGCATCTGCAGAAGGATACCAACTTCGAAAGACGAGGGATGGAGAGATGGAGAGAGCGAGGATGGCATGGGAAGTAGAGATGGGATGAGATGGACTGTATGCGATAAAGATTTGGTTCAAAGAATGTTGTCGAGACGGGTGACAGATAATAGCGAATTGGTTGAAAGATACAACATAGATGGCAGAGATCTCTGAAGATGCTCCCAAAATTAAACCCCCCCCCTCCCTCCTCAACATCGCTGGCGCAAAATACCTGAGTTCCGACAACCCGCCTCGTCCGAAAGGATGAAAGAACGCCTTTCGAGGTCGAATAGGCCTATCAAGAAGCGAACTTCCGTTCAATTTCCCGAAACAGCGCCGGAGTAATCTCATCGCTCGAATTTCCCTTCACGGTCAGGACGAGGTTCTTCCGTCGATAATGTTCGAGAAGCGGACGGCTGGTCTCGTCAAACTTTTTCAATCGGCATCTCCAGGTGTCGAGATCGTCGTCTGCCCTGCGCGTCAACGGTTCCCCTGTGACGTCATCTCTCCCTGCCACTCGAGGGGGGTTGAAAGTGGTGTTGTAGACGCGGCCAGAGGGCGCGTGAACGAGCCTACTACTAATTCGTTCGAGTATTATGGACGTTGGCGTCACGATCTCGAGGACGAGGTTCATCGGGATCTGCTCGTCGAGCTGCATGGCTTGGGAAACCGTCCGCGGAAATCCATCGAGGATAAAGGACGCCGACGGATCTTCCGAAGCCTGCGCTGGGACGGCGGGAGCCGGAAGCTCGGCGACGAAGTCGTCCACCTCGAGGTCGGAGCCCGAGCCTGAATCAGACATGGCCGTTGCTGCCCCCGCGGACGAGAGGTAAAGGGGCTGCGAGAGGTTTGCGACCCAGCCGCGGGTTTTGAGCTCCCCGAGGATCAGCCGAACCATGAGCGGGTCCGGGACCAGTCTTCCGGCTTGAACAGCGGCCTCGGCCATCATGCCTGGTTGTTCGTCGATCAGTCCTATATCGCCTTGGCAGAAGACCTCAAGGAGCACTCTATTTACGCACCTAGGGGCGTGCGAGATCTCACATTCTCACGCAACAGATCTCCAGACCCAATGCTAGAGATCTGGGGGAATCGCTTCCGAAGTCTACCCGCCTGGGTGCCCTTGCCAACGCCTGGAGCACCAACGAGAATTATGCGAGCAGCGCGAGAGAGCTGTGGAGCGGCGGTCCCAAAAACTGTGCACATCTCCACAAGTTGTCGCTCTAGTACCAAAAGACAACCAAGAAGCCTGTAATCCCCTATGGAGAGGTAGGGATCCGTTCCCCCTGCACCAGGCAGGTGGCGAATTGATCAGCGGCCCAAGAAGCACTGTTTAATAGCCATATCGATGATAGAAGAGAGGCCACCCAAGAGGGGATGGATGAAGAAGTGAAGGCTACGACAGCGATGTCCACTCTTGGCCAGGACCCGTTGAGGAAGCACCACGGCAGCCACGGGGGAGAGAAGGGGGGGTGTTCGGGTTGTGGTATGGTTCCGGGTCCGGCAGGAACCCAAGACGTCAGCGGGAGGAGCGAGTCTCGGGGATTATCGGGAAGGGAGTTGTGGAACAGAAGTACGCTGTACAGCATGAGACTTGGACACCCGCGATTAGCTCGTATCCAACTCTCATACTAACTCGAAGACTTTCAACAAAATGACCTGTAGCCTTTCAAGAAAGGGACGACAAGAAGCGGGTCATTTCAAGGCGTTCAGTGAGGCTATGAGTATGTAACGTACCTCCGTACGTACAGTACTTCCGTACATACAGTAGCCTTACCAGTACCCGTGCCATGAGGGGGTACCCCCCCATGGCACGGGTAATCCCATAGGTGTCCGGAACGTACGTACGCCGTTCTTCTGTATGAGACAGACTCAGGACATAATGCTCAACACTACTGAAAGACAAATAGAACAGCAGATTACTACGTAAGGTCCTAGCAGTAAAATCAAGTTGATGCTTCTGATTGAAGCGTTGAGCCACTCTCTAAAGCTTCCAAGTCACGTGACGCCCATCGACCGAGACGCTCTGAAGTCACGTGATATCAGCCGCGCAACCGGACACCCGGGCATCTTACAGTACACTGTTCCTTGAGAGAATATTTGCAGCTACTCGTACGAAGGATCTACAACACCTGGCGGCGTCAACATGCAAGTCTCCTCTTACATTGGAAGGCAGGCGACGAAAATGCAACCTGCCCGGGCTTGTGGTATGCTCTCAGCCGTGTTACAGCGTTCTGGCGATGTGCTGACTCTCTCAGCTGTTACGACCGTTCTTCGGCGCGGCCTTGCTACGGCACCGCGTCGCGGGAGTCTCTTGCGGCAACCGCGACGTCGCCATTTCGACAATCTAGCATTGGCGATTCTGCTTCCACGGCGCCATCTGTCAACAGAGACCAACATCGGCTCCGGAGCTGGCCCGGCTGGTCCTCCGCCTGGGTTCAACCCAGATGCAGCCAAGAAGCCATTGCGCACGGAGCAGACGGCCAAGTCGCCTGCTCCTCGATCCACGACGGCCCAGTCCACATCCTCCGAGCTGCAGGCAGCCCGGAGAGGGACACCCACGAGCGAGGCCAAGAGTCCGGCAACGGAGTCAACTAACCTGACGCAGATGGCGATCGAGAAGGACCTGGCACCTACCGCCGGAGAGAGTCTGACGGATTCGAAGAAGGAGAAGAAGAAGAAATTGACCATCATGCAGAAGATAAAAAAGGAGGTGCTCCATTACTGGGATGGCACGAAGCTGCTGGCCACCGAAGTCAGGATCAGCAGCAAGCTGGCGCTCAAGATGGCTGCTGGGTATGAGCTCAGCCGGAGAGAACATCGGCAGGTTGGTCTTGTTTGTGGTCTTTGGATGCGGACCGACCGGCTCACCGGTCCTTGATTCCAGTTGACACGAACCGTACAAGACTTGGGTCGCTTGGTTCCTTTCTCGGTCTTCATCATTGTACCTTTAGGCGAACTGCTCCTTCCGGTGGCCCTGAAAATCTTCCCGAATCTGCTTCCCAGCACATACGAAGCTCAAACATCCAAGGATGCAAAGGCGAAACGTCTACGATCGACCAGAAAGGAGGTCAGCACCCTTCTCCGCAACACCTTGAAGGAGACCGGTCTGCCGGTCAGCCCGGCAACAGCCCGTAAGGAGGAGTTTACCGAGTTCTTCCGCAAGGTAGGCTGTCTGGCAAGCTGGAGCGTCTCGATGCCGTGCTGACGTGCTCGGTGCAAGCTGCGAGCAACTGGAGAATCACCCACCCAGGAAGACGTCATCAAAGTGTGCAAGATCTTCAAGGACGACATCACGCTCGACAACCTCTCGCGGGCCCAGCTGGTCGGCATGGCTCGGTATCTGGGACTGAGCACCTTTGGCACCGATTTGCTGCTCCGATACCAGATCCGGCATCGGATGCGGCAGATCAAGCGCGACGACAAGGCGATCAGCTTCGAGGGGGTCGAGTCCCTCTCGGTGTCTGAGCTTCAGATGGCCTGCGCCAGCCGTGGCATTCGTACGCACGGCGTCTCGCCTGCGCGGCTGCGCGATGATCTACAGACGTGGTTGGATCTGCGGCTGAGATACGGCGTTCCGTCGACGATGCTCGTGCTCAGCAACGCGTTGATGTACAACCAGGGCAAGGACTCGGAGATCTCGTCGCAGATCGACGTGCTCACGCACGTGCTCTCGTCCATCCCGGAGGAGCTCTTCCACGAGATCGAGCTCGAGGTGCACAACGCCGAGGGCGCGGCGACGAACAAGCAGCGGCTCGAGGTGCTCAAGGAGCAGCAGGAGCTCATCGAGGAGGAGAACGAGCAGAGCGAAGAGACGGCCGACCGTCCCTCGCACAAGGACGATCAGAACATCGACGACAAGGACGAGCCAGCGAAGCAGGTGGAGGAAGCCTCGCAGTCGTCCGACCCGGTCTCAGACGCAGACGTCGACCGCGATTCGAGCGAGCCGCGGGCCCAATCGACGGGGAACGCTCCAGACCCGCGGCAGAATTCGTCGCAAGAGGCGCAAGCCTCTGCGCCGACGCAAACCAAGTAGCCTGCTCCATGCCACTCTTACCTCCGTCTTCCCTCGACAAGAAGTCCTTTCAGGGTACAAGATCTTCTCCCCCTCCCCCCCCCCACCCGGCTCCCTCCTCCGTGTGACTCTCACCACTCATCTCTTGTAAGAATCAAAAAGCACTTGGTCACAGCGAGGGGAAAAAAACCCCCCTAGTATCGACACCACACTTCTCTCTTATTGTAGAATGTGCTTCTCGCTGCCCTTTTGCCCAGATACTTGGTTATTTTAGTTGGTAATTTTACATTCGAGGAAATAGAGCCCTTCATCTTGTTCATCTTCTTCTTCCGCTGTGCCCTTCTACGGACGGTCTGCTCCATTCTTCTTCAACCCCCTTCCATAACCCATTTAATCACTCAGTCCCTTCTTGATCGTAAGTACCTCGTATTTTACTACATGTCATGCTGTACTCGTACAGCATCGTAAGGTCTGGCTCTGGTAAGATCTGGTCTTGGTACAATGACATAGAATGTCAGTGTACGGCGTTGTGATGGTAGGATGCCGGTGGATGGACATGGCTCTGTTCATTGCTACTGTCCGGGGTTTTAGGAGGAGGATATGGCTGGTGTGTTAGGGAGTTAGAGGGGGGAGACAGGGGGGGAGATCTTCTCAAGTAAAGCCAGGGAGGGGGGGGGGGGGGGGGGGGGGAGAGGCGGAGGGGGAGGTAATGTCGAGCCTCGTGTGTACGGACAACCGCTCAAGTGTGTTGCATGCTTATGAGTGGAGTACCATCTTGTTCTCATGGCTGGGGTTGCCCCCAAGCCTGCATTCTACCGTGCCAGCTCAGTGTTTGGGGCATGAAGTACAGTGTACGATGAATGGGATTCCTCTGAGTGTCTGTAGACGATCGTGACTTCGTAGAATAGATCAGTTTTATCAGCAACGATGATCAGTAGACAGTAATGACAGTAATGACAGCAATGACAGCAACGACAGCAACGACAATAATCACGGTGAGAACATGAAACAAAAATCGATCAGATACGTCGTAAATCCCAGTCAGACCACTGACACAGACTGCCAAACCCCCCTTGCAGACTTTCACAGCTGCAGCCGATAAGTCGCGACCTCGAACGGCCTGAGTTCGATGGGTACGCTCAGCGTCCCATTCTTGCTACTGCTGTCCAGCACCTCCTCGTCGTCTTCCAGGAGGTTACACTTCCAGACCTTCTCGACAGGCAACGATGACTCGATCGTGCCCCGGCTACGTCCGCCGAGGCTGTCGTAGATACGCAGGATGATGCTGCGGCCCTTGCGCTTCGGCAGCTCCCCGCGCGACACGTCTTCGTCGTCTTCGCCGCGCTTGACGGCGTCGAGGATCAGCGACGAGGCGCCGGACAGACGAATTGAAGAGAGCAGCGTGTTCGTCCGCTGCGACGGCGACGTGTACGAGTACACACGCATCGGGTTGTTGAAGTTGTATGCGGTTCGGATGGTGCGTATGTCAAGAGGCCCCTCGTGAGGGAGGATGGCGTAGCGGAAGGAATGTTTGCCTGAAAATCGTCAGACAGGACGCATGAGACGGGGAGAATGTTGACATAGGCATCGAACCCCACTGACCCATGTCTGCGTTTGCGTCTGGCGCTTTTGGAGCCCGCAGCAGGCTCAATCGCATGATATTGCCAACCGTGGCGAACCCGTACTTCGACTCGTTGAGGATCGACACACCATACCCGTGCTCCGACAGGTCCGCCCATTTGTGGCAGCACACCTCGAACTTGGCCATGTCCCAGCTGTGGCGTGTTGGCCAACGTAGTCCGTCTGCGACGTGAAGAGCCCTGACTTACCTCGTATTGTAGTGAGTAGGCCTCTTGACAATGCCGTACGCCGCATCGTACGACGCTTCGATGTTCCGAACATCCACCGGGATCTCGACCTTCAAGAATTTCATCGTCTCGCGCCACTCAACTTCGCACTCGATCTCGACATATGACGGGAAATCTCCCAAGCTCGCAGCGAGGCTGATGACCGTCTTCAAATGGCTCTGTTCGCTGACTTTGACACGCGCGACGACTGCGACTCTGTCGGGGCCGCTTTCCTTGATTTCTGATTTGATCGTCTCGAGCTCTTTGCGCGACTCGAGGTGGTACACCTCAACGTCCCAAGCTTGCCAGTACAGCGGCTTGTCGTCGAAGAGGACGAACTGATTGGCTTTCGAGCCCTTGGGCACAACCTCGCGCCGAGCCTTGAGATCGTACAAGGATGTGATGACCCCATTCTCGACCAGCACTTTGAAGTCGTCGTTTGCGAGCTCAAAGACGCCCGACTTAACCTGCTTGATTGACGCACGAGGCCGCCGTGCTGAGGCGGAGAACCTCTCCACCTGGCCGATGCCTCCATCGCTGCGCAGGATGGCGCAGTTGTTGTTGGACGTAGATCGAGCAGACTGCGAACCTCTCCCTATCTCTGCGCGCGCCCACGGAAGCGTGTTGATTGCCACGAGGTTCGTCTCATCCTCCTTGCTAGATTCAGAGAAACCCAGAGTGGTCAAGGCATCCCGGAGAAGAACCTGGCCACGTTCGAATACTTCGGCGTAGAGCTATCAGAGTCAACAGCTGCAGCTATAAATGCCCCTTGGAGCGGCTCACCTCGTCAGAGTCGTCATAGCACATCTCGATGGAAGTGCCCGGCAAGCAGTCGTGAAACTGGCAGAGCAGGATCTTCTCCCAAAGGTCGTCGATATCCTTCTTGGGATAACAGTAAGGATGTTTTCGCCCGTCTATAGCGTCCATGATACTGGCGAGAGTGGCCAAGTACTCGATATCATGCATCAAGAGCTCCGAGTACCGGTTGTTCCGCTTGTTATTGGCCTGGGTCGTGTACGTGCCGCGGTGCAGCTCGAAGTAAAGCTCGCCGTACCAGGTCACGTACTCAGTCCCTTCACGCGCCTTCTTCTCCAACTTGGCGAAGAAATCGTCAACGGAGTCACCTAGTTTGACCCGCGGCAGCAGGCCAATCTTGTCGCTCATGCCTCGGCATCGTCGAAGTTTTTCTAGATGCTCCGAGGTTGGACCACCACCACCATCTCCCTTGCCGAAGACAAGCAGAGCAGTATTGTCCTGATCCAACGACTTGTGCTGACTGATGCTTCTTTTCACATCCCCAAAGTGCGCCTCGGCCGTATATGTCTCCGACGGTGGCATATGGCAGATGACCTGACTTCCGTCCAGCGCTACCCAGTTGAACGTGGTATGAGGAAATTTGTTGATGTTGTTCCAGCTCAGTTTCTGCGTGAAAAACCGGCTCATGCCAGCAAGACGGCATAGCTGAGGCAGCTGGCCTGCGTACCCAAAGGTATCGGGTAGCCAGAACGTCGTGCATCTCTCGCCAAAGTGGCTCTCGAAGAACCGCTGGCCGTAGACAAACTGTCGGGTCAAAGACTCGCCGCTGGGCATGTTCGTGTCATGCTCGACCCAGCTGCCACCAATCGGCTGAAAAGTGCCTACTTTGACCTTCGCCTTGACCCGATCGTACAGGGACGGGTAGTACTGTTCCAACCATTTGTATTGTTGTGCTTGGGAACAGACAAATCGATGCTCAGGATAGCGATCCATGAGCTGACATTGATTCGCCCACGAGCGCGCTACCTTTCTTTTGGTCTCGGCCCAAGGCCAAAGCCAGCAAGTGTCTAGGACGGCGATCAGCGGCTCGCTCGCAATGATGGAGGATCTTCAGTAGCCCTCACCGATGTGGCAGTGTCCGACGGCATAGACGAGGGGAGAGTTCTCGTTGGCATACACCTCGGAAGAATCGCGCTTGTCGCCTAGGTACTCCGCGGCTATTTTCAAGCACTCTTTCAGAGACTCCTTGCGCCCGTGAACGAAGGCGTTCATGATAGCATTTGCTACCTCCAGAGCTTTGTGTTCTTCCCACGAGTCCTGGGGAAGCTCTCGGGCAGCGTCTATAAGTCGTCAGAAACCACACTGCAACGAAAGAGAGGGTTTCCACCTTGAAGTACCTCCAATGATCCAGAAGTCGTAGTACAGAGCCCTGGCGTTTACATTGACTGCCACTATATCCGCTTTCTGGAGGGTGAAGTACTTGCTCGGGTTCGGAGGCTGGATACTGTCTCCCCCAGGGGCGTTACCGAACATGCCGTTGCATGCCATCTCAATGTAGAAGCAGTGACGTTTGCCATTTCTCCACTCCCGAGGAAAAATCCACTCCGACCTCTCACCGCCACTAAGGCCTTGCAGAGGCTCGCCAGCTTCGGTCCAGATAAGACCTTCACTGCCCGCGTCCCAGTGGAACTCAAGGTGGTCCTTGTCCTTCAGCGAGTCGGGGACGCGGAGTTCGATCTTGAACCAGTGCGTCGACCAGCTCGGGCCAAAGGACTCACCGACGTGAGTTGGCTTGAAGGTATTGGACGTCGCAATTTTGAAGGACGGCCGCGCAAGATGAGGGACCGAATACACAGACAGTTTGACATAATCCGCTCCTCTTTCACAGCCCTCGTCCAGCATTCTACAGCCAAGGGAGATCACTCATCAGCAGGTGGCTTGACTGACTCCTCACTGCGGCGATGAAGCACAAGGAATCAAGAGATCTCGCGAGAATGCGGTGGTATATGAGACTGTAGACCTTACGATACTAGATTCTGAGACTGATATTGACCAGTAGAGGCAAACTGTCTCAGTCGATCGCGATAGATATTGTGGATATGCTGCCCCACCGGTCTCTCAGCGAGCTTTGGGTAGCCCCCCGCGGTAGGAGCCTTGTGTTGGGTGTTTCCACCCATGATGACGACTTCTTTCAAAGAGTATCGTCCGTTCTATCAACAGTCAGTGACACTATAGTTCAGGCGTCCTACAGTCGGAGACCGTGGAACGAGGTTGCAATTGCGTTGTCCGAACTCGACCCCGCATTTCCCGGTGGTACCGAGCGGGAGTGGCTGGTAGACCCGCGTGTAGCGCGGTAAAAGCGCTTCTCAGCCGTTGTCAGCCGTCCGTGCAGATCATCAGCCCTACAAGCTTTGCTTTGACATCAACGTTCTCAACGTGCCATTAGCCCCATCATCATACATGTATGATGATGCTTTCTGTATTCGACTTTCTGCAGCTTCTCTACTTGGTCATGTGTCAATGGCCACCGTATCAGCCGCCACCACGGCCGTCTAGAACCTGACATGACATCAACATTGTAAATGTTTGGAGATGGCTCTCGATCCATTATTATTCACATCCAATGATGAGCTCTGTATATTCTTCTTTGTGGAGTTTCTCTACTTTGTAGTTGACCATCTGTCAACGGCGCCATCGGCCATAGAGGCCGGCGCATCATCGGCCCTCCACACTTGACGCAGCATCCACATTGTAAGTATTCAGAGATGATCTTTAACGCATCGTCATAGAGATACGATGATATTTTTTGTACATTCTTCTTTTCGAAGCCCTTCTATCACTCCATCGACGATCCGCTAGCGCTGCCAGTCGTTGGCATCAGGTGACCAGCTCTACAAAGCTCGACCGGAAAAAGATCCAAACCCGACAATTAAAATGTTCAAAGATGACCTCTAGTGCATCATCATAGAGATACGATGATATTCTTTGTACATTTTTCTTTCCCAAACCACTCTGTCACTCCATCAATCATCCGCCAGCGCTGCCAGTCGTCGGCATCAGGTGACCAGCTCTACGAAACTCGACCAGAAAACGGCCCAAAAAGAACAACTAAAATGTTCAAAGACTGCCGTTAGTCCATCATCATTGACATGCAATCATTTCTCTTGTATATTTTTCTTTTCGGCAAGCTTTCTACCACTCTGTCGACCGTCTGTCACTGTTGTAGAAGGATCAGTTGCATCCATATGCCAGCAGGACGTGAGGTGTTTTCCGTGAACTATACTCTTCTGGGAAATTCGGCGTTGCTTCCGTGTGATTCCACAACGTGTTGCTATCATGTGACCATAACACTGCTGGGGTATATAAACCCCTCCACCCCCACTTCTTCTCCTCTCCTTCTTCTTCTTCTCTTTCTTCCTCATATCCCACGGATATCTCTGCTGTACATCAAGCTTGCTTGGTTACTGCGCTTTCCCACCACGCACTACACACTGTTCACAGCGGTTCAACCCCGCTCATACCTTCTGCTCTCTCTCCTCCTCTTCCGTCTCTTCCTCACCCTCGCCTCTACCCTTCATCACCCTCTACCCTTCCTCACCCTCTCCTCTACCCTTCCTCACCCTCATCTCTACCCTTCCTTGCCCTCGATGCCCCGAAGGTCTAGTACCTTCGGGTTCGGTACCATGGCGTCTGGCATCATGGCCGCGGCGTCCTTCGCCAAGTATGTGGTGTCAGGCGTCATGACCGACATCGATTCCTGTATCATCACCATTTGTTTTTTCCTTCACGCCATTGCCTCCGGGCTTATCGGCACCATCGGGGCCTTGTGGTCGGAGCCGCTGCCGTTGACTGGGATGCCCGAGACGGTGATCATTCCAGTTTCTGAGCCCAAGCCCGCCGAACCGCCGCGCCCGAAGCCCCGGAAGGTGAGTGCCCTACCCCCAACTGCGACTCTTCAAACCCATGCTTACTGGTCCTACTCGGTAGTCGGTGACTTTTGCCACCGACGTTCAGGTGGTCTTCGTGACACGTTGGGCAAAGCCTGAGTATTTTTACGATACTCACGGTCTGAACCCCGACGAAGGCGGGGACGTGGAAATGGGCGATGACGACGCCCTGGAGCAGGAGTCTCGGGAGTACTACGAGGTGCTCTCTGTCATGCTTGCGGAGGGGTACAAGGATGCGGTGGAAACACTGTAGGTATCCTCAGGCAGTCAGTCATCGCTATGCTAACTGTGCAAAGGCTCCAATACTCCCCGCGCATGGATCGATGCCGCCGGCTTGGCTATCGCCGATACTAACATATCGGCTTGGCCTTGTAAGTTTGCACCTCTCCAGCGTTACTCTTCCGTGTTTTGTTTTCTCGCCCTCCCTTCCTGCCCCTTCCCACTGCCCCCCTCCTCCGCCGGTGTCCTCCGGACATGTCTGGCACGCGGCGAGACCCGTTCTCGATTCGCAAAATTTTTGGAACAAGCTCAAATTGCCGATGCCCCTTTCGTGGGCTCGGTGATAAACTCTTTATTTACCATGACGAGCCCTAGTGGAGACCTTCAAGGCCGCAAGGACTTGAAGAGTTCTTCACTAGGCTCTTCATCGCAACACTTTTTTTTCATCAGTATCCTTCGCTGGTCGAAGGTGCTGGAGAAGAAAAAGTCGTTCATCCTTCTTCTTCTTCTTTAGCCATTGGAATCCAAATCAATTCATCCGGACCTAGACCTGCACCTGACGACTGGTCCTGCCAACTGGGACCCTGTCTTCGGAACTACTAGATCGCGTCTGTTGACACACGTGGGACGGAACTTGTACATAGCATCGCTGCGCGGAAGTCGTAGACACCTATTGTATATACCTATCTACAGTGCAAGACAACAACAAGAAGAAGCCAACCAAGCATTCGCCCGGGCCTCCCTATCCCCCGTATACTTCTCTCAATCAACTAGAGCTCTACGAGTCGAGAGGCTCGATCCAACTAACAATGTCCCGATCGTGTGCCCTTACGGCCCGACTCCGCAAAGCCCCAGCCCTTGTGCCCCTTTTTATTAGCCAGCCCACTTGAACTGCGTCACCAGCATAGATAGGCCGTTCCGTCTTCTGCGTCCGACGCTCCTAGGATGTCTTCTGGCAAACACATCTCCTCAAGATTACTGTTGGTGAAATCACCATCGCCTCCGCTCATGCGCTCTTAAACAAACCCCCCCCCCCCCCCCCCCCCCCCTGCCAGCTAAAAAGTGCTACGTAACAGTACAGACGAGTAAAGAAGAATCACCGGTACCTACGTCGTCATCGGTACGTCCCTCAAAAACTAACATTCTCCGATCCGTTGTCCAGCCATATCCAAAGACTCCACATAAAAAACTGGCAGGTATACAGGTTCTCCGCGAAGTTCTATTGAGTACACCTACAGGCACGTCCGGAGCATCTAACCCTCCGCAACGGCCCTGCCGCCAAACGTGAACTTCATCCTCTTCCTCGTGCCTTCTTCTTCAACGTTATCTCCCACCGTCGTAGTCGTTGCCTTCTTCTTCTTCGTATTTTTGCTCGCTGCGGTGGTACCGCCGGAGCCGAAGGCGGACCCTGCTGCCCCGCCGCCTCCTCCCGCGGCAGCGGCAGCGGCTAGTGACAATGCGCCGTGGTTGTTCGAGTCGTTTTGGTGGTTGGTGAAAGAACCAAGCGGTTGGTCGCCGTTCAGCGGCGGCGTGTGACCTGATGTTGGCGTCGACGAGGAGGAATCCTGCATGTTTTCACGTTCGGCGTCAGTTGCACGCCGAAAACCAGGTGCGCAAACGAATTCTGGCGGAAGCCTAGCCAGTGCGGGACCGGGTCTGTGGTCGCCCAGAGGAGAAGTCTATAGAAACGTACTCTCAGATAATTCGTCGAGCTTCTCGAGAACACTCTATCGGCCTCGTTGATCCCTCCTCGCCTCCGACCCCCTCCACCTGCTCCACCACCACCATGCCCACCAGCGCCGCCAGTGAGGCTACCGCCCGCTATAGATCCCGCAGAGACATTCGATCCCTTGATGTAGTTATCGAATCCTTTGATGATGTTCCCCGCCGCGCTGGTCTCCTCGAGGTACGAGTTCTCGAGTTTATAGATCTGTTCTTCTAGCGACGCCTTTCCTTGGAGCAGATTGAGTCAGCAGATGGCGCAACAGATGGCTGGTAGTCCACATCGATATGGCCCGAGGGAAAGTGGACATGATGGGCGTGGGTGTGAAGGAGTTGGATGAAGCAAACGTCTATCGCGGGCAGGGTCCATGAACAAAAGAGATGCACACCAAGTTCTTGTCCAGAATGCGCTTCTTCTGCAGGGTGTCCCGAAGATCCCGCCGTAGCTTGTCGTAGTAAGGTTGGCCCTTGCTGGTCTCTGCGTTACCGGAGGTTGCTGTCAACGGCGCTGCGGCCACAGCCGCCGTTGTAGATGTTCCTGTTGCTGTCGTTGTCGATGCTGCTACTGCCAACGCTGCTGCTGGCATCGGCATGTTGCTTGCCATTTCAATATTTCGGCCCTCTGCTGTGTTGGAGACAGGTGGAAGAGAAAGTGGGCGATGGGGCGGTGTTGGAGCTTAGAAGCTGGGGACCTCTAGCGTCGTGGAGGCCGACGATCCAAGTCTCGGGTGTGAATATTGGGAAGGAGCATGGTTTTCGCGTCGACTGCGAGTGACGTTGCCATGTACGAAAATGAGTCGGTGCGCATTGGGGAGTGTGCTGCCACCCTTAAGAACGCTTTGGAAAGTTACAACATGATTGTGAGCTAAGGTACCGTATCGTAGTGCTAGTCGAGAGGAGGTCATGTCAACGCTAATTAGACACCGTTGTTTGACAGAAGTACAGTAATGTTGATGGTTCCGTCTCTTACTCTCATCACCCCTTCTGCATGGCCTTCCTTGATTGAACAGGCTCTAAGAATCAGGTCTTTGAGAACACGTCACAGCACATTTTTCTAAGTCACAGATACCATAGGCAGTCGTGGTAGTTTAGTCGAGACGTGGAGGTCTGCCCAAAGTGATAATTACTGTTTCAACTGTTCATCGTACATACGTACTTAACTTCTGGTCGATTAGTCGCGGACACAAAAAGTACTCAATAGCCGCAGTAAGCGAGGGCCATGAACGCTTACAATCAGGGTGACAGTTGCACCAAGGGGGCCTTGGTGTATTTGTTCAATGGTCCGATTGTCTATGTACGTACTGTATATACGTACAGTACGTGCGTGTTGAAACCCAAGAGCTGGAAGCTAGCAGCTAATAGACGAACATACCCAGCAAGAACGAGACGTTGGTGGCAAGCAACACCGAAACCTTCCGTGGGCGAACACTCGCTGGCCATAGAACTTAACTTGGATGACGTATCAACGTGCTTTCTCTTGCGATGCGTCAGTGCTGGTCCTCCTCATGCTTTTTACCTTCTCGCGTAGGAGAGCTTCTCGAAGTTCGGTTGCGGTCTTCGTTGAATTCGCGTTCGACTAGACAAGAAATGCAGGCCGGAGATGACAAGTCAGCATGACAGACGCGTTCGGTTTTGGAGAAAATGCAAGCTGGGATGGGTGGGTGAGAATAGTAGTACTCCTTCATCTCATGGGCCAGAAACCGACCTCTTCCTTGTTGTCTATGCCGTCGTCGTTTTCATCTCTCCACGCCCGGTTGTTCTCCTCACGACTGCCCTCGCGCACGCGGACAGGTGACGCTATGTCTCCTTTCTCCTCAGACGAATCAGCCGCCTTGTGCCCCTTCTCGGCGATTGGAGAAACAGATGAGGAATTCCGTCTTCGCTTGCCAATCGGTTCGTATCTCGTGATCGACCGACGTCTCTTTGTGGCACGCTTAGACGCCGGACTCTGACTGCGGGTGACACTCCGTCCGTTTTGTCGACGACTATCCCTGATGGGGCTATGACGACGCCGATCGGAGTAGTAGCGGTGGTCCCTGCGGCCGAAGCGGCCAGAGTCGCGATAGTGGTTGTCGTAGCTGGGGGGGTCTCTCGTCGTCGAGCGTCCACCTGCACGTCGGTGCCTGGCGTCTACCGAACGCCGGCGAGGAGGAGGAGGAGGAGGAGGAGGAGGAGGAGGCGAGGGAGACCAGGAAACAGGCCGCTGGCGACGTTGGTGATACGGGTCAGAACCACGCACCGGGGACTGGCTTGCAGATGTTGCCTGGGACGTTGACGAAGACAGTGACGGAGATGGAGTGTGTCGTCTCCTCGAGCGTCTGGGTGACGGTGAGTACGATGGATAACGAGGGGTAGAGCGTTGGCGACGATCACCACGACCTCTGTCTCGCTCCCTCCGATCTCCACGACCACGCTCCTCATAGCCTCTGTAGCGTCCGTGTGGTGAACGAGAACGGCAATGGGCCTGGTGGCTCCGAGTCGCCCTTGGCTTCGGGTCGTCAAATCGACGACCGTTGCCAGCGGCGCCTCGCGGCGAGTCCGACCCTGAACGGTGCGGCGAGTCCGAGAGAGAGGCCGAGGGCGACCGAGCCGGGCGTCGACCATCATCCCTATAGCGAGACCGGCGACCATCAGCTGGGATATAGGTATCCGTGTCGCGTCGCGCCGGTAGGGCCCGCCTGTCATCGCGGCTTGGGGATCTCCACCCCCTGGGAGGTGGTGACCGTAGAGCCGGTCCTCGACGGCGATCAAAGCCACGCCCTGATGCACCCCGCTGCTGATAGTCTGTTCTTTCCCGCCGCTCGCCCCGGTCGCGCTGGCGGCTTCTCTCCGCGTCCTGCTGCCGTGCCCTTTCTTGCACTTGTCGGCGCCGGGCTTCCTCGGCGGCTGCCTCCGCGTCGATCTAAGATGATGATTGAGCCTCCTTTCCAGCATCTATGCCCGAGCGTAGGTATCATACCTTCTCCTTTATCAGTTCCAGCTTCTTCGCTTCAAGGAGCTCCTTGGGGACGTGCTGAGGATTGGCCTGCGCGCTGAGACACAACCCCCAAAGCTCTTTGCAGAACGATGCCGTATGCTTGTCTAAGAAGCCAGTGAGGGATATCTGAATTTCCTTGATATCAGGCTGCGTCGAAGAGGCTGATTAGTGAAGGGGCCTTGCTCAGGCACTGGCTGGCCCGCGGACTCACGTATCGTGGCGCTTCCAGGAGGTTGAAGCAGAGCTCCGTCACTACGTCGTCTTCGTTGCCCAAGATATCCGAAATCTTCTCGGCGATCCACCTGAAGATCATGTACCCATAAGCAATCAGGAAACCCCGACGAAACAGACCGGGCTTACTTCTTCATGACCTCCAGATTGACCTTGGTCATGTCGACCTTCTGGTTGAACTCGGGAGGGAACTTGGTCTGCTTCAGCAGCTTCGCATCGACATTGCCGGTCGCCATGACGGTCAAGTGGATGCTTGCTACCACAGTATAAGCAATATGGGTCAATGTGATGATGGCTTGAGATGACTGCGTGGAGAAGGACTGGGAACGCAGCGGGGGAGATTGAAATTGTAGAGTGCCTTCGGTACGTACTGCATGTAGAATTGGACGACGGCAAAATCGGGAAGGAGTAACCGGAGGTTGGGGTAGCGTTGGTTGTACGGCAGCGGCACTCAGTGGTAGAGAAATCACCTAAAGTACGGAGTACTCTACGATTACAATGCCTGTGGGATAGCATGCTCTTTCTCGACATACAACAGCATTTTATCCTTTTGAGCCACTCCTTCACTGTCCTTGAACGTCATGGAGTCGATGTCCGTCAGGAAACCGGATCTCATAATTCGAATTGGCGCGAGTTTGCCTACCGGTAGCCTGTCGTCCGTCTCCAACGGCCATCTGTATCACTTTACACCATCCCTTGAAGCAGACCGTCGAGACTCGCTCGGCCAAAGAGAGTCCCAGTCACCATCAAAGGTGCCTCTGCCTTCCTCGCCACATTCCCCAACTGAGCCAGTATTGGATCCTTCCGTCACACAAGGACCTCCCCATCTGGACATATCCAAGGCCATGTTGGACCGGAACCAGACTACCCTACAGATGGCAGTTCTCGCTGCATCAATCCGGCGCCGTGATATCTCTCAAGTCTCTGGCTCTGGTTCCAATAGCCTCCAGCTTCCATCGGGAAGTATGGAGAATGACGAGATGCTTGACATCTCGCCCCTGTTGCCGCAGAACCCATCTGTCACCCCGGTCACTCCAGCAGGCTACATGGCACCAGATCAGACAGTCTCCCACCCGCCGAGTCCCAGTTTTGAGGGAGATCGAATCGGACTTGATAGCACCATTCATGGAACTCGGACACCCATGGATTATTTTAGTCTCCCGACCTGCGTCCCAGTCACCACTGGTACACCAGTACTGGAGGCAGGGTCGAGGCCTCAACTGGAGCCACAGACTACAGATCTGATCCAACGGCCATTGCTCGCTTCCGATTCACGGCCAGACAGCATGGTGGTCAATGTCGATGCCGCTCCGTGGATGGTTGACTTCCCAATGGATGGTGCTGGTTCCGACGTTCCGTTTGATGTCCGCAGTAATACCACCGGTCCACTCGCGGAACGCCAGCCGCTGCCTGATCTTTCCGAGTTGTTTCAGCCACCGAGCTACCAGTCCGACGGGGCCAAAGACGTGATGCCCGACAATAGCGGCTTGGTAGAGGATAACAATGTCAAGGTACATTCTGTCTCCGCAAAGTTGTATTCTTATTCTCAGCCTCAAGGGTCTTCGAACACCGTCTCAGGAGCTGATTCAGACTCTAATCCCGGGAGCCATGGCTCGAAGCCTTTGTCGCGTGCAGTAGGTGCTGTCTCAAGTTAACTTGGAGATCGGTCTTAGCTCGGGGCTTATCGACAGAGCGAAACTCCACCACCACATCGACAGAGTGGAACTCTGATACCACGAGCTAGCACGAGACGGATCATCGTACGGAAAGCGAGGAACGCAGCCCTTCGCCCCATCATCCTCAGAGCCATGTGTGGCAAAGAATTGGCTGGACCCGTCAAAGAGAGCTTGCAGATGTCGGCGAGAGGCGAGGTCTTGTTGTGAGATGCAGCTGGCTGCTGTCTTGCGCCAGTCATGATGAGGCTTTGTGGGTTGGAAGCCCAACCTCGCGAACTGAGTTGGCGCCCGAAAATGATAGTAGTCTATCAGAATCAACTCAGTTACGTGATAATCAAGCCGCTTCATCATGAAGAATGTCATCATAAGACGTACTTGAGATAACTTGCTGTACAACAGTTCTACCGCACATCTAATAAGAAGGCCAGTCCCACACCTGATATCTGCAGAGTAGATTTTTCATCGTCGTACATTCGATCAAGAATTCCGCAGAATGTTTGGGGGCTTGCGTTAGCCCCACACACCTCAGCAGCAAGAGCGGGGGAAAAAAAAGGACAAGTGATGTCACCGGGAACAGCTCCGCGCGTACAATAGGTCGTAGGTGTCCTCCCTATGGATCCTTCCCTCTTCTTAGGTCTCATAAGACAGGACGGTGATTCCCTCGAGCAGATGCTTTCAATCGCTCCGGACGACTGTAATTTTCGATGAACGGTACACACCCACTCGCGCCCAATGGGGCTACTAAATCCGGATGTTGGGAAACCCTGTGGCTGATCGATACGAAGGCCACATTGTTTCCACGAGCAGTGAAGCGCGACAGCGTGTCTTCCGAGACGTCGAGGTGGCAAGCTATGACGGGGCTACGATCGAGACGGTCATTCGGCACAGCCGGCATCTCCACTACCATTTGATTGAGGAGAACAGTAAGAGCGGATCGCGAGGGGTCCGAGAGATGGCTGATGCGGTCAAACGCAGGCGGAAGCACCGCGACATGGAAGTCGCGGCGAGACGAAAGCACTTTCAGCAGGCACAGGCGAAGTGGGATGCCATCGGGCGACACGAGAAGCAGTACGAGCATCTATCGAAGGAGGAGGGACTCGCGCCAGATCTCGAAAGCGCAGCCAAGGTCGACGCCTCGAGGCTATGCGGGCAGCTGAGAAGGATTCTCAGATGGAGTCGACGAAGGAACTCTGGGACGGCTCGTGGACCGAAGAGGGCGATGTATACAGCGATGAGACCTTGTTCAAGGACAGCGGCGAGCCTTTGGGTGCGCAGAGCGGGAGGAGAGGGGGGGTGTTATGTTGAACGCGGCTTATGGGACATGAGGGTGACTTTGAGCCAAGGAGATGGAGATTGGGGAATGACCAAGGAAATTCGGAAAATGGTATGGGGGATCGGATGATACAAAAAAAGAGATGTGCATACACACATGCTGGAAAAAGAGACGAGAGAAGCGAAGAGAGGAAAAGAGGAGAGATGCTGAGGAGTCGAATGCTCTCCGAAGTGGCGGAATGGATGAATGGCTCATCAGCTCGAGTCCATCTCCAAGTCTTCATCGTCATCATCGTCGTCATCGTCATCGTCATCAGCAATTTGATCGTCTTCCTCTTCGATACCTCCGCCAACAAGAAGCCGTCCGCGGGATGTGAGCCGGGCCTTGGGCGCCTTCGAACGTTGCTGCTGCTTGGTGAGCTCTACGAGCGAGTTCGGATCGATTTCCATGGCGTCGGCCTTCTGCTTGGCGGCTGCTTTCGTTGAACGGAGCTTGGGCAGCAAGTGCTGGTTCTCGGCGACAATCTTCCGATTCAGGGCGCGCTCTCGCTCCTTGTTTCCGGCCATGCGATTCTTGTAGAAGACCCGCTCGCGGCGCGCCCGGATCTCGGACACGCGCTGCATCGCCCTGAGCGTCGTGGCCACCAGGTCCCGGTTGTAGCGCACCGGCGCGTTGCGCCGCGTCGCGAAGCTGAGCGTCGAATCCACGACCATCTCCTTGCCAGCGGCCTTGCGGAAGGCTTTTGTCCATTTAAGCTGGTAGGGGAGGTGGGCCGGTCAGTTGAGTTTCGGTGGAAGAAAAGGTGGCGTTTGAATTGTCAGGAGGAGCTGCTCACTTTTCGTGGATTCCGCTTCATCTTGAACTGGTAGATGGTCAGCCTGCAGGTCACAGCCCTTGTATGAGGATAGAAATAATCATACGTTTGTGTGGCATTTACTCCGGCAGAACTTGAACGTCCGGGCATCATTCCGGACAAAGGTGATGCCTTGGATGCAGTCAGCCTGACTACACACGAATATCCAAGGCGTATTTGGGGGGGGGGGGGGGGGGGGGGGGGGTAGAAAGGTCATGCCTTTGGACGGGTAGCAAGGCTGCGAGCAGAAGTAGCACGATTCAATCCTGCAAGACTGATCAGTGCAAGTTCCGACCTTGGACAACAAGACTACGATACCTCATGGTGACAGCTCTGACAGTGATAGAGAGCCTTGAACGTGGATGGCGGGGGTCCAGACAGACAAAGAATTCAAGATGTGGCCGGATCAATGTGTTTCCGAAGTCCGAACTCGGTACGGAGACACTTCCGTCCGTACCGGTACCGTAGCTCTGAGTTTTAGCGCGGCACGCGCAGGATAAAGCTCAAACCAACTTCGAAAAAAGTCGACAGCCAGAGGGTGGATCCAGCACGCATCACGATCACGGTATACTTACCATCTACAAAACAAGATCGAGCCAAACATGACGTCGATTATCGCCATCGGAGCCGGCGTTGCAGCAGCAGCTTTCCTGGTAACCCTTTCCCCCCCTCGGCCCCAATACTTCGTCCGAATAGGCCTTCCCAATCCTTGCTGCCCTTTGAATCTCAGCATTCTTCAAGAAACAAGACTGACACAACTGGTTATTATCTGGATGGGACGTAGGGACGAGCCGGTGTAGTCGCATTACGAAAATACAGAGGCGTTGCCGGCGCGGCGGGCGTCTTGGGCAAGGCCTTCTACAAGGGAGGCTTCGAGCCGCGCATGAACCGCAAAGAAGCGCTCTTGATCTTGGAGCTGAAGTGAGTCTCGAGTCCGGGGGGGTGCTTACAGTTGACCGTGGCGCGTCTATTCGTTCAAGCGATGCTGGCATGTCCCAGTGCTTTTGTGGAAGAAGTTCTTCGTTGCGGCTCTGTTCAATTGTTGAGATCATGCCTGCTCGACATCAATGGCGTTTCTTGCATGAAAGTTTCCAGTACGTTCTCACAGCATGCTAGTACTGATCCGTCCATGGCATCTGCAGTGACCGACATCTCTCGCGCGACCGAGTGCGCAAGAGCCATCGACAGCTCATGCTCCTGAACCACCCCGACCGAGGTGGAAGCCCCTACCTAGCCGCAAAAGTCAACGAGGCGAAAGACTTCTTGGAGAAGCAGGTGTAGCCCGTGACACCACAGCCCTTCCTTTCCGGTTTCTACATTAACGGTTCTCTTCGTAAGCCCTGTCTCCTGCATATCACCTTCCATGTTGTGGGGCGGCCTCTGGTTTCAGGGTATGGAACGGCTGCAGGAGTTTCCCAGTGAGGTGCAGAGAAGCATCAACCAGGCCTTTTCCAGCCAGAGTCCGAGCGATCTCGAGCCTCGTCGATCCCTTGCCTTCGCCATTGCGTCCCGATGCGATGTAACGCGGCATTGCAAGCCCATGCTTGATGAAACGTGTCATTCTCGTTAATCACGTGCTTCATATTAACATGGCGTATGGAAGCGTATCAGAATTTGCTTGCCGTTTGCCATTTGATGGTACTAACCCCGTCGACGGATAGCTATGGCCATCGTCGGATGACAAGACCTGAGAGTCGAGGATAGGGCGACCACGGAAGAGCGATCCAGCTACAGTGACGCGTCTTCCGAGTTGGTGCGACTGGCGGTGAAACGACCGCTAAACCCCGCGCCGATGTCTCTTCTGAAGAAACGGCCAATGTTGCGGAGATTTTCTTGGAGGTTGTTCGCCGTCGTCGAAGCCGTGTCGGCGATCGTTGTGGAAGGGTCAACACCGAGACCAGCGGCGGAAGGAGGCGCATATGCGTTCGACGCCGCGAATGGCTGCGCCCCTGAAGGGACAAAACCGGAGCTGGGCATCGACGGCGAACCGAATCGGTCGACCCCATCCCTAGCCACGGACATGATTGCTGATCCCAACGTCGCGGGATCAAAGCGAGCTTGCAAGGACGGCGTGGACAGCGCCGTTGCAGTGCCAAGAGAGGCCAAGACGTTGGACGTCGATGTCGACGACGACGTCGCAGCTAGATTGAGGGGGGTTAGCAAGGTGGAATGCTGCACCAGACTCGAGTTGCTGTTGGGCGACGCGCGATGGGCTTGGAAGAGCTCTATCAGCTGCGGCTGGTCTTGCCGGCGGACGCCCTTGAGCTCGAGTATCTTCTTGAAGTTGCTGTCGGACCGGTCCCCGATGTGGATCAGATACGCTTGCACAAGGCCTTCGGGTGGGACCGATTGCACTTGGAGCGTCTTCAGTAGCGGATCCAGCTTCTGCATGCTCTGGTTGACCCGTTTGACATAGCTGTAACAAAAAGCCATCCTGCTCAGTCGATTGCCCGTGTGTTATAGAGCAGCACGCCGCGAACACCAGCGGGGACACACCTTGCCGGAGGCATCGTACCAGCCTTGCTGGTGAGAGTGGGGAGTTCCTGAAACCCTTTCTTGAGGACGTAGAGGTCGAGCAACATCTACGCAGAAGCTCCTGGTTGGCTTGATAATAACGGGCCATTCCGGCAATGTGTGTTGAGAGAAAGGGAGGGGTGGGAAAGGGGGGGGGACAAACCTGCTCGGCCCCAGTTTCAGAGATGGGTTTGCAGAGCAGAATGTTCGCAAGGTAGGTGTTGGCGAGCAGCTCGACGACATTGTCGCAGAACGCTCGAGCGTACTGCTGTTTAGACAAGAATAGCAGGACCTCGGAAGCCCGGGCTTTCACGCGACTGAGGAGCTCCCCGACGAATGGGCTCTGATCACCGACGGCGTCCAGCTTGCCCCAAGGCACGTTGCGCATCTCTCTCCACGCGAGCTCGCCTGCTTGGTCTACGCGTCGTACCAGCGCGCGGATGGCGGCGCTGGCGACTCCCATAAAAGCGTCCTGCTGGCTGTGGAGATCTACCTTGCCCTTCAACTCTTCGTCCAGTCGGCCTCGGACCTTTTCTTCTAGCTGCCCGCAGGTGAGATGACAGTAATCTGCCGTGTTGAGGATTACAATGACGTCCTCCAAGGGCATATCCCTCCCAGCAGCGGTGGGTGAGAAGCGCGCAAGGAGGACCTGTTCGGCGTATGCGTCCAAGTGCCTCGCAAACACCTTGGACAGCTCCAGAAGTCTGCTCCTGGTTGACAATTTCGCACATTGCGCCAGCATCGCCCGGTAAGACTGAAACATCTCGATCGAGGATGGTGCCACCGACTGCGCCGAGAAATCTTCGTCCGCCGCTCGGAGCGGCTGCTGGCGGCATTTTGTAATCATGCCAGAGAGATTTCTGGACCGTCAGCTCGACCTTCGAGAGATGCAGCGGCGGACGGCTTACCGATCTTGAGACTCCACCCAGAGACTCAAGTAAGGCTCAAAGGCCTCGGATATCGCTCGACCAAAGTTGAGACCTTTGTCTTCCTTCGAGCTGAGCGTATCAAGAGAGGCTCGGGACTGGGTGAGAATTAGCTTCATCGGTGGTTCCCAGGAGTTTGATGACTAGACAAACATCGGAGGAAAGCTTTTGCTCCAGATACTGCTCAAACTCCAGGGTCTGTTGCAAACAGGACAAGAGCAGATCGACGTCGATGGTCTGGCCGTCCAGCCGACGCATGGACCGGGCAAGGATCCCTTTAAAGTCGTCGCGGGTGCCTTCACAGAACGAATTCGCGAGCACCTCGTTGACCTTCCAGGTGATAGGAAAGATGGGGGAATTCTCATCGTCGTAGACCTTGAGCATCCGCTTGAACCAGGCGTATCTCCGCGAGATGTTATCCAGTGACCCAGCCTACGAGCCATCAGCGCCGAAGCAAGGACCGGTGCATGGATTGCCGCTACGCCAGGCCTTACCTCTTCGTTGCCGCGAAAGAGCTGACGATACTCGCGAAGCTGCGTGTTGCAGTACCAGATGACAAGTCTTGACCTGGCATTGTCACCCAAGGCGTCGATCACAAGACATGCTTCGGCCAAGGTAGTCCTCCGCTGGTGGACCTCCCCTTTGGCGAAGGTAATCTCGAAGTCCTCGCAGATCTGTTCCTGCAGCTCTCTCTGCAGATCGGCCACGTTGCGGCTAAGAGTTGCTATCTGGTCAATGGATCGATACGACCTGAAGTACGCCATCAGCTGTATAACGGCCTGCAGCAGCTGCGCACACTCTCGATAGTCCCGAGACTTGCCCAGGGCCCACAGTTGCCCGTAGGCCGTCGTCAGCATCTGCAGCCGCTTCAGAGCCGTCATAGACAGGGTAAGGTTGCGTTTGGTGGCATCAAGCCGCTTGATGTCGGCGGTCATATCTGTGATTGCCCGCTCGGTCTGGGTTGCCCTGCTCCGTACATCTTCAATCTTTCGAAATAGATCCCCGAGCTCAATCTTGGCTGACTGGATCCTGTCCACACTGTCGATATTCGACTTTGCCTGCGCTTCCACGAGCTCCTCGATATGGACGTCCAGGTCATCTCGATGGCTTTGTATGGCGTCCGAGGCTGCGGTGACTTTGAGCAATGCTGATGGGTGCGAGAAGATGGTATTGAGATGGACAATAGGATTGTAGTCCGCTGTCACCAAGATTGTCAGCCAGGAACCACCGGGAAGCGCAGACATACGTGGGGGAGCGACAAGAGGTGCTTACCAGAATCCAATGATGGATCGAGTGTCTGAGCAACACTTGGTTCTGGTGGCATGAAGTCTGATAGCTCTAAGTAGCGTAGACTGTGCTGGCACTATACTTTATAAAGCTCTTGAAGTACTGGATCGTCTCCAGATCAAGCTCTTAATTGTTCCAAGCACGTGTGGCACGGTCATAAGCTCCTTCGGCGGACCATACGTTCTACTTACGTATACGGTACTACGGTACCGTACATACGTACGGTACGTACAGTATGTACCACACCTGCCCGTGCTGCCGTCCAGACGGCTACGGGGCCCCACAGCGTCACTTTACACAAGCATGCACTGTTCTAATCAGAGTGCTCTTACTCGTACACATTTGCTTCCATTGCTCGATGGCCCGACGCAGATGCTGTTGGTGTGATTTGATATATCTACAAGAAGGAAGACCGTACAAGATGTCAATGTGCAGGGTTTGGAGCTTACTCTTCGTGATGCAGCGTCATGAAGCACATCTCGATCAAGCTCTGCTCTCCCATCCTGTCTCCCATTGCCGTCCAGTAGAAAAGGCCCCCCAGTTTCCTGTTCTTGGCGTAGCGGGCTTTCATCTTCGCAGTGTTTCGAGAGTCGTAAGATACGAAGCCCTCTACTCCACCGGAACAGAACGCTGCGCCCAGTTCCAAGTCCTCCTGTTCCACAGTGTCGTGGCGCGGGAGGTACTTGTAATCGAACTCCGGGTTTTCTGCAAGCCGGTCGAATCGATCACCTACCATCTCCGCGCCCTCGAACGACCTCCCGAAGAGAGGAATGCCAAGAATAATCTTGGCTGGGTCGACCCCACGATGCAGGAGGTACTCGACTGCAGAGTGTCCCGACAACGTGGCCGCCTCGTTGTGTGGGAACCGCGGGGCGTAGAGCTGGGCGTGATGTCCAGCCACATGCTCCCAGCGGCCGCTGAAGTCGTAGGCCATCAGGTTGATATAATCAACCTGATGTTGGATTGCCGTCAGATTCAGGTTCCTCAAGGCCCACTCTCGGGCTACTAGCGCCGTCGTCATCATGTACCTAGGAGCAGGCAGATAGCGTCGGAGAGAGTTGAAGAGCTCGAGAAAGTTTTCACAGTCTTTGGGCGAAACGGGATGCTCCCAGTCAACTGCGATTGATGTAAGCGGAATGGCTTCGATTTCTCTGCGGCGGGGGTAATCCTCGAGCGTACCGTCCACGCCATCAAAGCCATATGTCTGCACCAAGTTCAGTGCTGACGCCGCAAACTGCTCTCGCGCGTTAGGATCGTTTGCAACGCGTGGAAACTCCTAGCCCCCGGGACCTCCGCCTCCAATCGACAGGAGGAGTCTGAGATGTGGGTGGCTAAGCTTGAGGGCAGTCAAGGCACGAATACAGCCCTGGTAACCGTTGACATCCGCCTCTAGCTCGAGCTGCTCGTCGTGCAGCTGGCCAAAGGATCAGGACAAACCATGCTGGTAGCGATGCAGTTCAAGTACTCACATAGACGGTACCGTCGCTCTTGAGCCTAGCATATAGTGAGAAGAGAGCGCTTGAAAGTAACCTGCTGGGCTACATTGACATACCATGCAAAGGCATAGTACACGTGAGAGATGAATCTGATGTCCATTCTGGAAGGCGCCTCCATGAAACGGGCAGCCCAGCCGGCGTAATAGGCCGCGTTCGTAAAACCGCCATGGCTCGGAAACTCGATATATCCTCTCGACCGGATAGGCCCCATTTCGAGATTCGAGGGAGCCTCCTTGGCGCGCCAGACTTTGTTTTCGTAGCAATAGACGACGTATTTCCAGAACCTCCGTAGCAGACGCCCGACGGATGCCATGGTTGCTGCCAATATGCGGCAACGATATAACTTGAAACAATTGATGTAGACGAAGAAGAACCCCGGATCGTCTATCTGAAGCAGGGAGACGACATGTATGTGGAGAAAAAATTGAGATATTCCTTGTTCGGAAGGAACAACGCGAATTTGACTGTTCATGCGCCAAAAGAAGTCCTTAGGGCAAGTCTTTCCCACAGGAAGCCCTGAATGAGAGCCAGAATTTGTGTGATTAGTCGCTCGTCCCTGCCACGGGTGTTCCGGACCTGAGGCGTCACCATGTTGATGTAGCTGCTAGTTCTTGCGGTGCCCTTGACCGACAGCGTCTGGTGAGGCTCACGAGCCATGACTAGCCCATGCCCCCCGGGTCCCACGGAATGGCAACTCGATCTGAAGCCAGCTTCCATGGTGTATGGTGTACGGTTTGAATCATTGACATATCGACAGTGCGATGTGACTGAGCAAGGCTGATATCTCAGAGTTGTAGAACGACCCGTGAGGCTGTCGATTGTTAACGTTTCAATGCGGGTGCTTTACGCCTACAAGAAGCAGTGCACATACAGGTGCGCATCGGCCACCGTAGAAGGAACTTCGGCTAGCGCCGGATAACGAATACGGTAGGTCATCGGTGTCGGAATATCTTGTGTCCCGACTCAGCTCTTCCCGGCGCTTCGGGCGACGTCAAGCGCAGCCGCCTTTTTCGAATCCAGACGACTCGACGATGGCCAAGAAAGAAGCTAACAGCACATCTACTGATCCAGCGCGTTACATACTCGATCACTCGGCGGTGCCTACCTTCTCCTTTGCCTTTGCGGAGTTTCTGAAGCAGGAATACCGCTTTGGTCTGGATCCGAACCGCCCTAGGTGCAGGGCTTTCCTACAGGGCCACTGTCCGTTGGGCAATTCTTGCCCGGACCAACATGTGGCTTCGACGCCTTTCAACGAGTGAGTGCCATCACTGTGGTGATGCACGGCCTCTTCCGAGTGGTTACAAGCTGACCATACCGTAGTCTAGTATGCAAGCATTGGTTGCGCGGTCTTTGCAAGAAAGGTGATGCCTGCGAGTTCCTACACGAGTATAACTTGTACGTCGCCCCTTTGGAGCCTATGTTATGTTCTTCTTCTCCTCGGAGCTCGGTGCTGACATCACTCGGCGTTCAGGCGCAGAATGCCAGAATGCATCGCCTTCAATCGCAATCGATACTGCATGAACGGTGAAGAATGCCTTTATATACATGTCGACAGCGACGCGCGTCTCCCGCCGTGTCCGCACTACGACAAAGGGTTCTGTCCCCTCGGCCCGCGTTGCTCGAAGAAGCATATTCGGAAGAGCATGTGTCCCTATTATTTGGCCGGGTTCTGCCCTGATGGGCGCAACTGCAAGGAAGGGGCACATCCGAAGTGGCCGACGACGGACCTTCCTCCACCGACGATCAAGATCAAGAAAGACCCCGCCGAGATTGAACGCGACATCATGGCCGCCATGGCACAGGATCAAGCGGAGCGCGGCGAAGACGGTGACAGGAGCAGAGATCGAGACAGGGACAGGGACCGGGGATATGGACAGCGTCGCGAATGGGGCGGCAGAGGATGGGGACGACCCTATAGGAATCGAAGACAGTTCGATCGCTGACTCCTACGTTCCCGTTTCTTGCCCTTGAGGCTTCGTCGACGGTGATCGGCGCGAGGGACATATACCCAGGCGTTTTCGGTTCATGGCTTGGTGGAGCGTTCTTCATCCTTGAACGCTGTGTAAGGAGGGTGCGTGGGTCGGACCATATTTAGATCGCAGAGATCGTGGCAATATCTAGTCTCAAGCCGAGTGAAGCTTGTATATTCTCGTCGGTTGCAAGAGGCCAGCAGCAGCAGCAGCAGCAATAATAGCAGCAGCAGCTATAACGAAAACGACGAGACAAAAGCGGAGCCAGTCACAAGAACGCTAGGACAGCCAATTGCAATCGAGCTCAACGCTTTCCCACTCCAAACAAGTCACAGGCCACAATCGAAATCTATCGTTACTTCCTGACCCCTGAAGCAGAAGTCAAACCCCTTTTAAAAGAGTGGAGCTCAGGGCGTGTGGGCTAACTTGAAACAACACGACGCGATCCTAGTTCAAGGAAAAAATGAATGTAAAAGCTACTGAAGATGATCTTCCTAAGGCATTCGGCTGCAAAGGTTCTCCTGAGAGATCATTCATACGCTGCTTTCCTCCTTGTCCACGTATCATCGTCGCCTAGACCACGTAGTATTAGTTACTGGGACCAATCTGTCGACCGGGAGAAGAGTAAGTACCCCTCGTGCTTGCTATACTTACGTGCTGGGGTGGATCTGGGGAAGTGTTGAAATAGTACATACGTACCAGGGGGGAGGGAGGTTATGCGGTTTGGTTCCCTGTCCAGGAGGGCAAAGTATGCAAAGAGTCATTTTAGGGCTATAGCTGTATGATGTTGTTCTCATCCTTCACGGCATTGGTTCTCTCATCCAGTGTTGTGTTGTAGACGGAAGCTTCCTGGTTCACCTTGTGAGTGACAGCTTTCCTCATCCTCTTACCCGATCATGCCAGATCTCGTACTCTATGACGATATAAGAGAGGTCTAAGGAGTTTTCCCCCCCTACCCTTCCCTTCCCTCCCCGAATGTGACTGTGCCTCCGTGGAGGGGAGGTGAGATTTTGGTTGTATTTGGACGTTCTGACAGGATTGATTAGAGTGGAATATACATCCTCGCTAGTGAACGAAACACTCTGCCTGGAACCCTACGCCAGATCAACGCCGCAAGTGGTGTTTCTGTTGGCCACCACAGATGCGTGAAGCTTCAAATATAAAAGACGTAGACGTGCTTCCGCCATGCCGTTCTGCGAATTCCCCCTCTCTCCACAGAAACCCCATCAAGCAGCTTCAACATCTCCGTCGAGACCCTCACTGCCCACTCTTCGTCTGACGCCCAGCATGCGTCCGACGAGCGCGGGAGGAGCCCATCGCCCAACGACATCGTACAAGAGGCTGCCGCTGCCGACATGCACGACCTTTGGCGAGCGGGTGCTGGTCGTCAAGGTATCGAAGACGGCACGATGGAGCTCACGCAGCGGAGTTCCTCGGAGACGGCCTTCGTGCTCGCCACCGACGCCGCTCCAGGTCTTGGTAGCGGGCGCCTGCGACAGGTAAGTTTTGCCGTATGCCGTCCGGGCGCTTGAAGACCAGGTGAGAACATCGGCACGGGTGGCGTGGGAGTACGCAGCTTGGGAATGGTTTCTGCTGCCGCTGCCGGGGACGTTGCTGCGGTCGAACGTGCCAAGTTTGAAGTGCGTGACCTGTACGCCTGTCGGGGCGAGCTCGGCGCGGAGCGTTTTGCCGTAGGATTCTAGCGCCGAGATGACGGAGCTTTCGATGCCGTGGAAAGGTAGGGAGACGGACGGGATGATGCTTGGGGCCAGAAGGAGGATGGGGGCTTTGAAGTCGCAGATGCTGCGGAGAAAGGCCTGTGTCGTGGTTACCGTTCCGAGAATCTTGACGTTTAACGCGTCGGCCCAAGTCTCGGGCGAGATGGTTTCCAGCGGGCCAGATGGGTATGAAGTGTCAGGAACGAGGATGAAGCCCGCCAGTTTCAGGTGGTGCGGTATTGCGCCCGAAAACGCAACCTGTGGGAGGTGGAGATATCTGTCGAAGCGGTCGACAGCAATCTTGGTACTTGAAGGCTAGTCCCGAGGGTGTCAGCGGGACCGAAACTCGGCACGGATCTTATCGTACTACCCACATCTGTGATATCTAACATCAACGGCCGGATGTCTGCTCGAGACTGGTTGTGGATCATCTGCTCCTCCTCGAGAGAGTTGGCCACAACGTAGACGATGAAGCCTCGACGTTCCAGATCCAGAGACAGTGATCGCGACAGTGGTTCCGACGCAGGTCCCGCGATGACTGTAGCGCAGCTTAGACCCAGGAATCTTTAATGGGCCCTCGTCGGGTAAACCTACCGACAACCTCCTTCCTTGCTCCGTTGCTGGCCCGCCGTGCCCTTCTCCTCTTTTTCGAGTGTCTGTAGCGGCGGTAGACGTAGAGGCCATGCGCGCCAACAGTGATGACGATGACGGCGGTGACAATCTGATGCCGTCGAATCCATTTTGTCACGGCGCCGAAGATTCTTTCTACAGCCCGCACGGGCTTCTGCGGAGGAGGTGGTGGTGGCTGGAGGCGAGATGATCCAAGGTTCCAGGCTGGTGATAAGTGATCTTTCAACAGTCCCGCCACCTGGTTGATGTGTGTGTCGACGGCGTCGGCCACTTGTGCCGAGTACCGACGGACGTCATTTGGAATGGATGAGAGCTGGCTGAGCGTTAGCCATGCTCTTCTCTATTGCGACCAAGGACCCGACTCACTACATCCAGAAAGTACAGATCGTCACTCGACATTCTGCAGGGGAGATCTTCGAAGTCCTACCTACGGCGCGACTACCTTGCGATATGAAGCTTGGGATCAGAACCGACCTGTTTCTACGTGGCGTGCGTGGGTGCCACATGATCACGTGACATATGATGGTCTCTTCTTACGTTGCGTACCGTACGGCACGGTACGCTCGTAGAGCGGTTGTTTGACGACAATACCTTTCTGGTGACATCAAGGCTTGCAGATAGCCAGTAGTGACTGGTGTACCTTTGGGGCGAATAAGACTTGACGTCAAATAATCCTGGCGTGACCGGTAGGCAGTATGGTCTTGCGTAAGCTCATTTCCATGTCGTTCCACGCTGAGCTACAGTGCCCTCCTGACGATGTTGCTCGGTTCATTTCCATCTGCCCATATATTCAAGTCCGTCTACACCGTTCTGACCGAGGTGCAGCCATCAAGTCTATCTTAAAAGTACCTCGCCAATATGAGAGAAATCGACCCGCTGGTGTCCAGCTTCGTCCACCTCAAGGAGAAGCCGCGCGAAGCAGATGCTTTGAAGACTCTGCAGCGTGTCGCCTCCTTGGTCAAGCCGCTCATGAGGCAGCGAGGATGGCGAGTAGGGACGTTGGTCGAGTTTTTCCCCCCGGAGCCTAATCTCTTGGGTGAGTCGCTGGGCATTTCAGCCCGCTTGGTCAGGTAGCCAGACCGCGCCTGATGCGACGGACGTTCTTCCAGGCATCAACTGGAACAAAGGACAGCAGATATGTCTTCGGTTACGATATCCTGGGGACGAGAAGCAGTTCTTGCCGCTAGATCAAGTGTTAGATACCATGCTACATGAGTACGCCTTTTAGTCGCTGATTGCCCGGATATTGCACCACAAAGACCACGGCCAACCACTTCTCTTGCTTGAATTAGGCTAAGCCACATCGTCCATGGACCCCACGACGCCCAGTTTCATGCGCTATGGCAGCAGCTGCGCGATGAGCACGAGGAGCTTGCCAGCAAAGGGTATACCGGAGAAGGGTTCCTTTCGACGGGGCGCAAGCTGGGAGGTAAAAAGATGCCGATGCACGAGGCTCGCCGGCGAGCGCGGGCTGCGGCGGAACAACGACGCGTGCTGAGCACCGGCTCGGGACAGCGACTCGGAGGCATGCCGGTGCGTCGGGGGGCGGACATACGCAAAGTCATCGCCGACGCCGCCCAGAGTCGAACAAATATCACCAGGGGGTGCGGTTCTGGCGCCAAGGACACCAGAGCCCTCGCGGAAGAGGCCACGTGCAACGGATTCCGGACCCAGGCCGAGGAAGACGACGCGAACGAACGGGCCATCATGGATGCGTACATTGAGCTTCTGCAGGAGGAAGAGAAGGAGAAGTGGGGCGAGGCGTACGTGCCGCCTTCGGCACAGAATCCGGGTGGCCCAGTCAGCAGCGCAGGATCGAGCACGAACGGCGCTCGCTCCGGGGGCAAGGACCGTCCAGTCTCGTTGTCGTCATCAGCGAGTTCCACATCATCGTCATCAACCTCGTCGAGCACGTCGAAGCCCGCTGCGTCAAGGACGATACAGCACGCCCATCGTCTCCCGTCCGCCCCGTCGACGACAGCATGGGCCTGCCCCATATGCACCCTCGAGAACCCGCTCGAATATCTCTGCTGCGACGCCTGCGGTCTCGAAAGACCGGAGAGCCTGTCAGCGACCATAAGCACCAGCAGAAACAGCTCCAGCGCGAGCAGGGACAACCCGAGAAAGCGCCCGTCACGAGCAGAACCCGCAGGCGCGAGCGCATCGAGAAGCACGGGCCAGACGCCGACGAACAACGCGGCACCGGGCCACTGGCTCTGCCACCGCTGCGGCACGGCCATGGAGGCTCAGTGGTGGACATGCTCGGTCTGTGGGACCATGAAGTTGACGTCGTAGTACGTACAACGAACGCGCTTCGATCGATCGCAGTCTACTGCTGTAAACAGCCAAAGGGTTCTTTTGAGCCCCATCTCATCTTTTCGGCGACAAGTCTACTCCCTCTCGGTCTAATGATCACTCCTATCCTATCCTATCCTAGTTTCTCGACCTTGTCCGCATTGGTTTCTCATCGTTCTCAAGCCACGCTCAAACCATGCTCAAACCATGCTCAAGCCATGCTCAAGCCATGCTCAAGCCATGCTCAAGCCATGCTCAAGCCATGCTCAAGCCATGCCCATCTTGTTGAAATCATGCTTGTCATATTCAAGCCACGCTCGAGGTCGAGAGATGCCGATAGAGGAAAACAACCTACAGCACGATACGTGTGCGCCGTGAGAGAAGAATGATGAGTGCGTCGACGATGAAGCACGTACAGTGCTTTTGCGTCTCACTCGGAGTATGCTCTGTGTCCTGCTCTAAGCATGCTCGATGTTTTGGTCCTTCATATTTTTGTGATCCGCTCGTAGGCCAGGATAGATAAAGCCGCAAAAGATAACCGGCGCTCCACCCCCCGACTCCCAAGGAGAGACAAAGAGAAAACCCCATCGTGTATATGTACAATCGTCAAGTCCCCTTTGGACTTACGAATGGGGGTGGTCCAAGAGAAGGCGGTCCTTGCTTCGTCCGGATGAAACCGTGACCGTCAAAAGAAAAAAGTGGCCGGTCTCGTCAGATGGCGTTACGGTGCCACTCGACCCTGCTGCTGCTGCTGCTGTTTCTCGAGATCGAGCGACGCGCTGGGACTCGCTTTTGTAGGGACGGCAGGGGACACGTCGCCGAGGGTGGCAAGCTCGGATGACCCCGGGGCAAGAGGCCTTCTTCGCTCGGTCAACCGCATCCGCAGCCAGATCAGCGTCCGAGCGAGCAGGAAGATGACAATAACGGCGGCTAGAATGCCAAAGGCAAATATTGCCACACGGCCGCGACCGCCGACGCGAGGATCCAAAAAGTCGTAGGGGAAGAAACCCTGCGTGGCGTAGGTCACGTAAGAGAGGCCGACGTAGAGCACCAGCACGACCACGAGCGGCAAGACGTGCAGAAACGGCGGGGGGGCCGTCCTCGGAAGGACAATCTCCAGGAAGGCGAAGACGGCGTTGAGAACGTGTTGCGAGATCTACGCAGAAGTGTGAGCGGCGTCGGGCTCGTGGGCACCATGGCAGTGCCAGGGGAAGGGGGACAGGGGTCACTTACGCCGCTCCAAGCGCTGTATGACGTCGAAAACGGCTCGGACAAGATGGCCCAGTAGACGACTGGTTCGACCGATCAGCATTCGGCTCCAGCCTCGACCCTCCGAAAGCTGCTACTCACCGGTCACCAGGAAGGGATACGTGACGATGGACGAGTAGTAGATGCTGTGCAGGGCCTGCAGCGGCCGGGGCCACCGGTTGAGGAAGGGCGCGCCCGCGGCCAAGAGCGCCAAGGTGTGCAAGGTGGCGAACAAGAAGTAGAAGGCAATGCCCCAGTACGTCAGGACGGTGAAATAGCTGAATTGCCGGCCGGCGTCATCGGCGGACCAGCCGAGCGTGATCAACGAGACGGTAAAGGCATACAGACACTGGCGACGATGGTCAGCGAGCCGACGCATGGGCCGGTCACGGTCAAGGCCACGAACCAGCAAGGCTCGGTATGCGAACAGAACCCATGGAGGCAACAACCACGACGTCGCGAACCGGTGAAAGGGATCGAACGGCGCATCGACGCCCAGTAGCGAGTAGAGCTTGGCCATCTTGTTCACCGGTCGTCTCCTGCGTTCTCGTTCTTCGGCGTTCTGCCCGTTCGTCGTCGTCGGACCTCAGTGGGTGGTGGTTCTACCACCGGAGATGCCCCTTCTCTCGCCCGTCGAGAGGGGCGATCTCGTTGATATATTCTCGTCCCAACACATACTGCAGGTCAAGAGGGATAAAAGAAAGAAAGCAAGGGAGCGCTTGGAGCGAGTGCGGAATGAAGCTGTCTGGTCTAGCTTCATTCAGGTCGTCTCGCCTTCTCCTTGCGAGAAGGCGAACCCCTTGCGACGGTGGCGAGGTCGCCGTACATAGGTACCTCACGTACCCTTACCGGTCAAGCCAGCTGCCGGAAGCGCTGTCGAGTAGTAGAAGTACGTACGAGGATGTACGTAAGTACTCCGTACGAGGGGTATCCCTTTGAACGTATGTACTGCACAGGCACCTTGAGGCCTGTGAGGCCCAAGCGATCGTTACACCCGTCCGAGATCCGAAGTTCGGTGTAAAATGGCCGATGCGGGCTCGGCTCCGAAGGCCGCCTCGTACGCATCGTATTCGCCGCTCACTTCCGCAGCCCTGGCGTGCCCGGCTGCCGTCGACGCAAGAGCCTCAATTCTGTCTGGAGACGTCCATCTGATTGTTAGTGGCACGCCGTCGGTACGGTATCACGGAGAGATGTTGGTATTGTCACATCACATATGATCATTGCGCCAACAGCATGTAGGGGTACCCCCATTCTTGCTCCTGAAAGCTCCTTCTCGGCTGCTGCTTACTATGATAGACTTCAAAAGTAAGGATTCAACTGTCAAGAGTCATGAGACTCTCCAAGTTTTACGGACGTATGTAGCTTTTCCAGATCCCCCCCTCGGACCGCCATACCCCACGTGACTCTTGCGCCACCTGCGCCATCACAAGCCGCGTACCTACAACTTACCCTGTCTTTGCACTGTACCGGTACTTCCGTACGGAGTACACGTACTCAACCTGCTGAATGCCCCCACCGACCACGATCCTGCTGATGACAACGCTACGCTCCGCCGACTTGACCTCTGTACGGGGGGTACGAAGTACAGGCCTCCCACCACTGCTGTACAAGGCTACGAGGGGGTGGTATGTTTGGTACCTTTGTACTGGTAATTGATTGATTGATTGAATTCCTACGCCGTTCTAGCTCTAGTGTATCTAGGCTATGCCGGGTCAACTATAGAATTAGGCTAGGAAAACTCCAACGAGTAAAAAACCTCTCCCCGCAGCACCTAAGGCAGTGCTATCCTATCGAGTAATCTGTGAAACATGGGGGGGTGACTGGTTAGTAGCCAGTCTCCAGCTGCTCCTGAGCCCAGGAGAACTGCGGAAGGACACCGTGGCGTAGGATCCATGAGGTGAGGGTGGTGGCGGGCTGTGGGCGTGATATCATCACCTGGTAGTCAGTAGTAGCAGCCGCAGTGTATAAACTGCGGTGTACTCGCTGCAGCCGTGGGCAGTCTAGGCCACAGTTGAGCTATGCCGAGGCATAGCGCGGAGTCGACATCCTGTGCAGGGTCTCTGCCACACTTCCCCGCAGTCCTGAGGCCTTTTGCGCTCCGCCGTGTACGCTCACCCCTAGGTCCTGCTTCAGAGCGCTGGGTTGCCAGCCCGGAGCCCACACTCCAACTGCAGTTTGCTCCTTGAGCCTGTCATTTGCAGCCTGAGCCTGCACTCTGTACAGACCAGCATGCACTTCCGTCCTCTCAGGCCATATAGACAGTCTTGTAGTAGGCCCAGACCCTACTGCCGTCACTGCCATTATATGCCACGCCCCGCAGCTCTCGCTGTTTCGCGTTGCCTCTGTAGATCTCTCGTACAGAGGCTGACCATGCCTCGCAGGCTCTACGGACCCTGCAGGCCATGCCAGCACCTGCAGGACCGCCTTTCCAGCCCACTAACCAAGTAGGGAGAAGTCTCTGTCTGCCCGCTGTCACCTGTGGGGCCCCAGTTGTACGTGGTGGCCCACTGGAGATCCAGTGCCCTGGCCCCGGTCTGTAGGTGGCCTGAAGAGAATCCATGGCAAGACCTTAGGCAAAACCATCAAGCCAGCACTTTGACTATCACACGGCCCTTAGGTACTGGAGCGGTGGAAACCCTTTGTGCCACCTGCTCGCCTTCTTTAACACGTAGTCCCCGTTTGATTAGCAACACCACAGTACAGACATCACTCCCCTCCTAGAACAAGATCCTTGATGCATCAGCTGCTGGAGACTCTGCTGGAAGGGGGGTGTGCGATAGGAACTCCTCTCGTCTACCCCAGAGGTGCCCTGTCGGGTGTCTAGACTTCACATCCACCAGTTGCAAGGCTGGCTTCGGGCCGTAGCGTACATGGTAGACATCTGTCGGGTGGTTTTCATAACCAGTTTGGTTGAAGTCCTCTGTTCTGCTGATGTCGCTTCGCGGGGGTGTCCAGGGTGCCTGCGTGACACCTCCGGTGGCCTGTCGCTCTGCGGGCACCAGCAGCTCGACTGGTGACTCAATCAGCTCTCGGTGCAGCAACTACAAGCAGCTTGGGAGACTGCCTGCCATCGCTGCCCTGAGGTTCCCAGCCTGCACCGCGTGGAGGTTTGAGTCGTCGCAGGCCTTTGTACTGGTAAAGCATTATATAATGTAGGGTACGTATGTACGTACCTCTCCACTGTACAAGGTACGAGGGCATATTAGTATGTACTGCTTGAATCTCGTCAGATACTTAGGATGTAGTGCGATGGCACGGCAAATTCAAGGTACACGTGGCTTGAATCTTCTCGGTGTGGCGTAAGTGGCGCAGGCGGGTGGCTCTGGGACGGGTGTACGGAAGTACTTGTATTCAGGGTAAGTGGGGATACATGGGAAATAATTTGCATAACTAGGGTAGACTTGAGGAACTGTCCGATCCTTTCATGTACATCAGTCCACGAAATCAACATGAACATAGTAGCACGAAACCCCAGCTCGCATCCATACTCCTCTCCGCACTGTTGCTGTACACCCATCTAAAATATCATTGGGGGGGGGAGCTGTATCCCTTCTGCTATGGCAAGACTGTGGAAGAGCTTGCAGACGAGGATGAGATTGAGTGCACATACAGTACATACATACGTACTTCCGTACGGGAGTACGAATTATGACAAATGAGAATGCACAGCACTGAGACATGAGAGGTGTATGCGGTCCCCCTTACGTATCGTACATCTGTTGTTCCTTTTCCACCCGAGAGGCTCCAAGGTGTCTCGTGAGGCCCTATTTAACCCCGAAACTCTTGTTCCACTGATGAGATTGGTCCGTCCGTCGGAAAATCAAATCGGTGTGGACAAGCCTCCGAGGTCCCGAAACGCCTACGAGGAGTCAGGGAGGTTTCATTTCTATATTCATTCACCAACATATGATAACCACGTTCTTGTATCACAAATGGTGCATTGGTTTCCGAGGGAGGGTCGGCGTGGTGTGCCTCACGATAACGTAATTCGTGATCGAAGTTCAAGCCATCAACGCCAGTTGCCTTCTAACAGTACTACAGTACGTATCACCCCATGGCATATCCACGCATGCCACACACACACATCGGCATACCACATCTCGTCCTCTGCATAGTAGAATCTCTTACCTTACAGTACAGTACAGTACGTACGCACTTCATCTGGTCCAACACGCCGACGGCACCATATGGGTAGGGGGGGAGTCAGGAGCTGGATGCCGTCTGGTCGCGATACCGTCCTCCATTGTCATCCCGTCATCGCCGCCCTTGCATCTTGAACCGGAGACAACACATGCGAGACCGTGGGGAACTGGGGACTTGCGCCTCGCCGGACGAACCGTCGAGCTCATCCCGACTACACGAACCGTTGGTCGCTGAACAGTCGGTCCAACACTAGGTACGAGGACCCGCCACGCTCCGCGCAATCCGAAGCCTATGCGCCAGTCTTGGCTGGCACTGGTCGACGTCGGACGCTGATATCGAGGGCCGCGATGACAGCGCCGGTACGCCATACGCTCGCTCGGCCATCGTCTGCTGTGGTCAGGCCGGTTTCTGTCTCACGCTATACTCCGCGTGCGCGTCCTGATCTGGGCCCCGCCGCCGCACGAGGAGTTCGTTCCGACCCATCGAATCTGGAGATATACCTCCCCCCCCCCTAAGTATCCCTTAGGGCTGTCCCGCTGGCTGGCGTCGGAACCGTCAGGATCCGGCCGGGCGAACATTCACCACAGGGCATACTTCTGCGAAGAGCTGGACCTGCCGGTTACGGATCGCATCGTCTATCGCGTTCTGTCTTGATTGTCCAGAAGGTGTTACGGCTGATTGCCCGGCATCCACTCTCGACAGCCGCCGGGTTAGGCACTCGTTGTCATTGCTGTCCTCTCTTCGTTCTCCAGACTCGACGCCGTCACCGAGGACTGTCGCTATCGATACGTGCTTATCGCCGCCCGCGATGGCGGCGCCACCGAGCCTCGATGCCCTGACTCTTCGCCCGCAGCGGAGCGCCCGGCGGGACCCGTTCTCGCCGTCCAACTTCGACCCCTCGCGCGTGGGCCACGTCGAGGGGGACGTCCCACCGGAGCTCTCGCCGCTCGACGCCCTCGTGACGCAGGGCCGCATGCTCGCCAAGCAGCTCGAGAGCCAGTCGGAGAATGGCGTGCGAGCGAGCCGTCTGCCGCCGCTAACGATTGCGAGCTCCTTCGCCGCTCAGAGGTCCATCTTTCCGCGGTCTCCGAACGTCACGGCGCCCGGCGCGAGCTCGTCATGCGCCGGCGTCGAGGGCCAGCGAAGCCCGCAGACGTCGGTGCAGGTGCAGCAGCCCGACTTCAGACCGACGTCCTGTCACCCCCGCCTCAGCGACGTCCCCTCCGACGCTACCCGGCCCCGCTCGTCGTCCCGGATGGCGGTCACCGAGGAGCCGATGCCCCCGCTGACGAGAGCGAACGACCGCTTCTCGATTCCGCGAGCCACGTCGCCCGAGATGTACTCGAGCGGTCATCCGTCCAGCGTCGACGTACGCCCCAAGGCATCGTCCTCGACCGACTCGGCACCGGCACACCTTCACGACCTGGCCTCGCTGACCCCTCCCAGGCCTCCGAGGCCTCCGAGGCCTCCGTTCGCCCGAGCCGTGTCGAGCATCCGATCCGTCACGTCCGAGAGCCCCGAGGACGACCGATCCGGCCTTCTCGAGGCGTCGTGGCCGTCCATCCCTCGAAAGCCTTCGTCGAGCAGCAACTTCTCTTGGAGCACGCCGCCGCGTTCGCCGTACATCCCACCGCCACAACCGCCCCGCTCTCCGTCCGTCCACTCGGATCGCTCCTTTGGCGGCAACAGGGCCATGCGTTCCATGACCAACTTCTCGAGGCCCATCAGCCGAGCAAGCCGTCCGTCGATGGACGCGCCGACTCGCGAGAACTCGAGCGACGGCCACGTCGACAACGCGCCGACGCCCGTCAGCATGAACAGCGAGGAGTATTTTGACGCCAGCGAGGACATGGCCGGCCCCGCTCCGGCGTACGTCTACTCGCGCTTCTCCCTACCCCGTGGCCGCATGATCCAGAAGGATCCGTGCGTCCTCGTCGACGACCTGCCAGGGCTGCCCCGGCACGAGACCGACGTTCCTCCTCAGCGGGACAGCAACGGTCCCCCGACGCCTATGACGCAGACGGTGGCGACGGCGGCGACGACGACGACGACGACGACGACGACGACGACGACGACGACGACGACGACGGCTACTACTACTACTGCCAATACCGCTGCGCCGCCGTCGCCGCCGGTCGGGCAGCGTCCTCCGTCGCCTCCGTCGCCGAATCGTCTGGATCGACAAGGTCGGGTCGAGCGTCTGCCTCGACCTCGGTCGCCCGACGGTCTGGCCAGAGTTCGGAGTCGATCTCTCGATGTCCGAGGCACGAGCGACGACGTCGGGACGGAGAAGGCGGCTCAGGACTCGGCCACGGTTGCCCGCGCCGTGCACGAGCAGCAGCAACGGTCGCAGCCGCAGCAGCCGCGGCCCGGTGTCGGCCGGCCGGCGCTGCCGACGACGGCATCGTTCAGCGTGCCCGGCCCGCAGGACCACTCCGGGGCCCGGCCTCGAGACGGTTCGGCCGAGCACCATCTCCAGAAGGGTATCGAATGTCACGAGCGCGGCTCGCTCAACGAGTCGACATACCATCTGCGGCTCGCGGCCAGGTCGAACCATCCCACCGGTATGCTGCTGTACGCGTTGGCGTGTCGACACGGTTGGGGCATGCGGCCGAACCCGCGAGAGGGCGTGCAGTGGCTCCGGAAGGCGGCCGACCTCGTGGGTCTCGAGGTCGCGGACGAGGGCAGCCGAGGCACGGCCGAGCAGACCGACGCACTCGCCATGAAGACTCGACGAGCTCAGTTCGCCCTGAGCATCTACGAGCTGGGCGTCAGCCACATGAACGGCTGGGGCATCGAGCAGGACAAGGCGCTCGCGCTGCGGTGCTTTGAGATTGCCGGATGTAAGTTGTGCTCTCGAGTCGTCTGCAGCCTACTCCTGCGAGATCACGTCGGCTGACTTGGAGAAATCAAGCGTGGGGTGACTGCGATGCCCTCTCCGAGGCCGGCTTCTGCTACGCCCAAGGCGTCGGGTGCAAGAAGGATCTCAAGAAGAGCGCCAAGTTCTACCGACTGGCGGAGAGCAAGGGGATGAAGATGGTGGGCATCAGCTGGTGAGTTGGATCGTGGCATGGGTCTCTTCGTCTCTCCATCGTCAACCCGTCCCCGAAGGATCGTCCTCCTTCGCTTCTTCAAGATTAGACCTCGACGTTTTCCACCTCCTCGCCGGGTTCACGGCAACTGATGGGCTGCTGCAAACAGGATCCACAAAGCCAAGTACATGGACGACAGTGACCAGACCGATCACCACGACGAACGCCAGGGACGTAGCACCCACAAGCAGGAGGTGCCGCCACCCGAGAAGAAACCCATCGAGCGATCGCGCACCCGGTCAATCTTTGGCCGGAAGAAGTCGACCGCGTAGCCGGTGATGCAGCCGATCCATCAGATCTCTTTTTGTGGTTGCTCCGTTGTGCTTCTTCTACCTCCTCTCCCCTCTCTCTCTCTCTCTCTCCTTCACATTGCCCATTCGTTCTCTTTCCATCAGATTCTCCATCTCTTTTCCTCCTCAAGGACCCTTTTACCTCTAGATACCCTACAAGGTCACCGGTCGTCCGGATACCTTTCCGCCGCCACGAGCACCCCCTTCCCTTCTCATCTCTTCCCTCTTGTGTTTTCTCTTCCTCGCTCTTCTTGTAAATAGCTTCTTTTTCGCCACCGGCGGTGTGGGCGTGTACATGGCGCTACCTATATTCCTCCATTCTTCCAAACCAGAAGCAACAGAACCCCTCGCCCTCTAGGGTCACAGTACAGCTTCAATCTCACCAGTTCATTTTTTTCCCCGCTCTTGCTTCCCATACTACTACATCTTCTATGCACGGCGAGCAGCAGAACACAGAACAACACAACCCATATAAAACAGGATCTGCCGATGCCATGCATGACCCACAATCCCGCAGAACCTGCGGTTCTTCTGCCACTCCCTCGCTCTCATCATCCGATCGTTTCCCTCTCCTTACTCTCTCGTGCTCCACTTTCTGCGTTCAATCCCCCTCCCTTTTCCGGGTCCTCAAATCCACCACGCCACACACGCAACAACAAGCCGCCCTCCCCCTACGTATCGGAGCATTAGGTGCAAGCAACAGAAATGATTCTTCTCGAGAGTGCAAGGATGACGACAGTCGAGTAGTATCAGGATGTTTGTTTGTTCCAGGTCGGAGCGAGGGAGTGTCTTGTCAAATCTTTGTTCTTGAAAATGCATGCTGCTGATTCTGTCTTCTGGTATAGCACGGTGGAGCAGGGTTTGCTGCTGTGGCTTACTGTGGGCTTCAGGGCTGCATGGTGGCGACGGCGGCGACAGCGACAGCGGTGGCGAGAGCGGCTGTGGCTGCAATCCTTTTTTTTTCTTGATGTATATATTTATCTACTTCCTGGTTGACTTCGACGCCGGCCTGCTGCTGCGGGGCGCAGTGGGAGACTGCCAGGCATGTCGTGATGGACTGCCCACGGCTGCAACGCGCACGCCGCAGCCTTTTCGCTGCGGCCTCCACTACTGACTACCAGGTGATGATCTCACGCCCGCGGCCCGCGGCCCGCGGCCCGCGGCCCGCCGCCGCCCTTACAGCGTGAATCCTACGCCACAGTGTTCTTCCCCAGTTCTTCTGGGCTCAGGAGCAGCTGGCAGCTGGCTACTAGTCAGCCACCCCCCATGTTCTACAGTGACTCGATAGGATAGCGCTAGCAAGGCGCTGCAGGGAGAGATTTTTCACCCCTAGGGTTTTTCCTAGCCTGTTTTCATAGTGGACCCAGCATAGCCTAGATACACTAGTGCTAGAATGGTGTAGGAATACAATCAATCAATCAATCAATCAATCCTGGTTGACCTGTGGATTTACGAAGATTTTTCACAGTGGGTCTTAGGCGGCTTCTATGCCTATGTGCTACTGATGGTCGTGGAGCTGCTGGTATGGTTGGATGGTATTGGCACTACCGTTGTTTTCTAGTCGAGTCACTAGCGGAATTGCAACAATGCCGATTGCAAGATCTCGGTAGGAATACAGCGAGGAGATTCCACAAACTGAAGTAAACTCTACCTCTGTGCGGAATTTCTGTTTCTTCTACTTCTACCACCTCTGACTTCAACCAATTTGGTCGCCTACCTCTGATCCACCTTTGTCATACTTTCTTGTTGTTTGGTTACTAGCAGCAAGAGCTCAAGGGGCTTTTCACTATCAAAGGGTTGGAACTGGTATCAAATCCCTCGCCACCAAAAAAAAAAAAAACGTACCGTATAGCTTCACTTCCCCACGCCGGCTTGCGGCTGTGGAGCGCAGTGGGAGACAGCCCGAGCACGTGGCTGTAGACTGCCCCCGCCTCCTACGGGTACGCCGCAGTCTATACCGTACTCAGCTGCATCCACTACTGACCGTGATGATATCACAACCGCGGCGCGCCGCCGCCCTCACGTCGTGGATCCTTCGCCACGGTGTTCTTCCCAGTTCTTCTGCGCTCAGGAGCAGCTGGAAGCTGGGTATAGCCACCACTCTATGTTCTACGGTGGCTCGGCAGGGTAGCGCTGGTGAGGCGCTGCAGGGACAGGTTTTCTTACTCTTTTCAGTTCTCCTAGCCTAGCTCTATAGATGAACCCTCCATGGCCTGGTTTGCACTGGTGCTAGAATGGTGTAGGAATTCAATCAACCAATCGATCAACTACATCAGTACAAATCCTGCTGGTGAGCTAAGGTGGTTTCTTCCAAGTTCCATCAAAGATATACGTACAACAACAAAATCCTCAAGACCTCTCACTATCTATTACCGTACCGGTAACATAATCGTCGTGTGTTCGACGATAATTGACATGCGATTACGGAACCTCGGCGAGAACAGCCAAAGGAAACCAACCATGGCAGGTTCTTTCATGGATCTCAGACCTAACTCATTAGGGCCTGGACATCTTGGACCTCGCTACATACATATGTACTACCTCGTACGTACAGTACAGCGTTCCAACAACAGGTGTGCTTACGGCCTTACGGCAATCCAGCCTGAAGCAAAACAACAGCCGAAGGCGACTGTCTTATTTTCGGGGCTGGTGACCGCCGTGGCGGCCAATAAGAGGCCTGGATTGTACTGGTAGCTTTACGGTACTCGGCCGTGAACACTCGCATGCACAAGGAAACATCGTCACTTTACCCGATAGGGCAACATTTCCGCAGCTGGGTGTGGCGGACCAGGCATATACGAGTACGTACACCAACCGTACCGAGTCACCGCTCGATTCCGACGACACCGTCCTGTGGGCTTACCAGTGCCCGAGACCAACGAGCTGGCCGTTCCAGTGCTACAGTACGTACGGCTACAATGATGCTCAGACGGCGCGAAGAGGGATTGACGAGCGGCGGACCGACCCCGCCTAGCGTCCGTCGTCAAGGCCTCCATCAGCATCGGACGTGGAGACTGGCTGGTGACATAAGCAAGCTCGATAGCTCTTCGCTTTGGAGACGACGGTCCTGTTTCGCAGCCGCACATGGCACGTCAAATCCAACAACGGACCAGACATGTTATTGAACCGAGCAATGCATGGAATACCTCTGCAGGGCCGCGCTACCGTCACATCGGTACGTACGAGGTGGGTGACGGATATAACGTTACAAGAGTACAGGCAAGAGTTGGTTGCAGAGCCGCATTGTCAGAATTCTCGAGACATCTACCGTAAATTTTGCATGGTTGAGCTAGGGCCTCAGTATTTGGACATTGTCGCTGATTTCTCAGCTTACTAAGAGTACCTATGTACTGCCGTAACATCATATCCGTCGCCCACCTCGTACTACGTATCGTCCCGGCGGGGCGGAGAAGACTTGTCCGTGCCGAGCTCGCTAGCCGCCGGCGTTGACTGACGTTGATTGGCTTGGACAGCGAACGATGTACAACGGTCCAGTTGGACGAACCAACAGCCGTCTACTTCCGTACTGTAGCCGATCCATCAGTCGGGAGCCCCTTCAGCCTCATCCAGGACCTGCGAGTACTCGTACGTACGATACGTGCTTCCGTCCGTACGTACATACGTACCGTACCGTAGGAGGGTCAGAGCCGAGGACTCAGCTGTCGGACGACATCAATCGCGCACCGGTGGACCGATATGGACGCGGGGCTGACAGCAACCATCACGGCGCCGGTGCAGGAAGGACCTGACCGCTGGATCTGACCGTGGCCAGTCAGGATTCTTTCCGCCTCTAGCTCGTCCCCGAGCTAGAGGGACGAGGCATCCTTGCCCTCTGATTGTCTGGTCCATGTTCGGCCGTTACGTTTGAGAGTCGGCCTCGGACCGACAGGTTCATTCGACAACGCGCTTGGATGTCTCCTGCTGCCCGATGATGGCAGACTCATCATCTTGTTTCCATCTTCCGCGACCGCCGTATATTCCGTCGTTCCTGGGAAGGCCTACCGTCGTCCGTACAGGACCGCCATCAGAGCGCCCGAACTCCGTTCCGTGGCAGCTCCATGGAACGTCTACAGCTCTCGCCAGTGTCCCGTCGTCGGGCGCCCGGGGGGACCCTCGTCTCAACAGCACCGACGCATGAGCTTGCCGCGCTGGTGTCTTTGCGCCACCCCTGCAACCTCGGCGCCCATGTGATCGCTGCTGATCCTCCTTGGCCGCCGCCACCGACCAAGCTAGCGCCCGACGCCGGCTTCCTTTCGAGAGAAACACTACCGGGCCATGGCATGGGGCTAGGGTGCTGCGGGGGTGGGGCATCGGAGAGACCTGCAGAGGCTCGCCGGCAACCCATTGGCAACCCGCCGCGGCTGCGACCGCTCGAGCACTGTTACGCTCTCGATTCCCGTGGCGTCATATAATTGACCTTGCATCCCGTCACCCCCAGCAGCACGAGGAGCGTCAGCCGTTGCTGGTCGCACAAGATCTCTCGCTCGCTCCCTCGCTCGGTTCACCTCGCCTGCGGCTTGCTGCCCGAAGACCAGGTGGTGCCGGGCGCAAGGCGACCCCTATAAAGCCAACCAACATCCGTTCCTCCGCCGGTCGCTCACGGCGTTCAGGACCTGGAGGCTCCATCCCTCGACCCGCACGCCGCCGGAGTCTGACCTCCGTGAACATGTCCAAACCCGAATACGACTCGGCTGCCGTCAGGCTCGACAGTCCTTCGCACGGCGAGAGCCCCAGCAGAGCGGCCAAGCCCGGCGTCGGCACCCGGATCAAGGCCTTCCTTCGCCGATGGTGGTGGCTCCTCTTGATCATCTTCGTCTGTCTCGTTCTGATCATCGTCCTGCCAATGTCAGCATGGCCCTGTCTCTACGCCGTCGCTGTCTCGAGCAGCGGCGCGAGCTGTCGGATGCAGACCTGAATTGACCCTCTGCAGCATCTTCGTCGGCGCGCCTCGCAAAGCCCAGCGAGAAGTGAACGAGTCGTACCTGGAGGTCCGCTCCGTCGTCCTGTCGGATCCGAGCTCGAACTCTCTCCATCTGCGGCAGGACGAGATCTTGCACAGCGACAGCGGTCGCCATCCCCATCTCGATGCGTTCAACGCCTCGCTCTTCCTCGAGAGCTCCTTGCCCGACATCAGGCCCTTTGGCTACGTCACCGTGCCGGCCGTGCACTCGACGGGAGCCGTTCCGGTCATCGTCGACCAGGACGTCGACATTGTCGACATGGAGCAGTTCACGCGCTTCAGCAAGACCATCCTCGGCGCCCGGGAGTTCCGGCTGGCCATCCGGGGCCGGACCGGCCTGAAGCAGACTGGCCTGCCGAAGATGACGGTCGACTACAACGAGGTCGTCACTCTGAAAGGTCCGGCGCAGAGGGCGAGGCCAAGGCGTGTCGGAGGTTCGATCGCTGACGGCAGCCTACAGGCCTCGATCGCCTCCAGGGCTTCGACGTGACCGAGTTCCGCGTCTTGCTCGAGCCCGAAGAGGACGGCGCGAACATGGTGGGGGAGGTGTCCATCCCGAACCCGTCGGTGCTGACCATCGAGCTGGTACGACGGATCTGTTCTCCTTTGCCGAACGTGTCCCGGACATCGTGCTGACGGAGAGGGGCAACGCATAGGGCAACGTCACCGCGAATCTCTTGGTCGAAGGCGACCTCATCGGGACCGCCCTTCTGCCCGAGCTCACGCTGCGACCGGGTGGCACGGTCTCGGACATGCGAGCGACGACGACGAACCAAGCCCTGGTGCTGCAGAAGCTGGCCGACTATCCGGACGGCCTGCTGCCCGTCGACATTGTCGGCAACAGCAGCGTCTACAACGGCCAACACCTGACCTACTACGAGGAGGCGCTCCGGGGCAACACGGTGTCGATCAAGCTCAACGTCGCAAGCGGCCTCGGGGGGTGAATTTCTCCGGCTACAATGGGGGTTCCTTTCCGGTGGCGGGCCACCGATCATGCACGACGGACGACTGATGGCGTTCCGGGGGCGATCTCCATCTCACTTGTACATATCGCCTTTGTAAAGGGGAAATGTAGAGAGACGCTAACAAGCGCGCGCGCACACACACGCGCGCGCACACACACACACACACACACACGCGCGCGCGCACACACACACACACACACACACACACACACACACGCGCGCACACACGCACACACACACACACACGCACACACACACACACACACACTGACTCGTCTGTGTGGCGAAAGAAGAGGGGAAACCCAGTTATTCCATATCCTAGGCGAGCCTCCTTCCTTCTTTGGCTTTCTAATCCGCACTATTCGCAACGCACGATTTGTATGTAGTGCGACTTGTCAGTCAGCCCACGAAAGCCATGACAGTACTGTAAGATACCCCTGTCCTCGATCGAGTCGGTTGTGTAAGCATTATCTTTCTAATCGTAACAGTGGATGAGGCACGATTCCTCGAAGATCTAGCCTAGCCTCCAATCCATCGCCGTCATCGTCGCCACTATCCAGACGTGAACCCCTGGGGTAAACTTAGAGACCCGTGGGACACTACCGACATGCACAGCTTACTAACCGTGCCATCTTGCTTATCAACTGCCCTCCGGCATGCCGGCAAAACATCGGTCCGAGATGGCAGCCGAAGATCCGAGCCCCGCGGTGGGGCAGCAGGCGCCATCCGCGTCTTCCCCGCGTTGGATGGAGAAGGCGATGACATATATATCGGGCATCTCAACCGTCGAGGACCAAGTCATTCTGTAGACCATCCAGGAACGCATCCGTTAAATCAACCGAAAGAAGTTCGCCGCCGCACAGCATCAGTAGCTTCGTCCAATCTCTACCGGAACGGCAAAACAGAATGTCGGACAAGAAGATCGTCGTCGTCTTTGGCGCCACCGGCATCCAGGGCGGATCTGTCGTCAAGGCCCTCCTCAACGACCCGGAGACGGCGGCCAAGTTCCACATCCGCGGCATCACCCGCGACCCCTCCAAACCCAACGCGAAGGCGCTCGCCGAGAAGGGTGTCGAATGCGTCAAGGTTTGCGCCCTGGACGGCGGGGCAGGGCGACGCTCGGAGCTGTGATCAGGGGCTGACGTCAATCCGGCACCGCCAGGGGGACTTGGACTCGAAAGATTCGCTGCGCGAGGCCTTCAAGGACGCCTATGCCGCCTACGCCGTCACCAACTACTGGGAGAGCATGAGCGCCGACAAGGAGGTTCAGCAGGGCAAGAACGTCGTGGACGCGGCCAAGGTAACCATGAAAACGCCGCCTCGGGATTCAGCTGGTCGCGAGAGGAACGAGGCTGACGTCCCGCATAGGAGAGTGGTGTTCAGCATCTCGTCTTCAGCACCTTGATGAATGTGACCGAGAGTGCGTCGTGTGTTCTTCCTCTCCTCCTCTCCGGAGATCCGCTGACGTGGGCGCGCCCTAGTCACGAACGGGAAGCTGCCGCACGTCTACCACTTCGACTCGAAGGCGGAGATTGAGAAGTACATGCGGTCGACGGGGATCGGCTTCACGGCGTTCATGCCGGGGTTCTACATGAGCAACTTCCCGACGATGATCATCGTGCCGAACCCGGAGTCGGACAACAAGGACGAGCTGCTCTTCGTCTTCCCCGTGCCCAGCCACAGCAGCAAAATGCCGCTCTTCGACGCCGACGCCGACACGGGCAAGTACGTCAAGGCCATCCTCAAGAAGCCCGAGCAGACGCTCGGCAAGCGCGTCCTCGCCGCCACGGACTACTACACGCCCGACCAGATGCTCGACACCTTCCGTCAGGTCAAGCCCAAGGCCGGCAAGCTCATCCGCTTCGCTCAGATCTCGCCCGACCAGTACAAGCAGGGCGCCATGAGCAAGGGCATGCCCGAGTTCGCGGCCGAGGAGCTGCTCGAGAACTTTCAGCTGCTCGACGCCGAAGGCTACTATGGAGGAGCAGATCTCGGCGAGAGTCTTGCAGTGAGTCGAATTCTTCTTCATCCCTTTGCAGTCTTTGTTTCTTTCTCTGCACCTCTATATCTACTCCCTCCCATTTTTCCCAACTGAGCCCCCTCCCCCTCTTTTTTTTTTCTTTTTCTTTCTTTCCGTCCCAAGGAATTCAATTCGCATGCTAATCAACAATCCCACACACAGCTCCTCGACGAGAAACCTACAACGTGGAAGGAATACGTCGAGCGTTGTCCGCAGTGGGCCCACCTCGACTGAGAGGCCAAGCAACATCTTCCCCCCCCCCCCCCCCCCCCCTTTATGCTCGATTGGAATCGGGTGTTTTCCCCTTTTTTCCGGAAGGACGCCACGAGACGACAATTGACACGCAATGAAGAAGTGAAAATGGATGGAATGAAGATTGTGTGGGGGGGGGGGGGGGAATGAAAGAATGGAAAGAATGAAAGGGAGCAGGAAAATATAGGCAAATCGAGACTAGGAAATACAGAGAAGATGGAAAGAACGAAAAATGGAAACAAACTTAAGAGAGGTCGATTGTGATTTTGGAATGAGGACTTCCGTACTTCCCTAATTCCCTAATCTATGCTGCCATCCTTCGCGCTTTGTACAGAGCCATAGTACAATTACGATACGTACCGTACTGTACGTACTAGCCCAGCTCTCCCCACCCTTCTTCCCCCCTTCCCCACTTCTCTCACAAAAACATAGACACGAGCACACAAAACACGCAAAAGTCAGCACATCCACCAACTAACCACAAAAGTCTCCCTCTCCTCGACCAAGGAAGAAAAAAAAAAAAGGAGTCCCGGCCGAGGAAGAGAGAGACACGAGACGAGGTTTAGATGACGAACACAGCAGATGATGTAGACGGAGAGATGCTTGCGCGTCATACGGAGGATTTTGAAAAAGTTGTTGCGTCTTCGAGTTTTTTTCACTCATGCAGACAAGAAAGTCGGAGTTAAAAAGGAAGGCTTGGTAATCTTTCGCGCTGGCCTGCTGTTACATCCCTTTTTTTTTTGATTTTCTGGGGCCCGGGGGGAAAGGGAGGGGAGAGGGATAGGCTATCGGCGAGCAAGGAAAGAGGTTGGGACTTACCGTAAGACCAAACGGACGCACGTCCTTTGAACATGTTTCAGGCTCATAGAGAAGTGGGCTCGCGTCAACTGTGGAACTTGGAGCCGCAAATCTCAGTCCATTGATTCCCGGAGATGACTGTATCTAGAGAATCTAATCGAACAACCCCCCGAAGCCTGCGAAGAGTCAGCAAAACCTCGCCGTTGATCCACAAACAGAAGAACTCACCCTCGTCCTCGCTCTCCTCCTTCTCTTCTTCCTTCTCTTCCGCCTTGGCGTCCTCCTTCTTGCCCTCCGAAGCTACCGGGGCCGCGGCAGCAAACTTCTCGGGGTTGGCAATCCGCTCCTTGAGCTCCTCCACCTCGGGCCACGTGTAGTCCGTCTCGATGGCCACGGCGAGAACCTTCTTGTACCCGTTCACGAGCGAGTGGACGACCGATGGCAGCGTCGGGTAGTTCACCGCCAACGAAATCGACGCGATCGTCCTGACGGCCGAGCCAAGAGCAGCCAGGAGCTGAGTTTCTCCAATGTCCAACACGCTCGGCGGGAAGATCTGGCCATCGTCGTAGATCTGCGAGACGCCCATGCCGTACGTGAATGGAGAGATGTTCAGCATGTTCAGGAGAGTCGCCTCGGAAGCTCCGACCTTGGCTCCCGACTCGATGAGCTTCAGTTCCGTCGTGATTTCGATGGTGCCACGAGCGATCTTGGTCGGAACACCAAGAGCCTGGAAGAAGGACGTCTTGCCAGGCTCCATGCCCGTGTTCCCGGCGGGAACAAAGACCTGAAGACGTTTTAGCTAGCGCGCCAAGAGTCGAAGGGGCTTCATTCCATGCAGGCATAGACTGACATCGAGAGGGGCAACAGCACCAGCCCGAGCTGGAGCGGCCACTTTGTTGATCAGGATCTTGTCCCGGATGTCCTTCAGCTCGCCGTTGGTGAAGACGAAGCCCACGTTGCCTGTCCAGATTCAGAAACCGTTGATATATGTGTGGGAGAGGGTATACCTTTTACGTGTGGCAGTAGCCGTTCCCACTGGGGGAAATCAGCAATGAAGCCTTTGATAGCGCGGCGGACCTGAGACAACGGTGAGCAACAGTCCACAATGCTTGCTCTCGAGCTCGACTGCTTCGCAAGCGGGGCGAGGGGCACGTTGCCTCCAATTGGCGCGAGTGCATACCATAGTATTCTTTCCCATCAACACTACGCCCTGACCTCGCAGACTCCCTCGAATCTCGTGCATCTGCTGGGAGCTGACATTGTCGACCGTGACGATGAAGATCGACTTGAACTCCTTCAGCAGCCTTTCGAGCTTGTCGAAATAGGCTGCCTTGTTCTCCGACTTGCCCCCCATGACTTCTTGGATGTGAAGTTAGGATGTTTAAGGGCAGGTGGTTCGCGTTGAGGTTGATGGGTATGTCTGCCTCAAGTCGAAATGGTTGGTGGTTTTGTGGGGTTCGGAATTTCTGACTGTCATAGGGCACGGTGGCGGATTAATGTCCTGCCGGAGCCGGCAGACGCCCACACACTGGTACCCTCGTACACTGACGTACGTACTTCCGTGCAGGCTCTTCGACACCTACGTTGCGTACGAGTATTCCCTCTGTGGCGTGGTAACCAGACGTGCCAGACAACCAAGCAGCACCTGCTTTGCATTGACTCTACCTACTTTCGAATACTTCATCTCCATATTGAGAAGAACTAGACCAACCAAACTAGGTGTTGTAGACATCAATGGAACACCGTAGATGATGAGTTTGGGCCAAAGCCATTTGGCGCTTATACTCGCCTGTATCGTTCATCCTTTCCAACACGTCCCTACACCAACCTGTCCCATAGCCATCAACAATGCGGCATCCGTTTCAGCGCATTCTCGCCCCTGCTACACGGCAAAACAAGTTCCTCCTAGCTGCAGCCGGTCCGAATCTCTACGCCTACAGACTGACAGACGGTTCGCTAGCGTCATCTTGGACCAATCGATCCACCCGTCAGCCAGATGGAGCACCCAGCAAGAGACGAAAGCTTTCACCAAGTGCACTTGACGGACGGTCGTCTGACGAGAGGACGAAAGATCAGTCCAATGCTCCCTCATTCGTCAGGCTGGCAACGAGCCGGAGTGGAGATCACGTGGCATCCATCACCGGAGAGGACAAGTGCGTGCGAGTGTTCAGCTTGAACCACGATGGCCAACTCGGGTTGCTCAACGAGAGGTCAGCTCTTTCGCAAGGACTTCCATCGGCCTTCACTAAGTCTGTTTAGATACATGCCCAAACGCCCTTGCGCAATCGCAATTACTCCTGACGACGCACATATCATCTGTGGGGACAAGTTTGGCGATGTCTATGCCCTGCCCCTTGTTCCGAAATCTGGGTCCCTGGCACTGGACCAACCCATGACACCGCAACCTGAAGCACCTGACCCATCTTCTATTGTCGAGGCGCAAGAGCCATTGGTCGCCGCAACCACAGTGCACTTGATGCGTAACAAGCGTGCGCGTGAGCAGCAGCTGCAGTCCGCTAGCAAGATGCCCAAACAGAAGGATTCCGAGTCTCCTGGACAGCTACTTCTCGGACATGTCTCTATGCTTACTGATATTCTTCTCGCATCCCTCGAGCACGTGTCGGAGACAGGCTCGAAGACCCATCACTACATCATAACATGTGATCGCGATGAGCACATTCGAGTCTCCCGAGGCTTGCCACAGACACATGTCATTGAGAGCTACTGCTTAGGCCACAAGGAGTTTGTCACCAAGCTGCTCGTTCCGGAGCTATATCCTGAGATTCTTATTTCCGGTGGTGGCGAAAAGGTTCTCTATCTCTGGCACTGGGCGACAGGGGCTTTTCTCAAGACAGCTGATATCTCAGAGGTTCTTATGGACTTTGTCAAGTCTAACCCAGGCCTCGAGGAGCGAAATGTCACTGCCATATCTCCCAACAGAGATGGGCCAGCTGAACAAGCTCGTCCAGAGAACGAAGAGGAGGACGCTTCCAATAAAGGAGGCAACTCCTACACGTCTGACAACAGCTCTGATCATGTGTCTGCCGCCAGTGAAGATGGGTCCGGGCGTCCTGTATGCGGGATCTGGGATCTGACCGCCTCGTCTTCAAGTGAAGGGCAGACAGTGAAGAGCTGTAGGATAATCGTTGCGCTTGAAGGGTGAGTGCCTCGATTATGCTTGCGCTATCATGCTGATACCTGTCTTAGAGTCCCAGCGCTGTTCGACCTTTGTTTGGCTTCGGATGGCAGCCTGAAGCATGAAAATACTCTGAAGTTGGCAGGAAACGTCCTGGATGCCACCACCTTCAAAGATGAGACGAGCCTGATCGTCTCCATTGACAACGTCCATCAACCATTCTCAACGACTGCTGTCCGGGTACCAGAAGTGGAGCACGAACCGTTACTGCAATGTTTCACCCTCGAAACGACGGGCTCGAATATGGAGTGGAGGGAGATGCATGACTTCAAGCACGTTGACCGTGTGAGCATGCATGGTAGCTTTGAAGTCACCCAAGCGAAGTCTAGCCGTCTAGGAGATGCACTCTACGCGCTCGAGAATATCAGGAAACGAGAAATGGAATAGAATTTGAATCGAGCAGAGATCGTTCTGGAGGAAAGGGCGCAATGTTCCACCCTGACCTGTCTAGAAAGTACTCTCGTCAAGCAAACCGTAGCGCAAGAGTACCTGTAAAACTGGAGATTACAACTTTCCGTTTTAGAGCCTCACTTCCCCCAAGAGCAGGCTTCAGATTGAACCGCGATCTTGGACCCTTCGGGTAGCATCTTGAATCGATTTCAGTCTGGTCAGAAGCCTCTGAAAAATCCATTACTACAACTGGCCGCCATCCATTCCATACCACCCAGGATGAGTAGCGACTTCCGCCCCCTGGAAAATGACCTGCTGCTTCGAGCAGCCAGAGGTATTTCAACTCGGCCACTCTTGGAGACGACTTGGTCTTGACGGCCAGGGTAGGGGAGAGGGTAGAGCGAGCTCCAGCATGGGTCATGCGCCAAGGTGCGTCACAACCCCGTCCCCCTCTTATCGAAGTCCCGCCAACTGACGCAAGTCACAGCTGGACGCTATCTCCCGGAGTACCATGAGGTCAAGCAGAACCGGGATTTCTTCGAGTGCTGCCGCACGCCGGAGATCGCGTGCGCGCTGACGTTGCAGCCCGTCGCTCGATATGCCGGGTCCATCGACGCCGCCATCATCTTCTCGGACATCCTCGTCATCCCGCAGGCGATGGGGATGACGGTGGAGATGGTCGACAAGAAAGGACCGCATTTCCCGCGCCCGCTGGTCTCGCCGGACGACGGCCAGTACGAGGAGGTCCTGCGCCGGGACGTCGACGCCAAGAGGGAGCTCGACTACGTCTACCGCGCCATCACCCTCACGCGGCAGAGGCTCGAGGGCAGAGTGCCGCTGATCGGCTTCTGCGGCGCGCCCTGGACGCTACTGAGCTACATGGTCGAAGGCGGCGGCAGCAAGCTGTTCGTCCAGGTAAAGACGTGGATCTACCGATACCCGGAGCAGAGCAAGACGTTGCTGCAGAAGATCGCCGACATCTGCGTCGACTATCTGGCCTTGCAGGTCGAGGCAGGCGCTCAGGTGGGCCTTCCCGCGCGACCCCCTCCGAGCCACCCAGCAGAGGCCCCCTCCAGCGCACCGATGCTCACACCGGGGTTCGGGACAACAGTTGGTGCAAGTCTTCGACTCGTGGGCGGCCGAGTTGTCTCCCGTCTCGTTTCGGGAATTCTCGCTGCCGTATCTACGCCACATCTCCGAGCATCTGCCTCGACGGCTGCAGGAGATGGGACGGCCGCGCGTGCCGATGACGGTCTTCGCCAAGGGGGCGTGGTACGCGCTGGACGCGCTCTGCGACGCAGGGTACGATGTCGTCGGGCTCGACTGGCTGCAGGACCCAGCCGAGGCCGTGCGCATCGCCCGCGGCCGCGTCGTGCTCCAGGGAAACGCAGACCCCGGGGTGCTCTACGGCGGGAAAGAAGCCATCTCCAGAGCGGTGAGGGACATGGTCAGCGGCTTTGGCGGCGGCAAGCAGGGCTGGATCGCGAACCTGGGTCACGGTAGGGCGAACACATCTCTCACATCACCCATGCCACCTCTGGGAAATCAACCCTTCCAGAAAAAAGTTGCTGATGCCAATAACAATATGTCAGGTGTCACCCCTGGCGTCGACCCCGATGATCTAGCCTTCTTCTTCACTGAAATCAAGCGTCTCACTGGCAGCAGCGGAAGCGGCGGCAACAGCAGATAGGAAAAGTTGTTGCGGGAAACTACAAGCAATGTCTATCCACGTCCGTTGCGCATTCGTGTCTTTTTTTTTTTTGTTTCAAACTACGTTACGTTGACCTGGGAAGGTCAACGAACTGGAACCATAGCAGACACCATTTTTTTTTTTAAAAAAAAAATGGACCAGTGATCTCTGATAGAATGACCTTCGTGTCGACAGCCCCTTCAACGGAGAGAAACAGTCATGGGATTAGTCGAGGATAATATGCTGCGCCTTAGATATGTCCTCGTCGACGCTTGAGCATAGCGCCGAGGCTTAAATTTCTCTCAAAAGCAAGATGGATTGAAACTGAGACGCGTCTGCTCCAAGACAACTAACGCGGCCTGAACAACAGTCTGCCGCTGTTGCCCCTAAACAAGGGCCGCGGGGCCATCCGATCTCGAGCGTCTTGGTTTTTGTTGATGCCGCTACCAATTCCATAAGCTTTGAACAAGCCCCGCGAGATCTGGTTCAAAGAGTCGCCCCAAGGATCTTTGTCCCCCCTTGCCCTCTCCCGCTCTTGATCGGTAGGCCCGTCCGGGTCGACGGCGCGTACGATGCCCCTGCCGGTCCAGATACGCTGTTCGTGGTCTATTTCGTCCGGGGTCTTTGGTGGTTTGGCGATTCGGTGAATCGGAATTGGGAGGCTCGCTCCGTTCGTAGTGACGATTATCTTGGCGTACTTGAAGCAATTCTCTTCGACCGCCTTCCACTCCTGTGCTGTGGCATCGTCGGACAATTCTTGCGCTTCCGAGGGAGACAAAGAGTCCTGTTCACACGTTGGCCCATCTTTCCCACGGACAGTATTCCCGACTCGCCTGCAACTCGAGAACGGTTTGGCAGACGGAGGCTATGCGCGTTCTCGGCTTACCGGAAACCAATCTGCCTGTAGGCAGGAGAGATACGCTCCATTGACACCTGTGATGAGAAACTGAAGGGATATTTCCCCTCCGATCAAATCTCTCAATGCCGCTCTGTGAACGAGGTTCTGTCGAGGCCTTGGCTTACGCAGCGGGATGCTCTCGCACAGAGCTCCGCTGACATAGATCAGCACGCTGAGTATGAAGATCAGAGAACAATGCATGATCCAGGCTTGGCGAGTGGTTGAGGACTGATGTAATCGCTATAGCCCGTGAGAGCGTAGACTATATCCAGTACGACCACGGTTGATTCCTGGATTCTCTCTGCTAGCGGGATCTGTCTGTTGGCTGTGGCCGACGCTGCATGGATCAATGGCAGGTCGAGCTTGCGTTAAGAACCACAAGAAGGCGGAATGTCATCGCCTTCTTGTTCATCCGAGGGATCGCGGATGTCGATAAGAGGGCGTGGAGGGAACTCGTCTCGAGCTCCAACCTCCGTATAGCTCACATTGAGCCATTGTCCGACAGTGCATGTACTCCGTACGGAGGTACTGTACGAGGTATATTTCTTCCGAATAAGAGAGTCATAGTAGCTCTCTTGTATCCGTCACACATACGTACGGAAGTGTCACCAGAGCAACAGCCACTGGCAACCATAAGGAGTGGAAATACGACCAGCGTAGGGAAGTAGCTCCCTGGCGCTGAACTCCGTGACCTGAGCGCTGCGCGCCGCAGAAGTTTCTAAGCAAGTGGACCCGTCGATACGAAGTTCTTGAGCAGCGAACAGTACCCGCACATCTGGTGTCGTATCCAAAAGCATGCCAAGTTTCTGTGTACGGAAGTACTTCCGTACAAAGATACCCATGTACGTACGAACGTACGTACTTGAGTGCAGCCTGGTACACATGGAGGTAGACTTCAAGCCACGGAAAAGGTTCTGAGACTGTCGATGGTGAAGCCAGTCGGTCCAAACTGAGCTGGTTAATCGCGCGCCGAAGGCCGTGTTGTTTACGTACTGTAGCGGCTGACGATGCCTACGAGGAATCATCATCAAGAGTATTTGCGCGACGTTGATGTAGAGAGCTGACTCAGCTGTAGTACTCTGGGGCGACCGCCACGTGCGTGCGTACCAGGTACTTTCCATCTCTGGAGATACATGCCAAGATGAAACGTATTGAATACATATCATGTGCCATTTTCCACCATCGACGACCAGCTTCTGTAAGCTTCCAGCCCTTTCCAATAACGGTGGCGTGGGGGTACGTAGGTACTTTGGCAGGGATGGAATAGTACCTTAGTCATCAACATGGCGGCTTATCACGCCGGCTGTGATTTTTAGGCGGAAGGAGGAGCAGAAGGCTGAAATTTCGTTGCCAAATTCATCGACTGCTCTTTAATCCTTCCCACCTCACTTGGTCACATCTTCCGTCTTGTCGACTTTTCTCTGCACCGACACTCACTCTTCTCGGCATCTGTGACAGCTGTCGTAGTATCACGCAAAGAGTTCATCACCCTGTCAACGCAGCACTCAGCTTCCAACCTGCTGATCGAATAGATCTCTCTTGGTGTTTGACAGCGGTTGGTACAACATCTTTGTTGATTCCTCGAGGACCGCTGATCCCTCTACAGTTATTGAAAGCTTGGCTGATGTTATTGATCGTTCAGCTTGCAGTACACTCAGTCCAGCCTATCGTGTAGTGAGCTCTAGCTGCCTAGGAACCCCTTTCACCCACGTCCACGTACAGAGGCACTCAACTCTAGACAATCCGGCTGCGTCTCTCGGCGCTCGTGTTCCAGTTGTCGCGGCAGCCGTCTGATCGGCCTATCATCACCTGTTGATGAGGATGGTTAAAGATAGTCGTCTTTACGATACCCTAGGGGTTAGTTTTGACTGAAGGCGTGCGGAAACTTGACGCTCGTGACGCTGATGTCAGCGCAGGTTTCCCCGGACGCCAGCGATGCGGATCTCAGGTCGGCGTACAAAAAGGGCGCCCTAAAACATCACCCTGGTATACTGACCCCCTTCGACCGTGGGCTCTTCAACTGCTAACCTGGTAACCCGTACAGACAAGAATGCCCACAACCCAGCCGCAGCGGAGAAATTCAAGGAAATTTCACACGCCTACGAGATCCTCTCCGACCAGCACAAACGACAATTGTACGACCAGTATGGCGAGGAAGGCCTCGACCAGGGTGGAATGGGTGGCGGCATGTCCGCCGAGGACCTCTTCTCGCAGTTCTTCGGCGGCGGTGGCTTCGGCGGATTCTTCGGCGGAGGAATGCGCGATACCGGCCCGAAGAAAGCCAGGACCATCCAACACGTCCACAACGTGTCGTTGGAAGACATGTACCGGGGGAAGACGTCCAAACTGGCGCTGCAGAAGTCGATCATCTGTTCCAAGTGCGACGGCCGCGGCGGCAAGGAGGGCGCCGTCAAGCGCTGTCCCGGCTGCGACGGTCAGGGCATGAAGACGATGATGCGGCAGATGGGCCCGATGATACAACGCTTCCAGACCGTATGTCCGGAATGTCAGGGCGAAGGCGAGATCATCCGAGATAAGGATCGTTGCAAGCAATGCATCGGCAAGAAAACCGTGGTCGACCGGAAGATCCTGCACGTGCATGTCGATCGGGGTGTCCGGAGCGGGACCAAGATTCCCTTCGCCGGCGAGGGCGACCAGATGCCGGGCATGCTCCCGGGGGATGTCGTGTTCGAGATCCAGCAGAAGCCGCATCAGCGATTCGAGCGCAAAGGGGACGATCTGGTCTACCACGCCAAGGTCGATCTCGTCACTGCCCTTGCCGGCGGCGAGCTTCACATCGAGCATCTCGACGAGCGGTGGTTGCGCATCCCGCTGACCTACGGACATATCATCAAGACGGGTGCGTATTGACCTCCCCTTCCCTCGAAGATCGGCTCCGGGCCTCGTTCTGACCGATGCATCATCATCGTCGACCGAACAGGTGAAGTCAGTATGATCCCCAATCAAGGCATGCCTTCGTACCGCCATCACGACTACGGCAATCTCTACATCGAGTTCGAGGTGGTCATGCCGACCATGAACGAATTCGTCGAAGACGGCCGGCTCGACAAGGTGCCGCAACTCCTGGACATCCTGCCTCGTCCACGTCACTTGAACACCCCGCCGGCCGACGCGATCAAGGAGGACTTTGAGCTGCGCGTGCTCGACCCGACACAGCAGACGAGGGCTCAAGGTTCGTTGATGGGTGGCATGGACGAGGACGACGCTCATCAGGGGGCCGAGAGGGTGCAGTGTGCTTCGCAATGATGGGGTGGTGGCGAGATGATCACGGCCACGGGTGAAGACGACACGAACACAGGGAGCTCGGTGTAATGAGGATTGAGGGTTTCGGGACCAACCGTTCGTCCCCGTCGGAGACACCGTTCTCGCATCGAAGGACCGTTGGCGGTATGGCCGTCATTTGGCGTGGCGGCTACCCTTCGGATGTGTTCGGGTGTCGAATGATGGATCTCGGGACGTCTCGGACGCCTTAATATCTCATTGCCCTTGATTCGATGAACTGATGCGCTCTGTAAAGTGGGACAGAAGTACTTTTCGTGGGTTTCTCCATTCCCTATAGCGCTACTAGAAGATTCCTATCGAGTCGGGGAAAGCGGTTGCATGGCTAGAGATCTCAGGGATGGACGGCCGACGAATGGTCATCGGCGATGTAAACGGCGAGATGGCAATACCCGTGCCAGCCCCGTCCCACCAGCGCGAGGCTGTTGTCAGTGCAAGGTACGAGGGTACCGTGGCAGCTCAGTATCACGTGATTCGACCCGGATCAACGCGACCACCAACCAAGCCTTTTCTGCACATGCTCCCCTCAAGGGCGAGGATCGCCGATGCGGAGATTACGCCGGCTGAGCTTGCTGCCTGCCTGGCGTCCTGAAAATAGACCAAGACCATGCGCCAGACAGATTTCAACCATAGGTTTTCAGGGGCGGGGACCTTCTCGGCCATGGCCGACGCGACGTAGACCCGTGCCAGCTGCGACGGCTTCGGGTCCGCAGGTATGGCGGCGAGGAAAGAAGCGGAGCCAGAGAATCAGCATCTCCGAGCTACCACAAGGTGTGATCACCTCGGAGCTGCCGGAGCTGCAGGAGCTTCCGAAGGAGGAGCCGGCTTATCCGACCGTGGTGCAGCAAGCTCGGAAGAACATGAACACATTCGAGCATTGCGTTCTGCTAACCCGCGTGGGGAATTTCTACGAGGTACCTGCTCTTCTCCGGCGGATCAATCGCGAGTGGCATCGTTGATATAAGATGTACGAGTCTAATCTCTGCTTTGAACCAGCTCTACTTTGAGCAGGCCGAGGAATATGGCCCGCTCTTGAATCTCAAGGTGGCGCAGAGGAAGACGAGCGCTGGGCCGGTGCCGATGGTCAGGATCCTCGTCCAAGCAATGCCGCCGCCGTCTTCGGTGTTGATACCGTTTCCAGGCTGGCTTCCCCTGTTTTCAGCTTGATCGTTTCTTGAAGTTGCTGGTACAGGATCTCAACCGTCACGTGGCCATCAGCGAAGAGTTTGCCAACCAGCCATCCGACAAGGTCAAGTCTGGCGGTCTCCTCTTCGACCGCAAGGTCACCCGCATTGTCACTCCGGGTACCCTGATCGACGAGCGTTTCCTGGATCCATCAGAGAACAACTTCTTGCTCGCTGCTCACGTGGGACCTTCGGCCAGGGGGGACCAGCATGAGACTGCCAGGCCAGATGCGGAGGAGACTGCGGCGACGGCCGAGGAAGAGGGACTCTCTCCTCCCTGCGTCGGGTTGGCATGGCTGGACCTCTCGACCGGAGATTTCTTTACGCAATCTGTTCATCTGCCGGCCGTGGCATCCGCCGTGGCTCGCATCGGACCACGCGAGCTGATACTTGAAGAGCTGTCCACGGATGGGTCAGAAGACCAGCTGTCATCTAGGCTGCATGACTATAGCCATCTGATGACATATACGCCGACGGCACGGTTGGAACCTTCGTCCGACTCCGCATCCGCCGACGTTGCATGTCTCGTTCCAGGAACAGACCTGGCAGCCTTTACGGAGGAGGAACTCTCCGCCGGGAACATCCTCTTGCGGTATGCAAAGTCGCAGCTACTGGGCGTCAGGCTGAAGCTGCAGCCTCCGGTCAGGAGACAGCTACCGGAGACCATGTTGATCGACAAGCACAGCATGCGCGCCTTGGAGATCAAATCGACGCTCAGAGAAGGCCGTTTCAAGGGAAGTCTTCTACATTCGGTACGGAGAACGGTGACGAGCAGCGGGTCGAGGCGTTTGAATGACTGGCTCAGTATGGACTGTCTTCTTTTGTAGAGCACCTGGTGACATCAGATAACTGGACGATTGAGAAGGAGCTGCCGGAGCAGGTGACTGACCGCTGCCAGCTTGCCCGTCCACATCATTACCCGTCATCAACAATCGTCTAGATCTTGCAGGTCTGGTGCTGCGTGATGCAGAGCTCAGGGAACGACTGGCAGAGTCGCTGCGCAAGAGCGCCGACTCCAACCGTATCATTCAGAGGTTCTCACTCGGCAGGGGCGACTCCGACGATCTGATCGCCCTGTGCAGAACGATTCGGGTGACCAGTGAGATTGCGTCATTGCTCTCGCAAGGCCACGCAGCCCAAAAGGGGCCTGCGGCCGACGCCGAGGATGGCGATGCATCCGCCGAGGGACGAGCAGTCCCCAGAGCCTGCATTGATGACATTCTGAGTCGCCTCTGCCTTGATGGTCCGCTCGATCTGGCCAACAGGATCGCCAGCGCCGTCGACGAGGAGGGCGTGAATCAGCTACATTACATAGAGGAGGCCGAGAGCGCTGCTGTTGCGGCCTTGGCACAGGAGGTTGAAAACAGTCAGAACCTCGACGAGGATGCCGATCTTGCGTCGTCCAAGTCAAGGTCACGCGGCAAGCCCAGCATGGGCTCTGCGAAGACGGCAGAGACAGACGCGCAGGATGTCTGGATCATGAGACGGAGGTAGGAACGAGACGGTAGGCTGTGGCTTGCTCGTGCTGACAGGAAGACCTAGCGCGAGTCCCACTCTGGAGGAGCTTCACGCAGAGCTCGACGCTCTCCGCGAGGAGAAGGCGCGTCTGGAGAGCGATTTGAGGGAACGACTGAGTGGGTTGTCATCCGGAAGCCCATGCTGCTTGGTCTGACGTTGGCGCAGACGTGCCAAGCCTCACTCTGAGGTGGACGCCGGGGCTGGGACACATCTGCCACGTCAGGGGCAGAGACGCGAGCTCGTCTCGCGCGCTTCCGGACACTGTGCGGACGGTGAGCTCTCGAAAGACGACTCGGTCGTTCCACCAGCCAGAGTGGAGCAGCCTGGGTCGCAGGATCGACCAGGCCAAGCTGCAGATCAGAGCCGAGGAAGACCAGGTGTTCCGATCGTTGCGTGATGAGGTGAGTGGTCTGTCGTCTCGTCGGACGTCGCGTTGCTCATGGAACTAGTCCGTCTTGAACTTGTTGATACTGCGCGAGAATGCGGCCGTGCTGGACGAATTGGACATTGCTTGCGCCACGGCGACTCTGGCCCAAGAGAAGGGCCTTGTCAGGCCGACTGTCAATCTCAGGTGAGTCGTCTGGCGGCTCGGGGCGTATCAGCTGACTGGTGAGCAGTCTGGCCCACAAGATCGTCGGCGGCAGACATCCGATGGTCGAGGGCGGACTCGAAGAGCAAGGCCGCACCTTTATGACGAACGACTGCTTCGTCGGGGACCAGGGCCGGATATGGTTTATCACGGGGTGAGATGGCCTGTGCGGACATGCTGCGGCCGTTGCTGATGTCGGCCAGCCCGAACATGGCGGGGAAGAGCACCTTTCTCCGCCAGAATGCGCTGATCTCGATTATGGCACAGGCCGGGCTTTTTGTCCCGGCCGAGTATGCCGAGCTCGGCGTCGTCGATCAGATATTCAGCAGAGTAGGCGTTTTCTGGGCGCTGCCAGATGCACGCTGACAGAGGCCACTCCAGGTCGGTTCGGCCGACAACCTATACGAGAACCAGTCGACGTTCATGGTCGAGATGCTGGAATCGGCGACGATCCTGCGAGAAGCCACGTCGCGATCATTCGTCAGTCCAGCCCGGTCTCCTTGTCGAAGGCCGCATCTGACCGACACAACGTCCAGGTGATCATGGATGAAGTCGGCCGCGGCACGACGCCGGATGACGGCGTCGCGCTGGCCTACGCCTGTCTGCATCATCTGTACCACGTCAACAAGTGTCGGTCCTTGTTCGCCACGCACTTTCACGTGCTGGCGGACATGGCGCAGCAGGACATGCACGAGCTTTCCTGCCTCTGCACGGACGTTGCGCAGGAGGCCGACGGGTCCTTTTCGTACATCCATCGTCTGAGGAAGGGTGTCAATCGACAGTCGCATGCGTTGAAGGTGGCTCGCTTGGCAGGTCAGATGCTCTGGTCATTGTTCAGTCGTCGTTGGGCCGGCACTGCTGACAGCTCGTACAGGTCTTCCGGCTGCTGCCGTCGATGTAGCCAGGGCCGTGCTAGAGGAGGGTCTTGCTAAAGGTCCAGGGGCTACAAAGCCAGCAAGAACGCCAACGACTGTCGGAACAGTTACAGCGGAGGCAACACATGAATGAAATACTATTCCTTGTTGTTCAACCGCCATATTGCAATCTTCACAGAAGTTCCACTCTCAGTCGGTCCCTTGGACCGGTGGAGCAAGTGTCGCCAGTAGTGACTTTTATCCTCGAACCCTGGTCGAGCTCCGAGGGTCAGTCGTCTCAGGACTTGACTCTTTCTTCAGATTCTGTACAGTGACTTTTGTTATTTCATTCGATCTGTTTCGTCTCATCCATCGAGCTTTTTTTTTTTTTTGTCATCTCATCGAACCTTCGTTTTATTCCATCTACCGCGACACACCCCCTATCTCGTGCAATGTCGTTCGATCGAATTCAGTCCAAGTGGTCTGTCCCACATGTGTCGGTGTTTGTGCGTCGGGTACGTTACCGGCAGCAGAGCTTCTACTCGAGCTGCTTGCGTTGGTCATGTACTTGTACTTGGACATCGCAGAGAAGTCAAGTCAGTCATAGATTTCTATGCTTTATGGGGATTTATGGACACGGGACTCGCGGGACTCACAGGACTCAGAACTCACAGGACTCACCAGATTGAGCAGGTCACAAAGTCCAGTGGCCTCAGGAATTCCCAGGACTCGAGGGATTCATACAATTGTACTCGACAACATTCACAGATTTCAAGGGCAAATGTCAAAGAAGAAGAAGAAGAACAACAACAACAACAACAACAACAACAACAACAGCAACAACCAAAAAGAACATTATGATATACTCAGACACATGTACTTGTTTGAAGGCTTGGGTTGGACTTGGCTTGATTGGAGTTACAGATGTATGGGAGTACAGATGTACAGACAGACAGGAGTACAGACAGATGGGAGTACAGACAGACGCGAGTACAGACAGATGGGAAATACAGATGTATGGAAATGCAACACGCTGCTATCGTAGAGGCTGTCTACCATCACAAGAGTCCTCTACTATCATCACGGTGGTCCTCTACTGTTGCAAAGATTCTCGACCATCACAAAGGTTCTTTTTTGAGGGGGGGAGGGGAGGGGGGGGGGGGGGGGGGGGGGAACAAAAAAATTATACAGTAACTATAGTACAGTCGTGGGAATGGTCGTGATCAAGGGACTATGTCTGAGGACCACGTACGGTACAATATCTACAATGTCGTGTCGTGGAGAGTATAGAACTACCACGTACGGTCACAGAAAGTATTGCGTACGGTATGGGCTGACTACCGTCGTGAAGAGCACTACGTACGGTACAGCATGTACTGCGTGTTGTATCACGGTGCGTACTGGAGCATGGAGCACGGAGCATAGACCATAGACCATAGACGACCATGTCGGGCCTTGTCATTTCGCAGGTCATATCATCTGACACTTACTGGGCAGTCCACAGGGCCCCTGTTTCTCGTGGTCGGCTCGTCGATCGGGCGAGACGCTCCCGCTGGGCTGCGCCCGCACGCTGGTTGATTCCCTCGCCGCTTCCGCCGGTGCCTGCAGATTGCTTGTCGGTGCCGATGTTGCTGCTGCTGGTGCTAGTGTCGTTGTCGGTGTTGGCTCTGTCGATGACGTCGCCCCCGCTGTCGTTGTCCCTCCTGCGCCTGCTCCCGCTCCCGCTCCCGCCGTGCTCGTAGCTGGAGATGTACCTGCTCCTACTGCTCCACTCCTGACGGCTGGAGGAGTGGAGGCTTCCTTGTCGGCGCCCCCGCCGGACGGCCCGTCTAGTCATTGGCCAGAGGTGTGGTTCACCTCGGACACGATCTCGTAGAAAGCTTTGCCCTGGATGGTCGCCAGTTCGAGCTCGGTCTCGGTGGGTTGACGGGAACCGTCGGCGCCCTGCATCGGGTTGAGGAGACGGGTCAGCGTCGAGTCGCACGTGGCGTGATCAGTCGCAGAGCAATGACCAGACGCTCGCGCCAAACGCGCGCAAGTCTCAACGACGGTCAAGCCGGAGATAGGAAAACTCACGGCAAAGGTGCCGGCACCCCACGGCGACCCGCCGCGCACCTCCTTGAGGTCGGTCAGGATGCCAAAGGCCTTCTTGTACCCGAGCGGCACGTAGACGATGCCGTGGTGCGCGAGCGTGCTCATGGCGGCGATGCAGGTCGACTCCTGGCCGCCGCCGGACGACGCGGTCGAGACGAAGAGACCGGCGTACTTGCCCCAGAAGGCGCCGCTCATCCACTGGCCGCCGGTGCGGTCCCAGAAGGCCTTGAACTGGGCCGGGAAGTTGCCATAGCGGGTCGGGATGCCGAAGAGAAAGGCGTCGTACTGCTCGAGGAGCTCCGGCGTGGCCTCGGGCACGGACGTGTCCTTGGGTGGCGCGTGCATCTTCTCGAGCGTCTGCTCGTCCAGCGTCTCGGGGACCCTGACAGCACGTCGACCTCAGCTTCGGCGTGACCCTCTCCGACCGCTTTCCGCTTGGGGGGAGGCTGGGCTCACCGGAAGAGATCTACGGAGCCACCGGCTGCCTCGACGCCGGCCTTTTCGGCCGCGGCCAGCTTGGCGATGTGGCCGTACATCGAGTACTATGAGCGGCCGACGTCAGCACGACGGGCGTGCCGTGCGCGATGTCTCGGACGCAACTCACGTAGACGATGGCAATCTTGGGTTGAGTCATCTCGATGGCTACGATCGCTTGGAGCTAGACGAAGACGTAGGGCAGCGGAGGCTGTGATGGTAGTCGCGGCGACGTGTCACTCTTGAACGCGAGCGGAATCGTTGGAGCAGAGCTGATCGAGGTTGGGGCGGAGAGGGGTACGGACGAAGAGGGAGGGGCAGCCAAAAGGGGGATGCTTATATTATGTCGACCTGCAAGCACACTGCCACTACTTACGTGCGTATGTACGGTACAGTATGTACCTAGTATGCGTAGATCAAGTATCACGAAGACAGCACCTCCTCGGACCACAGCCGACCCCTCTCGTCGTCCAACGTTCAAACTTACTTCGTATGTGACCCCACCTTGCGCGGCTGCTGTCGGTGCGTTCGTGCTTGCATAAGTAGGTGCGAGGTGGCAGTCGTGTCATGTAATATGCAATGTGCCAAGCCGATTGGTTGTCCGGTTCAAAAGATGTGAAGCTGATGCTGGGATACGACCATGCCAGTACTTTGTACTCCGTACATGCGTACGACATCGACATGCCGTTGTACCGTTCGATGTTTACTCGTACATAGACGCCCAACCAAGCCCACCACTGTCGGCTTAACAATCATTCCACCTCTCTGACCTTTCCAAATACTTCTGCCAGGCATTACTCGTACAGTACTCAGTGCTCTGTACTCCGTACTTTTGTGCGCTTTGTACAAATCATACTGTACCACTGATACAGAGGTACGTTACGTACACTGCACGCAGTACTTACCAGACATGTTCCTGGTACTGTACCATGTGTACCAGTGCCAGTACTCACCCATGCCACCTAAGCACGACTACGGAGTACAGTGTCACCAGCCATGATGCCGTGCTTGCTTATCCAGCTGTTGTTGGTCCTCGGAGCTTACACTGGTTCTGCACCTTTGTAGTCTTACTGTACCGTTGTACTCCCAAGTACGGGTGGGCTGACAGCATGTCGTGCATGCACTGTCCAGCCTTGCCAGCCACATGCCAGCATGCCCACTACACCCCCCCCCCCCCCCCCCCCCATCAAGGTCCTGCCATCCACAACCCCTATCCCTCCCCCGTCAAGACCCTGCCATCCACACCACTCTCCTTCTTCCCGGGCCATTCCGACCCTCCTATCCCGACCCTTCCTAGTCGTACCAGTTCATGGAGCGTTGATGAGGCAGTCAAAGAAGAGGTGGAAGGAAGAGGCACACTGGGGGCTTCTTCCAGAGAAGGAAGACTTGATGAAGGGGGTAAGCACGTGATCTACCAGGTGGGTGACAGATTTTACAATGTTGCAGTACATACGTACGTACGCATACGTACATCTGTTACCATCATACGTACGTACGTAGTACATACGTACTTTTAGTAAGCTAAGAAATCGGCGACAATGTCAAAATACTGAGACCCTACGGTACCTGTCAAAGGCTGATACAGTTCAAATCAAAAGGTCAAGCGGCATGCGATTCCAAGCTCATGACTGTTGAGCGGCCAGGCGACTGGTCAGCGTACGGCGTCAGCGTCGTACGGAAGAGGCTCCCAGCGCGTAAGACTCTCTTGATTCTCTGCGTCGTGATCCAGCAGTCTAATACAGTGTACATGAAAATTCTCTTCTCTCACGTGACCTTGGCTCTGGCAGCGAGCGATCTTCCACCCCCCAGGTCAACACTACCTCACCCTGGAAAATTTGCGGTAGATGTCTCGAGAATTCTGATGATGCGGCTCTGCAACCAACTCTCGCCTGTTTACTCCTGTAACTTTATATCCGTCACCCACCTCGTAGGCCACTGTACGTAACGATACTATTGTCCTCGGTACATCCTCGGTACTTCATAGCCACGTACGTAGTACTGTACTCTCATAGATCAGATCTGCTATGTACGGAAGTACCCCGTACGTACTCGTAGTATTGGATACAGTACCGTACCGCAGCCGCCACAGCCGCCACAGCCGCCACAGCCGCCACAGCCGGGACTCACACCTACGGACAGACACACCGACGGACACACCGACGGACATCAAGCCGCAAGTGAGTGAAACAATCACTCCCGAACACTCACAACACTGTTCCACAGCACTCACATACCGTACCATACCACACCACACCATACTATACCATGCTTCTTCCAACTTCCCATCCCATCCAAAGATCTTTCAACAAAGGTTCCTTTTGACCTTCTCTTCATCCAAAGATCTTTCAAGCTCTCCGCCCTTGAGATCTGATCCAAGAGCAACAGCCGGTTCCTTTCTATGGTACCGGTACCTGGTACCAACTTCACTAGGACGGGAGTAACACTGGACTTTTCAATGATCGGTACTGGAAAATCCAAGAGAGTCCGAGAGAGTCCGAGAGAGTACCGTACGGTGAAGCTGGAAATATCACGGCTTGCTGCCGCTATTCTCGCTAGTGTACAAAGTACCGATCAGATATACGTGTCCTGAAGAAGAGTTCTTCTGACGGACATGGAACGAGACGTCTTCAATTGTTCTTTGCAAGCAGAACTCTACGATGCAAGAGCACGGAGTGGAAGAAAGAAATGTTGTTTTTTGTTGTTGTTTTTTGTTGTCGTTGTTGAAATGGTTGATTGGTTTATGCTGCTTGAGGGGTTGGTGAAGAGGTTGGCTGTTGAAGGGGTGCCTTGCCTTACGGCCCGGATCTATCAAGACGAGAGAAGCATTGCAGAGTACTCAACACATCTGAATCAATGTAGGTGGGTGTTTCGCCAAGACGCTCTGCGATGATGGTATCGCCCACGTTAGAGTCACTCAGGTCGATTACGGTACTCCCCCAGCTTGATCACTCGTCCAGGTCGACCTGCATCTGCTGGTCTATCGACCGGAAAAGTCAGCACAAGCCAGCACAAGTCAGCACGAGCATCTCTCTCGGGCAGAAGGGAGGCTCGGAACAGGGCCTCATTATGCCCCCGTCCTTGCTTCAAAAATCTCACGACTCACTCCATAGACGATTGGCGGACTGGATGATTATGTCGGCTCTGGCGGCGAGCTTGTCCCGGTATCGCTGCTCCTCCTCGGCCTGCAGGCGTTTGCGCTTCGGAGCGGCCTGTACGCTTCGGCGTGAGCGATGCCACTACGCTAATATGACGGCCCGCTCACTCACCTGCAAGAGGATGGGCACGAGATCGGCCGGCTCCGCCTCGGCCACGGCGCGGACCGACTTGAGGCCATTCTCCCAAAAGGCCCGCGCCGTCCGGCTCTTGACGTAGGCGATCTTGGCGAGATCGAGAAGATCGGCTCGGGCGCCTGGTTCGTGTTGGCAACGTCAGCCGAGGGCCGCCAGAGGTCGTCGCCGGCCAGACCCACCTGCCTTGAGCCGGTCGCTCATGTGTTCCAGCACAGCTGCCAACATGCCCCATCCCATGCGCTCGCAGAACTTGATGACGCCCGCTCCGAAGCCCTCGCACGTCTGGGCCAGGCTCTGCACGTGTCCGCGGGGCATGTCGTACTTCTTCGCGACGACGTGCACCGGCATCTCGTTGCAGAGGTCACGGAGCTGCAAGGCCGCGAAGAACCTTCGATGCACCCGAGCGACCTCGACTTCCTCCGTCGTCGTCTCGCGCAACACACCGCCTTGCGCCCTGGAGACACGGATCAGCGACCGGCGGCGCGACGAGATCGGAGAGGGAGCCGCACTGACATGTTGTTGACGAAGCCCGGGTTGACGCCAACCAGCTCGAGCACGCGCATGCTGCTCTCGTCCAGCCCCTCGAGCTGGTCGCGGAACGTGTCCCAGTTGATCTCTCCGAGACTGGACGCCTGGATGGGCGTGAACATGTAGAAGATGTGCAGATCGCCGTCGAGGACAAAGGCTCGGAGGGCGCGTCGGATCTCGGCGTGGACGAACAGGCCATCTTCTGGCGTCAGGGACGCCGCGACGATGGCTTGGCCCAGCTGCGTGCCCCTGTAGGCGCCTGCCAGCTCGACCTCGATGAGGCCGTTCGAGACGAGCCACTGGACGGCCGATTCTACCGACGCCGTCAGCTTGGCAGCGTCGGACATGTGGAACAGCAATGTGTGCGTGACGTAGTCGTCGATGGCGTGCCGACTGGTAGCCAGACCCGTAGAGATGACCTCCAAAAGAGCTCTGGCCGATTGCGAGCATTCAACGTGAGCTCGGTCGTCCCTTTCAGTCTGGCGGGATTGCTCACCTGTCGAAGCCCCGTTTCTCGGCCGTCAGGCTGCTCTGCACGGCGGGCAGATCCGCCTCGAGGAGCTGCGCCACCTGTTCGAGATCGCGCCCGTGACAGCACATGTACGTTTCGCCGAGCTCGTCTTTCCCTTTGCGGCCCGCTCGGCCTTTCATCTGTCGTCTGCGCCGCCCCCATCAGCATGCGCTGGCATGGCGGCGAGAGCGACGCCACGGACAAGAGAAACGAGAACATACAGCATGGATGGACCCACGAGGTCTCGGCCCATGACCGCCCCCTGAAGGATGACCCGTCTCGCCGGCAGATTGACCCCGGCCGCGAGACTGCACGTGGCGACGATGACCTTGATCGTGCCTCGATCAAAGGCGTTGGCGACAATCTCTCGTTCTTCTGTGGTCAGACCGGCGTCTTTTCCCGTCACGAGTCAGCTGCACGGCCCCCTCTGGTCCGACACGACCCCATCGGGCTACTGACGATGGTACGCAACACCGGCGATGATGGCCTTCTCGAGCGTCGGCTCGAGCCCGACGGTGCTGCTTCGAAGCTCGTTCAGCACCTCGAGTCTCGCCTCGCGGACCTCCTGCCCGAGCTCGTCCGGCGTCGGTGCCGCATCGCTGATGGTACCAGCCGTCACCTCGCAGCCTCTGCGACTCCCGCAGAAGACGAGCGCGCCGTAGCCGGCCCTGATGGTCTCGACCGAGAGGGCCACGACGGCGTTGACGACAGGGCTCCTCAACGCGGCATGCCCCCCCGCCTCTATCCTGCGACAGGGCCGAGGGGCTCCATCGGCGGCCTCGGCCGCGCCCTCTGTGCCTTTGGGCTTGAGGAACGCGCCAGGCTTGGCGGCCGAGTATATGCAGTTGTCGTAGACGAGGTAGTCCTCGATCGGGATGGGTTTATACTTCGATTCGTAGAACTTCGAGTCCAGCCATCGAGCAAGATCGATCATGTTCTGCGAAAAGTCAGCGTCGCGGCCGCCGGACGAAACCGATGCTGCTGCGCCTCGGGACGTGCGTACGGACAGCGTCGCGCTCATGCCTATGATCTGCGTCCCCTGGGCCAGACTCATCATCTTGGTGGCCATCAGCTCGATCAGGTAGCCGCGGTGTTGGTCATCGATCATGTGCAGTTCGTCCATCACCAACACCCTCAACTGGTCGACTGTACAATCCTCGAGGGCGCCGTTGATCATCGCATTGGCCTGTCTCTCGTGGTGAGCAACAAGGAAGTAGCGGTGGTGAACCGGCGACGGCTACCTTTTCAATGACACACACGGCAATGTCTACATCCGCGAGGGTCGATCTCGATTTACTGCCTCCAAAGAAACCAGCAACGCGAATCTCGGTCCGGACATGCCTCTTCCTCGCGGGCCCGGAATATGTTCCGCCATCGTCATCCTCACCGTCGACCGGGACCCTCTTCGCCACGCCTTTGACGACGTCACGTAGCCGTTTCAGCTTCTCCTGGACCAAAGCGACGTACGGCAACACCAGCATCGCCTTCGCTCCCGGCTCATCGATGACCCTCTTCAGCAGCAGCATGTCTGCCACCAGCGACTTGCCCCCTCCGGTCGGAGCGCTGTACACAAGGTTCTTCTGGCCTTCCAAGAGCCCACGGCCAAGCAGACAGGACGACTGCCACGGGTAGATCTTGTTGATGCCGAGACGAGCCAGGTTGCGCAAGAGGCTCTCCGGGAGATCGTACTTCGGATGGGCCAAGGACAACAGCGGATTCTGCGTCAGCCCGGGCGTGGACCGGAAAGCCATCCGCTGGGAGCATTCGCTCGGCGGGGCCTCCTTCGGTCCTTTGGGATCCACATTGTAGATCTCGCTGGCGTCGATGCGTGCGCCAGAGGCATCGAGCGTAGGTCGTTTGAAAGCAACGTTGGTCTGGATACCTGCGGATGCGACACTGAGGCCGGCGGGTGAGTTTCGGTACGGGCTACGCTGCTCTTGCGTCCTCTTGATCCCGGTCGTCACCGGGGGTCCATACTTTTGCTGCCGGGCCAGGTCCATGGTCGTCTTGAACCCGGCTGTCTGCAACCGACCACTCTCCATCTTGGCAGTGGCAAGGTCGAGCAATCATGTTGTAGGCAGGTTGTTGCAGGGCTGAGCAAGCAAAGCAGCGGGATGAATCCGAGAAGCCACCGTAGCTACCGTCATCGGGATGGGTGTCAAGCACGAAGCAGAGCCTCATCTTCGTCACAGGGGTGGCGGGGCACGCCGCGCATGTGATTGTCGGTCTCGGTTTCACGTTACCGGTATTCCGGCTGGTCCGATCTGTACGAGTACTGTACTTCCCTGGTTAGTCAGCAGCCGATGACGTGGGTAGAATGTGTCGAGACCAGGACGAAGGCGGTTGTGCCGGCTAAGCAAGAACTCTTAGCACCGCTTACGAGTAATTATACGACCTTATGAACCCTTCACACTCGACTCAGGATAGAGACCTTTGTAGCATAGCCTCGAGAGATCTCGAGGCCGACCGTCATCAACAGCTAGTGCAAGGTGCTCGGGGATATCTGCAGATGATCTGGCCCCGAGGCGGCAACGGCTTTGGTGTTGGAACTGGTCATGGATCCGGTGGATCGAACCGTGTGGCATTCTCTAGTGCTTGACTATCTCATGCTCCGCCGAAGGATTCCGGTCGTAGCACCCGGCTAGGACGCACCGATCCCTCCAGTTGTCGTTTGCTGCTTGGCCCGTCTGTCTGACGAAGGACGACCGATCGCCGGCCGAGCTCCATCTTCCTCCTCTTCGCGTCTCCCTCCAGGTTACCCTCTCTTTCACATCTTCGCTTTCGATCTCCGATAGTCGCCGAGAAATGTATACCACCGCATCGCTCGGAGCCCCCGGTCGTCTTCTTCCCCGGCAACGCCGCACGGCCTTCTTATCAGGACAGTAGGTTTCTCAAAGACGGACTGGCACTGGCGCCGCTTGCCGTTCTCCTTTCGTAGCTTGGATGCGGCAGGGTCGTCGAGCTCGGTCCGAAGCCTGTACGTAGAGCCGTCGCGCTCGGTGTCGCCGGCTGCTCGAGCGGAACATGAGGGGCGGGAGGCCGTCGGTCCGTTACCGGAGCAGGCGCAGCCGAATTCGACTGTCGCGGCGGTGATCCGGTCAGTGAATACGCTAGGATATTCTCTGTCGCGTGTGCCAACGGAGGCAGAGCTATCGTCGCCGTAGTCCCGTCATGGTTCAGCGGGATGTAGCGGTTGTTGGTCGACGCTGGCGCGACGTGGCTTGAAGAGAGCTGGACGGGGGAGTGAGCTGTTCCGTTGAGCTGACGATGATGATTTTGATGATGGTGGTGATGATGCTGCACGTAGTGCCGAGAGTTCTCGCGCGTCCTCGACGGACGAGGGTCGATGGCTCGCTCCGCCGACGGGCCGATTCCGTTGGACTGGGGTGGCGATGTGTAGGGCTGGTGATGAGGGGCCGGCGCCGACGCCGGTGCCGGTGGTGCCTGAACGGGCGCGACGGCCGGCGACGGATGGACCGAGGCGATGCCGTTGACCTCCGGGCCACGCGCAATGTCCGCAGAGGCTTGAGGGCCGCAGTCGAGCGAAGCGTGGGCCGAATGCCGCGCCGGCGTCGACGGAATCGGCGGAGCCGTATTCCGATGTGACGTCGAGCTGGGGGGCATCGAGGGCCAAGAAGCCTCGAGCGGCTTGAACGGCAGGGGAGTGTCGAGGAGGTGATAGGGATCCTTGAAGGTCTTGTGGTGGCATTTGTGACACTGGTGGAAGGGTACGGTCTCGACCGGGGTTCCGTACTGGAGCCGCTCGATCGTCTTCTCGATCGACCAGGCCGAGGATTCTCGAGTCGCGTAGACCGGTGCGAGGTCGTACGCGGTGACGTGCGCATCCTGACGATCGGCGCAGGAGCCGTCGTGGTAGTGGCAAGCGTCGTAGGGGTCGCCTGGGTTGCTGAGGAGGAGCGGAGGGTACGTGGCCGGATCGCAGGCGCAGCGGAAGAAGGTTCCTTCGAGGACGATGCCGAGGACGCGACGCCGTTGCGTGACGACGTACGTGCCCTTCCACCATCGCGGACTGAACTTGACGTTGCAGCTCAGACACCTCTTCTCCCAAACTCCGTTCGTCGTCTCGTCTCGCGCGGCGTCGGGCGCATGGGAGGCGGCGGCGGCGGCGGCGGCGGCGGCGGCGGCGGCGTCGTCGTCGGCGGCATCGTCGGCCTTGACGCCGTTCCTCGACGCCGTGTGCGACCCGTTCGCGGTGCCGGAGCCTCGTCGGTTGCCGTTGGCCGTGCCGTGGCTCTGCGCCAGCACCTTCGTCGACTGGGTGGCGAGGTTCGCCTTGCGGACGGTGCCCGTCAACGTGAGGTCGGCTTGCTTGTAGTTCCTCGCGTACATCTGCAGCGCGTTCAGCTCCGGATCCTCGGCCGTCTCCTCGATGGGGTGCACGATCGTCTTGACGGCGTGCTCCTTGCACCAGACGGCGGCCACCATGAAGCCGGACTCGCCTCCGAGGGTGACGGTGTTGACCAGCTCTCGGCGGGAGCTCTTGACGGGCGTGATGTCGAAGCCCAGCGTGTAACCGGCTTTCTGGGCGCATCCGACGTGGACTGGCGACGGAGGAGGAGGGTTAGCTTGCCGACCGACAGCGTGGCCGGTCCGTCCGGGCCGGTTCGATCCGGCACTCCCTCCGCACTTACCTGGAGCGTGGCACTGGTGGCAAGGGACGCAGGCGCCCTCGCTCGTCTTGCAGAGCTTGCATACCTGCTCGAAGCGCGCCGACGGGATGGTACCGATCCCTTCCGAGGGCTCCAGTGCCTTTGCGTTGCCGAACTTCATCTCCGGGGTCCACAAGGCACAGCCGACGTGAACCCAGTTGTTCCCGGCCGTCCGTTTCAGAGGCTCCCGCGGGTTCGTCGGTCGATTCGTCTCCTCTTGCTTGCGATGGTAATACTCGGCCGCGGCGAGGGCCGATTCGCGCTCCGTCTTCTCCTTCTCCAGTTGCTTCTCCGTTCGTTTCTTGCCCGTCGGCTTTCGGTGTTCGACAAAGTCATACTCCGTGTGCCGCACCGGACAGAGAACGCATCGGTACGACTGTCAGGGGAAAAAATCCGCCCGAGTCAGTCAGCATAGATCGGGGAGGGAGGTGGGCCAAGACCTTCTTCCCCGGGGGGGGGGGGGTGGTTGCAGCCTAGACGTACCGTCGACACCTGGGGGTTCTTCTCGTTGGTACACGGATCGCACGTCCACTTGTTGGCCTGTCGCGGCTCGACGACGACGCCGTAGCAGTTTCGATGTACCGTCAGTCTGCATTCTTTGCACGAGAGGAGGTGCTGCTCGCCCGTGGGCTCGATCCGACCGCAGATGGCGCATGGCAGGACCTTCGGCTTCGGTATCTCGGGTACGGGTGAAGGCGGAACGACCTTCTCGACCGGCGTCTTCCCCTTCTTCTTCGATTCCTTCTTCGTCTTCTTCTGCTGCTGTTGCTGCTGCTGCGGTTGTTTCTTCTGCGGTGCGGGGGCCGGAGCCGGAGCGGCAACGGGTGCGGTGGCGGAGACGGGGGTCTCGGACTTGGCCTTCCTGTTGCCGGGACTGTTTCTGGAGGTCGGAACTGCGGTATCCTTGTCGCGGACGATCTTTGCCTTCTTCTTGGGCGGCTCGCAGACGGCTTCGTCGGGGCTCTGCGCAGAGCTCGACCGGACAGCGGCCGTCGTCGCACCGGCACCGGCGCCGTTGGAGTCGCCGTGCGCGTCGGAGCCGCAGCCCGGTGCGACCAGTTCCTTGAGAAGCTCCTCGTCGATCCGGCGTTTCCACGCCTTGCCTCCACCCTGCGCGACCTTCTTGGCGACCTCGTCGATGTGTTCCCACTGGATGCCGTACCGGCGCCACAGGTCGCCGCAGCGGCGACAGAGCGCAACGAGGCCGTGGAAGCCCCTTTCCTTGCCGTTCGTTTTCGGACCGCTCTCGGTGCCGTTGCTATTGTTGTCGTTGTTGTTGTTGTTGTTGTTGTTGTTGTTGTTGCTGTCGTTGCCGTTGTTGCTCGCGATGATGGCGCCAGGAGCCGCTCCCGGAGCTCGTCGCCACTGCACGGAAATTCTTGTGCGACAGAACTTGCACTCGAAGCGTTTCTTCTTCTTCGCCGCCTTGGTCTCGTCGAAGGCCGAGTCGTCCTTGTCGTCGGCGACCTCGTCGAGCAGCTTCGAACCGTCGGCGCGCTTGGCCTCCTTCTTGCCGCGACGGCCTTCGAAGTTGCCCCAGACGTTCCTGCCCGCCGGCGTCTTCTTCCAGACGTAGTAGTAGCGGACGATGTCGGCGTGTTCGACGTGCGGGCTTCCCTGGGTCTTGACGTGCTTCGTCACGCTGTGGAGCTCGGATCCGTACTTGGCGACGGCCTCCTCGAACAGTCGCTTCGTCGCCTCGTCGAAATCGGGCTCCTTGAGGTCCTCTCGCGCGTCCAGTCTCTTCAGCCGCTTCAGCGACGGCTGCACCGCAAATTCGTTCTCGCATAGGATCCGGAGGGATTCGTCGAGGAGGTTGGTGGATTCGGCCGCGACGCCGATGCGGTCGGCCAGGCCCCGCGTCTTCTCGACGTAGCGATCGACGACGCCCTCGAGCTCGACGCGGCGGCGGCGACCGGTCTCGTCGTCGTCGTCGTCGTCGTCGTCGTCGTCGTCGTCGTCGTCGTCGTCGTCGTCGTCGTCGTCGGCGTGGTCCGGCATCTTGAACAGCAGCGTCGCCGTGCAGTCGGGGTCGTCCTCGGGTCGATCCTCGCCGCGTCGGAGGTAGCCCGGCGGTTCGTCCACCACCCATTTCGGTCGGCGCTCCTTGGCGAGCCTGTCGGCCTCCAAGGCGGCGATGGTGTCGCGGGTCAGCTTGGCGTCTCGTTTGCCGGCCGCGCCCTTGGCGTACTTCTTCTTGATCTCGGCCGCCTTGACGAACTCGAGCGGCCGGCCCGGCCACGGCGTGACGTTGGCCTGGTGCCGCGGTCCCAGACGCGAACTGGCGCGAGGGTAGATCCGATCGTCGTAGTCGAGGGCGTCCTCGACGCGGCAATGCTGGCCGAGGTATCGGTAGGGCCACAGCTTCGCGTGGGCCGACTGCTCGGCCGTGGCCGGATCGACCACGGCGGCGTCGCCGTCCGGGTCCGGGTCCGGGTCCGGGTCCGGGTCCGGGTCCGGGTCCGGGTCGGCGGCGCCGCGGCGGGACGACGCCGGGTCTTCCTCCTCGTCCTCCTCGAACATCTCTTCCTCCTCGACCTCGGCCGAGTTCTCGTTGATGAGGGGCGTGTTGCGGGCCTCCAGCTTCTTCTCCTGGGCCCGACTGCAGGGACCGCAGGCCCAGGCGAAGCCACGGGACGGTTTCTTCAGCAGAGCCGGGCGGACGCAGTTCATGTGGTACGTCGACGAGCACACGGCGCACTGGACCGAGTCGTGGCTGGGGGTCGTACGAGAAGCGTCAGCGTACCGCCTTGCTCCGAAAAAAAGAGAGACTCCCGTTCACGTCGAAGGGGGGGGGAGGAAACCTACGTGGCACAGTAAGCGCCGCAGCGCTTGCAGGACTTGACGGCGCTCGTGAGCTCCTTGCCCCGTCCGATCTCGACGACGAGGTATCGCCATCGGTCGTCGAGGACCTTCTTGACGTGGGCCGGGACGTTGATGACCTGGCGGACGGGGACGACGTCGTAGTAGCGGTGGATGTACCGGTCGAAGAGCCGTTCGTACCAGAAGAAGTTGGCGGACTTGCGGTACTCGTCGACGTCGTCGATCTCGCTCCGATGCAGGATCTGACATCTTCCCCGGAGCGAGGTGAGCGGACACACGTCGGAGTGCATCGTCGCGAAGACGGTGCGGGTGTCGGCCACCTTGCGGTTGATGTCGCGAGGCCGGTAGTACCAGTTGACGCGGATGGAGTCGACCGCGAGATGCGGCTTGTTGTCGACGTGGAGGAACTCCATGATGCGGGCCAGGTAGTACGGTTCCCCCGGGGGCTCGGAGACGAGGTAGATGTGATCTGGACCACCACCGTCCACACGAGCGTCAGTCACACCGACGGCCGGAACAGGAGGCAGCAGGTCGGCGTTCGCAGCATTGCGCTTCACGCCGACCAAACCCTCCGATACGAGCGTGGTCGGGACGAGAGGCGGACGTACCGTTGACCCGAAGGCTGGTGCCGTCGTCGGCCTCGAGGGCTCCGTGCTCGAGATGTCTCCGGCACTTGTCGAATGTCAGCATGTTGGAGGGACGCGGCGCGGTCGACGGCGCGATGGCGGCGGCGGCGGCGGCGGCGGCGGCAGCGGCAGCGGCGGCGCCTCGCTTCTTCGTCGGCTTGGACGCCGGCGCGGCTTCGGTCTCGTCGTGCCGGGACCGATGGTGAGCGGCCGCCTTCTCGGCGCCACCGATCTTGCGTCTCTTCGGAGGCCGAGGATGAGCGTCGTTCGAGGAATCGGCCGCGGCGGGCTCCTTCGACGTGGCCGACGGGGCCGAGCCACCGTTGACGGCGGCGTGCTCGAGGGCGGCCGAGGACCGCCGGGTGCTGACGCCCGGCATGGGGCGCTCTGGCGCTTGGACCGGCTGGCTTCTCTTCTCGCCGGTGCGTGACTGCTTTTTCGGCTCGGTCCGGTGGTGCTGGTGTTGCTGCTGCTGGTGTTGCTGCTGCTGCTGCTGCTGTCGTTGGCGGTGGTTGTGATGATGATGATGATGATGATGATGATGATGATGATTGTGATTGTGACTGTGCTTTTGGGCCGTGCTGGTGCCGTTGGGCTCGTTGTCGGTGTCGGCGTCCTTATCCTCGGCGTAGTTTGGTCTCGTGCCACCGGTCCGGTTGCGAGAACGCGTGCCGTACGGCGATGCGGTGCTTGCGGTGGTGGTGGTGGTGGTGGTGGTGGTGGTGGCGCCGGCGGCCATGTTGGAGGGGTGGTCGTGCGTGGACGGATCCGAGGTGAAGGAAGTCGAGGTTGTGGGCTGCATGTCTTGTGACGGCGTCACGATCAGCTTGATCCGCATCCGGTCTGAATTCGGCGGGGACGTCGTGCGTGGCCGCGGCTCCGTCGTCGCGCCGCTGGCGTCCTGGCCCCTGCCGGGCTCGAGCAACGAGGCCGAGTCTGGTGATTCACTCGAAGACCCCTCGGCGTCGTCGGCCATGGCTCGGTGAGCCTCCTCCGCCTTCCTTGTCGTGAGGAGTCACGCCTCTCTCGCGTCCTCTGCCACGGCGGCGCCGGGCAGTCGGCGGCGTCGTCGGAGCGGGCAGGCCCGTCGTGGACAGTACTAGTAGTGCAGGCTTCCTGCGTGGCTCTTCGACAGGAAGAGCGGCGGTGCCGATGCAGAAGCAAAGGGGGGGGGGGGGGGGGGGGGGGGGGCCGGCAGCGTGATCCAGGGTCGAAAGGTCGACGGTGGCGGCGACGTGCACGAGGGAGAGAGCCTGGAAGGCAAGTGCTGAGGGACGAAGGAGCGGGTCGGGAAGGCTATGGGTCGAGCGCAAATGATGCAGCTCTGCCAGCGTGATAGTACCCCGTACGCAGGCACGTACGGTACTGTCCGTACGTACCGCTGGGCCAGGTACTCCCTATCGAAGCTTGGCCGCCGGTGCGGTCCAAGGCGCCGGTTAGCGCACCCACTCGACTTACGGAGGTCCACGTCTTGCGCCGCAGACCCCTCCAACCGCGTGCTACCGCCGCCGCCGGTTGGCGCTCTCCTGGGTGCGTGGTCGGGTCAGGACTCAACGATCGAGGCGCCCAGGACCCGACGACAGGTCCGATATCGTCCGTCGTTTGGGCCTCGCAGCCCGGCCGAGTCGAACGGGACGCAGTGGGCCTGGGAAGGGGCTGGACCGGGGACGAGACGCCTGGGCTGGAGAAGATGATGGCAGGCTGGTGGAATGGCGGCCATCGATCACGAGGGCGATGTACGGTACGTAGTGAGACTCTTTGTGCATTCGTACATCACGTCTACTCCTGATTCTTACTCATGTACGGCAATACTCCGTACGTACGTACGTAGCTCCGTACTCCGTACGGAAGTAGGCTCGAGCCCTAAGAGGGCCTGATCTCGCTGAAGTCGCCCCCCTCCAGATCCGGTCGTCTCGGACAGGAAAGCGACGACAAGGCTCGGCGTCCCTGATCGAGACGGCTTCGTCCGTCAATCTCTTAGCGCAGGCGCCGTCTATGCACGTCTTCTTCTCGGAACTCTGTAAGTTAATTGCTGTAGGGACGTATCACGGTCGCACGGCACAAGTCTGTGTGCGGTCCCGTACGGAATCAACTTTTGTTACGTCCGTCGAGCCGTTAGTGATGCGACTGCAGTATCGCGGAGGACCGTCGATCTGGTCGCGTTACTTGTGCGCATCGCGACCGACAGCATGTAGGGGCGTGCGCAGACTTTTGTCGCGACACTGTATCTACAGGGGTACTTCCGTACGTGTTGGGCGTCAAATGCCCGCGGGTGTCCTGGTTGGCCAGGGTAGTACTCCCTGTCGAGGTCACTCTGGCTCTACACTTTGCTCCTCGCGTGGGTTCTCTGCGCTAGAGCGCCGAGAGTCTTATCAGATAGATACAGATCGCCCGTGTACCCTAGCAGAGCGCCAACTCGAGGTCTTGGCACTGATTACGTAATCTGGCAGCGGTCCCTCCACAACCTCAGCAGCTGACACCAGCACCAAACTTCCCCCTTCCTCCCTTCTCCCCCACCGTCTGTTTGTCTCTAGGTTTTTTTCTGTGTTCGGATCAAAGAAAGGTGCATGAAATGTGCCACTCACCCTTGCTTGCTTTACATGCTGTACGGAAGTTGTTTCGGTAGAGTCAGAGTGGTTCTGTGCGACCAGGTACGGACGGAAGTATGGGTGGTCCGTTCCACCTTACGTAGTACCCGTGCTGTGGGGGGGGGGGGGGGGGGTGATACCCCCCTCTTACCAACCTGCGGTACGTCCAGAACACCCCGTCCCATAGAGGGGTATCTGACAGTCCAACGCCGGATTCTCGACAACTATAGCTCTACACCACAATGACTGAATCAAAATCTAACCAGCTCATTTGATTCCGCTACTTCTGCTCTATAATCTCTGAGATTATAGACTTCTTCCTGGTAGTGCTGAGAAGTTGCGATGGTTATTACTCAAGGATAGATTTCCAACAACATCAATTTGAAATGCCTGGAAATCTATAGAACAACAACAACATAGCAATTTGGATGTGCGCATCTGGTTCCCCTGCTCTTCTAGTACAATCTCCTAAGTTGCAAGCTCTTCCTGGTTTTTCTGGTGTTGCTGAGTTGCTGTTACGGCCTGACTGGTCTGGATAGTGGTCTAGTATCACCTTCTCACGAGAGCTCACTTCTCTGACTAATACGTACTGTACACGTGTTTTCTCCTCTCGGAGTCATTGCTCTGGAACATCAAGATATTTGGCTAGCTTTGAGATAGTAGCTTTCTTGTTGTTGGGGATGGAATCTATGGCCTTGATGATGCAGGCCTCAACCTCCATGTACAATTTGGCCATGTTGCTATGGAGTTGTGGTAGATTGAAACTGACAACTATCAACAAATTGGCTAGCCGGCGCTGAACCGGATCCGGCGTTGGACTGTCAGACACCCTCCATGGGACGGAGTGTTCTGGACGTACGTATGTACCGTATGTTGGTAAGAGGGAAGTATGCCCCCCCCCCATTGGCACGGGTACCCCTGTCTTACAGTACGTATACTGACACCTCAGTCTACCCCTGGTACATGCAAAAATCCCACAGATATCAAGGCCGATGACCAATTTACCCGCCGGTGTTTTCCACAGCTTTTCGTCTTGGTAGAGCTTTTGCGGCGAGCGGCGGAGACTTTTTCCCAGCTCGGTCTCATACGAGTGTTTCGTGCTGTCCGTCGCGTGGTGAGGGCGGATGACAAATCAGCTATCGAGAAAGGTTTTTCCGTGCCGAGGACACGGGCCATAAGAAGGAGCCTTTTCGCCTTTTTCTAAGAGGACTAGGAATCTAGGAGGCTGATGGAGCTCTATTGACTCGGTCTAGAGTTCTCCGTGAGGTCCTGCCGTACGGTAGATCGGTAGGGCAGTAGTAGTTCTGTCTCGTCGCCCTATGCCCATTGTAGGCTGGATCCGCCGAGTCCCTAGCGTCTTTTTCTTGTGTGCGTGTCCAACTGACGTGATATCTGATGTGCCCTCTGACATCGCTGGTGGCCACACACATGGTGGTTTTGGAAAAGGTTGAGGGTCGGCTTGCCGAGGGCGCCCCCGGTCGGGCTACTGTACGTTACGGTGATTAGGCTGTGGACCCGCCCCCGAGGACGAAACATCTCACCCTGGCGGGACCGGACGGTAGATGCTGAGTCACCATAGACAGCAGACTCTATGGCGGAGAACCTTCCACCATGTGATCAAGGTGACCGGGAAGGAAAGAGGGGAGCACCAGCTTGAATGACCATGTGGATGGCTATTGTGATGATGATGATGACAACCAGGGCAAGACGACAATAGTAGTAATACACGCTAGACTTCAATCTACTCTGCATACTATCAACAAGTCTTTTGTCGACGACGACAATGATGACGACAATGTCGTTCCCCGTAACCAAGCGCTACAATGCAGTGCAATCGATGACCAGTAGAGACAGTATACAAGTGACAATGTCAGCAACATCCCGCTTGGAGATCTCGCCGCCTCCTCTCTCCTTCTTCCGTCGAACCATCACTTTAGGAGGAAAGATGATGATGATGATGACGCCAAAACGACATTGCTTCCAAGAAAGATGCACGACGCCCGAGACACGTCTAAGATTGGTGCAGCTTCTTGATCCTGGCCACGCCCTCGTACAGGGCGCGATCGATGGCGGCGGCGACGGTGAGCGTGCCGCCGATGATGGCGCACACGCCCGTCAGGAACCCCGTGAACGTCTTGGTCCGCATCTCGCGGTTGATGACTTTCATCGGCGAGATGTCCTGCGAAGCAAGAACTCTTGGGTCAGACCGGTTCGAGAGAGGGAAGATACGTGGGGGTGGGACGATGAAGGGAAAGGACGTGTTCTCTCGAGACCGTGAGGGACCGATGGGGCTTTGAAGACTCACGTATGAGAAGAAGACCCCCGGGATGCCGCCCTGAGCGTGCATCCTCTCCTTGTGGCCCTCCTTGGAGTCGTCCCCGCCCGTCAGGCTGCGCTTGTGGCTCGTGACCGAATACTGATGCGTCTCGACGCTGCCGTCGAAGCCGTGGCCGTAGTCGCCGATGTCGATGTACTCGTCCGGTATGTCCTTGAGCCACTCGAGCAGGCTGCCGCTGGGGCCGTGATGGTTGCGCTCCCAGCCCAGCGCCAGGTACGACGTCGGCACCACCTTGACGAAGTACATGTAGTTGTAGAAGATGTCGTCCGTCACCTGCTTCGTGCCGTCGAGCGGGTTGATGTGGTGGCTGGTCCACACGCTCTGCTTGCCCTCGACCTTCTTGACCACCGCCTCGGGCAGCTCCGGCCCGAAGCGCAGTTCGTGGATGTCGTGCGTGAACGTGTGCTTCGCCTCCGCCGGCGTCTCCATGTAGTTGTTGAGGTCGTGCACGTGCACGGCCCCGTTGCTGAAGCTGCGCCCCGGCGCGAAGTGGAAGTTGCCCACGACCTTGTTGACCCGGATCCCGCCTTCGACCCGACAGCCTTCTCTGCGCTGTTCGTCGAGCCGCTTCCCGTACCCTTCGCGCTCGCACTGCTCGACGTTGTCGCCGCGCCCGAACGCCCACGAGTTCTGCGCGTACGCCTCGCGTACCTCGTCGCAGCTGTTGCAGCAGCCCGACTTCTTGGCCGACGGTGGCGATTGCGCGCCGTAGCACTGTCCGCAGTAGTTGGGGTCCAGATGCGACGCCGAGTCCTCCTCCGAGTGGCTTGGAAGCCAGCTTTAGTGATGCTTCCGACAAACCGTCGCGTCCGAGTCGACTTACAGATCCAGGGCCTTGACATCGATGACGCGACCGCCCTCCGACTGCGGTGCCAGTCGGACCTTGCTCACGCCGTGCATGATGCCCGTCTGCTGCTCGCCCGAGACGTCCATGACGTCCAGCGTGAGAAGCTCACACGGCAACAGCGGAAAGCTGATGTTCAGGTGGATCTCCATCTTCTCCCCTGCCCGACCGACGATCAGCACCATCGCGGGGTTTCTCTGTGCGACCAGCATCTCGTACCTCTGCCTTTGTCTACGATCAACTCCGGATGCACATCTATCCGACGATAGTCCGCCCATTCTCCCCACAACAGATACAGTACCACGAGCAACGACGTGATGGTGACAACACCGCCCGAGGTCGTACGTATTCGGGCATCTTCAACGGTCTTCGTGAAGGCATCGAGCCGGCTGAAGCGGGGTTTGGCAGGCATGTCGTCGATCCGGAGTGCGAGAGCTCGCCTCTCTCAAGCCACCTCGGAGAGCGAGTTCGGACGACGCTGGCCAAGACTACCGGTATGCAGACTTCAATGGCGGTCTACTGATTCATAAGAGATCTTGGCTCTGGGAGACTCTCTGCAGACGCCACTTGCGTGGATTCCCAAATGGTCATGGCTGGGTGGACGGCTGCGCCGGACGAAGAGGCCACATTCACACCTCCGTCGTCGCATCCACATCGTGTTCCTGACGCTAAATTCTACGCCCTGCCGGGCCGACGTACGCCCATATCACGTGGCCACCACGCAAGGCGCCACTGGCATCGTCTGGCCTCAGATAAATCATTACGAGTCATTGTATTTATAGTCTCATGATTTCCCTCTTCGTTCGCAGCTGAAAGAAGATGCTTTCGTCAAGATTGTCACGTGATTAGATCACGTGTCGCTGTTGGCCCCCTTGTCCGTGGCATGTTCTAGCCGAATCCGAGGGGGTGACTCTTTCACCAACCTTGATCCAAACCGGCTACTCAGTACAAACGGCCACACAAGAGACCTCGAAACTACTGTCATTTTCCATCGTCACCATCATCATCCACCTCCGTGACGCACACTACCTTGCTTTGCCATGACCTGGGAGATACCGTGAAGAGCAGCTCGACGATCGCCCGGGTCCATATCGGCTTTTGGCCGACCTGGCCTGATCTTCACGGAAGATGATGATGCAAAGGGCCACGCCGCCCGCTACCCAAAGGGGTCGGGGCTCTTCCGGTCGAGGCGGCAGTTCCGCCGGCGGACAGGGCTCCAGAAGAGGAGGAATCCAGAAACGGCGGAGTCCTATGCCTCGCGTGGACATCGACGGAGATCTTGCCATGGATTCGGCCGACGTCAAAGTTCCGGTTGGGCGCGGTGGCAGAGGTCGCGGCCGAGGAGACGTCGCTACCAGATTTGGAGGGGACGATCCACGCAGGAATAACACTAAAGCAGGCGGGCCGGCGCGAGACATATTCGGTGGGGCTGCGTTCCAAAAGGCCATCGCGCGGGGCGTAGCGTCCGGACAGGCCGTCGTCAAGGCACCACCTGGCGCCGGCATCAGGATGGAAGGCGTGCTCAAGGAGGCGGCCGAGTCTGCGAGACGGGCGGGCAGAGGCAGGAACCTGGACGACTTGGCGGTGCTGGGCCTCAAACAGAGCAAGGCGGCGACGAATCCGGACGGCGGTGTCAAAGATCTGCTGGCCTTCCTCGAACGCAAGGCTACCGGGCCCGATGCTGCCGCAGCTGATGCGATCGGGATCAGAAAGGTATGTTGCTCAGTACGCTCCGCCGGCCGCAACAGAGCCCGCGCGACCGTGGCCTTCTTCGGTTCGAGTCTGTTTCGCATCCACCTCCATCAACGAACGAGTGGGACCGAGTCGTTCGATACCTGCCACGAGAGCCGTTGGAGGCGGGAGATGGTTCGCAGTCACGGGTGACCCTTACGCCGTACTAACATTCAGTAGTCACGACCCGAAGGTGACGCTACGGTCATCTCGGTCAGGCCCGAGGATGCCCCAAAGTATCTCAGGTTGAACAACTACACCTTCGCCGGAACACAGCTTAGCATCAAACCCCACGACGCATCTTCCAAGCCACAGCCCAGGAAAGAGCCGGAGCAATCCCAGGCGGCCGTGGAGACACGACAACGCCTGGTCGAGGCCTTGTCTCGCCGCTACGATCCGACCGCCAAGCTGTTGGATCTGTCCGCGCTCGGCAACGATTCGGCGCTGGTGCAGATGGGGACCTTCAACAGCGCCTCGACCACGTCGAAACTCTTCCCCGTTCTCATGGTCATCTGCGACCAGATCTTCCCCGACGCGCAACGGAAGCGAGAGGGGATCCAGAGCGTCGTCCTCGCGAACAACGAGCTCCGCAACGTCTCCGCCGTCACCTCGCTGGCCCAGACTTTCCCGGACCTGAAGAACCTCGATCTCTCGAACAACAAGATCGAACACACGACGGCGCTTTCCGGTTGGCGCTGGAGGTTTCGCTTCCTCGAGCACCTCGTCCTCACCGGCAACCCGATCGAGAAGGTCGAGCCTGGATACAAGAACGACATGGCGCGTTGGTACCCGTCCCTTCGGATCCTGAACGGCGTGCAGGTCCGGCGCGAACAGGACGTGGCCGGCCTCGCGCACGCACAGCGCCAGGTGGCGAACGGGAAGACGCCGCTGCCCGTCGCGCCCGCCGTCTTCCAGGACGAAGGATTCACGGCCGAGACCTTCCTCAAGGACTTCTTGCCCGGCTTCGACGGCGATCGCAGCGGCCTCGTCGATCGCTTCTACGACGAACGGTCGACCTTCTCGTACAACGTCAACACGGCCGCGCCTCGGGCGGCCCCGACGACCAACCAGCCCGGTGGCGCCGGCGACGATCGGAAGCCGCAGATGTGGGACGCGTACATCCGAGGGAGCCGGAACCTCACCAAGGTGGCGCACGTGTCGGCGAGGATGTCTCGAGCCCACACCGGAAAGGAAGACATCCGGCGGTGTTGGAACGGTCTGCCGGCGACGCGGCATCCGAGTCTCTTCGACGAGTCGCAGAAGTGGCTCGTCGAGTGCCATCCCGTCGTCGGTCTGCCCGACCCGACTCGGACCTTCCCCGCCGGCGTCGGTGGGCTCATGGTCATCGTGCACGGCGAGTTTGACGAGATCAACGTCGGGACGGGCCAGACGGCGATCCGACGGAGCTTCGACCGTACCTTCGTCCTCGGACCGGGCGGCCCGAACGGGGTCCGCGTGACCAACGATCTGCTCACGTACAGGGCGTACGGCGGCTACGATGCGTGGGTCCCGGAAGGGGCGAACGGAGCCCCGGGCGTGGGAACGACATCCGGCCCGCCAGGGCCGTCGCAGCAAATACAGCCTCTGCAAGTACAGTCGCAGCAAACACAGCCTCTGCAAGTACAGCCGCAGCCAATACAGCCTCTGCAGATCGACGACGGCCACCTCGCGCGCTTGCAGATCCCGGACGGTATGGGTGTGGCTGGTGATGGGAAGTCGCCGGAACAGCTTCAGAAGGAGGTGATGGTGATCGAGATGAGCAAGCGGACCGGCATGACGTTGGCCTACTCGAAGCTGTGTCTGGACGAGACGTCGTACGGATTCGAAGCGGCCATTGCCGCGTTTGAAGCTGCGAAGGTGCGTAGCCCTATCCCTGGTCCATCCCAACTCCTTTTAACGCTTGGGAGACGAGCAGCTGAAGTCGGACTGACCACCCGATCCACAGGGAACTCTACCTCCGGACGCATTCCTGTTCTAGTTGATTGATCGACCGCGATCTTCCGTTGTACTTTTAACACAAGGAAACTCCTCTCACAAGAAGCTCTCCGTGCCGGCTCGAGCGGCGCTGTTCTTTCCGAAAGTCGCCGTCTAGTGTTGATCCAAATTGATGCCCGTCACGAATCTTCTGTACAGTACCCGCGTGCGGATCCTGATCCGTAGCAACGGGAGTCCAGCGGGCCCTAGATGCTCGAGGAGCTTGTGAAGCTTCTGTCTGGACGAACAAGGGATGTTATGAATACTGTTGAATGAGCCAGAGGGTCAGCCCAGCGAAGCTACCCCCACAGAGCAGAGGCAGAGACAGACAAGGCCGAGATAGCAATGGATTGATCTACTTTAGGATATTTGAAAAGAATACAAATTCAACATCACTTCCTTGTTGGGTCATGAATTTTCAGTGGTGGGGGAGGGCGTGGAGGGGTTTGCAGAGATGTACGGATATACTTTGTAGAGGGGCCAGCGGAGTGGCTGGCAGCAGTAATGAAGAGAAGGGAGGGATGATCGGATCAATCAACAGTGTCTGCAGTTGTACGTATGAAGTGGGCGATTGATAGGTCTCCATTCATTAGTGGTGGTGTCTAATTTTTTAGTCGCCGTGGCTGCTTACAAGTACCGTAGGTACTCTGACTCTTACCCGTGCCTTGGAGGTACTTCGCACCTCCCCTCCCCTCGCTAGCTCGGTCGGGACACCCTTACTCCGTAAGGGTGACCATCTTCAAACCACCATAACTTCTCAACAACATGGTCAAATCATACACTGAGGCCGAGGATCATATCCAGGAAGCTCTTGGTTCTATTCTTCCTGACACAGAGTTCTCAATCCCAGAATAGCTAGCAGATTCAATGTTCCTGCACGACGTCTTGAAAGTCACCTCAAGGGAACCCCTTGAAGTGGCAAGATTCCGGCCAACAGGAAGCTCTGTCCAGCTGACAAGGCAGTAGTGGCTAGAGTAAAGGAGGAAGCAAAGGCAGTGAAAGAAGCAGAGGAAGCAGCAGCAGCTAAAGTGAAGAAAGATGCAAAGATAGCAAAAGAGATAGCAAAGACAGCAAAGAAAGCAACGCAGATGATGATGGTGGGACATGGTGGGGCAACATTGGTGGAGCCGGTGATAGAGTGAGCGACAGCGGAGCCAGTGATGGTGGAGCCAGCAATCACCACAGCCTTTCAAAAACACCACGGATCTCCGGACAAGGCGACACCTTGGGTACTGATAGAATATCTGATGTAGAATCAGATAGGCCCATAAAATCTACAGTTTTATCGCTCTGTTGTAAAGTTATTACTGTTGTAAATTTGATCTGTCAAGGATCCGTTATTGGTCTAGTAGCTACTATGGTTCCTCAGCAATGCTATAAAATTTACGAGAGTTCTAAAACTTCAGAGATTATACTAGAGAAGTAGGGGAATCAGATAAGCAAATCAGATTTCAATTTAGTCGTTACGTTGTGAAGTTATAGAACCGCAAAGCTGATTTTCTCGAAGATGACCGTTGCGCTGTCCACACTGTTGCGCTGTCGGACACCCTGACGGAGTAAGGGTGTCCCGACCTCGCTTGCGAGGGAGTGGGAGGTACGAAGTACCTCCAAGGCACGGGTACAAGGTAAAAATTACGGCGGACAATTACTCTACTTCGGTGCCCCCCCTCTTACTTCCACGCCCCCCTCGCTTAGGAGAAGTACTTCTAATTTGGTTGCACTCCCTAGACGGACTAAGTACTACTAAACTTTTGGGGCATCAGCCCACTCACAGCTCAACTCCACGCCGCCCGCTGATGAGGGCCCCACACTGCCAAAAATACTATATATAGCATCAAGAATAAGATCTGACTTGATGGGAATGGAGCTAGACACTAGATGCGACTACGACAAAAATGCGACTGAAGGATGTGTGCTGGGTGATGTTTCCAAGATTTATGAAGCTTATACCTTGCTTGACTTGAAGAAATACCTAGCTTTACATGGTGTAGCTCAGCAAAGCTCATGTACGGTACTGATTTATGCGGGGGACATGGAAGTAAGATTGATTGATTGATTGATTGAATTTCCTACACCATTCTAAAGCTAGCTAAGCTAGATTATGCTGGGAGATCTGTAGAGAGATGGTAAGGAAAACCTCCGGGTCATGTGGTAGTCACAGGGTAAAAACCTCCCCTGCGGCCCCTAGGCGGGGGCCATCTGTCGCGCGCAGCCGTACGGAGTTTTTATTTTATTTTATTTTATTTTATTTTATTTTATTCTTACACTGATTTAGCTGTAGAGCCATGCAGAACTTCTAGGTACATGTTTGTTTCTCCAGAAAACCTTTGGAGGAATAAAAACTGGAGCTTAGGAAAGACTAGGGAAAATCTTGTGGAATATGCAGTAGCTAAGGAAATTTGTACATGTAGCTATTTGTTAAAACAAACAGTTGACTTGGTAGAGCTTAGAAAGAGAGTTGGTGGGCTAGGTTGAACTGGTCAAGTCTTTTCAAAGACATAAACCAGAAAAGAAGTTTAGGAAGTAGCTTGGAGGAGAATAAGATAGATGGGAAATCTTGTAGAGGGAATTGGACTTGTTGTCTTTGGTTTGAAAATTTGTTACAGAAAAAAGTGATGTGTTGGGCTGTTTCTTCTCCAAAACCACATGTGCATAGAGGGGAGTTAAAGTCTGGAACATTTGCTCTGAAAAGAAAACTGGCCAGTCCTATTCTTGCTGACAGAATTTGAAGAAATAGACTAGACTCAGCTTTTCTCAAATCTTTGAAGATATTGAGGTTTTTCTTCTGTGGCCTTCTGGTGAACATGTCCCAAATAGCAGAACAATTTCCTCTGCTTACCTGCCATCTGGCTTCCCATTCTTTGTGGAAAACCTCCTGTAGACTTTTCTTTGAGAAGTCTTGGTTAGTAGTTAGTTGTTCCAGCCAGACTGTTCTCCAGTTTAGAGAAATAGTTGTCAGAGACTTTGGTGTAGTTCTGAGAGAGGAAACATAGAGAGAAATTTGACTGTGTAGTTTGTGGAGAAGTGTAGAAGGAGAGTTGGATAGTGTGTTTGAATAGAAAGATGAAAGAAAACATGCTGTTCTCAGCTTGAAGTATAAGTCTAGAGGGGGTAGAAATAGTTCTGATTCAAGTAGGAAAATAGGAGTGGCTTTAAAGACACCTCCTATAGTTCTTAAACATTTATTTTGGAAAGTAGATAATGAAATAATATTAGAGAGTTTCTTTTGGGGATTGAACCAGACTCCTACTGCATAACTAAGAAGAGATCTTAGTATAGCAGTGTAGACATGACGTGCTGTTAGGACTGGTAGTCCCCAAGTAGAGTAGGTTGTTCTGGATAAAGCTGAGAAATATTTGGAGGCTTTCTGTGACATGATTTTTTGGTGTTTTTTCCAGACAAGTTTTGAGTCAAAGTAAAGTCCCAAGATGCGCACTTCTTCTTTTGGTTGAAGTACCACTTCTCCAAGTCTTAGACTGAGCTGAAGATTGTCTCTTCTTCTTCTAGAAAAATGGAGAAGTTCATACTTTTCAGGTGCAAACTTCATACCATGTTTTCTTGCCCAGTCCTGACATTTGGAATGTGTAGACTTCAACTTGAGAAGGTTGCTTTTCAAGGAGGAGGAGAATGCAAGAAGATTAGTGTCATCTGCAAAACCAAGTGCTGAAACTCCTTTCTCAGGGGTGTGTACAGTATTGTGCAGTTCTGAGATATAGAAAAGAAATAGAATAGGAGAGAAAGGTGATCCTTGAGGGACTCCACAGTATATAGGGAACTGGGGGGATTCTGAGTCATCAAACACCAGAGAGGTAGTACGTGAAGTAGTGAAGGAAAAGATCCAGGATACAAACCACTTAGGAATCTTTCTCTTAATCAGGATCTTTCTGAGAACTTCTGGCAAGACTCTGTCATAGGCTCCAGAGATGTCTAGAGAGAGAAGACTAGCAACCATTCCTTCTTTCCAGATCTTTTCTACCTGGGAGGTCAGAAGAAAAAGTGCTGATTCTGTTGATCTTCCTTTTCTGAATCCCATCTGGATTTCTGGCAAGAGATTTTCTTTCTCAGCTAGTTCACTTAGTCTTGCAGCTGCAATAGCTTCCATTAGCTTCCCAATTGTATTCAGGAGAGCTATAGGGCGCCATGCTTTTGCTTGACAGTAGGATCCCTTGCCAGGTTTCCTTAGGCAGATTGTCTTGGCTGACTTGTACCTGTCTGGAAAGTATTCCAGTCTCCAGCAAGCCTCCAAAACCTTAGCAATTCTTTTGTTGAAAGGGTCTCCCAGTGCTCTTAGAGATCCATTTGGTAGAGTATCTTGGCCTGGTGCTGAGAGAGGTTTTTTCTTCTTTAGAACCTCTTGTACTTCTTCCTTGGAGACTTCTTGGGATAGTTGCCATTCCTGGGTTTCTTCTGGCAGGTTCTGTTCCTCTGGCTCTGGCTGTAGGGGAAGAGGGAAGAATTGAGTCCTGAAAGCTTCTGTTTTCTCTTCAAAAGACTTTGCCAGCTGTCCTTGTTGTCCTATAAGTTCTGGGACTATTGGTAGGTCAGGAACTTTGCCGGCTTTTTCTTTTCCCCATTTGGCAATTCTCCAGTAGTCCTGGGTTTCTGCTAGCTGGTGGAGATGTGTTCTGAATGTCTTTCTTTTGGCTTGTCTGATCAGACTCTTTTTCTTTTTAGTTATCTCCTCTAGTCTGGTGGTTTCCTCTTGGCCTTGGAGTACTTTTCTTCTTACTTTTCTTTCCTCCTGGATTATTTCTTTGATTTCCTGGTTCCACCATGGTACTGCATACCTGGACTCTTTGCAAGGTTGGGTTGTCTTGTTTGCAATTTCTTGGAGAGTTTTGTCCAGTCTTTCCAGGTAATCATCCACTTCTTTCTTGCTAGTAAGAGATGGAATAGGTGGTAGGTTATCAGCTTCTTGTCTTGCTTGACTAGCATCCAGAGTTCTCCAGTTCTTTTTGTCTGTTCTGGTTTTTCTTGGAGTCTCCAGACTGAGAATTGTGTGCACTGGTCTGTGGTCTGACCCTGTGTGGAATCTCATGTTAATTTGTGAGCAAATAAGAGAATTAAGTAAAGAACTTGAAATAAAAGAAAGATCAATTGCTGATGAAGGTGGTTCTAGAAGAGTTCTTGCTCTTGTTGGTGTGTAGGGAGCTATTGCCAGCTCTAGTCCCCATTTGTCTGTTAGGTTCTTGAAGGATAAGGCCAGTTCTGAGTATAGCTGGCTTGACTTTGACCAACTTGGGTGGTGGAGATTTGAGTCTGTCAGGAGAATATGTTCACCCTCTTTTTGGATAGCTTGTTCCAGTAGGTCTAGAAGAGTCTGAGCTGACTCTCTATAGTTCCTTTGGCTTGTGGGTGTGAAATAGAGGTTGTGGATCCAGAATGACTTTGTTTGAACTCTTATCTCCAAGGAGACTAGATCTTTACTCCAGAAAATTGGGCTTATAGATGACCGCAAAATTCTTCTGTTAACAAGAACAAGTGTTCTCCCTAGCTCCTGGCTTTGTAAAGGGTAGAAGGCTGAGAATGTTGTAGAGATGCTTGATTCTTGGTGGGGGTTTTTCCAGAGTTCTTGCAGAGTGATGATGTCCACTTCCTGTAGTCTAGGGTTTGCCAGTAGAAGTTCTTGGCATGTCTGGCTTTTCTGGACATTGTACTGGAGAAGGTTAAGTGTGGAGTAACTCATTAATCCTCTTGGCTAGAGTCTTCCAAGATCTCAGTAGCTTTTTTTCTGGGTATGTTGATTTGGAACTCTGAGTTCTGTGCAAGTGGGAAAGTGGGGAGCTGAGTGTTCAGTCTTGAGCTTGAGCATGCTCTTAGTACTTCCCCTTGTTTTCTTTTCTTAGCTTCTTGTCTGTCTTGTAGACTTGGCCCTTTTTCTTGTGTTGAGGGAGTCTGAGGTAGAGCTAGTCTGGAAGCTATTGTGTACCTCCCTGGTCTTGCTAGCCATACCTCTCTTGCTTTCTGGATTGCTTCCTGTTTTTTCTGGCAGGACTTTGACCAGGCTGGGTGGTTTCCCTTGCAGTTTGCACATTTTGGTGTTAGAGTTTCTGGAGAAGTCTGGCAGTCTCTTCTGGCATACTTTCCTCCACAGGCTGTGCACTGGGCTTGGGCTTGGCAAGTGCGTGCTTGGTGTCCAAACCTAGCATATTTGTAGCACTGGGTGACTGATGTTGCTAGCAGGGCTGGTTCTACTTCATGTAGAGTGTATCCTAGAACTACTCCTTTCTCAATTAGGAGGTTTGCTTGCTCTGGGGTGGCTAGATCCAGATGTAGAGATGTGACTGGCTTCTGGAGGAGTTTGGCTTTTCTGGACCAGTAGGTTCTTAGGATGTTGACCTTACTTTCCATCCCAGGGTTTTGGGAGAAGATTGTCTTTTTTGTTTCCTCCAGGTTTTCTGGCTTGAAGTCTTTTGTCTGCACCCCATGGACTAGCACTGGAAAGATTCTGGGTGATATCTTGGCCTCTGCTGTAAAGACAGCTGGGATCCAGTCCTTGTTTTCCTCTAGCTGGGTCTTGGCTTGAGGAGTTTCCAGAGAGATTATAATATCTCCTGAGGGTAGTTTTCTGGCTGCTCTTATTTCTTTTTGGCAGGAGAGTGGTGTTTTCTTCTTGAGAGCTTCCATGAGCTGGGCTGGTGTTCTGTTTGCTAACTGGCCAGTCTGAGTTCCAGGTCTGATAGTGATTTCACTGTGGATTCTGGTTGGAACAGGGATTTCCTGTCCTACTGTTTTCTGGGCTGCCTGGGCATATGTTGGCTTGGTGTTTTGTTTTTGGACTTGTTTCTCAATGCTGTCCAGTCTCTCAAGTATCTTCTGGAGACTCTGGGAGTTAGGTGAGTGAGTAGAGACATCTTTGTCCAGAGCTTCTGCCACTTTGGACAGAATACTATCCCATGCTTTTTTGATGTGTTGGGGAGCTTTTGTGTGGATAAGCTATTCTTCCACTAGCTGGGGAGGTGTCAGCCCCTTCTCTTCTTCTTTTTCTTGAGTCTGGGATTGGTCTGTCAGGGAGTTAGCCACTGGGGGTTGCTGGGAGCTTGGAGAAGGCTGGTTTTCTTTCTCTTTCTCTGGTTTTTTCTTTGACATTATGTGATTTTGGGTGTCTTCCAGCAGTTCTTTTTGGCTGGGATTGGTGAGGCTCTTTTGGAGGCTTCTTCCAGTTGTTCGCAAAGGGTCACCTGGTTCCTAGCAGTAGTTGCACAATCCTGGGACCACTCCCCAAGACTGTACTTTCCTGGGCAGTCTTTTCCAACTAGACTCTAGGGAAATCTGGTTGTATTAACTCAAGCTAGGGACCACACCCCCTGCCTGAGCTTTCCTAGAGTTTTTCAACTCTACCAGCACTAGAGGCAAGCTCTAAACCATTCCTCTTATCCTGGGAGCCCTGATCTCCTTGTTGGTGGGTGTTTCTCACTTTTAGGAGAGGTTTCGTGTTTTATCTCTGATAGACTGGGAGTGCTGGCTCAATCCTGAGTTTTAGTCTCAGGGCTGATTGTTCCAAGGTAGGTAGGGCTTTGCCCAGTCCTTCAGAATACCTCTGGTCCCTCTCACTCTTGTTGTGGCTGGGTGGTTGGTAGTTGAAGCAAGAAGACGTGAGTTCTGGGATCACAACTTTTGACCAATAGGCCTGATTCAGAAAAGTGATGGGTTTTCACTCTTGGGAAGTGGGTGGTTTCAGCAAGCTTCACGACTGGTTTCCAGGACTTATGACCAAATCCGCTGATTGTCAAAAGTGATGGTCCTTTGACGATGTGGTACTGGGAAGAGTTTTTTGAGCCGTACGGAGTAGGCCAGAGCGGAACTGAGCCAAAAGACTACTATGTCTGGGCTTAGTGCCCGTACTAGCGATAGATAAGTGCGGCTGCACCCGCCTGCCTAGTCAGGATCTAACTGACCAAGCGCCCGGTCGGGCAACTAGCTCCTGACACCATCCGGTCGAGAATCTATAAACAAGGTAGGTGACTGTAGTGCAGTCAAGCAGGAGGGAGTTGCTCCCTAGCCCAGGAGAACTGGGGAAGAAGGTCTAGGTGGAGGAACCATGTCGTGAGGGCGGCGGCTGCCCGGGGGTCTGATGTCAGTCTCCGGAAGTCAGTGGATGAGGTTTTCTGCCGTAGCTGCCATCGCTCTTGTGAGAAGCGGGAGCAATCCAGGATGATATGTTTGGCAGTTTCCCACTGCCAACCGCAGGGGCAAGCCGGTGCTGCGAAGCCGGGGACCCGGCACCGGTGTAGGAAGCCAGCCAGTCCTATCTTGCCTGTGCGTATCTGGGTCAGTAGACTGCTGTGTGGCCTCGGGAGGCTGGCGTGTAGCCGGAGAGTCGCTGCTTTGTGTGGCATTTTGTCAGGCTTCCAGCCCCTGCCCGGGTCTGGGTTAGTGTTGCGGAGGGGAGGGGGTGGGCTACCTTCAAGTTCCTTCCAGCAGTCCCAGCACTATTGTTCGGCCAGTTGGTAGGCTTGCCAAAATGTCTGTGGAGGGGGGGGGATTGTTGGGTGGGGTCGGGGTGGGGTCTGGCCGGGGGTTGTCCGACCAGGGGGGGAGGCCAAGGCAGGTTGAGGCGTCTTCCATTTATTGTTGTTGTCGCCAGAGGATATCTTTGGCCCAGGTGTGACATGCTTTGCCCGATGTGGAGCCGGTGGGCCGACGGAGTCCATGGTGAGCTGCTAGGTGGCTGCGGAGTCGACGGCAGGCTCGGTCGGTCTCCCGGCGGGCGCCAGAGTGGGGGGTACCATAGTAATTGTTTGAATCTATTATGATGATGAAGAGGAATAAATTTGTTGTCATGATTCATGAAATAAGTACGGTACAGCACACTCTGTACCTAGGTCTGGCTTGCCTGGATGTCTACCTCTGTACGGGGGTACGGAGTACTTACAACACAGCTCCAAGGCCCCTGTGTATCGTTCGACTGAGAACTCTGCAGCAAGCAGCCAGAAGAAGAGACGAGGTGAGACGACTGATCGATCCAAGAAGGCTAAGCTAATCAACTAATTGCGTGCGTGCTTGCAGAAGCCGTAGGCCCTATTTCTAGGGCTAGGGCTGACCTTAGGCCCTATTGCTAGGGCTAGGGCTGACCTTAGGCCCTATTGCTAGGGCTAGGGCTGACCTTAGGCCCTATTGCTAGGGCTAGGGCTGACCTTAGGCCCTATTGCTAGGGCTAGGGCTGACCTTAGGCCCTATTGCTAGGGCTAGGGCTGACCTTAGGCCCTATTGCTAGGGCTAGGGCTGACCTTAGGCCCTATTGCTAGGGCTAGGGCTGACCTTAGGCCCTATTGCTAGGGCTAGGGCTGACCTTAGGCCCTATTGCTAGGGCTAGGGCTGACCTTAGGCCCTATTGCTAGGCCTAGGGCTGACCTTAGGCCGCACTACGTATGTACCGGATCATCCCCTCCAACGAACACGCACAGTGCACATCACTGCTCTATCGTATACCGTACCGTACCGTACCGTACCGTACCGTACTGGACCGGTACTGTGCGGCTCTGGGACAGATGTTGAAAGTACGACACATCAGTCCAAGCCTTGGTACGGCCTGACTTACCAGTCCTGTATGATACGCTATCAGCATGCGTCGCAGCCGTTTCCAGCTGCCACGATCTCGCTGCCACCAGATCGACATGTCGGCTGCTCGGTCGTTTATCGACGCCAAAGCAGTGGATTGAGGACCCCTTTCCCCTCCCTCTCCCCCGTCCCCCCTCCCCCCGTCCCCCCTCTCCTTCCCACCTACCTCTCGTGCCCTCCGCATTCGCTCTGGCTCGGTACGCCTGCAGTGGAAGGAGAGAAAAGACGATGGAGCTGGGTCTGTCTGGGGACTGTACGTACGGTGCTAGTCTCAGCCCGTCGTAGCCGGCACGGATCATTGCTGTCTCCCTTTCGCAGCCAAACAGGCAACGTTTCGGGGACCACGTGCGGAGACAGGCTTCCTGTCTACAGTACTTCGTACGTACCTGCGGAGCATCGCGCGGCTAGTCCATGGGTGCCTATGCTAGCCCATGCTAGGCCGGGGGGTTGTATTGATCGCACAGGTGGGGCTGTCCCCATACGGCTCCACAAGCTTCCATCATTATATTGTTCCTTCCTCCCGTTTTTTCCCTTCTTACGAGAAGCTGTCCGATGAGCGTTTGCCTGCAAATCTGCTCGCTTTCGATCTCTGAGCTCTGGAGACTCGCTGCTTGAATCTCCTCTCGTCCTATTGCTCGGATGTACGCTTCAGATATGCAAGATACACCCGCCGCACCCCCCCCATTTCTTTTGCGCTATAGATCTTCCACCGCTTTCATCGTCGGCGCTGTCTCTCTTGCGATCTTCACGGTGCGTGTTCTATCATGGCTGTAGAACCTCTGTTTTCACCGTCTTCCGTGGTCGAGAACCAGTCGGCTGATGGGACCCATGGTGTTCTCCGGACAGGATGTGTTTCTCTATGGGCTCGTGAGTGGGACTTTCTCCCCCTCTACATGCATTTACTGACGGCGCTTCAGATGGTGCCCATCCTTCCCTTTGCTCTGACTGATCGAGTCTCAGTGGCTCCGGAACATGGTTGGTCGCGCTTGAAAGACCATTGTCGAGGGCACTGACGACGCGCGCAGTCGGCTTCTGGGCCTCCATTCTCTTGGCTGTGTATGGCGCAGCTCTGCTTCTCGTATCGCGTCAGTGGAATGGCTCGACGTCACCGGCAACCCTCCTTCGGCGCTGATGTCGATCGCAGCGATCCTGGGCTGGTTTGGGGATCGGAGCAGCTCTCGGCGTGCCCCCATGTTGCTGGGCCTGGTTGCAACGGCCGGTGCCACCCTCATCCTCTGCCTCGGATCGAGCATAGGCGTGCTCGTGGCCGGCAGGTTCTTGCAAGGCGCTTCGGAGGCGGTGGTCTGGACAATGGGACTGGCCCTCCTCGTTGATACCGTCGGACAGGACCGCATCGGCGAGGTCCTCGGATACACCTCTCTCGCGGTTACCCTCGGCCTCCTCAGTGCCCCTCCGCTGTGCGGGAGCCTGTACCAGTGGGGCGGCTACTACGCTCCCTTCTACCTGGCGTTTGGGGTTGTTGCCCTTGACATCGCCCTGAGATTGATCATGATCGAGAAGAAAGTGGCGGTCACATACACGCAGCCCCATCGGAAGGCTTGCTCGGCGTATGGAACGTTGAGGCAGGACGCTGATTTCCGGCCTCAGAATACGCCAGCTATGGATCCGGAACGCAGCCATGTTGCTTCAACGGCATACGAACCGCAGTCCGATCAGGAACGTGAACCTCTGATAGGCTCGCCTGAATCGACCGAGCCCAAGCCACGGCTGACGAGTGGCACTCCGATCGTGCTGACGCTGCTCACCTCTCCGAGGATGCTCGCCTCCCTGTGGGGCTGCTTCGTAGACACGGCGCTCGCCGTCAGCTTTGATACGGTGAGTTGCGCTTGCCGTCAGCAAGTGCCGGCAACATATCCTCACCCGTCATCAGGTTCTTCCCCTGTTTCTCAAGGAGACCTTCAAATGGGACGCGAGTCAGGTTGGCCTGATGTTCCTCGCTCTACTCGGCCCGAGTTTTGGGACACCGGCAGTCGGTAGGTTTCCTCTCCGCTCTTCCTTCGCAGACTCCTCCGCTGACCGGAGGCTGCGGGCTAGGACGGCTTTCCGACAGAGTTGGGTCTCGCTGGATTGCCACCGCAGGCTTTCTCCTTTGCGTTCCAGGCTGTATTCTCCTCGGTTTCATCGGGGAGAACACGACCTTGGACAAAGCCCTGCTCGGGGGGATACTGGCGCTGATCGGCCTGGGCCACTCATTCGTGGTGACGCCTCTGATGGCGGAGATAACAGGTGTCGTCGCGGAGCTGGAGAAACAATGTCCTGGCATGTTCGGCCCATCAGGCGGCCATGCTCAAGCGTACGGCTTGTACACCTGCACTTTCGGCACGTCGACGCTGATCGGTCCGCTCGCGTCGAACTTTGCCCGGGAACGGCTTGGGTGGATGGTCATGTCCTGGTCAATGGGTGGGTTCTGCATGATCTCCGCCATCATCGCGGTAAGATTCGGTTCACATGCTCGCTGCATCTAGAGTATCTGACTGTCTCCCAGGCCGTGTTTACCGGACAGAGGAAGGGAGCAAGAAGCCACAAAGCTGGCTGCGCGAGCCACGAGGAAGAGGGCTACCTTGTCGATGATCCGCGATAGCGTATGATAGGACCTTTGCCTATAACGATGCTGTGTATGTATAATTTACAGTATCATCTTGGGTGTCGGTACGAGACAGGTGCTGCAGTACAGACTATGGGGGGGGGGGGGGGGGACAAGGTTGCAATAATCTTCGTGACTGTGGCTCACCTCACCAGATATATATAAGTTGTATGCATACAAAAGATCACACTGGCAGCGATAGCTTTCCTACGAGACGTTTTCCATCGTTGCTTCGGGAAGGCTGGCCGCAGATGTAACAGCGTTGGCTGCGTACGCAAGTCCACCACCATGGCACTTCGGGCGCGTCACGTCGCCGTTCATCGTGGGCAAAGCAGAACAAGCGCACGGATAGCGACACCTCGTAGACTGCTCTCTCGAGTGGCCTACGATCCTGTATAAAGGACAGTGAAACTCCTTGCAGACTACGATCAACACATATCTCGACCAACTATGCGGCCCTTATCCCCCTCTAAGGTCTCAGCCACGCCATCAGCATCGACGGAACACCCAGCAACGGCCTTCTCGCCGCAGCAACTGCATGCCCGGACTTTGCGACGGCTGAAGTCGGCGCACGCTCTCTCGTCACATCATGGCCAGAGCCACGCACCATCGCTGGTCTCTCTGCAACGGCAACAACAACAACAACATCACCAGCAGGCACCACAGCCGTCAATCCCGCTGCAACAGTCGCGGCCACAGTCGCACGTCAGGACATCCCGTTCCCCACAGAAGGAAGCCTCGACAACACACGCCCCGCCGGTGCAACCGTTGCACGGACGCGGCCGGACCAGATCAAACACCGATGCCAGCCCCTTTCGCCTTTCCACCGAGTCTCACCCTCATAGGCACCATGCGGCTACCAAGAAGATGGTCACCTCCGGGAGCAGCGGCAGCAAGGGACTGAGCTTGGATGTCCTCGTCCGAGAGGGACCTCGAAGCGGGGACATCAGAGGGGGCCTCGAGTGCATGAGATATCAGGTCCTCTCCAACGGGGTTGGAAGCGACCACGATGGCATGGTGTGTTCCTCCGAAGAATGGGCCGTAGCAAGCTCCAATGCTAACGGACCCGCGGCAAGTCCTCACTACGAATCTACGTCTGGTTGATCCTGCTGTGCGCTCCACCGATACCGACGGACGATTACCTGGCGCTCGTCCACCGCGGGCCTTCACCTGCGTACGCCAAGATCCGCAACGACACGTTCCGGACCCTCGCCACGGACCCGTTGTTCCGGCGTCGGGTGAGCGAGGCGAGCTTGATCCGACTGTTGAACGCCGTCGCCTGGACGCTGTACGACCGCAAGGAGGAACAGCTGAGGTCGTCCCGGAGCGCCGTTCTGACCTCGGCCACCGACGACGGTAGCCCCGAGCTGCGCCACGTCACCCCCATCACGAACCCTCCTCGATCGGCCGCCATGTCGCCGGATGGTGACGCTCAGAGCGTCGACGGCGGGTCCGAGGCCGGCACGTACGTTCAGGGCATGAATGTCATCGCCGCGCCGTTCCTGTACGCCGCGAGGAGCGAAGCCGAGGCTTTTGTTGCCTTTCAGCGCTTCATCTCCCTCGAGTGCCCGGGATACGTGCGAGGAGCGATGGATGGTGTCCATCGAGGTTTGGCGGTGGGTTTCTTGCCACCCCTTCCAGGCGTGTGGCCATGCCGAATCTAGTATCACGCTGACTTGATATGTCTGGTTGTAGCTGGTGGATAAGGTCCTCGCCATCGTCGACCCGAAGCTCTCCTCCTATCTGCTTTCCAAGAACATGCACGCCGAGCTGTACGCCTTTCCGTCGGTACTGACGTTGTGCGCATGCACGCCACCTCTGCCGGAAGTGTTGCATCTCTGGGACTTTCTCTTTGCTTACGGGGCGCATCTCAACATTCTCTGTATCGTCGCTCAATTGATCATGATACGGGATACCATTCTGGAAAGTCCGAGGTGAGTTCAATCCTTGTCCCCAGCCATCGTGCAGCTACTTCACCCACACCATATGCCATAATCTCCACCACACGAATACAACGAGCGAGCTGACAGCTTCCGGAAAAAAAGTCCCGTCAAGATCCTCCGCTCTTTTCCCCCTCTCGACGCAGGCAAGATCAAAGCACTGGCCGTCAGCCTCGTCGGTAAGATTCCCGACACTCTGTACGAAGAAATCGTCAGGCATGCCAAGTGAAGGAAACAATATTCAAAAGGAGCGGAGTACCTCACAATACAGCTGGGAAGACAAGGGGGGTTACTGCCATTCGATTCTTGAAATGGATCTCGCGGCTAAGGTTCTTCAAGTACTGGAGAACGAGAAAAGGGAGACATTTGGTGTTCATCGACTAGGTTGTATTCTTCATGCTCGGTTTCTGGGCTCGGCATGCTATATACTGTACTGAACTGGGCTGTATGTTGAAGTGATGTGTCAAGTGTTGATATACTCTGCTGTACTGTCATGCTCATAGGGAACAAACAGGTACTGTACTATATGTGACAGTACCCTCGTACAAGTGTTCGACTAGGAACGCTGTCGCGAGCAGCGGGGAAGAAGAAGATGAGTGTCACGGCTGATAGATTGATTAGGGAGGACTAGCTGATCAACTATATGTGGGCACAAAGCTCTCGTTTGCCTAGAAGGCACGAAGCGGATCCATGCAGGATCCATGCAGGGTCAGCGGCACCATGCGGGATCAACAGTGGCACCATGCAGTGGCAGCAGGATCAACATCAAACAACAAGTACTTGTCAAGCTCTTTGGATGCACTCATCGCGTCCAATTATATCCCAATACCATACTCAGTTCACCAACACCTCAACTCAGCCCAACTCAGCTCAACTCATCTCAGCTTGAGTACTGACAGCCCTCTCTTCAAGAATCCTTCAAGAATCCTTCAAGAAATCCTCCAAGAATCCTTCAAGAAATCCTTCAAGATGTCTTGAAGAAAATACACAATAAAAATTCACTGTAGACAGTGGGGACCAAGAGTCGTAGCTCTGTTGAGAAGACCTTTCGGTTAGGCTGATCATCCAAGTACTGTACGTACTTCTGTATGTACGATGTATGGCAGCTCGGATCACGTCTCTCTCTTTCATGTAGTTGCTAGGCATGAGTGGCATGCTTGGAAATAGCGTTATTTACGGAAGGCCTTCGGTATGATTTGGTATGCTTGGCTATGCTTGGCTATACTTGAACTCCTTGGTGTCTCGGATGGGCTTCGTTGGATTTTCGGCCTGATGTGTCTGGGTCTTGCCTATGATACCGGTACTGTGTCTGCAGTACCTGATGTGGGGCGTACTGAAGCAAATTTCCTATATATCTTTGCCACATTGCTGCCAGTCTGGTCATGCCAGCTACAAGTGGGTAAGGGGCTTGTTGGGATCGTCTTCAGGCTTCACGTGCTGGACCAAGGTTCCGAGATACTTGAGGTACCGGTACGTACGTCCATAGGTGCATACTCTTACGAGGCATGTAGCTTGGACCCTCGGACAATGCCAAGGCGAACCTCGGCTTCAAGCTAGCCACCAACAGCTCGGTCAGTGGCCGAGTCGACATACTGTACTATGAGCAATATATATTGTGTTCATCTTGCATTTGCTGCTCGACTCGTCCGTCTGGAAGTGTTTCCTTCGTCGCAGCGTACGGTAAAGTACGAGTCCTGGTGACCACACATGCGATGGCAGGATCTGTCCGGCAACCGATCGATGTTGCCACGTTGAACACGTACCTGGAGACACACGTGCCGGATATCAAGACGCCGGTGTCGATCCAGCAGGTGAATGACTTTTCGATAGCTCTAGCGCTACCGTACTGCCAGCGTTGGCTGTCCTTGGACACCAGCTCCGCCAAAAGCCCTCCTTTGTATCGGAGAAGCCTGTCCAGCTTCTGCAATCTCTTGGATCATCAAACTCATCTGTACCTCACCGTACCGGATACACGAGGGCTTGTTTCTATATCCCTCATCGGGCTTTCTAAGATCACCAAGGGTAACTGGTTGTCCAGTTCAAGTACGGCCAGTCTAATCCTACGTACGAAATCACTGCCTCCGACGCGCGGCGCTTCGTGCTGCGCAAGAAGCCACCGGGACCGCTGTTCTCCAAGACAGCACATGGCGTGGAGCGGGAGCACCGGACCATCGAAGCACTGGGCCGCTACAACGGGGCGTGTCAGACCGGGAGATGGGACAGACGACCAGTCCATGGACGGGACGGAGGTAGGCACGGCATTGCGTACGCAAGCCCAAGAGCATTGGAAGAGAGCAAAGATGAAACGGAGATCAGAGATATAGGAGAATTGTTAAACGATCAAGAGTGGAATGCGTCAGACTGGACGGTGCCAGTTCCGAGGACGTACGGTCTCTGCCAAGACGACTCCGTGCTCGGAACACCGTTCTACATCATGGAGTATCTGGACGGCAGGATCTTCCACGATCCGAGCTTTCCGGGGCTAGACAGGGAGGAGACAAGGCTGATGTAGGTGCAGTTGATCCTGGTCGATCGAGCATACGTTGTACGCGATCTTGCTTGTTTAGGATCATTCCGGTCCCGTTCACGGATGCCACCATCGGTGCAACGCTCCTGTTATGGCACCCGGGTATTGACAGACGACGGCTGAATCTTCGGTGGTCAAGGTGGAAAGCCGCATTGTCAACGCTCGCGAACCTTCACCGCATAGATCCGACCCAGCTAGCTCTATCCTCCTCTTCTGCTGGCGCCACCGACGGCAGCGGTAGACGGAGCAGGCCATCGAAAGCAGACTACTATGCCCGCCAGATGCAGACCCTCGCCGCAGTCTCGCACGCGCAGTCGCTCGCGACAGACGTCGAGACGGGTGCCCGCGTACCAGAAATCCCACGTCTCGCGTCGCTCGTGTCGTTCTTTTCCGACACCGGCATATCTTCCCGTCCCAAGCCACGGCCAGGTGTGTCGGGGAAGGCCTCGTATGCCACGAGGGTCTCCGCGCCACCGCACTCGAACTCCCCCCGGCAGGACTCGGGCAGCGGAGGGTGTGTCGTGCATGGCGACTACAAGATCGACAACCTCGTCTACCACCCGACGGAGCCCCGCGTCGTCGGCGTGCTCGACTGGGAGATGTGCACGACGGGCCATCCGTCGGCCGACGTCGCGAACCTCTTCAGCCCTTACACGGCGGCCGTACATCTCAACCTCGAGCATCTGACGAGACAGGACGTGCCGAGTCTTCCTCCGTCGTTCAAGGATCCCACACGCAACGGTCTTCCCGCGATGGAGGACTGTCTGGGATGGTACAACGAGTGTCTCGGCCGAGCTGGACCGCGGCAGCATTCGTCTCGTATTGATCCTCCTCCTCCTCCTCTTCCTCCTTCTCCGCCCTCTACTCCCCTCTCCACAGCCTCTTGCCACTTTCCAGAGCAAGCGAGACCCTCACCGTGGCTCATCTCCCCCGACGAACTGCTCTGGGCCTCGACCTTCTACCTCTTGAAAACGACCGTCATCATGCAGGGCATCGCGGCGCGGGGCGCGACCCGACAGGCGAGCAGCGCCGACGCGGCCAGATACGCGTCCCTCATCGAACCGTTTGCGCGCGCGTGCTGGACCATGGCGCAGGACATTCGACGACGTGACGGCGGCCGCGCCGGTGCGCATGCAGGTGACCGTGAATCTCTGATAGAGCAGCGGCAGCGGCGGCAGCAACAGTCAGTCAAGGCAAAGCTCTAACCTCCTTCTCTTGCTGGCATACATTACTGTACAGGAGCTACTTATGGTGTCCATAGACACGACAATAGCAGAGCAATCAAGTCACCGTGAAGTAATCTGGAAAAAAATCTGCAAAATACACCCCAGGCACGCAGTCGACATTTATATCTCCAATGAATTTGACTTGCAGACAATGTTCCTACTTGCTACGTGTGAAGTGTACCGAGTGGTACACTATAACTGATCACTGGTAGCCAGGGACCTAGAAGAAACCTGGAAAAACCTCAGAACAACCTCACAGCAATGTTGGAACAACATCATATGTATCCTGAGCGTTGGGGTTCTGAGTGGACTAGGTCTTGTGACTCCATGTCTGTACCTTTTGTCTGTAACTGTGTCCTGTGACTGTGTCCTGTGACCGTGACCGTGTTCTGTGAAAAGTACATTAGATTACAGTTGGTTGAACCTCGTCGGAAGAGAGAAAAAAAAAAAAAAAAAGTGGGGATGATCTACTGTAGTACTTTGTGAAAAGAATTCTGGCAATACTTACTTGTTCTTGTGACCATCGACCGTTCGATTGATTGATTGAATTCCTACACCATTCTAGTGCTAGTGTAACTAGACTATGCTGGGTCTACTATGAAACTAGGCTAGGAAAACTTTAAACAAGTAAAAAACCTCTCCCTGCAGTGCCTCACCAGCGCTATCCTGTCGAGTCACTGTAGAATGTGGGGGGTGGCTACCTAGTAGCCAGCTTCCAGCTGCTCCTGAGCCCGGGAGAACTGGGGAAGGACACCGTGGTGGAGGATCCACGCTGTAAGGGTGGTGGTGGGCTGCAGTTGTGAAGTCATCACCTGGTAGTCAGTGGTGGATGCTGCTGCATATAGACTGCAGTGGGCATGCAGGAGGTGGGGGCAGGCCACAACTACATGTCTAGCTGTTTCCCACTGTGCTCCACAGCTACAGGCTAGTGTCAGGAAGCTGGGGACCCACCGCTTGCAGAGGAAGGCAGCCAGCCCAATCTTACCTGTGCGGACCTGTGTCAGGATGCTGCTCTGAGCCTTCAACAAGCTGGTGTGAAGGTGGAGAGATGCCAAGTATGGCATCTTGTCTGGCCACAGTTGAGCTATGCCGAGGCATAGCGCAGAGTCGACATCCTGTGCAGGGTCTCTGCCACACTTCCCCGCAGTCCTGAGGTCTTTTGCACTCTGCTGTGTATGCTCACCCCTAGGATCTGCTTCGGAGTGCTGGGTTGCCAGCCCGGAGCCCACACTCCAACTGCAGTTTGCTCCTTGAGCCTGTCATTTGCAGCCTGAGTCTGCACTCTGTACAGACTGGCATGCGCTTCTGTCCTCTCAGGCCATATAGACAGTCTTGTAGTAGGCCCAGACCCTACTGCCGTCGCTGCCATTATATGCCACACCCCGCAGCTCTCGCTGTTTCGTGTTACCTCTGTAGATCTCTCGTACAGAGGCTGACCATGCCTCGCAGGCTCTACGGACCCTGCAGGCCATGCCAGCACCTGCAGGACCACCTTTCCAGCCCACTAACCAAGTAGGGAGGAGTCTCCGTCTGCCCGCTGTCGCCTGTGGGGCCCCAGTTGTACGTGGTGGCCCACCAGAGAAGAGAATCTCTAGTGCCGCGGCCCCGGTCCACAGGCAGTCCGGAGGGAACCCGTGGCAAGGTCTTAGGCAAAACCATCAAGCCAGCACTTTGGCTATCACACGGCCCTTAGACACTGGAGCGGCAGGCTTCCTCCAGGCTACCTGCTCACCTTCTTGAACACGTAGTCCCTGTTCGATTAACAACGCCGCGGTACAGACATCGCTCCCCTCCTAGAACAAGATCCTCGATGCATCAGCTGCTGGAGACTCTGCTAGAAGGGGGGTGTGCGATGGAAACTCCTCTTGTCTACTCCAGAGGTGCCCTGTCGGGTGTCTAGACTTCACATCCACCAGTTGCAAGGCTGGCTTCGGGCTGTAGCGTACACAGTAGACATCCGTCGGGTGGTTTTCATAACCAGTTTGGTCGAAGTCCTCTGTTCTGCTGATGTCGCTTCACGGGAGCGTCCAGGGTGCCTACACGACACCTCCGGTGGCCCGTCGCTCCACGGCACCAGCAGCTCGACCGGTGACTCAGTTAGCTCTCGGTGCAGTGACTACAAGCAGCTTGGGAGACTGCCTGCCATCGCTGCCCCGAGGTTCCCAGCCTGCACCGCGTGGAGGTTTGAGTCGTCGCAGGCCGACCATCGACCGTACGTATACGAAATTGAAAGTTTTCAGCCCACTTTATCCTTGTCATTGTCCACTTCAACTCTATAGCCACCCCCACTAATCACTCAAAATACCCAGAGATCTAAAAGTCTATTTTTGTTCTTTCCTTTGTGCTGCTTGCTTGTTCTCGCTTCCTTAGGACGAGGCTTGCTGTGAGCCTTGGGGATGAGTTTTGCGGTAGTCCCTGCTGTACGGTAGCTGTGGTACTGAATTCAACAGCAGGAGTCTTGGTGGCAGGCTGTGTGTTGACGGCCTGAGTGGTAAGCTTGGTAAGTAGCTTCGGTGGTACCGTAAGCTTGTGTGGCTTGGTGGCCTTAGTGGTAAGCTCGGCAGCCTTGGTGGAAAGCTCGGCAGCCTCGGCGGCAAGCTTGGCAGCAGGCTTGACAGCAACATCCTCAGTCGCACCTCTGGCGTTAGTGGTGTTAGTAGTCTCGGAACTCTCAGCTCCACCATCATTGACTGACGATTCTTCAAGACCAGCAGCTGTCACACTCCACTTCAAAGTCTGGCCCTTGGCTTCAGGCGAGTCGTTCGTGGTGCTGCCACCTATCAACAAAGATTTCATTTGTCAGTGTTGATTGTACGGTACTCGAGAGTCCAGGACTTGCTTGTGTCTGTGAGAGTCGCGACGATAATACCTGTGCTGCGTGGGGTGTCGAGGTTATCTTTCTTGTTGGCATCCAAACTATTGGACGAGGCTGCTGTTTTCCCGCGCTTTGGCTGCAAAATTAAGATGTTCTCTGATGTCAGTACTATACTTCGTCCTCACTGGGCACCACTCATATTCTGTCTCATCATAATCATCATCATCATCCGGATCATCCGAGGAGTCTTGAAGCCTTCGCAAGATCTCTGCATACGCCGTGCTTGTTTGCTCCCGCAGCACAGTTCACCGTGGCGGAGGATCCACGATGTGAGGGCGGCGGCGGGCCGCGGGCGCGAGATCAGCACCTGGTAGTCAGTAGTGGAGGCTGTAACAAAAAGACTGCAGCGTGCGCGTTGCAGCCGTGGGCAGTCCATCACCACGTGCCTAGCAGTCTCCCACTGCGCCCCGCAGCTGCAGGCCGGCGTCGGGAAGTCGGGGACCCGCCGCTTACAGAGGAAGGCTGCCAGCCCAATCTTACCTGTCCGAACTTGCGTCAGGATGCTGCTCTGGGCTTTCGACAAGCCAGCGCGGAGCCGGAGGGCCGACCGGTATGGCATCCTGTCAGACCTCCAGTTGTCGCCCCCTCCGGGATCTGGGTCCAGTAGCTGGGTTTGTGGTGGGGGGCCTCCGTGGAGTTCGTGCCATCGTTCCCAGCACCACTGTTCTGCCAGCAGGCGGGCGTGCCAAACAGTCCGTGGGGGGGGGGGGGGGGGGGGGGCGCCTGGCGGTGGGGTGACGGAGGGGTGGCGGTCCGCCCACGGTGGTAGGCCGAGGCATCCCTTGGTGGATTCTAGTGCCCGCTGGGGCCAGAGGATTGATTTGGCCCAGCGGTGTCGTGCCTGGCCTGGTGAGACGTGGGTGCGGCGGCGTCGGCCCGGGCGCTGTGCGAGTTGTCGCTTGAGCCGGTCGCAGGCGTCGCGGATTTCTGTCTGGACCCCGGAGGCCTCCATTCGGGTGCGGGCCTGCAGCTGTAGACGTGCCGTGTGTGCGCGTAGTGGTGGGACTGCCGCTTCACTCTCCAGCTGCCGCCGGCTTGTCGCCTTCAACCCGCCGGTGATTGCATGCTGCCACTTCTTGGCATGAAAAGTACAGTAGTCGGTAGACAAACCCAAAAATAGATTGGACATACATCAATATAGGAGTGAAAATGTAGCTAAGGAACAAAGGGACAGGAGATGCGGACTGCAAGTGAACCTGCAGTCAAGGAGACTTGTCATCAAAGTAGCAGTTGATGAGGTGTGTATGTTTGATGACAGTGGTGGTGAAGTATTACCGTAGTGTGAAAGTACTGCTTGTAAGTGTTGGGATAATCGAGTGTCGGTATAGGATCTTGTATTCAATAGGATGTACTCTAGCATTCGTCTACAATGAAAAATGAGAAAACTCTTCTTCCCAATCTAGGGTTAGCGCCCTTCTGCATGTCACGTGGTATGACGTTGCAGATCACCCAACTTCAACAGTAAAGAGTAGCTTCTTACTGGTGAAATAGCAAGCAAGAGCTTGGTGAGTGTGACGATACACAGAGGAAAAGTCGTGCCATCAGCTGCGACAAGCTGTAGCAACCAGCCATGGCAAACAACAACACCAAGCAAAGAGTTCGGAAGGCGGTAGAAGATGCTCTTTATATTCATCTGGCAGGCAAGGCACGCTAATTGAGTCGGAGCAAGAATCGAGCTGGGAGATTCTCGTCGAGTCAAGTCGGGAGAATCCTCGTAGTCGGGGGAACAGTCGAGTTGAACCGGGAGAAGTGTCCAGTCGGGAGGATGCTTGTATTCAAGCCGAGAGAAGCGTCCAAGCGGGAGAAGAGTCAAGTTGAGACTTGGGGGGAGAATACCCCTAGTCGAAAGAAGAGTCGAGTCAAGCTGAGCGATAAGCCGAGTAGAGCTGGGAGAAGGGTCTAATCAGGAGAACATTCGTCGTCGGATCGAGAGAAGTGTCCAGTCACGATGAGACCCAAGTGGAGAGAAGCATCTAGGACGGTAGAGAGAAAGAGTCAGGTTGGGACTTGCGGGAGAGCCTGCCAAGTTGGGCCTTGGGGGAGAATGGGTCAAGAAAAGGAGAATCGCCAAGTCGGGAGAATCGAAGACTCGGGAGAAGGGTCCAGTCGAGTTGGGCGAACCATCAAGTCGGAAGAATCATCGAGAGAATCCACGTACTGTATTAACATCCATGATCAAAGACGCGCTTGACAGTGTTTACCGTAGAGGGTAGCTACTGACATATTGTTTCCCACGTCACGGACAAGCTCAATCAGGTCAATCAGGTCAATCAGGCCAATCCACTTATGGTGTATGACATGCACCATGCCACACACGACATGTAACATGTACCATGCAACATATAATGCGTGACACATGACAGCATGCATAACACCAATATCTTACTGGACTGACGACAAGCCAGGCGAGGCAAGCATGCATGCATGCATAGACTCATCTTTGGTTGTGAGAGGTGGGTGTGTATTAAGCACGTATTCAGAGCTTGTTTTCTAGCAAAGAAAGAAGCTTCTAGTAGCAAAGGAAGAAATGGGTATGGGAAAGGAAAGAAGTGGAATCGTAATCTGTTTTTGGGGTATGATTGGGTATGTCTGGGTATGTGTGTGAAAACAGAAGTTGGAAAGAAAAAGGAGGGGGAGAGAGGAGAGGAAGAAGCAAGCTGGAGCAAAGTGGAGCAAGCTGGAGCAACAGAGCAGTGGGGTATTATCGTCTGATGGAGAAGTAGAGGAATTTGGCTGGGTTGCCGCTTTTTCGAGTTGTCGAAGCAGGTGGAAGGTGCCGTGGCGGAGGGTGCCGTGGATGTGAGGGCAAGCTAGAAAGAGAGAAGCAGAGAGAAAGAAGGGGAAACAGAAGGAAGGCAGTGATGCACGGTGATATGATGATCCGCATAAAACCCCGTGGTCACTGTCTTCGGCTGCTGGCTTGATCGATTCCCCGTTCGCTTTCCCTCCCTCACTCAGTCTCTGAAGCCTCGTCGTCTGGCGAATCGAGTACCGGGTTGTCGTGCGTCGGATCCGTCCGAGCAAGTCGTCGCCTGGAATCCGGGGCGACGCCGTGCGACATGGACGACAGCGACGTGGCAGAGAACCTGAACGGACTCGACGTCGTCGGCTGATGCGCGTGTGGCTGGTGAGACGATCGAAAGTCACTCTGGAGGCTGTCGCTGCGTCGATCGGCGGCTCGTGCACCCGAACGGAGCGCTCCCCATCGGCCAGATGCATGTTCGCGCTCTCGTGGCGACGCCGGCAGGGCAGGCGTGATGGACCGGACCGTGTTCTGCGTCGGCTGCGCTGCTGGGGGCCCTGGCGTCATCCTCGCCGTCCCCGCCAACCCGACCGGTGGCATCGGCAACGGTGGCACCCGGTGAAGAGGAGACGGAGCGCCGCCGGCCATGTTGCCTGCGTTGCCGTTCGTCCTCGGGCGGTTCACGGTCATTTCGTCTGTGGCTCGCACGTTGATGGCCGAGGCGGCGCTGCGGGAATTGGCGCGGCGGCCATGGCTGGGCGACCCCGTACCTTGCGACGGCAGGTGGGCGTGTCGCGGATAGAGAGCCGGTCCGGAGAGCGTCAGATACGCCGGCGTGTTCTCGTCGGTCGGGGCGAGCCTCAGGCCGAGCATGTTTGGCGACCCTGACGACTCCTCTCGGGCTCCGTTGCGCGCTCGGGCGAGGTTCAGCCGGGCCGTCTCCGAGGTCCGGCGCCGTCGATGCGGCCTCGTCACCGTGATGGCGGCGGTCACCTCAATATGCGGCTCGTCCCCGCCCCCACTTCCGCGGCTACCGACACCGCCACCACGGCTGCCCCGTTGCAGACGGCTCTGCGGTGCCCCCTTGACGGCCGCTTCCGACTCGACCGGGCGCCGACACGACGGACAGGTGCAGTTCTCGCGGAGCCAGGTCCTGATGCAGGTCGCGCCGAAGACGTGCCCACATGGCAGCCTGACCGGATGCTCGATCTTGCCCTCGGTGGGTTCGGCCAGGCCAAAGAGCTCCATGCAGATGCTGCAGGTACGGTCGTCCTTCTCGAGTTCTCCCATGTCGACCGGCTGCAGATTATCGATGGCCTTGGCCGTGGCGCGGCGCGGACCGTTCGAGTGCGTCAAGTGGCTACGGCGCTCGGACACCGTGCGCGTCAGGGCGTGCTCGCGTTCGTCCATCGAGCCCATCAGCCCATGTGGCCAGCGCTCATCGTCGTCGAGGCCACGTTGAGCCGCCCTCGCGCCGCCGCCGCCGCCGCCGACGACAAAATTCTCCGAGCGCGGCACGTACTGGCCACGAGGACCGCCGACCCGGTGAGCGGGAGTTGTGTCCGTCCACACATACCCTTGAAAGGTGCGAGGGTGCCGCGCGGAGGTGGTCGTCGAGGCCGCACCGAGTCGGCGACCTGGGCGGGCAGTGACAAAGTCGTCGAAATCCTGCAGGGGTCGTCCGGGCTCGTCCAGGCCGCCGCCCTCGTACCTGCGCTGCACGCTCTCCTCGAAGTGTCCTGACGTGATGTAGTCTCGAAGCAAGCGTGGACTCACGTTATCCGGCTCGGGCGGGCTCAACGGCCCAGAGGCCTGATGGGGTCCGTTGTCCCTGGCATACTGCGAGGACGCGTTCATGTCCGGCGTGAAGGAGAGGGTCGACCCAAGCTGTCGGTGTGGATCGACGGCGCTCATCACGGATGCGTACGAAGTGGCTGGATGCTGCATCCGCGGATGTTCAATGAGGTGGCCTGGGCGAGGCTGCTGCTGCTGCTGTGAAGCAGCGACGAGGGAGGGCGTGACGGACACGTTCGACGAACGGTTTATCGGCTGTGGCATCTGGTTCTCGGCGCGATGCATGACCGACGAAGCGTTCGATGCAAAGAGTGGAGCTGGTGCCTGGTGTTGGTGGCCGGCGAATGGAAGTACCGGAGGTAGATGCGGCATCTGCTGCATGTGCTGATACAGATGCGGGTGCTGATGATGACGATGCACGTGCTGGTGCTGATGGTGTTGATGGTGCTGATGGTGCAGGTTTTGCTGATGGTGGAGATGCTGATGCAGATTATGCAGATGCTGCTGCTGCAACATGCCATGATTTGGCATGGCGTTCGTGTGAGACTGCAGAGGCGGGTTGTGAATCCGCGCGGGTGAGAGGTCGACGGTCCCCGGTTGGGCCGTCGGAGCGAGCCCGAACTGGCCCAAGGCCGGAGTCGGCTCCGGACCCGGACGGAAGGCGACGTTCTGAGCCGGCGACGTCGGGAGCATGGCGCGCTCCTGCGTCGACTCGGCGTCAAAGCCAGACGAGAATCCAGCGGGCCGGTGATGGAAGGCTGACGCCGAAGCCGAGGCCGAGGCCGAGGCTGAGGACGAAGGATTGTGCGGCGAGGGCGACACGACCACGACGGGACCGATGTGCGGGCAGTCCTCCTGCTGATTCGATGCGCTCGCCATCCCCGAACTTTCCCTCGGCCGGCCGTGACCTTGGCCGAGCTGCGGTTGGTGGGACGACGGCATGCGCAGACTGTCGGCGGCCGGCTGATGCGTGCTTTGGTGGTTGGGTTGTTGACCGGTTTGTTGGTTCAACTGAGGCTGGAGAAAGGCATCCATTCCAGGGAACGGAGTCCCGGATGGGAAGCCAGGAGGAGGCACCGTCGTCAGCCCAGACAGCGACGATGGAGGTGGTAAGTGCACGGAGTGAGAGAACAGCTGATTTTGCACAGGTTGTGAGGGTGGAATCTGTTGCAGTGAAGGTCTAGTGAAAGGACATTGTGGGATGATGGTGCGGTTCAAAGAGTCCTGAGGGTCCTCCATCTCGTAGTCCATGACTTCCATCCTGACGAGACCGGCCAAGCAGGCCGCTGACGATAACACTCAGGTGACACTAGAACAGACTGCCTCGTTCGTGCCTGCTCAGATGGGGGGGCTTCCCGATCTAGAACCAGCCGGAATCGTGCGCGTCGGAAGTGGTGAAGTCGACTCAGCATTCACCGACTCACGATGACTCGTGGCCTGATGACTCGTCGCTCCAAACAGCCAGGAGGCTCGAAATTCGACGACGTAAAGCAGAGGCCGCGGCTCAAGCACACACAACGACAGATCAGACCACAGCCCCGCTCGACGACAGGACCATTGCACCTTATATCGACGACGCTGGTTTGGGGTGCTCCTGCTGGATACTACTCGCGCTCGAGCAGGCCTCTCGCAGCGACGCCGCCAGACTCCTCTCGACTGGGTCAGCCGTATATGTGGGCTCAAGCGCCGGCGGCCTTCTGGCCGCTCTTATATGGCCTTGGTCTCGATTTCTATTCCAAGTGGGGCCCCGCTGGTGCTCTCTACATCATGCATCAGCAGCAGCCCGGGCCATTCGCAGGAGAGAGGGATGCTACTCGCTCTCTGGACTCGAGCCGGTCGAGCTACTCCCAGCCTCGCAGGGTGGTCCCGCTGGCTTGTAGCCGGCTACGGCAGTCGGCGATGCTTATTCCAGGTGCGGAGGGCGCTCCGATAGCCCCAGCAGCGGCGATGCACCAACCCAGTGCCAGCCTGCTCGAGGACAGTCTCCTCAGATCCAAGGGGCATCTCCGACGCAGCACCCGACGAAGAAATGCAGACTTGGGGGGCGGAGGAGGCTGGATCGGCCTCTCGTCACTTGCTGCCTTGTTGGTCACGCTGGTGGGCTCCGTCCTCGGCTTCGGCTTATATGCTGCACATACGCACGTACGTAAGGACGTACAGCACCCGTGCCGAGGGGGTACTACGCACCTGGGACGCACCGCCCTTTCCCCCCCTATCGTAAGGGAGTGGAGGTACTGTACTCCGTACGTATGTACTCCGTACGTAGTACCTCTTCGGCACGGATACCTTGATCCATCGTCGCAGTCCGGCACGGCCACTTACCGATTACTGTACTGTACCCATGCGTGCCACGCCAAGTGGGGCGGTGGCCTGCTGTACCTACAGTATTACTGGGCTCGAGTTTAATGTACCCCCGACAGATTTAGGGGCTGGCTTGCAGGCGTGGAAGATCGGTCGCCGCCCGGGCCAGGCCTGGGGGTTACCGTACGTAGCTTAGTCAGTCGTTAGTCAGCTTCGCTAGATGGACAAGCTTCAGGCCGATGCTTTTGTAGCTCCAGCACCGAGTCTCAATGGTCTCTAGGGTAATATCCAACACGCTGATACTTGGCAGCAGTCGCTCCAATATGGTACGGTACCGTAGGGACAAATGCACATAGGCCTTGTCTTGACTGACAGCCCCTGTTCCTCGCTCCTTCTTCGCCCAACCCCACCTCAGTTTCCATCAGACGTTCGAGCGAAGTCACACTTCATCCAGGCATCACGCTAGAAATCAGGTAAGAAATTTTTTTTTGATTCTTACACTGGTACGGTAGTAGCTTTACAGCCATGCAGATCTTCTAGCAGAAATCAGGTATATGTCTTAAATCTAGAGGTCAGGGAAATTCTAACAGGTACCATATAGAATGGATAATCTCCAGCCACGCCACATATCTTCCCTTTCTCTGGCGCAAGAGAAAAGTCGTCTGGAATCGCTACGCAACAGGCTGGGAGATGCCATCGCCAACAGAGGCCGATATTACTCAAACATATCTGCCGTCACTCTACGCTTCGAAGCAGACGAGACTCGTGCCGACCACGATGCCAAGGTCTTCCAGCGTATCTTGAAGATGTTGGGGCTACCACCAGCCCAGGAGTGGATAGTTCCTCGAGGGGCCCGTCCAGTACCCTACTACATCAACATGATGGATACTTTCATGGTACGTATGTAGAGTTATCAGCTCTGGAAGGTCACACACTTGTGGTTTGCCATTATGCTGGTTTTTTTCGATGACTTGTTCCCACGTTTGTGGGAGGAGGCAGATCCTACTTTCTCGGATCGAGATGTCGTCATTATCTTGGACTCATGTCACAGTGCAGCTGCGAATAGAGGCTCGACAGCTGGCTCGAGTGTGGAGATCGTCCCGTCGGTAAAGGCGACGCAAACCAGCCTCCGAAACAACCCAGACATCGCTCGTCTGCAGGTCAAGACCTTCACATCAAAGCTGGCAGAAGAGATAGTGAAACGAAGGCGCCAGATGGCGAGGATCTCATTGTCTGAAGTGGTAGAATACCTCGTCAATATCAGCAAGCCAGAACGAACGCCCGTCTACGATCTACGAGTCGCACGGATGGGTATCTGTATCCCTAACCGTCCTATACACAGCGGATCTCAAGGGCAGGAACCGGAGGCATGGTCAACCAGGCCAGCCCCACCAACGTTATCGGGCGATCGGAGACTCGCCTCATCGTCCTCAGACAGCTCCGAATCCGCTGGAGTCATACTCCACAACAGGGTCAAAGTCGAGTTTACAGCGCATATCGCTTCAACCGATGCGCAGACTCCAGAGTTTGACAAGACTGTCGAGTGGTTCCGTTCGCTTCACCCAAGCATCGGCCTTAGTCTGACAGGTGTTTATCAGAAAGAGTCAACGACGCTGATCCTCGAGGTGCCGTGGGCTATGTGGATGCGTCTCAAGTGGTGCGAGGACTTAATCTTCGTCTTAGGGTCAAGCGGTGGAAACCAACTGGCAGCAAGCCTACCACGCCTCCAGGAGACGACTGATGAAGCACAAAAACCAGAATAGGCCCGTATGTCTTCTCCTCAACAGACACTACCTCGGCCGCTGTCCGCGCGATCTTCGCAATCTCTTGGTCGTGTCGAGAATCTGCCACGATCGGAATGGGCCAAAGCGAGACGCCAGCAAATGACTCGGCCAGCTGCCGAGAAACAGGAATAGTTCTGAGAAAGGAGATTACTACAGGCCGTCGAGTAAGTTAGAATATTATATCACCGCACTTACTCTAAAGCTAACTTTGTGGTACAAGTAGGTCTTCTCTGTTCGTGGCTTGTTTCACTACCTTATTTGCCGCTTGCATTTAGCATACTTTCTATGTCGGATGAGGTCGTGAGCTGAAAGCCGACAACTGGTCGACCGAATGAGTGTGACGATTGGTCTAACTAACTAGAATTCTAGGAGCGACGACAAAGAAGGAGAAAACTCTGCACACCGTCACGTGTGTTGCAACAATTTAGCCGTCGCTCAGGGGGAGGCTGATCTCGACACCCCTGCAAATCCTCGGGCAACTCTTCCAGAGAGTCCCCGGTCAACATGAGCTCACCAACTCCCACCACCTTTGGCTGTCGTTAAAATTCGTACTCAAGTTGCAAGGCGATCCCACCAAAGCGACCACTGATCGTGTCGAATTACGACAGAGAGAGATAGGAAGCAGTCGATCAGTACTTTCTTACTTTCTAGACTTTTAGTTATGATCTATGCCAAGCTCTACATATTTACTTGCGTACTCAGGAAGTACTGCGGGAGAAACGATACCGTAGTGTGCGTGGTATGATAGTGTGTAAAGCTGGTAAGTAGGTGGGAGTAAGTAGGGTGCTGACTATCAGTTAGCATTACGCCACAACGACGCAAGTCCATCTAGCTCTACATGACCCAGACTACAGTAAGTCGAACGAACCAAAGGGCTACTACTCACATTGATCGGCCCGTGCGGCCCTGTCCATTCCGACTTCCAGCAGTATGACCGCCAATGACAACACTACAGCCAAGCCAAGGACGCCCCCGATAGCATACAACGCCCCAGCCTATACCCATCATCTACCCCCATCGGCCCCGACCTCGCCCCTCGCCAAACGGGCCAAGACGATGGCTGGCGCAGCGGATGCTTCGACCGAGAAGGATGGTCCTGCGGCCAACATCAAAGTTGAAGAGAACCCGCCATTGCTCGTCAAGAAGCTGAGCGACCGTGCCAAGACGCCTACGAGGGGCAGTGCTTTCGCGGCGGGGTATGATCTGTACAGGTATGGCCGAGCAACGGCCGACGAGCCACCCTCTTTCATGGTCTTGGGAATCTGTTGAGAGGACCGCGAGGATGTCTTGCGGCAACAGAGCTCGCGCTTCTTATCAGCCATACCTTCGGACATCGATACTCTTGACGATGTGGCATGCTGATTCGTTTGCCACGCCGAACAGTGTCGGAGAGGTCACAATACCCGGTCGAGGCCAAGCCTTTGTCGACACGGATATCTCGATTGCGGTACCAGCTGGCACATGTACGTATTTCTGTACTCCATAAGCCTACCATGTCTCAATTCAATCTCTGGTCTTCATCAGTCTCTGCTGTTGTAATTCAGGGTGTCTCCCCAAGGCTTGCGATTGGTACCGCTACATCCTCTCAAGTCACTTTCTCCGGCACTTGACTGCAAGCCATGGGTCAGCTCTACCCTTCCTCACTCTCACCCAGTCTTTCCATAGAATATTCTTGCAGCAGCTCTATATCCAGCTACATGGACATCTTCCCACCTCCGATCCAAGCCACATCTTCATTCTCCATTTACAAGCATCTTTCTCCTCTGTGCTCTCATACAAACGTGCAGACGACTGACCATGACTAACTCTCGCAAGACGGCCGTGTTGCCCCTCGATCTGGTCTCGCTAGCAAGCACTCGATCAACACGGGCGCCGGTGTCATCGACGCCGATTACCGAGGGCCCGTGCGAGTACTGCTGTTCAATCATTCAGACGTGGATTTCAAGGGTGATTTCGTTCTCATCTCCTCCTTCTCTACTTGCCACCTACGACCCAGCTGCTGTACTGTGATCTATAGCCATGGTCTTTTTTGTTCAGTTCAGCGAGACAAGACAAAGTGTCTGATGCAGTGTTCAATGACTTTTTAGTGAACCCCAATGACCGCATCGCCCAGCTGATCCTCGAAAGGGTGAGTACTTGTTTACCATCCAGTGTCAAGACCACTCGCTCTCCTTTTCCTCGCCTCTTGTCTTTTACTCTCCTTTCTTAGTTGATTCGCCTGGCTTTCCCAACCTCAACCCATTGATCCCTCGCCCTGAATTTCTTCCCTATAAGATCCGAAACTCCTCATAGCCTATCCTCCCCCCAGACAACCGTTCATACTCCCCACGCCCACCGACAACCAACTACACCTCTATCAAACAAACACTGATGCTACAAACAGATCTTGACCCCCGACATCAGCGTCGTCGAAGAACTAGAAGAGAGCGTGAGAGGAGCCGGCGGCTTTGGCAGCACTGGCGTCTAAGACACCCCCATCTTTGTCGACATTTCCGAATCGCGACATGGCAACCCCATGCCCTAGTCACAGAGAAGTGTGTAAGGCTACCCCATGCCCCGCAATCGCAAGAGGACTGTGTAAGGAGTATCCCATACCACACCATATCTCTCCTACCCAGGACGAATGAAAGAGAAACAAAGAATTATGGAGCAATCCTCGCCTTCCCTTTCTGTCTTCCCTTTCTTTCTTTCCCTTTCTGATTTCTTCTCTCTTCCTTTCTCCTCTCTCCCTGCTGGAACTACGAGGCAATGGCCTGCTCTGAGAGGGAGAGAAGATGATGATGATCATTGACGCCCTCTCGGACTCGATGACTATATGGCCCCCTATCTAGCTGACTAACACCACTGACTAAGCCAGGCTCAGCCCCTGGCTCTGCGGCCGCAACACTCCCCTTTCTGGCTTCTCTTTCTTTTTCGATCTTTCTAGTCTATTTATTCGCCAAGCAGGAGAAGAGCCGTGATCAACTATCATATTGATGACGGTCTCTACCTAGCGAGAGAGCAGCAACTATATACATAGCCACTCTCAGGGGTAGCCTGACTACAACAAAGAACAAAGACAAGAAATGTGCAGAATCACAGTCGGAAGTGACAAAGGAAAAGGAGTTTCTAGAGCCTGCTCCCGTATCTGTCGCTGGTTCCCGTACCTGATGGAAAGGGGCCTCTAGAGCAGCCTGTTCTCTTTGTCGTCTTCTGGTTCTTTCTCTTCTTGTCAGTCGACACTACTTGGTTTTTTTTTTTTTTTTTTTTTACTTATCTGAGGCTATTGAATTTCTTCAACAGAAGAGACGGAAGAAAGGAAAAGAATCTCTTTCTCTTTTAAAAAAAAACCTCCCCCGGAGGGAATGGGAACTACCGAAGAGAAGAAGAAGAAGAAAAGGAAGAAAGGAGTCGTTTTGGAAGTGCACTCGTACTCGCACTGTACTTGTACCGTGCCCCACTCCACGCCCTCGCACTGTACAGTCGGTACCAGGACGTGTCGCCCGCGACAAGCATCGTTCTGGTCAAGGAAGACATTGGAACGACGCGAGGGCCTTTCTTCGAGGGCAAGTCTTCTTGTGACGAAGTAGTAGTTTTCTAAGCCTGTTGAAGGCCGTGGCTATTGTTATACACACATACTTCCGTACTCGTACGTGATATATCCAAGCATCTACTCGTACTGGTAGTGGTATAATTATGGTACGGTACGAGGGGCCGCATGTGGTGCCGTATCACATGACATTGTCTTCCTCCGAGGGAACCCCGTCTCGCTGGCCTATCAGACTAATTGGACTAAGCCTCGACGATCGGATATGCAGGTCTTTCTCCTTCCTCCTTCTCCTTCTCCTTCTCACCCTCTGCCTCCTTCTTCTCACCCTCCTCCTCACCCCCTTTCACAACAGTAGAGGGTGAGTCTTTGACAGTGGCAGAAAGTGAGGGCGGATAGAGCAAGAAGCGGGTGTTCCTGACCAGTTGGACTTCGGCGGCACGGGTCCGGCGCAGGTGCAAGCGTTTCTCGCTCGAGCTCTCCTGCTGCAGCGTCGTGGCCATGTCGTCGAGGGAGCGATCGTAGTGGGCCTTTGTGCGGGCCAGGATGGCTTGCATGCTCGCGAGAACCTTCTTGGCCGCTGTCGCAAGCGGTAGAGCGGCGGCCCGGACGTCGTCCGTGGACATCCAGCTCTTTGTCGTCCGCAGTGGGGTGCGAGACTGCGGTTGTTGGCCTTGCGATGGAGAGTGGAAGCTCGGGCCCGAGGAGGAGGAGGAGGTGGTGGACTCGGAGGATGAAGGGGGAGAGAGCACGGCTTCCCGCAGACGAACGAGTATCAAGGCCGCGAACATGTCCCCGGTGCCTTGAAATTGGCAGTCGATGGCGGGGAACTCGATGCGGAAGATGCGAGCGCTGAAATCGCTGCGCGCGGTCGACCCGACGAGCGAGAAGGTCGGGCTGGCCGGATCGAAGCGCACAGAGGTGACGATGATGTGCGGGATGCGGTATGTCCGATGTAGCGTGCTGACGGCGGAGCTGAGCGTCTCGAGGGAGGTGATCTTGGTGTCGGACAAAACTCTGATGCAGACGTGATCAGATCCACGAGCTTGAAAAAGGACAGCATTCGATTTAGGATGTGAAATAATTCTGGTCGGTGAGCGCATTGAGAGGTGAGAAACTGACTCGGCTTCGAACTGGTTCGGCACAATCATGTCGACGTGCGGCAACAGCGCCTTGTACGCCGGTACCACGGCCTCGTCGATGTACAGCCGTCCGTTGTCGCCCATGACCGGGTCGAGCGCTATTCGGACCCAGCGAGGATCACAAGGGTCAGTTCATCCTGGCCGCTCACTGCTGCGACGGGAGTCACGGCCGTCCCGACCTAAAATCGCTGTCGATCACGAACCCCAGAAGAACGACCCAGGCCTGATGCTCGCTTTGAGCTTTAAATCCCGCGCAATCGCCCCAACGGCCGCAACGGCCTCGGCAGTCGGGATGTAACCCGTGAGCATGAGGTCAAAGTCGTTGAGGTAGTTCTGCTTGAGGCCTTCGTAGTGGTCGCGGATCTCTTCGGCCGACGTCTTGGTGCCCCGCCATTGCTTGTAGCCGGTATGGTTGCCTTGATGTTGTTCCGCATCGAATCGTCAGCTCCGTGACGGGGCATGGCGTTTGCATCAGGGCACCCAGCCAAGGAGACGATCTCGCAAGATCCTCTGTCGAAGTCGATTCTTACTGACTATACTGTACGGTATTCAAGGCGGCGACTTCGCAGCCGAGGGCCTGCATCACCGACACCGCCATGGTGTTGCCGACATAGCTGCCTCAAAAGAAAGAAGAGACCGGGAGTTAGCTATGATCGGAACTTCCAAAGCGGTCAACAGCATGTTGCAGTCCACAGCGAGCCGGACGTGCCATCCGGGTGTGGCGTTTAAGAAACGCACGTCTCTCACCCAAACACAACCTGGACTCCACCATCAACGCCAGACGAGCGCCCCAGACAGTCAGTGGTCACGGCTGGAGATACGGTAACGTCGGCAACCGATACCCGCGACCTTCTTCAATCCGACTTTGGAACGCAGAGAGAAGATGGGAGGAAGAGATGACGCTCTTACATGACTTGCCACGGCCAGCACGTGTGTCTCCGGGACGGGAAAGTCCCCGTCATCCTCGACCGTCACCGACATACTCAGGGAAGACCGCCGTGGAGTAGCAGGATCTGTCCAGAGGGCGTCGGCGTGGTCCAGCCTCTCGGGATGGAATGGGATTGTAGTTCTACGGACCTGCGATCATCGCGATTAGATGTGGTAGGGCTGCCCCGCACTAGCCTAAAATGGCATGGTCAGATCTTTAATTGACTTAGGTAAGCAGTTACAGAAATAGAACCGAAACCGTCCCTCTACATACGGAACGTACTCCTACGTACGTATGCACGTAACGTACGTACAGTAACTTCCCCCACGGCGCCTCTCTATGTATCGTACTAGCTCTCTGTCGAGAAGATATTTGTCAGTACGTAACATAAGTCGCTGCAGAATAGCTCCGTAATACTTTAGTACGCTAACTGAGATCATGTGATAATCATTCTTGTTCCCATGCGTGCCAAATGACAGATCCTCATTCGTCATCCCCAATCTGCAGTGGAGCAGAAGCAAATGTCAGCATGGCCGTAGACGGGAGTTTCGTAGGTAACCGAATCACTCGCCTTCGGTGCAAGGTAGTATCTCAGGTAACTGCTCCCGGCGAGACCGTACTCCACCAGCAAAGGCACCTCTCCCGACAGACACAGCTTGACCGAGCCAGACAGACCGGTGGCCTTGCAGAAGTTGACGAGGTACTTGAGCGAGAAGGTGAGGGCGACGGGCTCGGTGAGCTGAATGTCGACGTTCGTGTCGGGCTTGTCGACGTTGCTGTGGGGCCGCACCGTCACCGCGCCGCTGCCAATGTCTCCGGCACATGCGAACTTGACGCCTTCTTTTGTTGCCTCGATCGAGACTGGGGCGTTGATACCGTCCGGTCAGCCGTCAGAGCATCGTAGCTGAAAGCTAAAGTGCGGCCGTGGCTCTGGTCCCCCTCACCTGATTCCGAGATGAGGAGAAGATCGCGGCATATCTTTTGAAACTCGTTCGACGGCATCGAGATGTTGGCCGCGTATTCGGTCTCAGGGATGCCGAGGTGCTCCTGATCGATGTCCATCAACTTGATGTCGTACTCGCTCAGCCGATCGCTCTCGCTGCTCTCGAAAACGAGGTTGAGGCTGTCGGGCGCATCCTCGGCCTTGAGCGTCAGGATGTCCTCGTTCTGTGCCGCTCGCAGCACCTTGGTCAACGACTGCAGGTTGATGCCGAGAGCCAGGTTCCGGTCACAGCGGTACGGCGAGAAACTCTCGGCCTTGAGCATCATCGACACGAGCGCCACGTGGGAGTTGTCCATGGCCTGCAGCGCGATGCCCGAGTCATTGCAGTCAAAGTTGCAGTCTTGGACGAGGTCCTTGATGGCATCGACGATCTGGACGACGCCTCACGGGTCAGCCTTCTGTATGCGCGCAAGACGACGAGTTGCTAGATGCTGCGTTCTGGGTCCAGCCGAGCACGAACCTTCTTGAGAAGAGATGCCTGTTCTAGCCGCGCTTCAAGCACTGCGTTGTCCTGTCGGTGAACGGTCTCGACGGCTTGCCTAGAGATCTTTCCTCAAAGACGACTTACTTGTGGCGACTGAATTAGATATCGTCGAAGGCGTGAAAGAAGAGAGAAAGGACAAGAATCCCTGTAGGGTCTGCGCGTGTCGATGGGTTTTACGTTCGCGCTTGCCCCACCGTTCGGTATTAACTAAAGTGGTTTGTGAGAGGCTACGCGACTCGCGCGTCGAACACGTCTTTAATCGAGTGCGGGTTAGCGTCCGATCACGGGCGTGAGCCTTAGGGTGCTAAAGTCCTCTAATTAGTGACACGTCTTATGTGTTTTGGAGCCTACAGTAGTGTAGTAAGCCTAGGACAAGCCTAGGATTCGGGTACCCACCAGCCCATACGAATACTGCAAACGCATACTTACGTAGATGATGGTGCGCAGCCTACTTGCAATAGCTCCCAATCCGACAACTATTTCACCTGGAAAACTTGCTCAATCAAGTCTTACGGCACCTCCAACGACAGTCATCAGGGCGAGATGCGGAGCCGGAGAGATTATGTGGACTCAAGAAGGCAACAGCCATCCCGTAGGGACCTCAAAGAAATATACCCCGGGGCATAAGGAGTAAAGGGATAGGGCGTTCGCGAGGGATATATACCAAAGTATCGGCGTCTCGAAGAAAGATGAAAGACATAGGTAGTCAGTGCGGCCTCCCTAAACTCCGCTTCCTGACTGTTGACTCGGCTTGGCCATTTTTACAGTGAGAACGTGGTTTGAGAAACTCGTTTCGTGAGAAAATAAACGCAAACCAAGGCCGCTGAAAGGAAATCCGTGCTGTAGAATGGAGAAACTACTCCGAGCATGTCTCGTGTCCAGTGTGAAAGGTTAGATCGATGTGACCCGGCTACCGCTGAGGCTCTTGTTCGCCATCGTCGTCGTCTTCGTCCGAGGGCGTAGGCTGATGACAGACTGTAGTTCTCTGATCATGTTGGTCTGCGCCTGTGCCGCCTCGCGCACCGACGCTGCTCGCGCCCGCTCGGCCCTCATCTTGGAGATGCGCTCTTCGCGCGTGAGGCTCGTGCGTTGACGTGGCAGCGCCACGGCCTCGAATACTTCTTCGTTGTCGAGCGAGCTGAGCTCCAGGCTCGACCGCGGCGTGTCGTCGCCGTTGAGAGCGCGGAGCGCGTCCGACGGGCTGCCGCTCTCGGTGGCGGTGCTGCCGTCGAGAGAAAGAACGGGCGATCGAGGGCCTTCGGATACCTGCGATGATCTCTTCGCCTCGCTGGAGGGGCACTGGGTCAGGGCGGCCCTGCCGGATTCCCACTCCTGCACCAACGTCCGTAGGTCTTCTCCGATGCCGTCGTACTGCGTCACGAGGCTCGGCCCGGATTCGGTGCAGTGAGCCGTCTCTTCCCGCAGGAGGTGTATCTTCGCCTGTACCGCTCGTACGCCGTGGAACAGAGACGCGATCTTCTGCAGCTGTAGTCTCGTTCGCTCGTCGTTTGGCCCAGACGGAGCGGTCGGCGAAGGCGGTATGATCGTCTCTGCCCTCGATCAGTAACTGCCTCGGAGGCACACACACTCGAGCAAACGGACCTTCGTCGCGGAGCAAGGCCTCCTGCAGCTTCGGAGCTTCGTCGCCCATCAAGGTGCTGACGCGCTCGATCGCGTCTACAGCCTGCTGCCAGAAAAGAAAGTCCTGCTCCCCACCGAAAGAAGGTATAGCGAGGAGGCAACACAGGAGCAGTTTGCGGATGGTGTACATCCGCACAAGCGATGCCTTCAGTGACTTCAATGCCTCCATACCGTCCGGTTCGAGGCCGCCGACGTGGCCGTCCAGCTCATGCAGGTCGACTTCTTCCGCATCGTACACCTCGAGAAACTTCTCGAGGTCGCCCTTCTCCGCTATGACCTTCGTCGTCTCATATTCGTGGATGAGCGCAGGCGTCACCCTCGCCAGCGAGGCGGCCAGCTTGCGCCGGAGCCTAGAACACCACCGGCTCTGATTTCGCTCCTCTAGCCGGCTTATCGGGGGGACCGCGTTGCCTCTATCAAGCATCAGAGAATGGACATGTCGTGGCAGCTACGGCAGACGACCCACAATCGATAGCCCCTCGCAACCAACTCGACGTCTTGGATGGCCGTAAGGGTGGCAGCGGCGGCAGCATCGTAGTTCTGAGAGCACGTGATCAACGTACCAGCGGAAGCCAACGCCCGCTGGCGGAGAAGCGCGAGAGATTTTCGTCGTAGGTGCGAACGCAATAGCGGTACGCAAATCAACGCCACGAAGAACACCGACAGAGTCCTGTAGATGCGGAGGTGTGCTTCGTCGCCGCCACGTGCCCAATCAACCAACCATACCAGGGAAAATGCTGCGAGGCCGGTGGTCAGGACGCCGACGAGGCTGAGAGAGGGGCCTAAAGCAGAGGCCCCTGGAGCACCGTCGGCGACGGATGCGGGCCTGGCATCGAACGGCGCGTATCGTAAGAGGTTCACCTGGTCGTTCAGGAGCTGTGATGTAATGATGATATAGCGGAAGCGTTCTAGGAATCGCGCGTTCTCGGCATGTCTCAGGTTCTGCTTGACGGCGCGCTATATCGTGCCCGTCAACATCCCCGGCGGAACTGGGGAGGACGAGGTTTAAGTACCCACAGACAGTGCATGCGGCGTCCGAGCGATGGCATCCGCAGTCGGGACGGCCGGAAGGGATCGTGATACCCGTCTTCGAATGCTCGACTGGATCCTGGAGAGGCCCCGGGGCGCGAATGAAGATGACATTGGAGAGCCAGGCGTGTGCCTGGGGTCAGGCGAAGTAAATTGCTGCCCGGCGTCCCCCTCCCCAACACCTATAAACATGTTCGTGAGCCAGGAAGGACTAGACCTGTGCACTAGAAGGCCATACCCTCCAGGTATTCGGCCATGGGGGAATCTTGCAGGACGAGCGTTTCCATCGTCGAGAGCAGTGGCCATGCGAGATGTGAAACGAAGCTTCGGCCACCGAGCGGCAACCTAGGCCTGCGATGAAGATAGTCAGCCTCCAATTGTGGTCGTATCGGGTGGGGTTTCACGTACGGATGTCTCCCAGGCTAAAGGATTCTCATTGAGGCGTCAGTATTCTCTCCGTTGAAAAGCGCTGCTGGCCATTGTCGACAAGCACGAAAATAGCACCGTTGACCACTGTGCTATTGTCCACTCTTTAGCGGGCGCGTTTTACGGGTCTCGTGTCGCGCAAACCAAGGAAATCGCCGCGCTGACTAACCCGACATTGGACTCTGCGAGTACGTACCCTCATACCAGTAGCTACAAGATTTGACATCAGAGCGCTGAAGTCGCTGGTGCGTCAGAATTAACTGAGGGGCAGAGAACTGACCTCATCCGGTCCCGAGCGCTACCACGGCTGCGTATTGAGTTACGGTACGGCTTTAGCACGGGGCCGAAAAGCCAACTCTGCGCTATTTCAGTCCATTCAACCGAACCAGGAACCTCTGGCGAGCGCCAACATGGGGATGAGACTCTTGAGATATATAGGCTTGATGGCTGTAGTTCACATGGATACTAACATGTCTTGATGCTGCATTCTGTTATGATCTTGATTCAGAACGGTGGTTCTGGGTCTTACCAGCAACAGCGAAGGCCGAGTGGTGTGGTTCGATTCGTTACGCTGTCGATCACGTGAAAAGTCAAGATGACTAATCCAATCTGTAGCTAACTAAGACTGCCACTCCCCAGACGTCAACGCCAACTCCACCGTACGCGTCCCGCAATAAGCGAAACGTTGAGGACGGGCACGGGATATTGCTTATCGTCGCCGAGAGACGATACCGAAGACGGAATGTCCACAGCCTTACGAATCGTACCTCTGGATGGACGGCCTAGCCGAGAATGTTTTATTCCAACGACCACTTCACTCATCGTCACTGGCTCTGCGATGACCGTAAGAGCTCTGTCGACGAGATGTCTCAGACATCAGCTGTTCATCTGTGGCAATGCCATGTCTCTCTTTACACGATCTGCTGCTGTTTATACCTTCTCCGTCACGTTTGCCACATCCCAGACATGGGATGACGAATGGAACTCTATCATCGAGCATTCTTTTTCATCACGCTTGGCCTCAATCACGACCCATCCATGCCTTCTCGTCGGGGCTTCGGCCGGACGCGGTGAAGGCTGAAACCACTGCCCCGGTATCGGATGGAGGAATCTATAGCACTAGCTCGATCTCCTATTGTATGCATGAACATGTCCTTCCTCGAGGCATGCCGCATGCTCCTACGAGTCTTGTGGCTGTTCGCCTGAAACCCAAGCAGGACATTATTGTCGTTGCTGAAGGCTCCGTGTCTTCACTTCTTGTGATAGCCAGTCACACCGAGATCCCTACTCGGGTATCTAATCACCATATAACCCTCGGTGCTGGCCGTCCGGGTGTTCGTTCTGGGCCGCTGAGGGGTCTATCCAGTGGCAAGACCTCCTTAACTCCGGGTCTGGGGCTCAGCCAATGAGTGCCGTCTTTCGGTGCTGCTTTCACTGCTTATTTCCAGCAGGCAGTTGCTGCTACAAGTGTGCTTCGGAGCTAGAGCTGCTCCTGTTTCTCCATATCTCTTTCTGGCTGCCTCTAGGCATATAAATGTTTGTCGTCGAGCATCCGCAGAAGACCATCCGAGCTGATCCAACATGCAGAGAGACCTGGGGCAGAGAATGTCTGTTTGTAGAGACGGCATTGCTCGCATTGAGCGCATGCTACAGGAGTCACCAGGCAACTGGCAAGAATATCTCAACTATGCCAGGTCTATCATTGCCTCTCTCGATCAGGTCAATTCGATTCCCCCCTCGATCGCTCGATCGGAGCAAGCGTGGGCCGTCACAACGCTGCAGAAGCTGGCTTTTCAAGATGCAGACACTGGTGGCGTACCGTGGCTGAGCGATTGGTGCCAGCGGCAGTGGCTGAGGATGATTGAGTGGGATCAGTCTGATGTCGACTCGCTGAGAGGTAGCTCACCACTCGTTCCTTCTTTCCTCTATAATTGCAGTCGCGCTTCAGCTCACAGTGGAAAGGTCTGGGGCATTACTGGCTTCTCAAGGCTCAAAAGCAGCTCGCCGCCATCCATCGAGAGGATGGCAGCACCTCGAGCGGCACGAGCAGCGCTCGAACCGGCGATGGAAGGGCCATGGACGGGCTCGGCCTGGGAACTTCACATTCCTACAGTCAATGCGATGACGATGCTGCCGCTGCTCGAGCTGCTGTGGAGGCCGAGCTCAGGCTGCACACGCCCAATTACGTCGAAGCCCGAGCTCTACTCGTTCCAGCAACGGATCTTCTAAAGGCAGCTGTCGGCAGCGCCGAAGAACGAGGAGTAGTATCTGGGGATCTGTTGTGCCTCGTGAGTCGCTCGAATTGATCGTTCGACCTGCAGATTGCGCCCCCCTCCCCCTCCCTTCCTTTCCCCCCTTCTGCAAGCAGGACTCATGCACGGACGTTAACGCCGTAGCAAGGCAGCAGAAGCTTACATGAGCCTTGGAAACGTCTCCCTTCCGCGAGTGGCGGAGGAGCACTTTACTCAGGCAGTTCGCTATCTTCGACAGGCACAGGACGTGGCTGGTTACGTGTTGGCTCCGTATCTGCAGCAGTATGTGATTGGTCGTCCACTGCTATTCTCTGCCATCCTCTGCTGCGCTGACCGGTAGCGTTCATCTAGCTACCTGGATGAGTACGGAAGGCTGGTCGACTGACAGCGCTAAGAGATCGTTGTTGCCTGGCAGTGGCGACCTGTCTGTGATGCACGTCGATGGGATGGGAATCAGATCTGCCACGCGCGGGTGAGAGCTTAGATGTCAACGGCCCTGCGCTGTGGCTGGCTCGATGTAAGATAAGATGGCCGAGTCGATGTGGCAGGCAATAGCTCTATCCTAAGTTACTAGCTTAGCTAGACTAGACTCAATCCTTGTTGTCTCCCCACCGCAGGCGGCTCTTTCCTTTCGCCACCAATGCATTTCGCCTGCGCGATGTCCAGCGTAGAGCGCAGCTGCCGTTTCGTCCTTGCAAGCTAGTGGCATTATGGTATCGTGGCTCAACCCCGCTCTCTTTCCCGTCTCCATCTCGAGCTTTCTTAGCCACATAACGTGGTGCTTGCCATGAAGGTGGCAACCAAGCTGTCACCATAACGTGTCAAGTACCTACACAGTTGTGTCTGGTGCGTTTACAATAGCAACTATAATCGATGGTGGTCCCACCAAGACCCGCATTTGATATCACAACCAAGCCTCGGGTGCTTGTAAGCCTTGGTACATACGTACGTACCTACAGTACATGCTCGGAGTACGGGAGTACAAGTACGTACCGTACAGTACTGTACCGGTAGATGCTTACTTATCATTGAGCTTCCATGCGTGGATGATTTGTAAGCGGAGATTGCCGGGAGATCGGCGATCGGACTTACAGTACCACCGAGCGCCGACCGCCCGACGACGTCTGGACATCAATTTTCCAGCGACGCCAGCCTCAGGCTTCAGAGCCGGAAGGTAGGTGGTACAGTTGGCGCTACCACGGTGCTTCGTACTGTACGTCTCTCCATAGCAGATACGCTATCGTACCCGCTACGGTACTCTGGCGCTCCGTTGCTAGCTGTCAAAACCAGTTGCGTTGGTCGTCGCCACGGCACTAACAGCTTTGGCTGACCTGCTCCAAGCCTCGACGATAACGCTCTAGCAACGCCTGCTACCAGAGGTGACCCGGCGCCAGTCTTCCTCGATAGTCATTCAGCGCCCATCGAGCATTCCACTACTCAACTGGTCGTGATCTTTCATCTGAACTGGAGCGCTCATGAGCACCGTCACGATACGGTACTCTGCAATACAGTTACGGTCCCCCCGAGAAGCGGATCCTGCGGTACAAACCCCAGGCGCGAGCCCGCGGGATATACGAGAAGATACAAGACGTCTACAGTGGGTAGAAGGATAAGAGACGCTTAGGAACCAGGAAGACGTCGAGGACGTAGCAAAGGGAGGACGAGCCTGCCTGGTCGAGGCTGTACCGTTCGACAGGAAGAGGAGGGTACATGCCCAGTATACGGCGAGATGATTGACGAGCGAGCGCTCGCCATCCATCCCATCGTGCCGGAGTGCCTGGGGCACAATCTCAAGGTGTGTGGTCATGGCTACCAGCTGCTTTTGGCGGCAGTCGTTATAGCTCGCGGACCCCTCTTTCACCATCGCCATACGCCCTTGTTACCCGACGGACCTACCTCCCCTCATTCGCGCTCTAACAGACCTCTTCTTTGATACGGGTCTGAGCGTTCTCGCTCTTTCCCCTCTCCTAGCCAACCATCTCATCCCCGTCCTTCGACGAGCTACCCGTCCTCCTGTGCCACCGCTAATGCTCACGTCTCACAGGTCCTTTCGCGTCTGCGCAACCTGACGTCATCTCTCTTTGGCGTCGCCGCTGGCGTGCTCGGTCTGGAGGCCTACATCGGCTTTCTGTTCTACCTCGTGGGAACGTGTCTCGTGTCGGGTCTCATCTGGGCGTTGCTCGCCCAAGGTCGTCCAGGGCGATGTTTTGGCAACGGGCCTCCTTCGTCGTCCTCCCCGAATGACAGTAACGTCCTGAGCTCGTCCGCGGCCACAGGCTTCGGCCGCGGCACAGACAACCTTGAACAAGGCGACGGCCACGACGACGAGGCATACGAAGAGGAGGACGACGTGGGCGATGGCGCCAACTGGCGTCTATGGACCGAGGACGTCGTGACCGGTTTATCCAGCTTCGTGCTCACATGGACTCTGTTCTACGGACTCGTCCGAGTCTAAACATATGAATTGATGTATATGGATTTTTCCCCCTCTAATCAACCAAATAAGATCTCTTTTTTCTACTCCTAGGTATTCTATTCCAAGTCTTCTTTTGTAAAGGGCGCTCTTTTACAGAGGCGCTGCTCCCTTTCCCTTGTTTTTTTCTTTTCTACCAAGTGAGCGTGTTCTGAGCTCTTACAGCTTCTCCTCCTCCTCCTCCTCCTCTTCTTCCTCTTCTTCTTCTCTTCCTCCTCCTTCTTCTCCCATTACAACGCTTAGCAGCCATTGTCTCTTGAGTCACCAAGTCAATGAAATCACATTGGGAGGCTTTTGATTCTCAGTAATTGAGAGCTACTGTACATATGTACGTATCGTACGTACCTTTCTATGTACATGTTGTAATGAGTACAGTGCACTAGATCTGATTCGTGACTGTAGATGATCGCATGACAGGTTTAACAAGTGATATATCATGCTCCAATGTTCGGTTTGCTGGTCGGGTTTAGACTACGAAAAGGGAGCTGAGGCTACGAAAAGGACGGAGCTGCTTGACAGGGAACTGAAGAACGACCAGAGACCGAAGCAGAGCCAGGGACTGAAGAAGGGGCTGATCTGAATCAGTCAATCGGCCAACTCTTGACGGAACTCGGAAAACGTCCACCAAAATCAGGCAACGTCCACAAAAGCCCTCTTCGTCCTGCCTGGACCAGACGAGCGCGCGAGCGGGTCCTCGTCGCGATCGCGATCGTGCTCGTCGCCGTCGACGAAGAAGACGCTGGCGCTTTCGTCGCGCAGACGGTCGCCGAGGACCCTGAGCGCGGCGAGGTTGAAGCCGATGGTGTCCTTGCGGGCGGCGAGGGCGCCGCGGAGGTTGAGGCGGATGCGGTCGAGCATGGGCCGCAGCGTCTTGCTGGCCACCAGCTGCCGGTGGTGCAGGCGCAGCAGGAAGAACAGGATGCGGCACGTCAGCGGCAGGTTGCGGCCCTGCGCCGCGAACAGCTCGATGAAGCCCATCAGCTGCGTCACCATGGCGAACGGCAGGATCAGCAGCGCGTCCTGCAGCGACGCCGCCGGGATCCGCTCGAGCACCCTCTGCACGTGCGCCTCGGCGCTGATGCCCCCGAGCGCCACGTACATGGCGTTTCGTGCCGGCGGCGCCGTGCGCGGCTGGATCGCCCGCGCCGCGTCGTACTGCCGCACCAGCGCCAGGTCGGCCGTGCCCAGCTCCAGCGCTTCCATGATCTTTTCGCCCGTGACGAGCGTCTCGACCGTTTGCTTCCCGGCCGGCACGACGGCGCCGTCACCCGGGGCCGCACCGTCGCCGTCGTGCTCGAGAGACGCCGTGAGCGTGCTTTCGTACAGCTGCTCGAGCTCCCGCTCGCGCTCTTCCTCCAGGAAGATCTGCTCGTCCGTCTGCTCCCAGACGCGGATGCTCTTGTCATGGCTCGCCGTGACGAAGAAGTCGCCGGTGCGGCCGACGGCCAGCGCCCAGATCTCGCCGTGGTGCCCGTCCATCTTCTGGATCTGCTCGAACTTGTCGCCGTCCCAGTGCTTCACGACGCGGTCCTTGCCGACGCTGAAGAAGTGGTGGCCCGTGCCCGACTGGTTGTGCGGAACGAACGACACCTGCATGATGCTGTCTTGATGGGCGAAGAAGGCTTTGTGGCAGTCGCCAAAGTCCAGGCCCCAGAGCCGCACGTTCTTGTCGGCCGAGCAGGTGACGATTAGCCGGCTATCGAACGAGATGTCCATGTTGAGAACAGGTAGCTTGTGGCCGTAGAGGTTGAGATACAGCTTGAGAGAGTCGATGAAGAACACCTTGACGGTGTTGTCGAGCAGGGCAAGCGCAAGCAGGCGGGAGTCGGGCGAGAAGCAGACGCTCAGCACGTCGTCAGAGACCTTGATCGTCCGGGTGCGCACGAGACGCAGTCTTGGCGTCGTCCGGTCCGTCCCCGGCACCTCCTCCTGGACTATGTCAAACTTCCAGAACTTGGCCGACTTGTCCGCGCTCCCGGTGACCATGGACCTGCCGTCGGGATGCACCCGCAGCGTCCACACAGCACCGTCGTGCGCCTTTACAGTGTCGATCGAGGACGCCGACGCGACATCGTAGAGCTCGAGCTCGCCGGTCTTCGTGCCGACGACGATGATCCGGTCGCCGGGCAGAAACGAGCAGCACAAGGCGTATCCACATTCGAACGTTCGGACGCAGTTTCCCGACTGGACATTCCACACCTTAAGGTCTCCGTTCGACGCAGACGACAGCATCCTGTCGTCCGTACTCAGCGACAGCGATCGGACATCTGTGCGGTGGCCGGGCATTTCCACCGCGAAAGACCTCGTATAGTCTGGTGGCTCGGCCGCTTTGGACTTCTTGCCGGAGTCGCTGTGCGAGATGCTGTAGTACTCCAGCTGATTGTTGCCCAAAGCGACGAGTATCTGGAGACTCTTGCTAGAGCTCGGATTACCCCAGTCCATGGAGCGTACCCGACCACCGGTCCTGGTAATGACGTGGAGCACGAACACGTCGTTGATCTCCGGCGTTGGAGTAGAGTCTGCCTCGTTCTCATCCCCCGCAGCTCCGTCCGCAGCGGCCGTCCCTTTTGGAGCCTTGCTCGCGGCCTTTTCCCGCTTCCTCTTTCGTTTTCTTGCCATGCTCTTCTGGATCTCGTGGTCAGACTTGATCCTCCAGACCTCCACGGCCTTCTCGGAGCCATGCACCGCAAAGTAATCTTGTCTGGGATGAAAATGTATCCCGAGCGCCCTGTCCTTCCCCTGTCGGTACAGCGTTCCCCTCTCCAGCAGATATTTCTCATCGAGATTCTGTTGCATTCGATTTTCTCTCTGAGAGAGCCCTTTTAGGTCAAGCGACCACACTTTCAGCTCTCCGTCATTGCCTGCCGTAATGCAACCGCTTCGATCGGGGGAAACACTCATAGCCCAGCATTCGCCGTTTGTCTGGGTGACGTGAGTTTCGATGCATTGTTGGGCGCCAGTATCCCAGATCTTGACGAGAGAATCTTTGCCCGTCGTCAGCAGGAAGCCAGCGTGGGTACTATCTGTGATCGCCTCAAGTTTGGAGGTATCTGCCCCTTCGTCCAGAGCAGCATCTTCAAGTTCTTTCCTGAATGGGAGCCAGCTGAGTGCCGTAACCCGATCTTTGTGTCCTCGTAACTTGAACAAGCCAACCTCCGCCACAAGATCCCAAATGATGACGTCCGTGTCTTTGGCCCCGCTGGCAAGACGCACGCCCGCGTCATCAAACGCAAGTGACGTGATGGCGGATCGGTGGCCATCAAAACTGACAACAACGGCTTCGATCTTTGAATCCCATAACCTGATGCTGCCATCTTCGTATCTGCCGGCTAGTATGTCAGCTTCGTCGCTGAACATGCGCCCTGCACCACGTACCCTACAGCAAATACATCAGGGTCTGCCCTGCTCTGTGCTATGGAAGTGACCTGATGCTGGCATTTTGGGTCGCGCCACCTGCTGAGGAGCTCTCCTTTCTTGACATCCCAGCAAAAGATCTCCTCGTTCGCGGCTACCACAGCTCGTCCTCCACCGGTGCGGCGAGTGGAAGAGCCTAACTGAGGTGCATCCGGACTCCAGACGACATTAGCGGTCGCGGAACTGACGACGCCAAAACTTCTTGCAAACTCGTACTTCCTGTTCACAAATCAGTAGATGACAAGACTGATCGGGATGGAGTAGACTCACAGGTATGACTTGACCATTTTCCAGGCTCAACGAGGGGCGAGCAAAACTTCAAAGGACTGCTGGTACCATACGTAGTTTGAGCTCCCCGACACTTGCAATCGGGCATAGAGAATAGAGCTCTATCATACCGCAACACTCAATTTCTGCTATGTGCATGTCAAGCTTTTCTCCTGCAGTAGATGGACGAGAAGCGCTTTTTTCTTCGTACCACCATCTTTAGATGTTGTATGAACTCTCTTTTGGCTTGATCGTGCTCCTAGATTATACTGGTATACCCTCTCGATTGCTAAACACCACCAGTACGGCTAACGACGCCATGTTACAGGCACAACCCCCGCGGACAACCCAGGCCACGACGGATCTGCTCCCCCGCGCCTAGTTTGGGGTTGCTGGCCAAGAGATCCTCATCCTCGTGGTCAATTAGCGGATCAGATCAGAAACAGACTCGAGCTGGAACATCCGCATCATCGCTGAGATCCCCAGGAAGACCGACCTGAGACGACACGATGTTGCTGCTCGACTACCAGAACGTCCTGGTTCAGTCGCTTCTGACGGAGAGGTTTTCAGGGCAAGCCCGCCTGGCGTCTTTGCTGTTCAACGCGCACTTCCAAGGCAGCATCTAACGATCAGCTAGAGCGCCGCCAGTGTCCATCGACCAAGTCGTGTCGGATTTTGATGGGGTCACCTTCCATCTGTCGACTCCGGAGTCCAAGTCCCGCATTCTCATATCGATCTCGGTACGATGCTTCAGGGAGTTGCTCCAGTACGGAGCGCAGCAATATCTGGAACGCGAGTATGGACCGTACATCACAGAGCCCGAGAACGGCTACGACTTCTCCGTGCAGGTGGATTTGGACAATCTGCCGGCGGAAAAGGGTAGGGTGTGCCGTTTTTTTGAACGCACGCTTCTGGATGTGTAGCCTCTGGTCCCGTTGACTCTTCACAGAGGACAAGGACGCGCTCATCCGAAAGATCTCTCTTCTGAAGCGAAATGCCATGGCGGCCCCTTTCGAACGAGCGTTCGACGACTTCTTCAAGCTGCAAGAAGCAGCCTCGAAATTCACGTCCGAATCAGCACCCGAGGGGGTTCGCGAGGGGGGAGAGGTCATGGCGATCCATTATCGCGAGGAAGAGGCCATCTACATCAAGGCCAGCCACGACCGCGTGACGGTCATCTTCAGCACCATCTTCAGGGAGGAGACCGACCGGATCTTTGGCAAGATCTTCATCCAGGTAGGGCGATGCTGTACCAGAATTGCTCGGGGTGTTGGACCAACCGTCGGTCGCTAGGAATTCGTCGATGCTCGGAGAAGAGCAATCCAGAACGCTCCCCAGGTGCTCTTCCGCAGTGACCCCCCGCTCGAGCTTCACAACGTCCCGGGTCTGAAGGATTCGGGAACGGGAGAGATTGGTTACGTCACGTTTGGTGAGCTGCCACGGCCATGGTCCTGTCTCGCAGCTGACCCTGTGCAGTTCTCTTCCCTCGACACCTGACGGCGCAGAAGCGGGACGAGGTCATCTCGCACATTCAAACCTTCAGAGACTACTTTCACTACCATATCAAGGCATCCAAGGTGCGCCTTTACTGTGGTGTGGTGTAGGGCGACGTCGCGAGCTGACTCCTACCAGGCCTTTATCCACTCGAGGATGCGTCGACGTACCGCCGACTTTTTACAAGGCACGTTCACAATCCCACCCAACCCTACCGACCACATCTAACATGCCCTAGTCCTCCGCCGAGCCAGACCAGACCAGGAGGAGAAGGAGCGCAAGACGGCCAGCGGCAGGACCTTTAGGGTGCAAGGATAGGATGGCGGTCATACAATGGGAACAGGGGGGGAACACATGGCAGTCCTCAACGCTCTGCTCTCTCTTTGTACGGTAGCCCCTGAACGCATCACCCTATGTCGTTGGCCTGTCTACGTACTACACAAAATCTGCTACACACGAGTACAATATTTTCTTTCGTAGGGCAAATCGTGGTCGGTCGTAACCTGCGGTCGGACTGCGCGGGGGCAATCTCGCCGGTCAGGTTCGTCTAGCACGCGTACCGTACCACGTACCGCACCCAGCAAAACTCGCAACGCGGATGTGTTGGCATACACGATGCGATGGCCGTCTCCGTCGGGGACCTCGACCGACGCCAACCGCACCTCGACCTCGACCTCCAATCCCAACCCGAACTCCGATGACGATGACGAGGCCCTGACCTCCTCTCGGTCCGCTCATCTCGACAGAGGCGTACGAGTACTCGACATACCATCACTCGGCTGGACGCACTTCGCCGACCCGGTAAACATAGCCTCGACCCTGATCCTGACGGCCGTCTCTCTGGGGGCCATCAGCGGGTACCGGACGTACCTGCGACGCATCCCGGTCGCGAGCCGCATCCAGGAGGGCGTCTTCCGTCGTCGCGGCCTGCTCGGACGCGTGACGAGCGTCGGCGACGGCGACAACTTTCGTCTCTTTCATACGCCCGGCGGCAGACTCGCTGGCTGGGGATGGCTCCCTGGCCGCCACGTACCCGCTAGGAGGGACCTCTTGAAGGATCGGACGGTATGTTGAGGGATCATTATGGGTGTTTAGGGGAAGGGGGGGGGGGGGGGGGAGGGAGTTTATATGCGTCCTTCTCCCCCGTCGACTACCGCGGCCGTGATCAATCCCCGGCCTCGTTTTCGCAATCACCCTACAGATAGCGTGTGTGTGTGTGTGTGTGTGTGTGTGTGTCGCGGGCCGCTTCACTTCATATAAAAGTACTTGCTGACGACGGCCTTGGTGGGTGCTGCGCAGATCCACGTGCGCTTGGCCGGCGTCGATGCTCCGGAGCTCGCGCACTTCGGGCGACCGCCGCAGCCCTACGCCGCCGAGGCGCTCGCGTGGCTGCGGCGGTACGTTCTGGGGCGCCGGGTGCGGGCCTACGTCTACAAGCGGGACCAGTACGACCGCGCCGTGGCGACGGTGTACGTGTGGAAGGGCTTGTTGCGCCGCGACGTCGGTCTGCAGATGATCAGGCAGGGTCTGGCGACCGTCTACGAGGCCAAGACCGGCGCCGAGTTCGGCGAGGTCGAAGACAAGTACCGCAAGGCCGAGTGGTGGGCCAGGACGAAGAGGAAGGGTATGTGGGCGGCGACGGCGGCCGGCTTTGAGAGCCCCAGGGATTACAAGACGAGAATGGCGTCGCCGGATGACAAGGCGCACGTGAAGCGATGAAGGGCGCGGGGACAACGAGATATGGCTATCGAGATGTCTGGTTATACATGGTGGCCAGCTCTAAGAGATCAATCCAGGGGCGCCTTCCAGTCCGAGATGTGATCCGCGATGAGCTGCGCTCCCTGCTCGGCCGTGTGTTGCCGGCCGATGCATTCGACAAAGTCGCCTTCGGGGTCTGTTCCATCGGATGTTTGTGAGAATGTGGATCAATGCTCGAGAGAGAAGCTGAGGGACTGTGTTGGAAAGAAGTGGGTGCTTCGAAGATGGGAAGGAAACGGGTGAGTGGTGAAAGATGAGAATGCCGAGGGACATGTCGACGGAGAATCGAAGGAAACCTCTAGTGGAAGTGTTCGGGAGTCGGGAAAGACAAGTGGCAACGGACGACGGGGGTCGAGGCATTGCAAGCACTCACCCATCAGGTAGAAGTATATGCTGTGATCGACCAGGTAGTCCTGGCCGGGCTTGACATGCTCGGGCGTCGAGAAGTACACCCGATACGCCTTGCAGACGGCCTTGATTTCATCGTACGCGCCCGTCAGACCGATCATGGCAGGGTGGAACTCGCGCAGATAGGCCTTCATGACGGCAGGCGTATCCCTCGCCGGGTCACACGTGATGAAGACGGGCCGTAGGACAGAGCCAGAGCCCGAGATCAGGGAGCTCGTCTTCTGGTTGGCGATGTCGATCATCTTGGCCATCTTGTCGAGCTCCTCGGGACAGATGTCCGGGCAGTGCGTGAATCCAAAGTAGACCTGCTCTCGATCGATACATGTCAGCAGGGGCCGACGGCTCACCGAGAATTGGACTCGCCACGCAGACCGTGGCAAACGAGCAGCAGCATCCAGAGATCGAAAGATGTGACACCCACAAGAGCATATTTCCCCGTCATGTCCCCGTTTGTAAATCTCTTGCCGTCGTGGTCGACCAGGTCAAAGGCTCCGCCGACTTTTGGCTTTCCGATCCCCTTGGTGGCCTCGACGATCCGCTGTCGTTCCATGCGCGCCTTCTCCGTCCGGAAATACATGATCAGACCGATCCCAGACACGATGAAGATGAGGCCGCTCTTCCACGAGAATGGCTAGTCGAGAGGGCATCTGTCAGCTGCTCGTCCTGGGAAGGAGGCGATCGTCCGAGTGCAGGGCAGAGGCCGGAAGCACTCACCCCAGCCCGGTATCTGGCTTTCTCCTGCTCAATTGTTCGATAGCGTGGCTTAGAGGGGCTTGTGGTCGTTATGCGAGGGCTAGTCCTGGCGTTGTTGCCATCGCCGCTGGGAGTGCTGCTGCCCGAGGCGTCGGCAGAGTAGCACCTTGACCTCGACCCGAGCGTCGCTCCATCGTCCTTCGGTCTTCTTCGCACGTCTCCGAACGTTGCTGACAGGCCATGTCTGGAGCGTGACATGGGACGTGGCTGCCGCAAGCACTTGCCGAACAGCTGCAGGTGCTGCCCGCCCGTCGACGACAACGAGCTGTACGACCTGCAAGGTCGTCTGCGCTCTTGTAGGGCGTCACATCTTCCGGCGCGAGGAAGCGTCGCGTGCGGACTTTGACCAAAGAGCCATGGTGACAGCATTGGGAAGCGAGATGCTGAAGAAGCGTGACATTGCGGTATTCGTCTCGGGACAAGGCCTGACATGGCGATGACCACGGACGGGTGGTGTGGTTGGCGGGGTTCGTCCTCTGTCAGCAGCTCTATCAGCGACATGCATATATCACGACTAAAAGTGCAGCTCTTACCGGTAGTCCCGCCGGCCTCTTCAACTTGAGGCGTGCAACTGCAAGCCTACGATGCTGATCCGCACATATCTCTGGATGTATCAGATCCGTATCTATAGCTTCTTCGCTACTCGTGCCATGGGTATTACCCCCCCCCCCCCCCCATGGCACGGGTATTTACAAAAGAACTGATACAATATAACGTCACTACAGCTGTACAGGGTACGTATGTACGTACGTACGAGTACTCGCAATGCTGTAATTTTTCCTAGACCAACCCTCGTACTTCCGTACTTCAGAGCCGCATTGTCAGAATCCCCCAAGCGACCTACTGTACTCGTAAACATGCGGCGGTATCTGCTCAATAGATTTGATACGCCTCTTGGAGATGTGCTTACTAATATCAGTCTGCTAGCTCTAGCGTTATCTTCGTGAGACAGCTCGTTGCTCTAGTCGTAAGTCTTGACATAGGCTTCTCATAACTTCTAAGAACTGCGCGAGTCAGGTTCTTTTCGCCAAAGTCCAAGACCAGGCATCTCTGTTCCACACCGGAGCCCTGTCCTCGCCGTGCCTCGGCAGTACTCGTACACGTGACGTGGTGACTAATTATATACGAAGTACCTTCCGTACCTCCGTACGTACGTACGTACATACGTACTTCGTACGTAGTATCATTATCAAACACTCCCGACATCCATCTAGACCTCATCCTCCCAGAGGTACAACCACGGTAGTCATCCACAACATACTCCAAGCTGGCAGAGCTCTACTCCACATTGCAGTCATGGGCAAGTTCAGCTTTGGCAAGGAGGGCAGTGATGGTGACGAGAACTCCAGCCAGTCATCACCGTCAGTTCAGCTCACACTTGTCCAAGAGTAGCTCCAAAACTGCAGCATCCTTGAATCCCTACACCCAACCTCAGAGCATGCCAGATCTGTACACTCACAAGACCAATCTGTATAGCAGAGTGACCAAGAGACTCTTGGATCAAAGTCCATCATCAGTGCAGAGTGTACCTCCACCACTGCGGTACAAAGACTACTATAACTCGGCAACTAGCCGAGATATCCTGTACTCGCGATACATAGGTGTGGCTGCGGCGACGTGCTTAATCAGCCCACGGCTGACTAAGCGCCCAGTCGCCGGCTAGCTCCTTACAAGAACCTACCACAGCACAGGTACATAGGTACCATCTGTCTCCATGTAGCACTGTCTACTGGGTTCAATCTTGCTTTCTGCTGTGTGTTTCATAGTGAGTTCACTGAACAATCTGACTCTGCTAGCTTGTGCTCTGCTGTGTTCCACAGAGCTGCTCATGCTGCACCAACATACATAACGTAAGGTGTTGTGATTTCAAGGAGGGTGACTTGAGGACATGTGACCAACAGGTACAGACGAGGGTCCATCCTTGACTGAGTCAATCATTAGTCACCTTGGAGTATCGGTCGCATCACGTGGACAAGAAACCCAATTCCAACATCGACAACCCCGCACACACGCGCAAATCGTCATGGGTACGTACCGCTATCATGTCCGTGTTCGGCATCACCTTGATCGGGCCCTTCATCGGGCGTGCTGCATCTCCGGGGAGATCCGCTCCGTCGTGGAATATGCCAGACTCCTCGTGCCGAGGCCGAAGCTTCTTAGCACACCGGCGGCCTTGGGGGCCATGGGGGGGCATGGGGGGCAGAGTACGTACTCGTACGGTGCTCAACGTAGCTTACATAATCCGAGCTTGTGTGACTATGCCGAGGTCTCAGATAGCCGTTCAGAAAGAACAAGACTCATCGTGTAGTCTACACCTGAACTCATGCAGCATCTACCTGTCAACACGGTAATCGGCCGCTGCTACTTTCGCAAGAGACTCCATGGTAGCCTCGATCGTCGTCCCAAGCCTGCGAGGCGGTAATCGGAGGCCGTCGTCGACACCAGCGCTCTTCGGTCAGCCGTAGAGGCGGCGCACGCTGGGTCCACGTCGCACTCCGGACTCGGCTCGATCACACCGGCTGACCTGCGGTCGGCACGGCCGGCCAGACATCGAATGCAGGGCCCAACGCGCTATGACGTCGGGTCCGGCCCCGACCTCAGGTGCAGCGGGGACGAGGGCGCGCCATGACGCTGCAGCCGAGGAGAGACTGTTTTCTCTGACACCGGCCACCTGCGTCATAGTGAAGCGCGAGGCGTATTACGTACGAGGTACGGAATACTCGTGTACGGGGGTACGGAGGTACGTACCGTACTGCACGGTACGTACGAAGTATGCGCTACTGAGGACGGTCAGCAAACCCCAACGGCCACATGGTATTTCAGCGACGCCGGGGAGCGTCCGCTCGCTATTCGACAGGCGTCCCTACGGCGACTCCGACCGCGGCGGACAGGCGTCGTCAGGCAGCCGAACCGAACCGAGCTGTTGCGCCGGACACGCGACGAGATGGGGGCATGGCGCTTTCCTCTCGTACTCGGCTACGCTGGACACGGAGCAGCTGTTTCGGACCCCTAAAGCTTTCGCGGACGTGGCCGTCGATATGGCTGTCGTGGTGCCTGCGTCTAGTGGTCTCACCCCCTATGATACAGGCGGCCGTTGGGTTTCGCGTCGGACCGTCGAGGCAGATTAGCATACCACGTTGAGGGGGAGCTCCTCCAGGCCAGAGGAGCTCTTGAAGACGTATGTACGTATGTACCTCGTTCCAGACGGTGCCGGTGCCGGAGTGGAAGTACTCGTGTCTCGCGGCCCCCACCCCCTTCGTACCCCTTCCCTCGTCACCGCCCCGCATTCCCACACCCTCCCCCCCCCCCCCTCTCTCTCCCCCCTCCCCCTTCACCGCACAAGGTTGGGCTACCCTTTTTTGCTGCTGCCGCCGTTTACACTTTGCACGACGCCGTCAGTGGCGTCATTGCACAGGATGTGTACCTCTGCCCCAACGCACCGCGAGAGGAGTACTTCGCACGCCGCCTCTCTGGCCTTTACTCCTTTCCCAGAGGGCTACCTAGGCCAGAGCTACCGCTACTATGGCCACCGTCGTCACCACTGTTGGTGTCGCTGCCGGCGCCCCCTAGATAGCGGTCGCGGTACCTAAATGTAGGGGTGCTCGCAGTACCGCACGGTACCCGCCTGTATCGGGGCGTCGTACCTTCCAGCTCCGACCTTCGCTGGACCTCCACCTCCATCATCATCGCCGTCATTGGCACCGCCGTCGTCGTCATCCCGAAGACCCTGAAGCGATACCCCACCCCCCCCCCCCCCCTTGCCAGACCCGGGTTTCACCCGTCTTCCCTTGGACCCTTTTTGTGCCCGATGTCAGGCTAGCAAGTGCACCGAAAGCAAAGAAGATATTTACATCGTCAATCTCCCCCCTTTTGCTTCTCGCATCCCATTCATCGATCGACCTCTCCGTCCGTCCCCAACACACCGCCGGCTTCGACCCCCTATACCTCTATAAATCTCAAACACTTCCATCTCTGCTTCCGTGCTCAGAGTAGCTCGGATCTTTCCTCCGGCGAAGAAGAGCGACAGGCCACCTTCCGCAGTTGGCCAAGGTCGTCGACCACCGACGCATCCCGCCCTTTGCCGACTCGCCGGGTACGACAGGGATCGACCGGAGCTCGTCCCGTGAGATCGGCCTCGCCTCGGATCTGTCCATCCCCCTCCTCCGTCAGCTCCTCCTCCACTTGGTCGAGGCGGTCCCAGATGGCGATCACGGTCGACACACAGCGGCGTCCGTTGGGTGCCGTCGGCTTCGACCACGTGCCGTCTTTCCCGGTGTCGCGGCCCTTCAACGACCCCTGGATCGCGACGTCGCCGTCGTCAGGCTCGAGCGCGGCCGCGTCGGCCGCACATTCCTCGCTCTTCTCGCTCGGCCTGGACGCGTTCGTCAAGCATTCCGGCCAGCGCAACGCCGCCGGCGCCGCCTCGATACCCTATTCGGCCGTGTCGGTATCGGCTCCTCCCGTCGCGTCCAGCGGCGCGGCGATGCCCTCGTCGTACGGATCGTCGGAGCTGCTGAGCATGCCTAACCCGCTCATGGGCGCCGCGCCTCGGTTGGGCAACGACTCGGCGTACCCGGCCGACCTCGCATACTCGACCGGACCGTCGCTGCGCGCGCCTGCCCACGTGCAGGGGGCGGGGGCGTCGGCGTCGGCGTCGGCGTCGGCGTCGGCGTCGGCGCCGCCACCGCCGCCGCCTTTTGATGTCTTCTCCTCCGGACGCTCCATCTATGCGCCGCAACCGCAATCACGATCCCAACCGCAACCGCAGCCGCAGCCGCAGCCGCAGCCGCAGCCGCAGCCGCAGCCGCAGCCGCCGTCCACATCAAGCTCTCTGCCCTCTGTGCCGGTCGCGGATGGCCGGCGGTGGTCACAGCCGGCGGCATCGCCACCCCCGCCCCCGGTGCCAGCTGCCTTCTTGGCTGCCCAGGTCGACTCGCACCGGCCTCGGCGGACCTCCGTCGTCGACATGTCCCGACCGATGGCAGCGCCTTCGCCGCCGCCGCCGCCGCCGCCGCCGCCGCCGCCACCACCGACGACGACCGCGCCAGCAGATCCCTTTGTCGACGTCGTCCACGGTGGCCGGCCCCTCTTGATGCTGCAGGACGACAACACGACGCCGCGGAACATCTACGACGTCCAGGCGCGCGGGACGGCCGACGCGTACGGCTTCCCGCACACGCACTCGTCGAGCTCGTCGGTGTCGTCCGTGGCGAGCTACCCCTCGTACTACGGCTCCGTGGACTCGTCCGCCAGCGGTTACAGTTCGACGGCCGAGTCGGTCGAGTCGTGCACCTCGCGCGGCGCGCCTCGGCACGACGGGTCGTCGTCGGCGGCGTCGGTGTCGTCCATGTCCAGCTCGGTGCCGCCGGCGCCTCAGTCGATGATGGGTCAGTTCAACTCGAAGGTGTCGACGAGCGCGCAGAAGAAGCACCGGTGCAAGATCTGCGAGAAGCGTTTCACCCGGCCCAGCTCCTTGCGGACGCATACCTACAGCCACACGGGCGAGAAGCGTGAGTGGGATCCCAGTCGGAGGAGGCTGCAGCCGTTGTGTTCCGGATGAGGCTAATCCAGAATTCGTCCGATACAGCATTCAGCTGCAACTTTGACGGCTGCGGCCGCCATTTCTCGGTCGTCTCGAACTTGCGTCGTCATCGCAAGGTACACCGAGGCGATCGAGACGTCAGCTCTCCCGAGGAGTGATGATGTGGCCTCTGCCCTCCTTCGAACCGATTGTGACGAATCATCTGCGATCCGCTTTCTCTGTACATATATGACGTTTCGACGTACGACGGCGCTTGAGCTGTCGCACGTCGGCGCGGTGAGGCTCGCGCGGCCGCGGCAGATCCGCTTCACGTGACCGCCGCAGCCGCTCGACCTAGGGCGACGGCTTACCGTGCGCCCTGTCGACGGGATACCGACGCCAGCCTTGTTTCTTCGTACGAGCTCATCGGAGCTGGTGGACTTTTTCGCGGGAGAACTTGCGTCCTGTCGCTTTGTTTTTTTTTTTTTTTGAGAGAGCGCCTTTTCCCCGACGAGGATACGACAGACGGAGTTTTGCGTTCTGATTTTTGGCATCTCGTGCTTTTCCATACGCGACCTGATTTTTTCTAATTACCCTATATACCTCATGCCGTCTCTTACAGGGTTTGCTCTTACACATCTGTCATCTCTTAGTGGGTCTATTCCTACACATGGGTCATTTCTCGTTGGGTCTGTTTCTACACGGGGGTCATTTCTCGTTGGGTCTGTTCTTACGCATGGGTCATCTTCCATCGAGTTTGTTCTCACACCTGGCGCATGCGTCTCTTTTCATGTTTTTTCTCTCTTGTCCTTTGCACAATCGTCGTCGAGTACATCATGGGATTGATCCTGCCGTGGTGTCCCCCCCCCCCCCCCCCCCCCCCTGAGGGATCAATAGCAGCAAAACAGCGGCCGACCCAGAGTGGAGAAAAAAGTTGAGTATTAATCTGAGCTGAAGATGCAAACGTCCTTGTGCTTCTCTCCGTGCGTGTCAACATGTGTGTCCGTATGATGCATCTTGCCACTCCTTGTCATCGATCACGCCGGTCTCAGTCCATCCTCAGTTCATCCTCCACGCTCTGTCCATCTGGCACCTGTCATCCATCTTTCCATCTAGCACCCGTCATCCGTCTACCATCTACCACCTGTCACCAATCCTTCCAATCATCTTTCATTTCCACCATCGATTCCCATCTTGATTGATTGCCATCTTCTCCATCAAGTCCCATCTACTCCATCAATTCCCATCTCCTCCCCAATTCCCATCTTCTCGCCAAGCTCATTGATCTACTTTAGTACCCCCCCCTCGGACCATCAAACCCCAGGCCAGGCCAGCCCAGCCCAGCCCAGCAATAAAGTTGACTTGTAATATCTCTGTCTCTTGTCCACCCAGCTTGATAGGAACGCGGCCATCGAGTCTTGACCAAGCCTCTCGCCCAGTCTAATACTCCTATCTCGCACCTCGCCATGTGACCTGACTGAGCGCAGCTGCCTGCTCGGTCCAGGAGAGGCAGTCGCAGATTCAGGAAGTGATGGACGGTTTTTAGCATAGCTCATATACCGAGCCTTTCTCCTCCTTTCTTCTCGACATGCGCAATAGAATTGATCCACCTGCCACCTGCCACCTGCTTTGGATCTTGTCCCCCCCTTGTCTGTGTCACAGCTGGCCAGCACGAGGCACTTGACAAGATCACCAGTCCCAAGTACTGTCCCAAGTACCGTTGACTGAAGAACCGAAGGATTTGGTGATAGAATCACACACTCTTTGATTTGATCACTCAAAGAGACTGAGGAGGAAGAAGAGACTGAGGGGGAGAGAGAGAAGGAAAAGAAAGAAGATCACATGTCTTCTCCTTCTCTTTGCATCTGTCACATTGTGGCCAAGTAGTTACCAGAGTACATGCATATAGCAACTGTTCTTTTCTTTCTTACATGTGACTCTGTATGTGTGTATGTGTGTCTAGTTTGGAAGCTCTGACTGTGGATAGAGTTTCTACTGTACAGACACGATGTATCTTGCAGTATGGAAGGACTGTTGCTCTAGAGCTACTGGAGAAGGGAAGGACTACAGAGGACAGAGGGAAGGAGAGTGGGAGAAGAGAGGGAAGGAAGTGAGGAGAGGAAAGTAAGGACAAGTGATGAAGGGAGAGAAGGAGAAGGAGAAGGGGAAGGGGAAGGACGAGTGATGAAAGGAGAAGGACAAGGGGAAGGACGAGTGATGAAAGGAGAAGGACAAGGACAAGGGTGAATGACAAGGGCAACGACAAGAGCAAAAACAGGTGATAAAAGACCGAGACAGGAGATACAATCGAATGAGAGACACAAAATTAGATGATGGAAAAAAAAAAAAAAAGAGGGAGAAGGAAAAGAAGAGGAGAAAAAGATCAGATGACGATTCCAAGCTCGATCCGGTCCATGCCGTCCTCGGCCAGGGTCGGATAGTACGGCACGAGCGAGTCGGCCGACTGGACGTAGGCGTCGTTGTAGAGGCGCCAGTAGGGCTGGCGCACCTTGCGGGCCGGGTGGAAGAGGCCGGCCCAGACGTAGTTGGCGACGAGGCCGGGCCCGACGGCGTTGCGGATGGCGTCGATGGCCTCGACGATGCGGTCGATGACGTGCGGGCTCGTCTCGAAGATGTTGGGGTAGAGCAGGTTGAGCAGGTGCAGCATCGCGTCCTCGCAGCCGAGCCCGACGACGCCGAGGGCGATGTGCTTGACCACCGACGCCGCCGTCTGCCGGTGCACCTGGTCGCGGTCGATGAGCGCGTCCTCGAGCAGGGGCGTGACGGCGTAGACGTAGTCCTTGGCCATCTCGCCAATGTACTCGAACAGGAACGACAGCGACTTGAGCACGCCGTTCTGCACGTTCAGCTCCGGCACGCGGTACTCGTTCATCAGCGCCGGCAGCACCGTGAAGGGCGCGCACGTCTCGGCCACGATGCCGATCGCCACCGCCGTGCACACGCGCGACTGCCGCTCCTGCACCCGCAGGTTGTTGAGCAGCGTCGCCAGCACGTCCTGCGGCCCGATCGCCTTGGCGATGAAGCCGAACGTGTTGTTCGCCGCCCGCCGGATGCCCTTCTTGTGCGCCTTGAGCATGTCGAGCAGCTCGAAGCAGATCCGCATCCACTCGCGCGCGTTGACGCTCTCGGGCCCGCGGTCCGCGATCCGCCCCACCAGGTCGATCGTGTTCTCCTGCACCTTCTCGTGCCGGTTGCGCAGGATCGGCGTCAGCCGCGGCAGCAGGTCCTTGATCGGCGGCTGCATCGAGTTGATCCCCACCACCGTCACGATCGACCGCAGCGCCCCGAGGATGGACCCGAGCACCTCCGGGTACTCCTCCCCGAGGTACTCGTACAGCACCACGCCGAGCTTGCCCATGTGCGCGTCCTCGCCGCACTGCTTCATCACCATGGCGATGCGCGACACGAGGTCGGCCGCCTGCTGCCGCACCGTCGCCGACTTGTTGTTGAGCCGCCACAGGATCGTGCTGACGATCTGCGGCAGGTACGCCTTGCAGCGCGTCCCGAGCGCGTTCACCACCGTGCCGAAGCCGTTGAGCATGACGATGTCCTCGACGCTCTGCTCCTGGAACGCGTGCAGCACCCCGTCCACGAGACGCTCCTCCAGCCGCTCGCCGATGTCGGCCGCGCCGAGGCTGGCGACGACCTTCTCGACCGTCTCCATCGCCATCTTGCGGTACGCCTCGCTCTCGTCCTTCAGGTTGCTCACGATGCGCTCGACGATCTCGCCGACGCCGACCTTCTGCCCGAGGTCGACCGTGGTCTCGACCACCTGGCGGTAGTTGCGCTTGTCCAGCGCCATCCGTCGGACCCAGAAGTGCTTGAAGAACTCGTTGAGCACGTTCTCCTTGAGGTACGCCGCCGTGACGCCCTCCGTGCCGGCGCACTGCGAGATCACCTTCAGCACCACCTTCTTCATCTCCTCGTCCGGCGACGAGAACTCGCGGAGGAGGATCTCCATGATCTGGCTCGTGTAGTAGTTGGCGTACTCTTCGTCCATGAGCGGGATGATGTACCCGACCGCCTTCAGGAAGCCGGCGAGACCCTTGCCGCGCTGCTTCCGGGCCCCGGTCCACAGCGGGTTGAGGATGTCGTCGAAGCTCTCGATGCCGTACGGGTTGGCAGCCTCGGCCAGGGCCGCGATGGCCAAGCTCGTCACCGTCCGCACCTTGGCCTGCTCGTCGTTGAGGTTGTCGGCGATGCAGTCGACGAGCCCCTTGAGATGAGGCAGGATCGCACAGCCCATGAGGATGGGGATCTGCTGCACGATCTTGACGCCCGTGTGTCGAGCCTGCCACGATTTCTTGCTGCGACAGACCGCCCGCAGGAACGGAAGCAGCGCCGGGATCCCAAGGGCGGAGGCGACGACGGCGAACGCTCGAGCGGTCGTGTTCCGGACATACTCGTCCACGTGGTCGATGTCGGGCCGCATCGTGCTGATCATGTGCGCCAGCCCCGCCGCCTTGGCCAGGTTGGAGATGATCTCTCGCCCCTCGACACGAGCGTAGTAGTCCTGGTCGATCAGGAGCGGCTCGATGACGACCAAGATCTTGTGTACGTATGGTCGGACGAGGTCGTCCAGCTTGTACAGCACGCGGTCGATGACCTTGACCAGCAGATGGCGTTCCTGGTCCTCGAGCGTCTTCTCCATCAGAAGCGGTAGGATCTGATTGAAGAGCGGGCCCGCGCCGAACTGTCGCGCGTTGTCGGTGAGCTGCCGGAGCGCGGTCTTGCGCATCGGCGGCGTGCCGTTCTTGACCTTCAACAGCAAGCGCATGATCTTCCTCTCCTTCAGCTCCTCGACGCTCATCGCGTTCTCGTCCGCGCCGTCGACCAGCTTGCCAAAGTAGTTCATGTCCTCCGCCTTGAAGAACTGGAGGTCGCCGACACCCGGTATCTCCGTCGGTAGCTGCTTGCCCATCATGCGCGCGTTCTCCGGTTCCTGCATCATGAACCCTCCGATGCCGGACGCGCTCGCGATGGGAGCAGGCGTCGCCGTCAGCTTCCTCGCCGGAGTTCGGATGGGGGCGTATCCCGGCGGCGGGTCCAAGACCTTGTACCCTTCAGACGGCAGCATCAGATCCAGCTCTTCGTCCGAGAGAGGAGCGTTGCGGGAGGAGATATCGGTCCCAAAGGCAACGGCGACGACGGGCCCGGCGGGAACTTGCGACGGATGAATGGGCGTTGCGAGGCCTTGAGCGCCTACAGGGGTGGCGCCGCCGCCGCCGCCGCCGCCGCCGACGCTCGGAGCTTGATCCCACCTCGACGATCGTCTGGGAGTATCGTCGGGCGCACCTGGGACGGGAGTCTGGTCCCACCGCGACCGCTTCGGTTTTGCTTCGGCCGGCCTGTCGGCCTCGTCCTTGCCCGACTCAGCCGTAGAGACATCCCACCGCTGTTTCCTCTTCCTTCCAGACGCGATGACCGCTGACGATCCTGCTTCTCCGTTTTCCTTCTCGCTGCCCGCATCCTCCTCCTTCAAAGTGGGTCGATGTTCCTGGACGGCGTCCTCGCCCTTGGCCTGCTTCTCGGCGACGATGCGGCGAACGCGTTCCTCCTCACGCTCAATGTCCCTCGCGACCATGACCTCCCGGTAAGTCTGGCCCTCATCCTCGATGCCAGCCTGTCGATTGGCAGCAAAGGGGTCAGCCCTGGTCGGTGTGAGTGGACCTCTGTTGAACCGACGTTTCTGGTAATCCGTCTCTCGATCCGCGATCCGCGCACTCTTCTCCCTTCCGAGGAGTATATCCTCTTCTTCGACGCCAGTACCATGAGCGAACTCGTTCATCTGTTCCTTGGTCGCGGTGTATTGGCCGACCAACCTCCGACCCTCATCGCCGTCGGCATCGGCCATGTCGACCTCATCGCCATCGGCAGCCGATATTGAAGTGTTATACCCGGCAAACTTGTCGGCGCCATTTCGCTCGTACAAGTTCGAATCAAAAGCCTCGGTGAGCGCAGCCTTGGTCGACCCATCCGTCCGCTGGGTGCCAGGGTCAAACGTCTTCGAGCCCTTCTTGCCAGCCATGGTATTGCGCTCGGCTTGAAGCCGCCTGATCGTGTCAAAGTCGGCTGAGAGAGCTGTCATTAGCTATTTCGAGACACGAAGGTGATATACAAAACCACTCACCGTCAGACATCTTGGCCGACGATATGGGAAGAGGAGGCGAACGGCGGAGATTTCGAAGTCGACGGACGATGCCCGACGGCCGTGGTTGCCGTGGTTGCCTTGCGCTGGGTGGTGGCGATAATTGTCGGCTTAGTCAGCAGCGTGTTAGTCCCATCACATGACCTTTTTGGTCCCCAGCTGCTCCATGGTCCAGGGCTCGTCGCAAATATTTAAAATAAGAACTTGTGAGTCGAGTTCACGATTATCAGAGATGGATCGCGTCGCATGATATGTGGTGCCTTCAGAAGTCAGCTGTGCACCCCTTCGTCCGTCAGGCCTCGTAGGTGACCAAGAAGCCTGGCTCACTCATACGAGGGCATACAATCCCCAATCAAGGATCAGTCTTTCGTACGTACCGAGAAATGGGTCAAGAGAGGGCCCTAGGTCGACGGAGCACCGGTACGTATGTACAAGTGTTCTAATCTGCCTCGTTACTGAAGCTCTCCTTGAGCACACGGCCTTGCCGCAGCTCGTCGACGTACTTCACTTCACTTGTCTTCCGCCTACTAGGAAACAATACAGCGCTGCTCCTCAGGTGAGGGCAAACCAACATGTTTGATGTGACAAGCTAGCAAGGCAAGCTGGTATGCAGACCGTGTAGACAGGCGAGCGGTGCTCCTACAAACACTCAACGACTGTTCGAAGCAACAGTTCTATGCAGGTAAAGGGCTTAGGTTGGATCAGTACGGGACATGGTAGTTTGTACAGGGAGCTAGCTTGTTCTGCAAGAATGGCGAGCCGGGATGGATTGCAAGAGACGATGGGAAGTGATGCAGATCTGGAGAACCTTGGAGGTAGCACGACACTTCCGGATGATTCGACTACCAGGCATTGACGTCAAAGTTTTCCTGGACGAGAAGAATTAGTCTGAACCTCTCCGGACGGGCAGACGCGGACCGGGGGGACCGTCTCACCTCGGAGAAATACGTCGTGACGACGGTGCGATCGGCGAACTTCCTGCCGGCCAGCGTTCGGAGGGCGACGCCGGCCGATTCGTTGTCTGCAAACTTGACGAAGATCTTACCAATGCCGGCGGCCTGGCGGCTGCCGCTGCTCGGTCGAGGCACCTTCATCTCCAGAACCTCTCCAAACTTCTCGCACTCCTCGGTGATATCCTGGCAGATCTCTGCACGCGTCGTCAGGATGCGGAGCCGGCGGCGGGAGCGGGGGAGAGACGGCACTCACCTTCGTACTCGTCGTTGTCGAGCAGCTCCTCGGGCGTCACCATGTTGAGCAGTTGCAGCACCCGCCCTCCTTCCATGTCTTGCGAGGTGGTCCCGGCGAGCATAGACATGGCGTTGACACCCATCTCCAGCCCCGCGGCCTGCTTCATACCGATGCTCGCGCGCCGAACCCGCAAGAGCTTGTCGCCGAGCTCCATGCCGTTCAGACCTTCGATGGCGATGTCTGTCGCTGCCGGGTCGAGGTACTCGCAGAAGGCGATGCCCTACACGCCGATGAGCCACGCCGCACTCCGGATCCCGGAAAGGACAGGTCTCGGACATACCCTAGACTCTTCCGTGCCGCGATCCTTGACCAGGACAAAAGACTTCAGCTCTCCGAACGACTGCAGAAGCTCGGTCACCTGCTCGTCGGTCAAGTACATGGGAATGTTGGACACGCAGATCTTGCTCTGGGTTTCGGGGACGACGGTCGACACGACCCCTTCTTGGTAGTTCGGATCGTCGATGGCCGTCGGCGCGATGTAGTCCTTGGGGCGTCTGATGGCCAGTCCGTAGTTCCTCCCGTTCGACACGCCGTTGCCGACGTCGTTGGGCTCGTTTTCGTCCATGGAGATGCCGTCCAGGGCCAGGGCCAGGGTGGCGTCGGTCGGGGATTTGAACTCGAGCATGGCAAAGTCGTGCATGCCGGACAGACCGGCCGAGATGCAAGGATCGGCGGCCTCGACGATGTTGAGACCGTTCAGGTGGAGGTTGAAGAACTGTGCGAGGGCATCCTCGGTGACATCGGACGTGAGATTGTGCACGAAGAGCCTCTTCGCCTGCCTCGAGTTGGACGGCTTGAGGGCCGCGTTGTTGACGGATCCGGCCGGTTGGGACATGAACGCCTGCAGCCGGCTCGGGTCCATGGCCTGCTGACGTGGCGCTCCTGGCAACGGGAACATGCCTGGATCCATCAGCATCGTGTCGCCCGACGCTCCGATCGAGCACGGCCGTGACGGGCGAGGAACTCACCAGAGAGCTTCGCCTGCTCGGCCGTGACGTTCTCGTAACCCGGGGGCTTGATGTCCCACTGCGTCATTCGCCTCTTCCGCTCGAGCACAGGGATGACGTCCGTGAGGTCGGGCGTCGGCTCCTTTCTCTTTGCCGGCTGCGGGCTTGCCGTCCTCTTCCTCCCACGGTCTGCCATGGCCGGGCCATCACGGTCCCGACGATGCCCTCGCAAATGGTCCTCGGCGCCGTCGCGGTCTCGATGAACGTCTCGACGGGGATCTCTGTCCCTTTCCCTCCGCATGTAGCGGTCATCGTCGTCTCGTCTCGGGTCCCTGCGCGGGAAGCCTCTGTCCCTCTCCCAGCCACGGTCACCACCACGTCGATCGCGGCCGGAGTAGCGATCCTCGCGTTCACGCTCACGGTAGTCCCGGCTCGAGGAGTAGGTGTCGGCTTCGTAGTCGCGACGAGGCGGACGGCCTGCTCGAAGACCGGGCGAGCGGGAGCGCCGACGTTCGGCGTAGCGGTCCCTGTCGCGTCCACCGTCCCGTTCTCGGATCCGTTCTCTATCGCGGTCCCTGTCACGGTGCGGGTCTCGATCGCGCCGTTCTTCGCGGTCCGGGCGTGAGGACTTCGGTTCGATGAGCTTCGGATCCAACACCACGGGAACGACGAAGATCGCTTACATAGATCCCTCTCGATGACGAGCCATACCAGCCAGGATCTAGACCCACCACATCAGCGATCACGTATCAAAGGCGAGCTCAGGAAGCCGCAAACCTCTCGAATAAGAATCACCATTCATCTTGACTCTTGGTAAAGCCCTCGAAAAAGCAGGAGCGGCCGCTGTACCTTATACTGGAGATTACCTATATCGGTCTGGCAGCCTTGAGCGTCACTCAGATTCGTCCGAGACTGAGGTTCTTGAGGCTCGGCAGAAGTGCGAGAAGAAAAGCTGGAGCGTTACTCGTAGAAAAAACCTCGTTTAGCGGTCGGCTAGCGTGATCAGTCTCCATTCAAAAGTCTCGAATATTCAGAGCCGCCGTAAAGCGCACCGACCTCTGTTCTTCGCCAGTAGTTCAGGTAGCTGCTGAGTCAGCCATGCTGGGACTTGCGGTGCGTGACAAGACCGGGATCATATTCGCCCAAGACGAGGCGCCGGCGCCACTCGCGTCGTCCTCGCGGCGTCCTCGCGGCGTCCTCGCGACGTCCTCCTGCTGGATGCCACGATCTGGCATCCTCGCCTCTCTAACAGTGCTGGACTTGACTTAGCACATGCCCTCACATGGCGGCAGTACAGATGAGCGAATGGCGAAAGCTGCCAGTGACTCTGACCGAGCTTTGTTTGGATACGTCCCTACGCTGTGGGCAGTCGTTCAGGTGCAGTATAACGCGCTCCGTCGCCGGTGCCGAGAATCGCATGACTGACCTCCGAACACAACAGGTGGAGAAAATCTGGCGACAACGAGTGGTACGTTCAAGCTCCGAGGCCTCAGCCGCCTTCCTGTGGTCGTTGACGGTATCCCAGGTCTTGCGCCCTTCGTGGTCGTCTTTTGTCAGTCCGACAGGACCAGACTCATCTGTACTATCGGGCGAGATGTCCGGCCACCGGCCAAGGACCCTGGACACCTTCCTCGTCCGCGTCGTCCAAGGGCTCCGATCCCGGCGCAGATCCAGACGAGCACGAGCACAAGCACGAGCCCGACAACGACACGACCGAGTTGGTAAAGGAGTACTTCAACCTCGAGCCCCAGCTGGCAATGCTCTACGAGCAATGGTCGACGGCGGATGCCAACTTCAAGAAGAAAGCGCCCGACTTCGCAGGGATCCGAGTGCTGCACCAAGACCCCTGGGAGACGCTCGTCGGCTTCATATGCAGCAGCAACAACAACATCGCCAGGATCTCGCAGATGGTAGGCTCTGCTCCGGCCCGGTCACGACGAGGGATCGTCACTGACGGCGTCACGGCGTGGCAGGTCGAGAAGCTCTGCGCTCACTACGGGCCGCTCGTAGGGCGCATCGGCGACCGAGCGTATCACGACGTGCCAGCCCCGGCGGCCCTGACGGGGCCCAAGGTGGAGTCGCACCTGAGGGAACTCGGCTTCGGCTACCGGGCCAAGTATCTCCACCAGACGGCCGTCGTCGTCGCCAACGACCGACCTGGCGGCTGGTTAGACGGTCTGAAGAACCCGAAGCGTGGAGCGGTGAGCGAGTGGCCGCGCGCGGCGTCCGACTGGGCCAAGGAAGGCCGTGAGGGCTATCGGCACGCACACGGAGAGATCGTGAAGCTCTCGGGGGTCGGGCCCAAGGTCGCCGACTGCATCTGCCTGATGGGCCTCGGCTGGGGCGAGGCCGTCCCCGTCGACACGCACGTGTGGCAGATCGCTCAGCGCGACTACAAGTTCGGCCGGGGCAAGCATCGCACGTTGACGAGGGCGACCTACGACGCCGTGGCGGAGCACTTCCGTTCGTTGTGGGGCGACGAGGCCGGGTGGGCGCACTCGGTCCTGTTCGCGGCCGACCTGCGCGCCTTCTCGGCCCGCCTGAGACCGGCTCTCAAGACGGAGGAGGGGCCCGAAGCGCAGCTCGAGGAGTCCGCGGCAGGCGCAGCAGTCATCCACGACGTCGAGCCGAAGCCGGAAGAGGCATCGGGCCCACCGACTCCCGTCAGCTCCACCGGGCGTGGAAAGAAACGGAAGATGGAGAGCGTCACGGCGACGGATGTCACGGCCGAGACGACGGCAGGGATCGCGATCGAGCCCAGCAGCAGCGTACGAGCGCTTCGGACGCGGCGAAAGAGAGCGCGATGACCGACCCCATCGCGATCATCCAGCATCACCGCATCTCCATACGGCGCATGTTTCTGGCCGGCGACGGTCCACCTAAAGCGGGGTTCGTTTCGAAAGCGACGTCTGTCGGTGAGATGCCGCCGTCGTCGGCTCGACGGATCCTCGAACGCGCGTCACCGCCAGGGCGATGTAGTCCTACCCTTCATGCCGTCTGCCTCACGCCGGACCCGGCGACGTGGGGATCCCAACGGCCGCGACCTGTCTCCACCCAAGACGCATCTTCCTCTGCGGCAGCGGGCGTCGCGAAAGGATCGTTACGACTCAGGTGGGGGTAGCTATTGCCGTTCAAGGTTATCGAGGGGATACGGCTACAGTACGGCAGACACGTTTCATCCTGGCCGGATCCGATCCGCCACGGAAACGGTCTCGCCGGCCAGTCTGCGGCTTCCCGAGAGTGAATCTGAGAACGTCGTGTCGAAGGAGAGCGCGTCCAGCGAGAGACGATGCCTCCATCCACGGCGATCCCACGCTTCTCGGACACGAGAATTAAGCACCTGTCATCTGCCGATCGTCCCAGCGCCATTGTATGCAACCCGACACGCCATCGTTATCGCTCGGGCGCGTCGAGTCGATTCCTTCTAAATACGGGCACGTGCAGGTCGAAGCAAGTCGTAAAACCCGAGCGGCATCACTCGGGTCTCGAAAGCAACGCTGACCGCAGTGATGCGGTGCTGGGGATGCTAAGTCAGCTCTTAGTCATGCGCCGCCGTGCCCGACTGCCTGCAGTACGGCTAGACCGCCCTCCCAGATCGAGCCTAGCGTCGGCATGACTTCCCGAGGGAACGACGGAACGACGGCTCGCTTCGAGCTGTGCTACCGTGAGTAATCTCTCCTCTCTTAGCGGCAGCTCGATTAGGTCATCATCTTGGCTGCCGAGAGAGGCACGAAAGCCTCTTGTGGATAAGTCCTTCTCCGTATGACACTTGTTGCGCCTATGATACAGTGCGCAGTCATCTCAGAACTTATGGTGGTAGCAGCTCCAAGTGGGGCTCAACGGTTTCTGTACGGTACGGAGTACATACCTACCCAACGTTGGATGACTAATCTGGAACCACAACAATCATCGGTGGAATGATACATTCCATGAGTTTCAAGCTCGGCGGACAAGTTGTCGTGATCGAGGCAAAAGTCCTCAGACAGGCCCAATTGCGTTTTTGTCCTCTCATTACTGGCACAGTACGAATAGGGCATTGCCCGTTTAACCGCAGAGCCGCAGCCCGAGCCTAAGAATCTTGTGCTCCCACACAAACGCGGATATAGTCACGGAAGCAAACGTACGGTACGAGTACAGTATGTGCCGACGACCGTCTTGCACTGGCGCCCGTTCGTAAATTGGCGGCCGCGTAGCTGCCACAATCAAACTCTCCCTCGACCCATACGATACACGAACGAAGGAACGGACGGCCGTTGGTCTTTTACGGAAATTCGAGCAATTGCTGGGTCTCAGCAGGAAATATCGGCCGGATAGAGATAAAAGAAAAATTGCCATTGGACCGACACGAGCGAAAGAGATTGCTCGGCCGCGAAGACGAGCCCGAGGCGCCCGCGAGAGAGGCCGGATTGGCGATGCAGTGAGGCCGTCGCCGTCCACCGCGGACCAGCTTCACCGTGTCCATCACCGTACATCTCTCCTTCTCACCGCGTACCAGTACACCGAGTCGCTGGGCACCGTCGTCACTCGTTCCGACGGCCCAGACGAAGTACCACGTCGCCGTACAGTACATCGAACATCCACGTCTCACCGACCGGCGTGGTGTCTTTCTGGGGAGGCTTCGACCACTCCCCGTCCGCTCCTTTGAGGTGATAGCTCCGTTGGAGAAATTCAGTCCTTCCCTCCTTCCAACGGGCAGGAGAGATTGCTCACGAAGAAAGCCGGGGTTGAGACGAGGGCGCTTTCGCGGACGATCCGTCGAGCTTCTGCACCGGGGAGGTGCGTCGGGAAGGAACGAAGTACATCCGAACAAGGAACCCCGTCGTCGACAATCCGCATTGTGTGCGAGGGGCCCCGGAATTCGATGAAGCCGGACACGTCACGCCGACGAGGGGGACAGCATCGCCGTTGACGTGCCGGTGCAGCAAATATCCAGCGGCAGCGGGCCTCGTGGCACACCGCTGACGTCGGCAAGATCACATCGTCACTTCCGTCGTCCTTGGCCTCACCGATGAGCTCGTCCTCGTCGTCGTGCGGCCGGGACACGGCGGCGGGTGCGTCCTGGATCCGGGCCTGGACGACCTTGGTCGTGCTCTCGCTCCTGGCACGCCTGGGCCGGGCCGTCACCTTCGATCCGGTCCCGGCGCCGGACCTGGATCTGTCCAAGCTGGGCCGGGTCGGTCTCGTCGGCGACTTCGACGCCATCTCGCTCTACCGGTACCGCGAGCAGAGCCAGGATGGCTTCAGCACCAACGGCAGCCAGTCGATCCTCACCCCGCTCCCGACGGGGCCGTACGCGACTCTGGCCTCGGCCGACGCCCACATCAACGCCATGTGTCCCTTCGTCATGAGAGGCGGCACCCTGGCCGGCGTCGTCGTCGGCGGGAACTTCACGAGCCTCGGCGGCGTCGAGGCCCAGGGCGTGGCCATGTTCAACGCCAGCTCCGGTGAGGTGACGCCGCTGCCCGGTCTCTCCGGCAAGGTGAACGCCCTGCTCTGCGACGAGCCCACGAACACCGTCTACGTCGGCGGCGACTTCCGCGCCGCCAACTCGACCAACGCCATCGCCTGGATCGGCCTCGACGGCTGGACGAACCTGCCCTTCGCCGGCTTCAACGGGCCCGTCAACACCATCGTCAAGGCCCCCGACGGCAAGATCGTCTTCGGCGGCGCCTTCGACGGCCTCGGCAACACCTCGACCGGCCCGGCGAAGAAGCACCAGCAGTTCGTCAACCTCGACACCGCCACCGTCTCGGCCGACGGCTCGACCACGCGCGACGGCCTCGCCGACCCTCGGAACATCGTCTGCCAGCCCGATCCGAGCGACGGCCCGGGCGGCACCTGGCTGCTCTCCGACGGCACGCCGGGCCACTGGCGCGCCGAGTTCCGCTTCGGCTTCCGTCCGACCAAGTTGCGCCTCTGGAACACCCGCTTCGAGGGTCGTGGCACCCGGACCTTCCGCTTCACGGCCCTGCCCGTCAACGGCATCATGAACCTCACCTACATCGAGCCGGGTGCGGACCGGAACACGAGCTGCGATGCCCGCTGCCCGCTCTCGGCCGACCCGGACGTTGCCTTCCAGGACTTCACCTTCGTCAACGAGATCGGCATGAGCTCCTTCCAGATCGACGTGTCCGAGTGGTACGGCGACGGCGGCGGTCTGAACGGGATCCAACTCTTCCAAGACGGTGAGGAGAACGACCCCCTTCGGCGACGGAACCCGGGGGGGGGGGGGGCGACTCGAGAGCTTTGGGAGGGCTCGTCGCTCGATCGGTTGGTCGCTTCGTCCGTCTGCTGACGCCGTGGCTTGGAACCAGACATCTACGCCTTTGCGGAGAACGACTTCAACGAGCCCTCCTGCGCCGATCTGGACTCGCCCTCGACCGCGAGCTCGACCGGTCCGTGGAAGCTCTTCTCGTCGCCGCGGAGCTCGTCCGATTACCTGACCGGCACCTTCTCCGGCGCCGAGCTCGGCCCGTCGACCTCGGTCCGGTTCGAGCCCGACCTGCCCGAGTCCGGCAACTACTCGATCACCGTCTTCACGCCCGGCTGCATCCAAGACGGCACTTGCTCCTCGCGCGGCCGAGTCAACATCACCGGCGCCGTGGCCACCGGCGCTCGCTCGGTCCGCCCGATCCAGACCGAGATCTCCCAGACGAACAATTTCGACAAGTACGACGAGGTCTACAGCGGCTACGTCGACGTCGGCGGACGCGGTCGGGGCGGCGCCGGGGGCTTCCGGCCGTCCATCACGCTGACGCCAAGCGCCGACCAGGACGGCGAAGTCACCGTCGTGGCCCAACGCGTCCGGTTCGAGCTCATCAACTCGACCAGCGGTCTCAACGGTCTGTACGAGTTCGATCCCGACCGCGCCGACGCCGCCGACGCCGACGTGACCGACTCGACCTACGGTCGAGCCGGCCTCGAGCTCGACGAGGGCGCCGTCGTCAACAGCATCGTCGTCGACGGAGGCGTGACCTACGTCGGCGGTGTGTTCGTCTCGGATCGCGACCACGGGAACATCTTCGCGGTCCGGGACGACGACGACGACGACGACGACGACGACGACGCGACGGCCCTGCCCGGCGGCGGCCTCGACGGCGCGGTCCTCGCCATGCATCTGCACGAAGGCCTGCTGTACGTCGGCGGCAACTTCACCGACACGAACCGGACCGACACCGACGGCCTCGTCAACGTCGCCGCCTTCTCGACCGCGGACGAGGCCTGGCAGCCCCTCGGCGCCGGCGTCAACGGCCGCGTCGAGCGCATCGTGCCCCTGACCCTCAACGTCACGTCCGAGCGGCCTGAGACGGTCATCAGCCTGACGGGCACCTTCGACGAGCTCCTGCCCCTCGATGGCAAAGAGGGCGTCCCGGTCAACGGCTTCGCGGTCTGGGTGCCGTCCCAGCGCGACTGGCTGCAGAACCTCGACCTCGAGATCGTGGCCATCGACGGACAGCTTACGACCTTTGCCGTCGTGCCCGAAGGGCCTACCCTCGTGGCCGGCACGCTCTCGTCGCAGGGCCTCGCCGCGAGGGGGGCCGTCGGCTTACCGGCGTCCGGCCCGCTCAAGCTACGGCGGATGCCGATCCGGATCCGACCGGGCTCGCCCGTCTCGCAGAGCCGGAAGCGCGCCGTTGGCGGGCAGGACGTGAGCGGCGTCGTCGCCGGCTACTTCTACGAGAACGACGGCCGGAACGTCACCGTCCTCGGCGGTCACTTCACGGCGCGGGCCCCTGACGGCTCGTCGGTCGACAACCTGGCCCTGGTCAACGGTTCGAACGAGGACGCCGTCGGCGGCCTCGGCCCCGGACTCTCGGCCGACTCGACCTTTCTCGCGTTGGCAGTCCAGCAGGACACGCTGTACGCCGGCGGCACGGTCACGGGCACGGTCAACGGAGACGACGAGGTCAACGGCCTGATCCTGTACGATCTGGTCCGGGCCGACTTCGTGCAGCCGCAACCTCCGGCGCTCGCGGGGACCGACGTCGCCGTGCACGCCATCGCCGGTCAGCCCGACTCTGACGAGGTGTACGTCGGGGGCAACTTCGATTCGGCCGGATCCATGTCGTGTCCCAGCCTCTGCATCTTCAGCCAGTCGGCCTCGCAGTGGAACCGGCCCGGTGACGGGCTGACGGGAAGCATCGGAGCCATGACCTGGGCCGGCGTCGACAAGCTCGTCGTCGGTGGGAACTTGACCGTCAACGGCTCGGCCACGTCCATGGTCACGTACGACCCCGGCTCTCGCGTCTGGTCTGCCTTCGCCGGCAACGGCCCAGACGTCCCGGGTCCGGTCACGGCCTTGTCGGCCGCGGACAACTCCGCCTCGCGCTTCTGGATCGCGGGCGCCAGCGCGAACGGATCGGCCTTCCTGATGATCTACGACGGCACCACCTTCCGTTCCGTCGGCGACACGCTGGGCACGACGACCCGGATACGCGGCCTGCAGGTGCTCCCGCTATCACAGCCCCACGAGCGCACCGAGCTCCTGGACGACGACCAGATCCTGCTCGTCTCCGGCCAGCTCGATATCCCCGGCTTCGGCAACGCGTCGGCCGCCTTGTTCAACGGTACTAACTTTGCGCCCTTCATCCTGTCGACCTCGTCCAACAATTCGCCGGGGAGCGTGTCCCGGATCGTCTCGCTTCGGGACAACTATTTCACCACGAGCGGTGAGTTTCTGCCCCCTCCCTTGCAACGCGCCTATCGACCTTTTGAAAAAAAAATTTCAATTCCTCGAATCTAATCGTCCGCAGGTGGACGTCTCGCCGTGGGCTTCGTCGTACTGATCGCTCTCGCCATCGCTCTCGCGCTGATCTTCTTCCTGGTCGTGCTGGGCATCGTCATCGAGCGCATCCGAAGGAAGCGCGAAGGATACCTGCCAGCCCCGACGCAGGTGTACGACAAGGGCGGCAACGTCGAGCGAATCCCGCCGGCCTATCTCTTTGGCACGCTGGGCCGCGAGGGACGTGGGCCGGGTGGTGCGCCGATGATCTAATCACACTTCCCTCGGTCTCTTGTTTTCTCTCTGGTTGGGCCGGTGCCAGGCGTTGCCCGGAAACGGGTTGGGCGCTAGGCTGGCAGCATCCGCGGTCGATTCTCCGACCTCTTCTGCTCCCTCCTCTCGATCATCCCCCTCCGTGACGATGGCATGTGCTTTCCTGATCTGGCGACCGGCTCTCCTCAGTTCCCACGGCAAAAGCTGTTTCCCTGATCCTGCATTTTTCCCCTTGCGTAGCATTGCCTCGGAGTTTCTGGGCGGTTGGGAGCCACGCCCTTTCGGCGGGCCTCTGGCCATTGGGGGGGGGGAGGGTTTTCACTTGTCCTGATGCCCATCTTTCTGCGTCCGTGCAGTCGATGCGCATCTGCTTGTCAGCAAGCTCTCCCTTTTCCTTTTGTCCGGTGCCCTGCATGCATGATACCTCTTTCTCTCTCATTTCCTATCACCTCTCTCTACCCTCTACGGCGAATGCTACTTCTCTAATGTCTCAAGGAGAACCTCTCCCTCACCCTTCTCCTTCTCCTCCGTATCCTCCACCTCGATGCACCACCACCCGACTACGAGAAACAAGAGATGACCCTTGTACTATCTCCATTACATCCCAGCCGTGACTGATTTCTTTCCGTTTCCACCACTTCTCATCTTGTGTAGGCCAGTGACGAGGTAGAAGTGAAGAAGGGGACAGTCGGCACTCCTTCATTCGGGTATTTTCCTTCTGGGAGCTTTCCACGTGTTCCTGTGGATCAGCAGTGAGCATTCAACCAGCTGCCTGTTGTTTGCCCTGAACTGCGACATGCTCGCACTACTACAGTTGAGGAGCATCGGGATTAAACCACTGCAGGCTGATGTGATCTGCCTTTCACTGTGGTTTCAGCGAGCTAGTCACGCTACTTACTTAGTTCACTGCGCACCTTCTTAGCTGACACGAAATGAATCAGTTAATAGATCCAAGTTTGTACTTCTGTACTTTATATCTGATCCTGCGGGTGTGAGAACTCCTCCCAGTACCACATCGTCAAAGGACCATCACTTTTGACAATCAGCGGATTTTGTCATAAGTCCTGGAAACCAGTCGCGAAGCTTGCTGAAACCACCCACTTCCCAAGGGTGAAAACCCATCACTTTTCTGAATCAGGCCTATTGGTCAAAAGTCGTGATCCCAGAACCCATGTCTTCTTGCTTCAACTACCAACCACCCAGCCACAACAAGAGTGAGAGGGACTAGAGGTATCCTGAAGGATTGGGCAAAGCCCTACCTACCTTAGAACAATCAGCCCTGAGACCAAAACTCAGGATTGAGCCAGTACTCCCAGTCTATCAGAGATAAAACACTAAACTTCTCCCAAAAGTGAGAAACATCCACCAACAAGGAGATCAGGGCTCCCAGGATAAAAGGAATAGTTTAGAGCTTGCCTCTAGTGCTGGTAGAGTTGAAAAACTCTAGGAAAGCTCAGGCAGGAGGTGTGGTCCCTAGCTTGAGTTAATACAACCAGATTTCCCTAGAGTCTAGTGTTAAGGCCTAGGCCGGAACAGCCCAGGTAAGCGAGGGAGGAGTGTTAGTCATGCGGAACAACATCCGACCGATCCGGTGGACGAGCAGGAGCTAAGCGAGGAGCTCGTCCGGTGGACGAGCAGGAGCTAAGCGAGGAGCTCGTCCACGCAAAAGGATGATACCCCTCGAGGAGACCCCCCCCCCTTGGGGCATCTGTATAAAGACCCCCCAAAGAGCCTGGAGGGATTAGCTCTCCAGGCTGAACACACAATACGAACCCATCGTACTGAGACAATAGCACAGGAGAGTTACCCCACCTGTCTATTCCTCTACCGAGTCCCTGTCTAGAATCCGCCCTGCGAAGCAACAGACCAAGCCGCCTTCTGTGTGAACCCAGCCCGGCCTGTAACAGTTTCAGCCTCTAACATACAGGACACTGACTCGATACGATAGTGGATCCACAAAGCCCTACCCCTTCTCAGGCAGCCCAAGCCCAAGCTGCTCAGGCAGCTCAGGCCCAGGCTGTCCAGGCGGCACCTATTGTTAACCTACCCCCGAAGCCCTTGAAGGTAGGTGCCCCGAAGAGGTACGATGGATCCAGGGGAGGACTGGAGTTGTTCTTCTCACAGCTGGAGCTCTACTATGGGTTCAACACAGCCCAGTTCCCGACAGACCAGGAGAAGGTGCTGTTTGCAGCCTCCTACCTGGAAGGACCAGCTTTCGCTTGGTTCAACATCTACTTAAGGGATTACCTAGACAATCAGGCAGACCCCAAGGAGCAAGAAGATAATACCCGACAGGTCATGGGAAGCTTGAAAACCTTTAAGACAGCCATGAGGAAGATGTTTGGGATCCTTGACAAGGAAAGGGATGTGGAACAAAAGCTCCAAGCACTGCAGCAAACTGGATTGGCATCGGAATTTGCGGCGAAGTTCCAACAACTAGCAGTGAGGACTCAGTGGGGGGACAGTGCACTAACAGCACTATTCTACCAAGGCCTCAAGGAACAAGTCAAGGATGACATTGCGCGAGGAGACTGACCAACCAAGCTCTACAAAATGATTGAGACTGCAGCTCACATCGACAACCGACAGTTCAAGAGAGAGCTTGAGAAGCGAGGCAAGCAGACAAAACTATAGGTGAAGAAAAAGCCAACACCTGCCAAAGATAACTACAGCTTGGTACCCATGGAAATCGATGCAGTGGAACCACAAAAGAAGGAGACACAGAAGTGTTACAACTGTCAGAAAGTGGGCCACCTTGCGGTGAACTGCAGGAGCAAGAAGAAGAACAAGAAGGGCAAAGGGAAGCAGTTGAACACCACAAGTGCCTGGAAAGGCAGGGAGATGGAGGAGCCCCAGAGGGCCCCCCAAGACACACTGCCCCACAATCACCCTGAGGCAGCACTCCTCAGAGAGGAGGACAACCTCCGACAACACGCCGAAAAACTTGAGAACATGCTCCAAGAAACCTTGGACCACTTTGACAAGGTCTGAAGGAAGATCAACGGAATCCACTGGGAGGACAACCTGATCTCCGAGTTTGACACAACTGGCTATATGGAGGAACAGGTTGATGACGAAGAACCCCAGCCACCACCAGTCCCCGACAAAACTGTCCTTCGACGACAGAACACAACCCTATCGGAAATAGGGGAGGTGAAAGTGCCACGATAGGTTGACAATACCCTCAGCATCACACAGGTCAGAGACATTGCTGATGATTGCAACCAAGACCTGGGGGAACAATGCACCACCACACGATGCAAACAACACGTGGTAGAGCGTCAGGCCCAGGGTCTAGGCAGCTCAAAAAACTAGCAGCGCTCTTCAAAACCGGGGTCGGAAGAGCAGGCAAGACAACACCCCGGGAGGAAGGAGTCAAGCCGAGCCTTGACGCAACAGCCTGCAGCCCGCACTTTCACATCAAGATCAGAGTCAATGGGTGGTTGGCTAAGGCCATGATCAACTCTGGTGCGACTGGCAACTTCATGTCAGAAAGCTTTGCCAGAAGAAACAAGGTTCCAGTCCAAGGCAAGAAAGACCCCTACCAGTTGACAGTAGTGGACAGAACACCACTCTCCAAAGACAAGAGACAAGTGATGAAGGAGACTAAGAGTCTGAGACTGAGTGTCCATAGCATGACAATCGGAACAGAGGAATTCGACTTGGTCCGGATACTACATGAAGTTATATTGGGACTTCTGTGGTTGGAAAAACAAAACCCAAGGATTGACTGGAGAAGAAGGCAACTAGTCTTTCCAGATAAGACACTGGTCACGTCAGAACCAGGGGTGACGATTAAAGAAATCTCACTGACACACTGGAAGAAATACCACCAGCACAGGCAGGCCTGTGTGGCCTGGATGAAACCCCAAACACAACAACTTTGCACCACGCAAGACGCCGTGGGCGAGACTCAGGCACCGCAGTTGCCAAGTGAGTATAAAAGATACCAGGAAATGTTCGAAGAAACAGTGATTGTGACACTACCAGAACATCAGGAGTGGGACTACGAGATTCCACTAGAAGACAGAAAAAAACCCACACACAGCCCTATCTACGCTCTGTCAGCAAAAGAGCTTGAGGCCCTGAGAGACTACCTGGACAAGAACCTAGTGAAAGGGTTCATAAGATCTTCAACATCACTGGCTGGATACCCAATATTGTTTGTGCCAAAGAAAGACAGCAAACTTTGACTGTGTGTTGATTACTGGCGGCTAAATGCGATTACGGTAAAGAACTGTTACCCACTGCCACTGATATCAGAAATCCAAGACTGGATCCAAGGAGCCAAATAGTTCACCAAGTTCAATATTCAAGGTGCTTTCAACCTGGTTAGGATGAAAGACAGCGAGGAATGGAAGACAGCCTTTCGTACAAGGTACAGGCACTACAAGTATACTGTGATGCTATTCAGCCTTACGAATACACCGGTGATATTCCAATCACTTATTAACACTGTCCTCCGACAATACCTGGACATATTTGTCACTGCTTATATTGACGATGTCTTGGTATACACCAATGGAACCTTGGAGGAGTATAAACAGCATGTCAAAACAATCCTACATGCACTCCAGAAAGCAGGCATGAGGTTACGCCTTGATAAAAGTGTTTTCCACACAAAAGAAGTGGAATATTTGGGGTTGATCCTGACAACAGAAGGAATCCGAATGGACAACACAAAGATGGCAGCAGTACAAGACTGGCCAACACCCAAAAACCTCAAAGAAGTACAATCCTTCCTAGGATTTGCAAACTTCTACTGACAATTCATCAAGGACTACTCAAGAACAGCAGCAGTCTTGACAGAGTTAACCAGAAAGAACAAATCTTTCAGGTGGGGGAAGAGCCAACAAGCAGCCTTCCAGGAGTTGAAGGATAAATTCATCTCCGCACCCATTTTGGCATCATTTGATCCTGAGAAGAGGATTATTCTGGAAACTGATGCCTTGGACCAAGCATTAGGATCCTGCTTGTGTCAACCAGACGCTGACAACCGCTTACACCCTGTCGCGTATTGATCAAGAAAGTTCTCTGGCCCAGAATGTTACGACCCAGGAGGAACACAGTCTTTATATACTCACAGAAAGCAGCAGACAGGATACTGGACGGAAGTACCAGACAGCGTGACACGGGAACCGGTCACGTGACTGGCGAGACAAACCAGGGGGTGCTCGCCGCAGCATGCATATGCACGAACAAGTGAGCAAAGTGAGCAGAGCTCACCCAGCTCGCCGCAGCGTGCATGAAAAGTGAGCAAAGTGAGCAGAGCTCACCCAGCTCACCGCAGCGTGCATGAAAAGTGAGCAAAGTGAGCAGAGCTCACCCAGCTCACTGCAGCGTGCATGAAAAGTGAGCAAAGTGAGCAGAGCTCACTTATCTCACCGAGTGAGCAAAGTGAGCAGAGCTCACTCTGCTCACGAACTGGGCACTATATAGCCAGGTGATAGTTCCCCTATAGAACGATCGTCTTCAACTCATGTTGTGATCCAGACAACTAGATCTACTTCAATACAATCCTTTTGTACGAAGCTGTTGATCAGGTGTCACCACCACCACGTTCCACCAAACCCCTTCGCACTCCTTGACACTCCTCTCCTGCGAGAACCAACCCGCCTTCCACCTCTCGCCCTAATCCTATACTCGGATAGGACAGTACGGTACAGACCGCAACACTTTGAAGACCCTCAAGGATGAGTACCTCAGGAGCAACCAACCCCAACTTCCCAGATGGAAAGATTAGCGTCGCCAAGCCAGACCTGTTCTACGGCGAAAGAAACAAGGTTGACGACTGGCTCATGCAACTCCAAGTCTACTTTCAATTCTAACCAGAGACAAAGCTGCCTAAGGAGAAGTGGCCCCTCTTCGCAACCACTTACATGAGAGGCAATGCTTATCGATGGATCAAGCCCTACGTCAACAAACATCTCTCAGGAAACGGAGACCACGACGGCACAACGGAATGGATGACAAAATGGACATGATTCAAGGACAAGATCAAAAGGATCCTTGGACCATCTAACAAAGACAAAGTGGCTATACGAATAATCCAGCACATCAAACAACAACGCTCAGCCGCAGAGTACACCACGCAGTTCAAACAATACTCAGTACTGACCGACTGGGACGACAACGCCCTGATGGTCATGTACCGACGTGGACTCAAGGAAAACATGAAGGATGAAATCACCTTCGACGGACGAGCAGTCGACACACTGGATGAACTCATCACACAAGCAATCAACATTGATGACAAACTATTCGAGCGAGCGATGGAGAAACACCACGACAGAGGATACAGCCACCCCGCATGGCATGTGAGCAACCACTACAAGCCGCCTAACAAGGCACCGCCACATGATCCATATGGCTATGCACCCATGGAACTGGATGCAGTCCACCACAAGGGAAGGTTCACGAAGGGAAGGAACAACAAAAAAGGGAAAGCACTGAAGTGCTATGCCTGTGGCAAGCTAGGCCACATGGCGAAAGACTGTCGTTCAAAGAACAAGGTGCACTGACAGCAACTTAATACGCTTGACGGAGACTGGAATGTCATCGAGCCAGAGGACTCACCAGGAGAGGCTCATCTATCCCTCGAACAATAGGATGACTACGATCAGATATTGGAAGCAGCCCACCAACTGGCAACATCAGGAGGCAAGGACCTACCAGAACTAACAGGTCAGGACAAGGGACAGGAGCTCTTAACCACCTCTGATGGGGACTGAGACGAACCCGCGTCTATCAAAGAAGAAATACCACAAGGAAGCTATGCTTACAGCATGGACCCATGAAATCTACGGCATGGTGAACTACAGTGGAGGTTTTGCACAAGGCACTACTGCACCTACCACGAACAACTACGAAGGTACGGAGGACATTCACTCTACCACACCACCTGCCACAAGCATTGGGTCAATTGCGAGAAGGATGCGTGTGAGATCCATCTTTGGGACAAACGCCAACACACCGCATTCCCCGGGCACACACATGATTGGCATGAACACCTCATGTTCCTACAGCAAGGCAACAACTACAACTGCTACGTTGACAATTGGCAGTACTGCCTCAAGCCTGGATGTGACAAGCATCAGCAAGACAAATTCATGAACAGATTCCTCAGAACTGATGGGAATGGCTGGACCCATTGCCCAGTCAGTGGTAAGACACTTCGATCAGGAAAAGACTGAACTCCCTTGTCAAGGGGTGACATCGGGAGCTCAACAACATGACCCCTAGCAACGCAAAGCACCTGCGATTGCCTGTGTCACTACATGCCAACACGCCAGTACGGACATACGCACTTGTTGACTCTGGAGCCAGTGGAAACTACATCTCGAGACAACTTTACAATACCCTCAGCACTGGAAGGAGACGCAAGCAGCAGCCCTATCAGCTGGCGATGGCAAATGGACAGACAGAGCTAGTCTGCCATGAGACGCAGCCAATGGAAATAGTTACCGGACACTATGCTGAAAGGATCCACCTTGATATTGTCGAGTTAGCCACTCAGGATATCTACTTGGGGATGCCTTGGCTAAAGAAGCACAACCCAGTTGTTAACTGGAAGACAGGAGTACTCACGTTTAGGAACTGCACTAACAACACAGCTTGGACCTGTTACCAGCCGCAGAAGGCGTGGACAGATGAGGGAAGGAGTCCTCAGTGGAACCTCACCGACAGAAAGGACGACTCTCAAAAGAAGAGGTCTGCCTTGACAGGCACACCCCAGAACCAGGTGGCCAAACAGTCAGAGATGAAGAGAGAGGAAGTTGTTAACCCTCTGGAGATCCCTGAAGAGTACTGACCTGGGTATGATAACCTCTTTCAGGAAGAGACAACGACAGCAGTGTTGCCTAAGCACCAACCTTGGGATCATGAGATCAAGTTGTAACCAGGGACAGAGCCAGGATTTGGACCAATTTACCAGTTATCAGAGAAAGAGCTCCAAGTACTTCGCGAGTACCTGGAGGAAAACCTGAAAAAGGGTTTCATTCAAGAATCTTAATCACCAGCAGGATACCCGATACTATTTGCACCAAAGAAAGACGGAAGTCTTCGACTTTGTGTGGATTACAGGAAACTCAACGACATTACCATCAAGAACTGATATCCGTTGCCAAATGCGAACGAATTGTGAGACAGGATCAGCCAAGCTACAATCTTTACCAAGCTGGACTTGAAAGGAGCATACAACCTGATACGCATGAAAAAAGGAGAAGAATGGAAGACAGCCTTCAGAACCCGATACGGACACTACAAGTATCTGGTTATGCCATTCGGACTCACAAACACACCAGCAACATGTCAAGCATTGATCAACAACGTTATCAGAGCACACCTGGACCAAACAGCTATCGCCTACCTGGACGACATTCTTGTCTACTCGAACACGCAACAGGAATATACCAAACATGTGAAGGATGTTCTACGATGCCTACAAGAGGCAGGGCTCAAGCTCAACCCAAAGAAATGCGAGTTCAACAAACCGGAAGTTGAATTCCTCGGATACATCATAGGGATTGAAGAGATCAAGATCGACCCTGAGAAAATCAAAGTGATTCAGCAATGGCCAACACCGACATCAGTTAAGGAAGTACAAGCCTTCCTGGGATTTGCCAACTTCAACCGACAGTTCATCAAGAACTACTCACAGATGGCAACACCACTGACAGAACTCACAAAGAAGAACGTGGAGTACCGGTGGACGGAGAGACAACAAAAAGCATTCCAACAGCTCAAGGACGCTTGCGCCAAGGAACCAGTTCTCCTCAACTTCAAGACAGGCCAACCGACACAAATCAAGACAGACGCTTCAGATCAGGCAGTGGGAGCATGTCTATGCCAACAGGCAGACGGCAAGTGGCACCCAGTTGCCTACTACTCACGAAAAATAACACAAGCAGAACGAAACTATGATATCCACGATAAAGAGCTACTGGCAGTCGTCAACGCACTCGAACACTGGAGAGTGTACGCGGAAAGCAGTTCTGAACTCACCATTCTCACAGACCACAAGAATCTGACAACATTCACGACAACCAAGAAGCTGAACAGACGGCAAGTCAGATGGGCTGAACTCCTAGGGCAACACAAATTCAAGATTGTGTACACCCCTGGACAAGACAATAGGAGAGCAGACACACTAAGCCGACGAAAAAACCACATGGAAGATGATGAACACCAAGGAACAATCTTACAGCAGGACCAGCAAGGAAACCTGGTGCCCCAGCCACAGATCAACAAGCTCACGGCAGAAGACACTGAAGAACTAATAAGGAACTACCACGACAATCCAGCACATGGTCACCCAGGAATCTCCAAAACCACAGACCTTATCCAACGGGCAGAGAACAATGTCATTAACCTCTGACAACATGTCACAAACTACATCAGCAAGTGTCTACTATGCCAGAAAAACAAACATGGAAGACATAAGCTATACGGAGAAGGACACCCGAACACAATACCGAGAGGCCTGTGGGAAGACGTGTCAATGGACTTCATCACAAAGCTACCCAAGTCCAAAGACCCAGTCACAGGAATCACCTACAACTTGATTATGGTGATAGTGGACAGATTCACAAAATATCTAATAGCGGTACCATTCAAGGAGACCCACACAGCAGAACAGTTGGGACACCTCTTACTGGACAGATTGGTCAGAGACCACGGAGTTCCAATCACAATCATTACAGACAGAGACAAACTCTTCACATCCAACTACTGGAAGACAATCAGTGCAGCCATGGGTACAAAACCCAAAATATCTACAGCCTATCACCCACGAACTGACAGCCAGACAGAGCGAGCGAACCAAGTCCTGGAGACTTACTTACAGCATTACATCAACAAGACCCACAGTAATTGGGTACAGTTATTACCGGTGGCACAGCTGGCAATCAACCAGCACAGATCAGACTCAACAAAGGAATCGCTATTTTTTGCCAATTTTGGACGACATGCGAACATCGGGATGCCAAGCAGAGCTTCACCAAATGCGGAGAAAGCACTCCAACACGACAAGCTCCTACGACAAACGCACACGATGATGAGGCACTACCTTCAAGAAACTTCAGAAAAAATGCAACATCAAATGGACAAGAAATCAAAAATGGCACCTCAGCTAAAGAAGGGGGATAAAGTCTACCTCCTCACAAGAAATTGGAAAACGAAGAAACTAAGAACAAAGAAACTAGACCATGTTAAGGTCAGACCATTTTCAGTTGAAGAAAAAACCGGACCAGTCAACGTCAGACTGCGACTACCAAGGGATGCCAGAGTCCATCCAAACTTTCATATATCGATGATTGAACCAGCTGACCAGAGCACACCCTTGCAGGAAACATTCCATCACCAACCTGAAGAAGAACAAGAGTTTGAGGTTGAACAGATCCTGGCTAGAAAAGGTCAGCAATACCTTGTCAAGTGGAAAGGATACCCAGACTCGGAGAATACCTGGGAACCACTCAAGAACCTCGTGAACTGCCAGCTTCTTCTGCGACAGTTTTGGCAGGAGTAGGACCGAACAGCTCGGTCTGCAGGAGGGACGTGTCAATGACCGATCAAGTCAAATCCTCGCCATCCGACTCCATCTCTTTCACCAAGCACTGAAGCTTCTGCCTCGCACAGACCTCGGCGCCCTCCAACACCTTTCACTTCCGAGACAGACAAGCCTGCACTGTGGCAAGTTGTTCAAAGAGTGCATCACGTGTTGCCTCGTCAGTGGCAACATCCTCACGGAGGTTATCCCAGAACATGTTCAAAGATTCCCAGGACACAGAGACACAAGACCTTCCGCGCTGAGTGCACACAGCACATTTCAACTTATCGTCTTCTCCCGGCATCTGGAAGCACAGACGACCACGGAGAACACAAAAGTCACAGGGCGTACGCGAAACAAAACCCCGATCGCGGATTTGAGCAGCCAGCTGAGTTCGGCTAATAGTCGCACGTGACTTTGGAGGCATGACCAGATTTTATCAAGATGATGAAAGATGGAGAGGAGGATAGTGTTACGACCCAGGAGGAACACAGTCTTTATATACTCACAGAAAGCAGCAGACAGGATACTGGACGGAAGTACCAGACAGCGTGACACGGGAACCGGTCACGTGACTGGCGAGACAAACCAGGGGGTGCTCGCCGCAGCATGCATATGCACGAACAAGTGAGCAAAGTGAGCAGAGCTCACCCAGCTTGCCGCAGCGTGCATGAAAAGTGAGCAAAGTGAGCAGAGCTCACCCAGCTCACCGCAGCGTGCATGAAAAGTGAGCAAAGTGAGCAGAGCTCACCCAGCTCACTGCAGCGTGCATGAAAAGTGAGCAAAGTGAGCAGAGCTCACTCTGCTCACAAACTGGGCACTATATAGCCAGGCGATAGTTCCCCTATGGAATGATCGTCTTCAACTCATGTTGTGATCCAGACAACTAGATCTACTTCAATACAATCCTTTTGTACGAAGCTGTTGATCAGGTGTCACCACCACCACGTTCCACCAAACCCCTTCGCACTCCTTGACACTCCTCTCCTGCGAGAACCAACCCGCCTTCCGCCTCTCGCCCTAATCCTATACTCGGATAGGACGGTACAGTACGGACCGCAACACAGAACTGAGGTATGATGTTCACAACAAAGAGTTGCTAGCAATCATCGACGTATTCCAAGAATGGAGGCCTTACTTGGAGGGGGTAAAATACATGGTAGACGTGTACTCAGACCACAAGAACTTAGCTTACTTCACAACAACAAAGAAGCTAAACTGACAACAAGTTCGATGGGCAGAGTTGTTAGCATCATACAACTTCCAAATCCTCTACCGGAAGGGCACTGAAAATACTTGAGCGGACACTCTCAGCAGGCGACCAGACCTGATAGATGAGAAAACAACAGAGGAACACCCAATCCTAGCGACAAAAGGACAAACCCTGGTCTATGCCCAACCCCAACTGGCAACAACAGAAACAAAGAGTCCACTCCTTACCCTTGGCCACAAGACAGCAAACAAAAAGGAAATTATGCCAGAAAGAGCACAAGAGGAGGTGATCTGGAGGCACTATAACAGGCCTTTGCACAGACACCCCGGGTGAGATAAAACCTTGGAGAAAATCCAAAGGAATTACCACTTCGACAGAATGAAGTGCAAGGTGACAGAGTTCATTCACAACTGTGAACAGTGTGTGAAGAACAAGCCATCAAGACATAAGCTCTATGGGCAGGCACAGCAAATAGACCTACCCAAGGCACTATAGGAAACTATCATGATGGATTTTGTGGTCAAGTTGCCAAAGTCAACAGACCCAGCAACAAAGATGGTATATGATAGCATTTTGGTTGTTGACAAGCTCACCAAATACACCCACCTGGTCCTGTGGAAAGAGTCAGGAACTGCGAACAAACTCGCGAGTGTCCTACTCAGAGAGCTGGTAAGCCACTGAGGGCTACCAAAGACAATCATCTCAGATCAAGACAAACTCTTCACTTTGAAATTCTGGAACACGTGGACAAGGCAACTTGACATTGATACAAGGATGTCAACAGCCTACCACCCACAAACTGACAGACAAACTGAGTGGACAAACCAGACAATAGAGCAGTATCTACGACACTACATCAACCACCAGCAGGATAACTGGGTGGAACTGCTACCAATAGCCCAGTTTGCGTACAATGACCAGCAACATAGTGTGACAGGGACAACACTATTCTTTGCGAACTACGGAAGAAACCCCTGATGGCAGGCAACAGCAGGAGGTGATATTGTTGATGTTAGCAAACTCGCTGCTATGCACAAGATAATGAAAACAATGATCAACTGTGCCCAGAACACCACTGCCCACTGATTACACAACAAAAGGTTGAAGAGACCAACCCTGGAAAAGGAGGATAAGGTCTACCTATCAACAAAAAACCTGCGCTCAAAGCGACTAAGCAAAAAGCTGGATCACGTACGAATCAGACTATTCAAAATCAAGAAGCGCACTGGGAAGGTCAACTATCAACTGAGACTACCACAAAAAGCAAGGATACACTGAGTATTCCACGTCTCACTGCTTGAACCAGCACCCAGTGATGCAGAGATTGAGACAGAATGGAACTTCGAGGATGATGAAGAAGAGTACAATGTTGAAAGGATCCTGGATAGTCAAAGAAACAGACGGAAAACTGAGTACCTGGTGAAGTGGTTAGGATTTGACGAAGAGGAAAATTTGTGGGAACCAACCGAGAACTTCAGCCCTGCGATGAACCAGAAGCTGGTGGATTACCACCAAGCAAACCTGCAGCGACCAGGTCTGACGGAGACAACAGCTCGAGAGAAGCCAAAGCCTCTGAAGAGAAGATGTCCTCAAAGGATGGTGGAGCAGCAGCCTGACTGGCCTCCTGTTCGCGGATAACACAGAGAGCCTCCTGTTCCTGAGCATCAAGGGATTCCTGATCCTTGATGGCGGACAGCTCACGACGGATGGCATCAGCCTCCTTCTGTGAGAGATGACCCAGCTGCCAGCGGAGGTGGATCTGCCAGGGAAGCAACTTTGACAATTGGTCATCAGTCTTCCGCAGCTGAGCCTTGAGCTGCTCACACTCAAGTTCCATCTTCTTCCATTCTGATTCTGAGAGATGAAGGTCGCAGCGATGACTCTTCTCAACACACCGACAACAAAAAGATGATGCGGAGCTCATGACACACTTGGTGTGGTCGCGACAACAAGCACCGCATGTGATTTTCGATTCCTTGCCTATTTTGCCAATACGACAAGAGAGAAAACTGCGACAACAAGTTCAAGTTGTCTGGCTTTGGTTCATGACAAAAGAGGAGCAGGAACAAAAAGGATCTGGGGACAGAACCCTTGGAGGGAGGGGATAGTGTTAAGGCCTAGGCCGGAACAGCCCAGGTAAGTGAGGGAGGAGTGTTAGTCATGTGGAACAACATCTGACTGATCTGGTGGATGAGCAGGAGCTAAGCGAGGAGCTTGTCCGGTGGACAAGCAGGAGCTAAGCGAGGAGCTCGTCCGGTGGATGAGTAGAAGCTAAGCAAGAAGCTTGTCTGGTGGACGAGCAGGAGCTAAGCGAGGAGCTCATCCACGCAAAAAGATGATACCCCTCGAGGAGACCCCCCCCCCTTGGGGCATCTGTATAAAGACCCCCCAAAGAGTCCGGAGGGATTAGCTCTCCAGGCTGAACACACAATACGAACCCATCGTACTGAGACAATAGCACAGGAGAGTTACCCCACCTGTCTATTCCTCTACCGAGTCCCTGTCTAGAATCCGCCCTGCGAAGCAACAGACCGAGCCGCCTTCTGTGTGAACCCGGCCCGGCCTGTAACATCTAGTTAGAAAAAACTGCCCAGGAAAGTACAGTCTTGGGGAGTGGTCCCAGGATTGTGCAACTACTGCTAGGAACCAGGTGACTCTTTGTGAATAACTGGAAGAAGTCTCCAAAAGAGCCTCACCAATCCCAGCCAAAAAGAACTGCTGGAAGACATCTAAAATCACATAATGTCTAAAAAAAACCAGAGAAAGAGAAAGAAAACCAGTCTTCTCCAAGCTTCCAGCAACCCCCAGTGGCCAACTCCCTGACAGACTAATCCCAGACTCAAGAAAAAGAAGAAGAGAAGAGGCTGACACCTCCCCAGCTAGTGGAAGAATGACTTATCCACACAAAAACTCCCCAACATATCAAAAAAACATGGGATAGTATTCTGTCCAAAGTGGTAGAAGCTCTGGACAAAGATGTCCCCACTCACTCACCTAACTCCCAGAGTCTCCAGAAGATACTTGAGAGACTGGACAGTATTGAGAAACAAGTCCAAAAACAAAGCACCAAGCCAACATATACCCAGGTAGCCCAAAAAACAGCAGGACAGGAAATCCCTGTTCCAACCAGAATCCATAGTGAAATCACCATCAGACCTGGAACTCAGACTGGCCAGCTAGCAAACAGAACACCAGCCCAGCTTATGGAAGCTCTCAAGAAGAAAATACCACTCTCCTGCCAAAAAGAAATAAGAGTAGCCAGAAAACTACTCTCAGAAGATATTATAATCTCTCTGGAAACTTCTCAAGCCAAGACTCAGCTAGAGGAAAACAAGGACTGGATCCCAGCTGTCTTTACAGTAGAGGCCAAGATATCACCCAGAATCTTTCCAGTGCTAGTCTATAGGGTGCAGACAAAAGACTTCAAGCCAGAGAACCTGGAGGAAACAAAAAAGCAATCTTCTCCCAAAACCCTGGGATGGAAAGTAAGGTCAACATCCTAAGAATCTACTAGTCCAGAAAAGCCAAACTCCTCCAGAAGCCAGTCACATCTCTACATCTGGATCTAGCCACCCCAGAGCAAGCAAACTTTCTAATTAAGAAAGAAGTAGTTCTAGGATACACTCTACATAAGGTAGAACCAGCCCTGCTAGCAACATCAGTCACCCAGTACTACAAATATGCTAGGTTTGGACACTAAGCACACACTTGCCAAGCCCAAGCCCAGTGCACAGTCTGTGGAGGAAAGTATGCCAGAAGAGATTGCCAGACTCCTCCAGAAACTCTAACATGTTGCGGTCTGTACTGTACTGTCCTATCCGAGTATAGGATTAGGGTGAGAGGTGGAAGGCAGGTTGGTTCTCACAGGAGAGAAGTGTCAAGGAGTGCGAAGGGGTTTGGTGGAATGTGGTGGTGGTGACACCTGATCAATGGCTTCGTACAAAAGGATTGTATTGAAGTAGATCTAGTTGTCTGGATCACAACATAAGTTGAAGATGATTGTTCCATAAGGGAACTATCGCCAGACTATATAGTGCTCAGTTCGTGAGCACAGTGAGCTCTGCTCACTTTGCTCACTCAGTGAGATCGGTGAGCTCTGCTCACTTTGCTCACTTGTTCGTGTATATGCATGCTGCGGCGAGCACCCCCTGGTTTGTCTCACCGGTCACGTGACTGGTTCCCATGTCACGCTGTCTGGTACTTCCGTCCAGTATCCTGTCTGCTGCTTTCTGTGAGTATATAAAGACTGTGTTCCTCCTGGGTTGTAACACTATCCTCCTCTCTATCTTTCATCATCTTGATGAAATCTGGTCATGCCTCCAAAGTCACATGTGACTGTTAGCCGAACTCAGCTTGCTGCTCAAATCTGTGATCAGGGTTTTGTTTTGCGTATGCCCTGCAACTTTTGTGTTCTCCGTGGTTGTCTGTGCTTCCAGATACTGGGAGAAGACAATAAGTTGAAATGTGCTGCGTGCACTTGGCATGGAAGGTCTTGTGTCTCTGTGTCCTGGGAATCTCTGAACATGTCCTGGGACAACCTCTGTGAGGATGTGGCCACTGACAAGGCAACACGCGACACACTCTTTGAACAACTTGCCACAGTGCAGGCTTATCTGTCTCGGAAGTGAAAGGTGTTGGAGGGTGCTGAGGTCTGTGCGAGGCAGAAGCTTCAGTGCTTGGTGAAAGAGATGGAGTTGGATGGTGAGGATTTGACTTGATCAGTTATTGACACATCCCTCCTGCAGGCTGAGCTGTTCAGTCCTGCTCCTGCTGAAACTGTCGCAGAAGAAGCTGGCAGTTTGCGAGATTCTTGAGTGGTTCCCAGGTATTTTCCGAGTCTGGGTATCCTTTCCACTTGACAAGGTATTGCTGACCTTTCCTAGCCAGGATCTGTCAAACTTCAAACTCTTGTTCTTCTTCAGGTTGGTAATGAAATGTTTCCTGCAAGGGTGTGCTCTGGTCAGCTGGTTCAATCATCAATATGTGAAAGTTGGGGTGTACCCGAGCGTCTCTCGGTAGTCACAGTCTGATGTTGACTGGTCTAGTTTTTTCTTCGACTGAAAATAGTCTGACCTTGACATAGTCCAGTTTCTTTGTTCTTGGTTTCTTGACTTTCCAATTTCTTGTGAGGAGGTAGACTTTATCCCCCTTCTTTAGCTGAGGTGCCATTTTCAATTTCTTGTCTATTTGACGTTGCATTCTTTCTGAGGTCTCTTGAAGGTAGTGCCTCATCATCGTGTGCATTTGTTGTAGGAGCTTGTTGTGTTGGAGTGCTTTCTCTGTGTTTGGTGAAGCTCTGCTTGGCATCCTGATGTTCGCATGTTGTCCAAAGTTGGCAAAAAATAGTGATTCCTTTGTTGAGTCTGATCTGTGCTGGTTGATTGCCAGCTGTGCCACCAGTAATAACTGTACCCAATTGCTGTGGGTCTGGTTGATGTAATGCTGTAAGTAAGTCTCCAGGACTTGGTTTGCTCTGTGACGAGGCAATGGCAGAGCAGAACTCGAGCCTAACTGATTCGGTAACCTTGACCTGACTTGGCTTGAGACTTGAGACTTGGATTGATGTACAAGACGAAAGACAAGGAAGGAAGAAAAAGAGAAAGGAAGAGAAGAAGCTGGGGGAGCAGGAGAAGTTCTTATAGGCAGGGGATCAGGCAACGGCGGAGCAAACAGGCAACAGTGCAGATGGAACTTCCCGGCAAGGTGCGTGACTTGTGCCAGATATGCAACTGGGCCAGAACTGTGACATTACCCCCCTCCTTCACATCGCGAACTCCTGTGAGCCTCAGGCCACTCGTGGGTGTAGTTCCGTGGCCGTGGTTTCCTTGGGTATTTCTCATGGAAGTTGTAGATGGTGTCTTTGGCGTTGTCAAGATGCTCAATAGGCTCTTCAGTGGCATCTTCAATTGGCCATCCGGACCATTTGACCAGGTACTTGAACTTCTGTCAAGATGTTGCTGGCTTGGAGTCAAGGATTTCTTCAACCTGGAACTCTTCATCTGTGTCTTGACCAATGACAGGGCCAGGGTGTTCATTTGATTGGCCAGGGATAGGATTAGCAGGTGTCAGACGTAGAAGGGAAACGTGAAAGACAGGGTGGATCTTGAGAGTGTGTGGAAGCTCCAGATGGCAGGCACGGCTTCCGACTGTCTTCAACACCTTGAATGGTCCAATCCACTTGTCGTCAAGCTTTTTGCATGGGTGGTGTGTCCTGATGTTCTTGGTATTCAGCCAAACAAGATCTCCAGTTTGATAGGACGGTGACAGGACTTGATGCAAATTGGCGGTGTGAGCTTGAGCTTCCTGGGATAGTCGGAGTTCCGCTTGCAACTGTTCCAGAATCTGCGTCATTTCTCCAGAGATTTCTATAGCATCTTGGTTGCAGGCTTCACTCATGGGTGTGATGCTGAGCTGTGGATGGAACTCTTTGTTGGCAAAGAACGGTGACATGCCAGAGGAATCAGACTGGGAGTTGTTCTGCGTGAACTCTGCCAGAGGAAGCCATTGGACCCAGTCATCTTGGAGATAGTTGACATAGGATCTCAGGTAGTGTTCAAGCTCCTGATTCTCTTGTTCTGTCTGACCATCTGTCTCTGGGTGGTGTCCTGAGGATAGTCGTAGCATGACATCAAGATGGGCACAGAGTGCTTTCCAGAATGAGCTGACAAACTGACCTCCTCTGTCTGAGACAATGCTCCTGGGTAAGCCATGGGTACGGACAACAAACTGGATGAACATCTGGACAAGATGCGAGGTTGTCATCTCAGCACATGGCACAAAGTGGCGTTCTTTGGTGAGACGGTCAGTGATGACCCAGATGTGCTTGGCACCAGGGAAGCAGGTATCTCTTGACTTGGGCAAGTCAGTAATGAAATCCATAGCCAGATCCTGCCAACATTGCTGAGGCACGGGAAGAGACAGCAGCTCTCCTTGGCGATCACGGGCAGGCTTTGCTTGAGAGCAGACATGACAATTCCTGATGTACTGCCGTATGATGTTCACCATCTTTGGTCAATAGTACCAACGAGACAGAAGATTGTGGGTCTTGGCAATCCCAGTGTGGCCAGCCATTGCTTGGTCATGGGCTTCTTGGAACAGGTGTAGGCGTAGCTCATCGTTCTCAGGGATCCAGAGTCAGTTCTTGTAGAAGAGACAGTCATTTTCCAAGCTGCAGTCTGAGAGAGACACTTCTCGACTGTGCCTGACACCATCCCTTAGCATCTGTGACACTGTTGCCACTGGATCACCTTCAGCAAGGTTGTTATAGGCAGCTTGGATGATGTCTGAAAGAGGTGTAGCATCAGGTTCAGTGTCAACTGGTGCAGCTTCTGAACGTCTCAGGATCTGGATGGGCTTGACTTGAACCTCTGAATGTGCAAGATTCTTGGGCTTGAGGACGACTTGCTCCCTGAAGTCTTGACGGGGATCACTGTCTGACGGGAGGTCTTGGGAACATTGAGTGAGGGCGTCAGCCTTGCACTGACTGCCTGGACGGTAGCTGATCTTGAAATTGAAGCGTGACAAGAACTCGCTCCAACGGGCTTGACGGCGGGAAAGGCGCTTTGACGACATGAAGTACTCCAAGTTCTTGTGATCAGAGATCACTTTGACAGGTTCTGGAGATCCTTCAAGCTCTGCTTGCCATTCTTCAAAGGCACAGACAATTGCCAGCAACTCTTTGTCGTAGATCTTGTAGTTGCATTCTGCTGGCAGGTGGCGGCGTGACAAGAAGGCAACAGGGCGTAGAACTGCTTCATGATCTGGCTGTGACAGGACAGCACCAGAGACGTAGTCAGAAGCGTCAGTCTCAACAACACACTCCTTCTCCAGATCAAAGTGCTGCAGGATGGGTGCAGTGCTGAACGCCTTCTTGATGCTTTCGAACAAGTGCTGCTCTGGGGTTTCCCACTTGAAGGCAACATTCTTCTTGGTCAGAGCTGTGAGCGGGGATGCAAGCTTGGCAAAGTCTTTGATGAACCGGCGGTAGAAGTTTGCAAAGGCAATGAAGCTCTGCACTTCCTTGAGACTGGCAGGAGGATTCCACTCCTTGATGGCGTCAGTCTTGGCTGGGTCCATGCTCACAGATCTGGGTCAGCCATCTTCAGTGGCAGACTGAATGATGAGGCCAAGGTACTTGACTTGATGCACTTCAAAGTCACACTTGGAGATGTCAACTTGCAGGCTTGCGTTTCGTAGTTGACTGAGAACAAGCTTGATGTGCTTCCGGTGTTCCTTGAGTGTCTGACTGTAGACAAGGATGTCATCCACATAGGCAGTGCCAAAGACATCAAGGATGTCAGGTCCCAAAACATCATTGATGTAGTTCTGGAACGTGCTTGGAGCATTGGCAAGACCAAAGGGCATGACAAGGTATTCGTAGAGGCCTGAGCGTGTGCGGAACGCAGTCTTCCATTCTTCACCTTCCTTCATCCGGATACGGTTGAAGGCACCAACAATGTCAAGCTTGGTGTACCACACAGCTTTGCAAAGCTGGTCCAACGTCTCCCAGATCAGTGGTAGGGGGTAACAGTTCTTGATGGTGATGGTGTTGAGTGCTCTGTAGTCTACACAGAAACGCAATCCACCTCCTGGCTTCTTGACAAAGAGGACTGGTGCAGCAGCAGGTGATGAAGATGCTTGAATGAAGCCCTTGTTCAGGTTCTCTGTCAGGTACTTCTTGAGAACTTCAAGTTCTTCTCTGCTCATGCTGTACAGAGGTCCAGAGGGTGCCTGGGTTCCTGGTTCCATCTTGATCTCGTGGTCAACTCCTGGGCGTAGAGGAGGAAGCTTGTCAGCGTCATCCTTGCTGAAGACGTCCAGGAACTTGTGGTACTGAGCAGGGAGAAGTGTGGCAGGATCCACACACTTCTTTGGCTTCAACACCTGCTCAATATCTCTCAGAGAAACACTGAACACCTGGTGATCTGGCTTGGCAGCAAGGAGAGAAAATGCGGCAGCATTGATGGGGATTGGCGTGGCAGAAAGGGGCTTGGGATCCTGAGGCTTTCCAGCAGACGTCTTGGCTTCAAGATCCAAAGAGATTGGATAGCCATTGTTTGACTTGAGGCATGCGGATCGGCAGTCATCTGACTTGAACATGATTGAGGTGTTTGTCCAATCAATGTGTGGCCCGTGCTTCTGGAGCCATGGCATCCCCAGAATCACATCATAGTGAAGACCAGGAGACACAAAGAGAGAGACTTCCTCCTGGTGCACGCCATGTGCCGTGGTCATGATTGTCTTGGCGAGATGCGTGGTTTGTGACGTCTTGCCATCAAACGATCGCAATGTGCGTGGGTAGGGGAGAGGTTCTTGGTGAAGAGATTGCGCAAAGGAAGCACCAATGCAGCCAAATGCTGAACAGCCAGAGTCAATAAGAGCATTGCACTTGAATTTCCCATCTAGGATACAAGGAAGAAACAAGCACTTGCTGTCCAATCGCTGGTCTGGAGACAGATAGCCAACATGGAGATCCTTTTCATGTCCTTGGGCGCGACGATGACCAAGGACTACTTGTTTTCCGACTCTGGAGTAGTCTCAACAGTGGCAGACTTGGTGGTGGTCGTGGTGGTGGCAACAACAGGCATACTTTTCGCTGGACAGAAGGTTGAGACGTGACCCTGGTTCCCACAGTAGAAGCAGAGGCCTTTGCTTCGGCGACGTTCTCGCTCTTCTGGCGTCAGCTTAGAGCGGCTGAGATCCATGGTAGGACTTGGTGGCTGTGGTGTGAAGGCTGGCTTGATGAACCCTGGACGCAGAACTGAAGCTCCTGACTGTGGAACTGAGGCTTGGGTGGGAGGTGCTTGACGTGGACGGCAAGAGTTGGCAGAAGTGGCACGCAACTGGTTGTCCTGCAGCTGGCATTCCTCAACAAGCTTCTGATAGCTGATGTCCTTGAGGTTGATGCTGACAAGCTGCTTGGCAAGCTCTTCAGAGACAGCACATCAAAGATGGCACTTCAAGGCCTTGTTGTTGAAGCCTGTGCGTGGAGCATACTGATTGAACTCTGTGAAGAACTCGGCAAAGGAATGGTTGGCCTGACGTAAGGTGATGAGCTTCCTCTGAGCTAGGAACTCTGGGTCTGGGTTGGAGAAGGTGTTCCGGAGATCTTGGATGATGTCGTGCCAGTCAATATACTGGCCAGCCGTGATCTTAGCTGAGATGTAGGACTGCGCAGTGCCAGTCGTGCGTGAAAAGACGTACGCAATCCACGATGTTTCCGTGGGGTACTGGTCAGTGTTGAGCGTCATCTTGAGTGACAGTGACGTGATGAAGCTCTCAAGCTTCTCATGCGTGATTTCCGTGTTTCCGCCATCACCACTGAAGATCTCTGGGTCAGCAGTGCGTTCAGACTTGGACTTGGGAGTAGTGTTAGTAGCTTGAATTCGCATGAACTCTGCAAACATGTTGCGAAGGAACTCGTCATTTCCAGCAACTGGCATGGCTTGGTCTGGTTGTTGAGACATGACAAGGACGTGAACGTGGCTTGGTGAAGTGTGTTATGGTTGGGTAGGTCTTTCGTAGTGTGACAAGGCAATGGCAGAGCAGAACTCAAGCCTAACTGATTCGGTAACCTTGACCTGACTTGGCTTGAGACTTGAGACTTGGATTGATGTACAAGACGAAAGACAAGGAAGGAAGAAAAAGAGAAAGGAAGAGAAGAAGCTGGGGGAGCAGGAGAAGTTCTTATAGGCAGGGGATCAGGCAACAGCGGAGCAAACAGGCAACAGTGCAGATGGAACTTCCCGGCAAGGTGCGTGACTTGTGCCAGATATGCAACTGGGCCAGAACCGTGACATGCTCGCTCTGTCTGGCTGTCAGTTCGTGGGTGATAGGCTGTAGACATTTTGGGTTTTGTTCCCATGGCTGCACTGATTGTCTTCCAGTAGTTGGATGTGAAGAGTTTGTCTCTGTCTGTAATGATTGTGATCAGAACTCTGTGGTCTCTGACCAATCTGTCCAGTAAGAGGTGTCCCAACTGTTCTGCTGTGTGGGTCTCCTTGAATGGTACCACTATTAGATATTTTGTGAATCTGTCCACTATCACTATAATCAAGTTGTAGGTGATTCCTGTGACTGGGTCTTTGGACTTGGGTAGCTTCGTGATGAATTCCATTGACATGTCTTCCCACAGGCCTCTTGGTATCATGTTCAGGTGTCCTTCTCCGTATAGCTTATATCTTCCATGTTTGTTTCTCTGGTATAGTAGACACTTGCTGATGTAGCTTGTGACATGTTGTCAGAGGTTAATGACATTGTTCCCTGCCTATTGGATAAGGTCTGTGGTCTTGGAGATTCCTGGGTGACTATGTGCTGGGTTATCATGGTAGTTCCTTATTAGTTCTTCAGTGTCTTCTGCTGTGAGCTTGTTGATCTGTGGTTAAGGCACCAGGTTTCCTTGCTGGTCCTGCTGTAAGATTGTTTCTTGGTGTTCATCATCTTCCATGTGGTCTTTTTGTCAGCTTAGTGCATCTGCTCTCCTATTGTCTTGTCCAGGGGTGTACAAGATCTTGAACTTGTGTTGCCCTAGGAGTTCAGCCTATCTGACTTGCTGTCTGTTCAGCTTCTTGGTTGTCGTGAATGTTGTCAGATTCTTGTGGTCTGTGAGAACAGTGAGTTCAGAACTGCTTTCCGTGTATACTCTCCAGTGTTTGAGTGTGTTGACAACTGCCAGTAGCTCTTTGTTGTGGATATCATAGTTTTGTTCCGCTTGTGTCATTTTTCGTGAGTAGTAGGCAACTGGGTGCCACTTGCCATCTGCCTATTGGCATAGACATGCTCCCACTGCCTGATCTGAAGTGTCTGTCTTGATTTGTGTCGGTTGGCCTGTCTTGAAGTTAAGAAGAACTGGTTCCTTGGCGCAAGTGTCCTTGAGCTGTTGGAATACTTTTTGTTGTCTCTCTGTCCACCAGTACTCCACGTCCTTCTTCGTGAGTTCTGTCAGTGGTGTTGCCATCTGTGAGTAGTTCTTTATAAACTGTTGGTTGAAGTTGGCAAATCCTAGGAAGGCTTGTACTTCCTTAACTGATATTGGTGTTGGCTATTGCTGAATCACTTTGATTTTCTCAGGGTTAATCTTGATCCCTTCGATCCCTATAATATATCTGAGGAATTCAACTTCCAGTTTGTTAAACTCGCACTTCTTTGGGTTGAGCTTGAGCCCTGCCTATTGTAGGCATCATAGAACATCCTTCACATGTTTAGTATGTTCCTGTTGTGTGTTCGAGTAGACAAGAATGTTGTCCAGGTAGGTGATAGCTGTTTGGTCCAGGTGTGCTCTGATGATGTTGTTGATCAATGCTTGACATGTTGCTGGTGTGTTCGTGAGTCTGAATAGCATAACCAGATACTTGTAGTGTCTGTATTGGGTTCTGAAGGCTGTCTTCCATTCTTCTCCTTTTTTCATGTGTATCAGGTTGTATACTCCTTTCAAGTCCAGCTTGGTAAAGATTGTAGCTTGGCTGATCCTGTCTCGCAATTTGTTTGCATTTGGCAACAGATATCAGTTCTTGATGGTAATGTTGTTGAGTTTCCTGTAATCTACACAAAGTCAAAGACTTCTGTCTTTCTTTGGTGCAAATAGTATTGGGTATCCTGCTGGTGATTGAGATTCTCGAATGAAACTCTTTTTCAGGTTTTCCTCCAGGTACTCACGAAGTACTTGGAGCTCTTTCTCTGATAACTGGTAAATTGGTCCAAATCCTGGCTCTGTCCCTGGTTGCAACTTGATCTCATGATCCCAAGGTTGGTGCTTAGGCAACACTGCTGTTGTTGTCTCTTTCTGAAAGAGGTTATCATACCCAGGTCAGTACTCTTCAGGGATCTCCAGAGGGTTAACAACTTCCTCTCTCTTCATCTCTGACTGTTTGGCCACCTGGTTCTGGAGTGTGCCTGTCAAGGCAGACCTCTTCTTTTGAGAGTTGTCCTTTCTGTCAGTGAGGTTCCACTGAGAACTCCTTCCCTCATCTGTCCACACTTTCTGCGGCTGGTAACAGGTCTGAGCTGTGTTGTTAGTGCAGTTCCTAAATGTGAGTACTCCTGTCCTCCAGTTAACAACTGGGTTGTGCTTCTTTAGCCAAGGCATCCCCAAATAGATATCCTGAGTGGCCAACTTGACAATATCAAGGTGGATCCTTTCAGCATAGTGTCTGGTAACTATTTCCATTGGCTGTGTCTTATAGCAGACTAGCTCTGTCTGTCTATTTGCCATCGCAAGCTGATAGGGCTGCTGCTTGCGTCTCCTTCCAGTGCTGAGAGTGTTGTAGAGTTGTCTCAAGATGTAGTTTCCACTGGCTCCAGAGTCAACAAGTGCATATGTCTGTACTGGCGTGTTGGCGTGTAGTGACACAGGCAATCGCAGGTGCTTTGTGTTGCTAGGGGTCATGTTGTTGAGCTTCTGATGTCACCCCTTAACAAGGGAGTTCAGTCTTTTCCTGATTGAAGTGTCTTTCCACTGACTGGGCAATGGGTCCAGCCATTCCCATCAGTCCTGAGGAATCTGTTCATGAATTTGTCTTGCTGATGCTTGTCACATCCAGGCTTGAGGCAATACTGCTAATTGTTGATGTAGCAGTTGTGGTTGTTGCCTTACTGTAGGAACATGAGGTGTTCATGCCAATCATGTGTGTGCCTGGGGAATGCAGTGTGTTGGTGTTTGTCCCAAAAGTGGATCTCACACACATCCTTCTTGCAGTTGACCCAATGCTTGTGGCAGGTGGTGTGGTAGGGTGAATGTCCTCCGTACCTCCGTAGTTGTTTGTGGTAGGTGTAGTAGTGCTTTGTGCAAAACCTCCACTGTAGTTCACCATGCTGTAGATTTTGTGGGTCCATGCTGTAAGCATAGCTTCCTTGTGGTATTTCTTCTTTGATAGATGTGGGTTTGTCTCAGTCCCCATCAGAGGTGGTTAAGGGCTCCTGTCCCTTGTCCTGACCTGTCTGTTCTGGTAGGTCCTTGCCTCCTGATGTTGCCAGTTGGTGGGCTGCTTCCAATGTCTGATCGTAGTTGTCCTATTGTTCAAGAGATAGCTGAGCCTCTCCTGGTGGGTCCTCTGGCTTGATGACATTCCAGTCTCTGTCAAGCGTATTAAGTTGCTGTCAGTGCACCTTGTTCTTTGAATGACAGTCTTTCACCATGTGGCCTAGCTTGCCACAGGCATAGCACTTCAGTGCTTTCCTTTTTTTGTTGTTCCTTCCCTTTGTGAACCTTCCCTTGTGGTGGACTGCATCCAGTTCCATGGGTGCATAGCCATATAGGTCATGTGGTGGTGCCTTGTTAGGCAGCTTGTAGTGGTTGCTCACATGCCATGCAGGGTGGCTGTATCCTCTGTCATGGTGTTTCTCCATCGCTCGCTTGAATAGTTTGTCATCAATGTTGATTGCTTGTGCGATGAGTTCGTCCAGTGTGTCAACCACTCATCTGTCAAAGGTGATTTCATACTTCATGTTTTCCTTGAGTCCATGTCAGTACATGACCATCAGGGTGTTGTTGTCCCAGTCAGTCAGTACTAAGTATTGTTTGAACTGCGTGGTGTACTCTGCGGCTGAGTGTTGTTGCTTGATGTACTGGATCATTTGTATAACCACTTTGTCTTTGTTAGATAGTTCAAGGATCCTTTTGATCTTGTCCTTGAATTATGTCTATTTTGTCATCTATTCTGTTGTGCTGTTGTGGTCTCTGTTTTCTGAGAGATGTTTGTTGACGTAGGGCTTGATCCATCAATAAGCATTACCTCTTATGTAAGTGGTTGTGAAGAGGGGCCACTTTTCCTTAGGCAGCTTTGTCTCTGGTTGGAATTGAAAGTAGACTTGGAGTTGCATGAGCCAGTTGTCAACCTTGTTCCTTTCACTGTAGAACAGGTCTGGCTTGGCAACACTAATCTTTCCATCTGGGAAGTTGGGGTTGGTTGCTCTTGAGGTACTCATCCTTGAGGGTCTTCAAAGTGTTGCAGTCTGTACTGTACTGTCCTATCTGAGTATAGGATTAGGGCAAGAGGTGGAAGGCAGGTTGGTTCTCGCAGGAGAGGAGTGTCAAGGAGTGCGAAGGGGTTTGGTGGAATGTGGTGGTGGTGACACCTGATCAATGGCTTTGTACCAAAGGATTGTATTGAAGTAGATCTAGTTGTCTGGATCACAACATGAGTTGAAGATGATTGTTCTATAAGAGAACTATCACCAGACTATATAGTGCTCAGTTTGTGAGCACAGTGAGCTCTGCTCACTTTGCTCACTTGTTCATGCACACTGCGGTGAGCTGGGTGAGCTCTGCTCACTTTGCTCACTTTTCATGCACGCTGCGGTGAGCTGGGTGAGCTCTGCTCACTTTGCTCACTTGTTCGTGCATATGCATGCTGCGGCAAGCACCCCCTGGTTTGTCTCACCGGTCACGTGACTGGTTCCCGTGTCACGCTGTCTGGTACTTCTGTCCAGTATTCTGTCTGCTGCTTTCTGTGAGTATATAAAGACTGTGTTCCTTCTGGGTTGTAACATAACACTAAAATGTGCAAACTGCAAGGGAAACCACCCAGCCTGGTCAAAGTCCTGCCAGAAAAAAACAGAAAGTAATCCAGAAAGTAAGAGAGGTATTGCTAGCAAGACCAGGGAGGTACACAACAGCTCCCAGACTAGCTCTACCTCAGACTCCCTCAACACAAGAAAAAGGGCCAAGTCTACAAGACAGACAAGAGGCTAAGAAAAAAAAACAAGGGGAAGTACCAAGAGTATGCTCAAGCTCAAGACTGAACACCCAGCTCTCTACTTTCCCTCTTGCACAGAACTCAGAGTTCCAAATCAACATACCCAGAAAAAAAACTATTAAGATCTTAGAAGACTCTAGCCAAGAGAATTAATAAGTTACTCCACACTTAACCTTCTCCAGTACAATGTCTAGAAAAGCCAGACATACCAAGAACTTCTACTGGCAAACTCTAGACTACAGGAAGTGGACATCATCACTCTGCAAGAACTCTGGAAAAACCCCCACCAAGAATCAAGCATCTCTACAACATTCTCAGCCTTCTACTCTTTACAAAGCCAGGAGCTAGGGAGAACACTTGTTCTTGTTAACAGAAGAATTTTGCAGTTATCTATAAGTCTAATTTTCTAGAGTAAAGATCTAGTCTTCTTGGAGATAAGAGTTCAAACAAAGTTATTCTGGATCCACAATCTCTATTTCACACCCACAAGCCAAAGAAACTACAGAGAGTCAGCTCAGACTCTTCTAGACCTACTGGAACAAGCTATCCAAAAAGAGGGTGAATATATTCTCCTGACAGACTTAAATCTCCACCACCCAAGTTGGTCAAAGTCAAGCCAGCTATACTCAGAACTGGCTTTATCCTTCAAGAACCTAACAGACAAATAGAGACTAGAGCTGGCAATAGCTCCCTACACACCAACAAGAGCAAGAACTCTTCTAGAACCACCTTCATCAGTAATTGATCTTTCTTTTATTTCAAGTTCTCTACTTAATTCTCTTATTTACTCACAAATTAACATGAGATTCCACACAGAGTCAGACCACAGACCAGTGCACACAATTCTCAGTCTGGAGACTCCAAGAAAAACCAGAACAGACAAAAAGAACTGGAGAACTCTGGATGCTAGTCAAGCAAGACAAGAAGCTGACAACCTACTACCTATTCCACCTCTAACTAGCAAGAAAGAAGTGGATGATTACCTGGAACAACTAGACAAAACTCTCCAAGAAATTGCAAACAAGACAACCCAACCTTGCAAAAAGTCCAGGTATACAGTACTATGGTGGAACCAGGAAATCAAAGAAATAATCCAGGAGGAAAGAAAAGTAAGAAGAAAAGTACTCCAAGGCCAAGAGGAAACCACCAGACTGGAGGAGATAACTAAAAAGAAAAAGAGTCTGATCAGACAAGCTAAAAGAAAGATATTCAGAACATATCTCCACCAGCTAGCAGAAACCCAGAACTACTGGAGAATTGCCAAATAGGGAAAAGAAAAAGCTGGCAAAGTTCCTGACCTACCAATAGTCCCAGAACTTATAGGATAACAAGGACAGCTGGCAAAGTCTTTTGAAAAGAAAACAGAAGCTTTCAGGACTTAATTCTTCCCTCTTCCCCTACAGCCAGAGCCAGAGGAACAGGACCTACCAGAAGAAACCCAGGAATAGCAACTATCCCAAGAAGTCTTCAAGGAAGAAGTACAAGAGGTTCTAAAGAAGAAAAACCCTCTCTCAGCACCAGGCCAAGACACTCTACCAAATAGATTTCTAAGAGCACTGGGAGACCCCTTCAACAAAAGAATTGCCAAGGTTTTGGAGGCTTGCTGGAGACTGGAATACTTCCCAGACAGGTACAAGTCAGCCAAGACAATCTGCCTAAGGAAACCTGGCAAGGGATTCTACTGTCAAGCAAAAGCATGGTGTCCTATAGCTCTCCTGAATACAATTAGGAAGCTAATAGAAGCTATTGTAGCTGCAAGACTAAGTGAACTAGCTGAGAAAGAAAATCTCTTGCCAGAAATCCAGATAGAATTCAGAAAAGAAAGATCAACAGAATCAGTACTTTTTCTTCTGACCTCCCAGGTAGAAAAGATCTGGAAAGAAGGAATAGTTGCTAGTCTTCTCTCTCTGAACATCTCTGGAGTCCATGACAGAGTCTTACCAGAAGTCCTCAGAAAGATCCTGATTAAGAGAAAGATTCCTAAGTGGTTTGTATTCTAGATCTTTTCTTTCACTACTTCATGTACTACCTCTCTTGTGTTTGATGACTCAGAGTCCCCCCAGTTCCCTATATACTGTGAAGTCTCTTAAGGATCACCTTTCTCTTCTATTCTATTTCTTTTCTATATCTCAGAACTGCACAATACTATACACACCCCTGAGAAAGAAGTTTCAGCACTTGGTTTTGCAGATAACACTAATCTTCTTGCATTCTCCTCTTCCTTGAAAAGCAACCTTCTCAAGTTGAAGTCTACACATTCCAAATGTCAGGACTGTGACAAGGCAATAGCAGAGCAGAACTCAAGCCTAACTGATTCAGTAACCTTGACCTGACTTGGCTTGAGACTTGAGACTTGGATTGATGTACAAGACGAAAGACAAGGAAGAAAGAAAAAGAGAAAAGAAGAGAAGAAGCTGGGGGAGCAGGAGAAGTTCTTATAGACAGAGGATCAGGCAACAGCGGAGCAAACAGGCAACAGTGCAGATAGAACTTCCCGGCAAGGTGTGTGCAGATGGAACTTCCCGGCAAGGTGTGTGACTTGTGCCAGATATACAACAGGGCCAGAACTGTGACATTACCCCTCTCCTTCACATAGCGAACTCCTGTAAGCCTCAGGCCGCTTGTGGGTGTAGTTCTATAACTGTGGTTTCCTTGGGTATTTCTTATAGAAGTTGTAGATGGCGTCTTTAGTGTTGTCAAGATACTCAATAGACTTTTCAGTGGCATCTTCAATTGGCTATCTGGACTATTTGACCAGGTACTTGAACTTCTGTCAAGATATTGCTGGCTTGGAGTCAAGGATTTCTTCAACCTGGAACTCTTCATCTGTGTCTTGACCAATGACAGGGCCAGAGTGTTCATTTGATTGGCCAGGGATAGGATTAGCAGGTGTCAGATGTAGAAGGGAAACATGAAAGACAGAGTGGATCTTGAGAGTGTGTGGAAGCTCCAGATAGCAGGCACAGCTTCCGACTGTCTTCAACACCTTGAATAGTCCAATCCACTTGTTGTCAAGCTTTTTGCATGGGTGGTGTGTCCTGATGTTCTTGGTATTCAGCCAAACAAGATCTCCAGTTTGATAGGATAGTGACAGGACTTGATACAAATTGGCAGTGTGAGCTTGAGCTTCCTGGGATAGTCAGAGTTCAGCTTGCAACTGTTCCAGAATCTGCGTTATTTCTCCAGAGATTTCTATAGCATCTTGGTTGCAGGTTTCACTCGTGGGTGTGATACTGAGCTGTGGATAGAACTCTTTGTTGGCAAAGAACAGTGACATGCCAGAGGAATCAGACTGGAAGTTGTTCTGCGTGAACTCTGCCAGAGGAAGCCATTGGACCCAGTCATCTTGGAGATAGTTGACATAAGATCTCAGGTAGCATTCAAGCTCCTGATTCTCTTGTTCTGTCTGACCATCTGTCTCTGGGTGGTGTTCTGAGGATAGTCGTAGCATGATGTCAAGATGGGCACAGAGTACTTTCCAGAATAAGCTGACAAACTGACCTTCTCTGTCTGAGACAATACTCCTGGGTAAGCCATGAGTACAGACAACAAACTGGATGAACATCTGGACAAGATGTGAGGTTGTTATCTCAGCACATAGCACAAAGTGGTGTTCTTTGGTGAGACAGTCAGTGATGACCCAGATATGCTTGGCACCAGGGAAGCAGGCATCTCTTGACTTGGGTAAGTCAGTAATGAAATCCATAGCCAGATGCTGCCAACATTGCTGAGGTATGGGAAGAGACAGCAGCTCTCCTTGGTGATCACAGGTAGACTTTGCTTGAGAGTAGACATGACAATTCCTGATGTACTGCTGTATGATGTTCACTATCTTTGGCTAATAGTACTAACAAGACAGAAGATTATGGGTTTTGGCAATCCCAGTGTGGCTAGCTATTGCTTAGTCATGGGCTTCTTGGAACAGGTGTAGGTGTAGCTTATTGTTCTCAGGGATCCAGAGTCAGTTCTTGTAGAAAAGATAGTTATTTTCCAAGCTGCAGTCTGAGAGAGATACTTCTTGGCTGTGCCTGACACTATCTCTTAGCATCTGTGACACTGTTACCACTGGATCACCTTCAGCAAGATTGTTTTTTTTTTATTTTATTTGATTCTTACACTGGTAGTAGCTTTACAGCCATGCAGATCTTCTAGCTAATAGTGAACTCCTTCAGAAAACCTTTGAAGGGATAAAAACTGAAGGCAGGGTGTGACTAGGGAATGTAACAAAAGGAATCTTGAAGTTTCTGGTAAGAGAAGAGAATCTAGGTATTGGATTGGGAATAGTGGAGTTTGAAAGCTAGATTAAACTGGTTTAGTCTTTTCAAAGACATAAACCAGTACAAGAACTTCTGTAGTAGCTCTGAGTTTGAAATAATAGTGGTGAAGTCTTGGGGATTAAAAGAGACTTGTTGTCTTTGTCTTGAATAAAGAGAGCATGAAGAGGTGATATGTTTTGCAGTTTCTTCTGCTTGGCCACACACACATAGTGGGGTAGGGAAGTCAGGAACTCCAGCTCTGAAAAGAAAACTTGCCAGACCAATTCTTCCAGTCCTGATTTGCAGTAGCAGACTTGCCTCAGCTTTCTGTAACTCTTTGTAGAGCTTCAGATTGTTTTTGTGTGGCTTTTGACAGAAAGTCTGCCAGCCTGGATAGCTTCTTCTTTTCTTCTCTTCCCATTGGTCTTCCCACTCTTTAGTAAAGAGCTTTTGTAGTTGTTTCTTTGAACTAGCCTGGTTAGTAGTTATTTGACTTAACCAAGTGAATTTCCACTTAGGAGAGATAGTTGAGGATTCCTTTAAAGGTTTCTTCAAGAGAGAGGCATAGCTGGAAATAGTGGAAAAGATACTGTCAAGAAAGTATTTGAGAGGGGAGTTTTGAATAGAAGAAAGAAAACAGGCAGTGTGAAATTTAAAGTATAGGTCTAGAGGTAGAAGAAAAAGCTCACTCTCTAATAGAAAAGAAGGAGTGGCTTTGAAGACACCCCCAATAAGTCTTAGGCATCTGTTTTGAAATGAAACAAGAGAAGAGATATTGGAGGATTTTCTTAGAGGGTTAAACCAGATCCCCACTGCATAGCTCAGTAGAGATCTCAGTATAGCAGTGTACACCAGACGTGATGTGTGAACTGGAAAGTCCCAAGTAGAATAGGAAGTTCTAGAAAGAGAAGAGAGTGCTTTCTGTGCTTTTTGAAGAATAATCCTCTGGTGTTTGTGCCAGTGGAGCTTTGCATCTAGGTACACTCCAAGTACTCGCACTTCTTCTTTTGGTTTGAGAATCACATTCCCCAGTCTGAGCTTGAGCTGAAGATTGTCTGATCTTCTTCTGGAAAAATAAAGTATTTCATATTTCTCAGGAGAGAAGACTATTCCATGTCTTGCAGCCTATGATAGACATTTGAGGTGTGTGTTCTTTAACTTCAGAAGGTTACTTTTCAAGGAGTGACCAAAAGCAAGCAGATTTGTATCATCTGCAAACCCCAGGGCAGATACACCAGAAGAGGGAGTATGCACAGTCTCATGCAATTCAGAAATGTAGAATAGAAAAAGAATAGGGGATAATGGAGAACCTTGAGGAACTCCACAATGAATAGGAATTGAACAAGACTCAGAATCATCAAAGACAAGAGTGGTAGAGCGCTTTCAGCAAGGTTGTTATAGGCAGCTTGGATGATGTCTGAAAGAGGTGCAGCATCAGGTTTAGTGTCAACTAGTGCAGCTTCTGAACATCTCAGGATCCAGATAAGCTTGACTTGAACCTCTGAATGTGCAAGATTCTTGGGCTTGAGGACAACTTACTCCATGAAGTCTTGACAGGGATCACTGTCTGACAGGAGGTCTTGGGAATGTTGAGTGAGGGTGTCGGCCTTGCACTGACTGCCTAGACAGTAGCTGATCTTGAAATTGAAGTGTGACAAGAACTTGCTCCAACAGACTTGACAGTGGGAAAGGCACTTTGACAACATGAAGTACTCCAAGTTCTTATAATCAGAGATCACCTTGACAGGTTCTGGAGATCCTTCAAGCTCTGCTCACTATTCTTCAAAGGCACAGACAATTGCCAGCAACTCTTTGTCGTAGATCTTGTAGTTGCATTCTGCCAGCAGGTGGTGGCGTGACAAGAAGGCAACAGAGTGTAGAACTCCTTCATGGTCTGGCTGTGACAGGACAGTACCAGAGATATAGTCAGAAGTGTCAGTCTCAACAACACACTCCTTCTCCAGATCAAAGTGCTGCAGGATAGGTGCAGTGCTGAACACCTTCTTAATACTTTCAAACAAGTGCTACTCTGGGGTTTCCCACTTGAAGACAATATTCTTCTTGGTCAGAGCTGTGAGTGGAGATGCAAGCTTGGCAAAGTCTTTGTGTTAAAGGCCGGGCTGGGTTCACACAGAAACTGGTACAGTCTGTTGCTTTGCAGGGCAGATTCTAGACAGGGACTTGATAGAGAAATAGACAGATAAGTAACTCTCTCTGTACTATTGTCTCAGTACGATGTGTGCGTGTTGTGTTCAGCCTGGAGAGCTAATCCCTCCGAGCCCTTTGGGGGGTCTTTATACAGATGCCCCAAGGGGGGGGGTCTCCTCAAGGGGTATCATCCTTTTGTGTGGACAAGCTCCTCGCTTAGCTCCTGCTTGTCCACCAGACAAGCTCCTCGCTTAGCTCCTGCTTGTCCACCGGATCAGTCAGATGTTGTTCTGTATGACTAACACTCCTCCCTTACTTACCTGGGCTGTTCTGGCCTAGGCCTTAACACTATCCCCTCCCTCCAAGGGTTCTGTCCCCAGATCCTTTTTGTTCCTGCTCCTCTTTTGTCATGAACCAAGGCCAGACAACTTGAACTTGTTATCGCAGTTTTCTTTCTTGTTGTATTGGTAAAATAGGCAAGGAATCAAAAATCACATGCGGTGCTTGTTGTCACGACCACGCCAAGTGTGTTGTGAGCTCTGCATCATCTTTTTGTTGTTGGTGTGTTGAGAAGGGTTGTCACTGCGACTTTCATCTCTCGGAATCAGAATGGAAGAAGATGGAACTTGAGTGCGAGCAGTTCAAGGCTCAGCTGCGGAAGACTGATGACCAATTGTCAAAGTTGCTTCCCTGGCAGATCCACCTCTGCTGGCAGCTGGGTTATCTCTCACAGAAGAAGGCTGATGCCATCTGTTGTGAGCTGTCAGCCATCAAGGATCAAGAGTCTCTTGATGCTCAGGAACAAGAGGCTCTCCGCATTATCTGTGAACAGGAGGCCAGTCAGGCTGCTGCTCTGCTGTCCTTTGAGGACATCTTCTCTTCAAAGACTTTGGCTTCTCTTGAGCTGTTGTCCCTGTCAGACCTGGTCACTGTGGGTTTGCTCAGTGGTAATCCACCAGCTTCTGGTTCATCGCAGAGCTGAAGTTCTCAGTTGGTTCCCACAAATTCTCCTCTTCGTCAAATCCTAACCACTTCACCAGGTACTCAGTTTTCTGTCTGTTTCTTTGACTATCCAGGATTCTTTTGACATTGTACTCTTCTTTGTCATTCTTGAAGTTCCATTCTGTCTTGATCTCTGCGTCGCTGGGTGCTGGTTTGAGCAGCGAGACGTGGAATACTCAGTGTATCCTTGCTTTTCGTGGTAGTCTCAGTTGATAGTTGACTTTCCCAGTGCACTTCTTGATTTTGAATAGTCTGATTTGTACATGGTCCAGCTTTTTGCTTGGTCACTTTGAGCGCAGGTTTTTTGTTGATAGGTAGATCTTATCCCCTTTTTCCAGGGTTGGTCCCTTCAACCTTTTGTTGTGTAATCAGTGGGTGGTGGTGTTCTGGGCACAGTTGATTGTTGTTTTCATCATCTTGTGTATAGCAGCAAGTTTGCTAACATCAACAACGTTGCCTCCTGCTGTTGCCTGCCATCAGGGGTTTCTTCTGTAGTTTGCAAAGAACAGTGTTGTCCCTGTCACACTGCGTTGCTGGTTGTTGTACGCAAACTGGGCTATTGGTAGTAGTTCCACCCAGTTATCCTGCTGGTGGTTGACGTAGTGTTGTAGATACTGCTCCATTGTCTGGTTTGTCCGCTCAGTTTGTCTGTTGGTTTGTGGGTGGTAGACTGTTGACATCCTTGTATCAATGCCAAGTTGCTTTGTCTACATGTTCCAGAATTTTGAGGTGAAGAGTTTGTCTTGATCTGAGATGATTGTCTTTGGTAGCTCTCAGTGGCTTACCAGCTTTTTGAGTAGGACACTTGTGAGTTTGTTCACAGTTTCTGACTCTTTCCACAGGACCAGGTGGGTGTATTTGGTGAGCTTGTCAACAACCACCAAAATGCTGTCGTATACCACCTTTGTTGCTGGGTCTGTTGACTTCGGCAACTTGACCACAAAATCCATCGTGATAGTTTCCCATAGTGCCTTGGGTAGGTCTATTTGCTGTGCCTGCCCATAGGGCTTATGTCTTGATGGCTTGTTCTTCATGCACTGTTCGCAGTTGCGGATGAACTCTGTCACCTTGCACTTCATTCTGTTGAAGTGGTAGTTCCTTTGGATTTTCTCCAAGGTTTTATCTTGCCCAGGGTGTCTGTGCAAAGGCCTGTCATGGTGCCTCTGGATCACCTCCTCTTGTGCTCTTTCTGGCACAATTTCCTTTTTGTTTGCCACCTTGTGGCCAAGGGTAAGGAGTGGACTCTTTGTTTCAGTTGTTGCCAGTTGGGGTTGGGCATAGACCAGGGTTCATTCTTTTGTCACTAGGATTGGGTGTTCCTCTGTTGTTTTCTCATCCATCAGGTCTGGTCGCCTGCTGAGTGTGTCCGCTCAAGCATTTTCAGTGCTCTTCTGGTAGAGGATTTGGAAGTTGTATGATGCCAACAACTCTGCCCATCAAACTTGTTGTTGGTTTAGCTTCTTTGTTGTTGTGAAGTAAGCTAAGTTCTTGTGGTCTGAGTACATGTCTACTGTGTATTTTGCCCTCTCCAAGTAAGGCCTCCATTCTTGGAATATATTGATGATTGCTAGCAACTCTTTGTCGTGAACATTATACTTCAGTTCTGGGCCAGAGAACTTTCTTGATCAGTACGTGACAGGGTGTAAGCGGTTGTCAGTGTCTGGTTGACACAAGCAGGATCCCAATGCTTGGTCTGAGGTATCAGTTTCCAGAATGATCCTCTTCTTGGGATCAAATGATGCCAAAATAGGTGTGGAGATGAATTTATTCTTCAACTCCTGGAAGGCCACTTGTTAGCTCTCCCCCCACCTGAAAGATTTGTTCTTTCTGGTTAACTCTGTCAAGGCTGCTGCTGTTCTTGAGTAGTTCTTGATGAATTGTCAGTAGAAGTTTGCAAATCCTAGGAAGGATTGTACTTCTTTGAGGTTTTTGGGTGTTGGCCAGTCTTGTACTGCTGCTGTCTTTGTGTTGTCCATTCAGATTCCTTCTGTTGTCAGGATCAACCCTAAATATTCCACTTCTTTTGTGTGGAAAACACTTTTATTAAGGTGTAACCTCATGCCTGCTTTCTGGAGTGCATGTAGGATTGTTTTGATATACTGTTTATACTCCTCCAAGGTTCCATTGGTGTATACCAAGACATCATCAATATAAGTGGTGACAAATATGTCCAGGTATTGTCAGAGGACAGTGTTAATAAGTGATTGGAATGTCGCCGGTGCATTTGTAAGGCTGAATAGCATCACAGTATACTTGTAGTGCCTGTACCTTGTACGAAAGGCTGTCTTCCATTCTTTGCTGTCTTTCATCCTAACCAGATTGAAAGCACCTCGAATGTTGAACTTGGTAAACTATTTGGCTCCTTGGATCTGGTCTTGGATTTCTGATATCAATGGCAGTGGGTAGTGGTTTTTCACTGTAATCATATTTAGCCACCAATAATCAACACACAGTTGAAGTTTGCTGTCTTTCTTTGGCACAAACAATATTGGGTATCCAGCTGGTGATGTTGAAAGTCTTATGAACCTTTTCACTAGATTCTTGTCCAGGTAGTCTCTCAGGGCCTCAAGCTCTTTTGCTGACAGAGTGTAGATAGGGCTGTGTGTGGGTTTTTTTCTGTCTTCCAGCGGAATCTTGTGGTTCCACTCCTGATATTCTGGTAGTGTTGTGATCACTGTTTCTTTGAACATCTCCTAGTATTCTTTATACTCACTTGGCAACTGCAGTGCCTGAGTCTTGCCCACAGTGTCTTGCGTAGTGCAAAGTTGTTGTGTTTGGGGTTTCATCCAGGCCACACAGATCTACCTGTGCTGGTGGTATTTCTTCTAGCGTGTCAGTGAGATTTCTTTAATCATCACCCCTGGTTCTGATGTGACTAGTGTCTTATCTGGAAAGACTAGTTGCCTTCTTCTCCAGTCAATCCTTGGGTTTTGTTTTTCCAACCACAGAAGTCCCAATATAACTTTGTGTAGTATTCAGACCAAGTTGAATTCCTCTGTTCTGATTGTTGTGCCATGGACACTCAGTCTCAGACTCTTGGTCTCCTTTGTCACTTGTCTCTTGTTTTTGGAGAGTGGTGTTCTGTCCACCACTGTCAACTGGTAGGGGTCTTTCTTGCCTTGGACTGGAACCTTGTTTCTTCTGGCAAAGCTTTCTGACATGAAGTTGCCAGTCACACCAGAGTTGATCATGGCCTTAGCCAACCACCTATTGACTCTGATCTTGATGTGAAAGTGTGGGCTGTGTCACGGTTCTGGCCCAGTTGCATATCTGGCACAAGCCACACACCTTGCTGGGAAGTCCCATCTGCACTGTTTGCCTGTTTGCTCCGCTGTTGCCTGATCCCCTGCCTATAAGAACTTCTCCTGCTCCCCCAGCTTCTTCTCTTCTTTTCTCTTTTCCTTCCTCGTCTTTCACCTTGTACATCAATCCAAGTCTCAAGTCTCAAGCCAAGTCAGGTCAAGGTTACCAAATCAGTTAGGCTTGAGTTCTGCTCTGCTATTGCCTTGTCACACTGCGAAAGACCTACCCAACCATAACACACTTCACCAAGCCATGTTCACGTCCTTGTCATGTCTCAACAACCAGACCAAGGCATGCCAGTTGCTGGAAATAACAAGTTCCTTTGCAATATGTTTGCAGAGTTCATATGAATTCAAGCTACTAACACTACTCCCAAGTCCAAGTCCGAACACACTGCTGACCCAGAGATCTTCAGTGGTGATGGCGGAAACACAGAAATCACACATGAGAAGCTTGAGAGCTTCATCATGTCACTGTCACTCAAGATGATGCTCAATGCTGACTGGTACCCCACGGAAACATCGCGGATTGCGTACATCTTTTCACACACAACTGGTACTGCGCAGTCCTACATCTCAGCTAAGATCACGGCTGGCCAGTACATTGACTGGCACAACATTGTCCAAGATCTCCGGAATGTCTTCTCCAACCCAGACCCAGAGTTCCTAGCTCAGAGGAAGCTCATCACCTTACGTCAGGCCAACCGTTCCTTTGCCGAGTTCTTCACAGAGTTCAATCAGTATACTCCACGCACAGGCTTCAACGACAAGACCTTGAAGTGCCATCTTTGATGCGCTGTCTCTGAAGAGCTTGCCAAGCAGCTTGTCAGCATCAACCTCAAGGACATCAGCTATCAGAAGCTTGTTGAGGAATGCCAGCTGCAGGACAACCAGTTGCGTGCCACTTCTGCCAACTCTCACCGTCCACGTCAAGCACCTCCCACCCAAGCCTCAGTTCCACGGTCAGGAGCTTCAGTTCTGTGTCCAGGGTTCATCAAGCCAGCCTTCACACCACAGCCACCAAGTCCTACTATGGATCTCAGCCACTCTAAGCTGACGCCAGAAGAGTGAGAACATCACCAAAGCAAAGGCCTCTGCTTCTACTGTGGGAACCAAGGTCATGTCTCAACCTTCTGTCCAGTGAAAAGCATGCCTGTTGTTGCCACCACCATGACTACCACCAAGTCTGCCACTGTTGAGACTACTCCAGAGTCAGAAAACAAGTAGTCCTTGGTCATTGTCGCACCCAAGGACATGAAAAGGATCTCCATGTTGGCTATCTGTCTCCAGACCAGCAATTGGACAGCAAGTGCTTGTTTCTTCCTTGTATCCTAGATGGGAAATTCAAGTGCAATGCTCTTATTGACTCTGGCTGTTCAGTATTTGGCTGCATTGGTGCTTCCTTTACGCAATCTCTTCACCAAGAACCTCTCCCCTACCCACGCACATTGCGATTGTTTGATGGCAAGATGTCACAAACCACACATCTCACCAAGACAATCATGACCACAGCACATAGTGTGCACCAGGAAGAAGTCTCTCTCTTTGTGTCTCCTGGTCTTCACTATGATGTGATTCTGGGGATGCCATGGCTCCAGAAGCATGGGCCACACATTGATTGGGCAAACACCTCAATCATGTTCAAGTCAGATCACTGCTGATCTGCATGCCTCAAGTCAAACAATGGCTATCCAATCTCTTTAGATCTTGAAGCCAAGACATCTGCTGGAAAGCCTCAGGATCCCAAGCCTCTTTCTGCCACGCCAATCCCCATCAATGCTGCCACATTTTCTCTCCTTGCTGCCAAGCCAGATCACCAGGTGTTCAGTGTTTCTCTGAGAGACATTGAGCAGGTGTTGAAGCCAAAGAAGTGTGTGGACCCTGCCACACTTCTCCCTGCTCAGTACCACAAGTTCCTGGACATCTTCAGCAAGGATGACACTGACAAGCTTCCTTCTCTACACCCAGGAGTTGACCACAAGATCAAGATGGAACCAGGAACCCAGGCACCCTCTGGACCTCTGTACAGCATGAGCAGAGAAGAACTTGAAGTTCTCAAGAAATACCTGACAGAGAACCTGAACAAGGGCTTCATTCAAGTATCTTCATCACCTGCTGCTGCACCAGTCCTCTTTGTCAAGAAGCCAGAAGGTGGATTGTGTTTCTGTGTAGACTACAGAGCACTCAACACTATCACCATCAAGAACTGTTACCCCCTACCACTGATCTGGGAGAGGTTGGACCAGCTTTGCAAAGCTGTGTGGTACACCAAGCTTGACATTGTTGGTGCCTTCAACTGTATCCGGATGAAGGAAGGTGAAGAATGGAAGACTGCGTTCCGCACACGCTCAGGCCTCTACGAATACCTTGTCATGCCCTTTGGTCTTGCCAATGCTCCAAGCACATTCCAGAACTACATCAATGATGTTTTGGGACCTGACATCCTTGACGTCTTTGGCACTGCCTATGTGGATGACATCCTTATCTACAGTCAGACACTCAAGGAACACCGGAAGCATGTCAAGCTTGTTCTCAGTTGACTACAAGATGCAAGCCTGCAAGTTGACATCTCCAAGTGTGACTTTGAAGTCCATCAAGTCAAGTACCTTGGCCTCATCATTCAGTCTGCCACTGAAGACAGCTGACCTGGATCTGTGAGTATGGACCCAGCCAAGACTGACACCATCAAGGAGTGGAAGCCTCCTGCCAGTCTCAAGGAAGTGCAGAGCTTCATTGCCTTTGCAAACTTCTACCGCTGGTTTATCAAAGACTTTGCCAAGCTTGCATCCCTGCTCACAGCTCTGACCAAGAAGAATGTTGCCTTCAAGTGGGAAACCCCAGAGCAGCGCTTGTTTGAAAGCATCAAGAAGGTGTTCAGCACTGCACCCATCCTGCAGCACTTTGATCCAGAGAAGGAGTGTGTTGTTGAGACTGACACTTCTGACTACGTCTCTGGTGCTGTCCTGTCACAGCCAGACCATGAAGGAGTTCTACGCCCTGTTGCCTTCTTGTCACACCGCCACCTGCCAGCAGAATGCAACTACGAAATCTACAACAAAGAGTTGCTGGCAATTGTCTGTGCCTTTGAAGAATGGCGAGCAGAGCTTGAAGGATCTCCAGAACCTGTCAAAGTGATCTCTGATCACAAGAACTTGGAGTACTTCATGTTGTCAAAGTGTCTTTCCTGCTGTCAAGCCTGTTGGAGTGAGTTCTTGTCACACTTCAATTTCAAGATCAGCTACTGTCCAGGCAGTCAGTGCAAGGCCGACACCCTCACTCAACATTCCCAAGACCTCCTGTCAGACAGTGATCCCTGTCAAGACTTCATGGAGCAAGTCATCCTCAAGCCCAAGAATCTTGCACATTCAGAGGTTCAAGTCAAGTCTATCCAGATCCTGAGATGTTCAGAAGCTGCACCAGTTGACACTGAACCTGATGCTACACCTCTTTCAGACGTTATCCAAGCTGCCTATAACAACCTTGCTGAAGGTGATCCAGTGGCAACAGTGTCACAGATGCTAAGGGATGGTGTCAGGCACAGTCGAGAAGTGTCTCTCTCAGACTGCAGCTTGGAAAATGACTGTCTCTTCTACAAGAACTGACTCTGGATCCCTGAGAACAATGAGCTACACCTACGCCTGTTCCAAGAAGCCCATGACCAAGCAATGGCTAGCCACACTGGGATTGCCAAGACCCACAATCTTCTGTCTTGTTGGTACTATTGGCCAAAGATAGTGAACATCATACAGCAGTACATCAGGAATTGTCATGTCTGCTCTCGAGCAAAGCCTGCCCGTGATCGCCAAGGAGAGCTGCTGTCTCTTCCCGTGCCTCAGCAACGTTGGCAGGATCTGGCTATAGATTTCATTACTGACTTGCCCAAGTCAAGAGATGCCTGCTTCCCTGGTGCCAAGCACATCTGGGTCATCACTGACTGTCTCACCAAAGAACACCACTTTGTGCCATGTGCTGAGATGACAACCTCGCATCTTGTCTGGATGTTCATCCAGTTTGTTGTCTGTACCCATGGCTTGCCCAGGAGCATTGTCTCAGACAGAGGAGGTCAGTTTGTCAGCTCATTCTGGAAAGCACTCTGTGCCCATCTTGACGTCATGCTACAACTATCCTCAGGACACCACCCAGAGACAGATGGTCAGACAGAACAAGAGAATCAGGAGCTTGAACACTACCTGAGATCCTATGTCAACTATCTCCAAGATGACTGGGTCCAATGGCTTCCTCTGGCAGAGTTCACGCAGAACAACTCCCAGTCTGATTCCTCTGGCATATCACTGTTCTTTGCCAACAAAGGGTTCCATCCACAGCTCAGCATCACACCCATGGGTGAAGCCTGCAACCAAGATGCTATAGAAATCTCTGGAGAAATGACGCAGATTCTGGAACAGTTGCAAGCTGAACTCCGACTATCCCAGGAAGCTCAAGCTCACACTGCCAATTTGCATCAAGTCCCATCACTATCCTATCAAACTGGAGATCTTGTTTGGCTGAATACCAAGAACATCAGGACACGCCGCCCATGCAAAAAGCTTGACAACAAGTGGATTAGACCATTCAAGGTGTTGAAGACAGTCAGAAGCTGTGCCTGCTATCTGGAGCTTCCACACACTCTCAAGATCCACCCTGTCTTTCACGTTTCCCTTCTACGTCTGACACCTGCTAATCCTATCCCTGGCCAATCAAATGAACACCCTGGCCCTGTCATTGGTCAAGACACAGATGAAGAGTTCCAGGTTGAAGAAATCCTTGACTCCAAGCCAGCAACATCTTGACAGAAGTTCAAGTACCTGGTCAAATAGTCTGGATAGCCAATCGAAGATACCACTGAAGAGCCTATTGAGCATCTTGACAACACCAAAGACACCATCTACAACTTCCATGAGAAATACCCAAGGAAACCACAGCCACGGAACTACACCCACAAGTGGCCTGAGACTCACAGGAGTTCACCATGTGAAGGAGGGGGGTAATGTCACGGTTCTGGCCCAGTTGCATATCTGGCACAAGCCACGCACCTTGCCGGGAAGTCCTATCTGCACTGTTTGCCTGTTTGCTCCGCCGTTGCCTGATCCCCTGCCTATAAGAACTTCTTCTGCTCCCCCAGCTTCTTCTCTTCTTTTCTCTTTTCCTTCCTCGTCTTTCGCCTTGTACATCAATCCAAGTCTCAAGTCTCAAGCCAAGTCAGGTCAAGGTTACCAAATCAGTTAGGCTTGAGTTCTGCTCTGCCATTGCCTTGTCACAGGCTGCAGGCTGTTGTGTCAAGGCTCAGCTTGACTTCTTCCTCCTGGGGTGTTGTCTTGCCTGCTCTTCCGACCCCGGTTTTGAAGAGTGCTACTAGTTTTTTGAGCTGCCTAGGCCCTGGGCCTGACACTCTACCATGTGTTGTTTGCATCGTGTGGTGAGGCATTGTTCCCACAGATCTTGGTTGCAATCGTCTTGTTCAGGGTTGACTCTTTGGATGTGCATATTCCATCACACTTCCACCTTGGACTCTGGGAACCACATCTTCTTTCTTTTCTCTAGAAGGTGTTCCTTGCAGTGGTTGTCTTTGCACACCTTCCAATAAGGTTGTCCGCAGGCTGCTGTTGTAGCCTGGTGTAGGTCCACTTGTGTGGTGATGTCTCTGACCTGTGTGATGCTGAGGGTATTGTTGACCTATCATGACACTTGCGTCTCCCCTATTTCTGATAGGGTTGTGTCCTGTCATTGAAGGACAGGTTTGTCGGGGACTGGTGGTGGCTGGGCTTCCTTGTTGTCAACCTGTTTCTCTATATAGCTGGTTGTGTCAAACTTGGAGATCAGGTCTTCCTCCCAGTGGATTCTGTCGACCTTCCTTTGGATCTTGTTGAGGTGATCCAAGGTTTCCTGAAGCATGTTCTCAAGTTTTTCAGCGTGTTGTCAGAGGTTGTCCTCCTCTCTGAGGAGTGCTGCCTCAGGGTGATTGTGAGGCAGTGTGCCTTGGGGAGCTCTCTGGGGCTCCTCTGTCTCCCTGCCTTTCCAGGCACTCGTGGTGTTCAACTGCTTCCCTTTGCCCTTCTTGTTCTTCTTCTTACTCCTGCAGTTCACCGCGAGGTGGCCCACTTTCTGACAGTTGTAACACTTCCGTGTCTTCTTCTTTTGTGGTTCCATCATATTGATTTCCATGGGTACCAAGCTGTAGTTATCTTTGGCAGGTGTTGGCTTTTTCTTCACCTATAGTTTTGTCTGCTTGCCTTGCTTCTCAAGCTCTCTCTTGAACTGTCAGTCATCGATGTGAGCTGCAGTCTTGATCATTTCGTAGAGCTTGGTTGGTCAGTCTCCTTGCGTGATGTCATCCTTGACTTGTTCCTTGAGGCCTTGGTAGAATAGTGCTATTAGTGCACTGTCCCCCCACTGGGTCCTCACTGCTAGTTGTTGGAACTTCACCGCAAATTCCGATGCCAATCCAGTTTGCTGCAGTGCTTGGAGCTTTTGTTCCGCATCCCTCTCCTTGTCAAGGATCCCAAACATCTTTCTCATGGCTGTCTTAAAGGTTTTCAAGCTTCCCATGACCTGTCAGGTATTGTCTTCTTGCTCCTTGGGGTCTGCCTGATTGTCTAGGTAATCCCTTAAGTAGACATTGAACCAAGTGAAGACTAGTCCTTCCAGGTAGGAGACTGCAAATAGCACCTTCTCCTAGTCTGTCAGGAACTGGGCTGTGTTGAACCTATAGTAGAGCTCCAGTTGTGAGAAGAACAACTCCAGTCCTCCCCTGGATCTATCGTACCTCTTCGGAGCACCTACCTTCAAGAGCTTCAGGGGTAGGTTAACAATAGGTGCTGTCTGGACAGCCTGGGCCTGAGCTGCCTGAGCAGCCTGGGCTTGGGCTGCCTGAGAAGGGGTAGAGCTTTGTGGATCCACCATCGTATTGAGTCAGTGTCCTATGTGTTAGAGACTGAAACTGTTAAAGACTGGGCTGGGTTCACACAGAAACTGGTACAGTCTGTTGCTTCGCAGGGTGGATTCTAGACAGGGACTTGATAGAGAAATAGACAGATAAGTAACTCTCTCTGTACTATTGTCTCAGTACAATGTGTGTGTGTTGTGTTCAGCCTGGAGAGCTAATCCCTCTGGACCCTTTGGGGGGTCTTTATACAGATGCCCTGAGGGGGGGGGTCTCCTTGAGGGGTATCATCCTTTTGCGTGGACAAGCTTCTCGCTTAGCTTCTGCTTGTCCACCAGACAAGCTCCTCGCTTAGCTCCTGCTTGTCCACCAGACAAGCTCCTCGCTTAGCTCCTGCTTGTCCACCGGATCAGTCGGATGTTGTTCTGTATGACTAACACTCCTCCCTCGCTTACCTGGGCTGTTCCAGCCTAGGCCTTAACACTTTGATGAACTGGTGGTAGAAGTTTGCAAAAACAATAAAGCTCTGCACTTCCTTGAGACTGGCAGGAGGATTCCACTCCTTGATGGCATCAGTCTTGGCTGGGTCCATGCTCACAGATCTGGGTCAGCCATCTTCAGTGGCAGACTGAATGATGAGGCCAAGGTACTTGACTTGATGCACTTCAAAGTCACACTTGGAGATGTCAACTTGCAGGCTTGCATCTTGTAGTCGACTGAGAACAAGCTTGACATGCTTCTGGTGTTTCTTGAGTGTCTGACTGTAGACAAGGATGTCATCCACATAGGCAGTGCCAAAGACATCAAGGATGTCAGGTCCCAAAACATCATTGATGTAGTTCTGGAACATGCTTGGAGTATTGGCAAGACCAAAGAGCATGACAAGGTATTTGTAGAGGTCTGAGTGTGTGCGGAACACAGTCTTCTATTCTTCACCTTCCTTTATCTGGATACATTTGAAGGCACCAACAATGTCAAGCTTGGTGTACTACACAGCTTTGCAAAGCTGGTCCAATATCTCCCGGATCAGTGGCAGGGGGTAACAGTTCTTGATGGTGATAGTGTTGAGTGCTCTGTAGTCTACACAGAAACACAATCCACCTTCTGGCTTCTTGACAAAGAGGACTGGTGCAGCAGTAGGTGATGAAGATGCTTGAATAAAGCCCTTGTTCAGGTTCTCTGTCAGGTACTTCTTGAGAACTTCAAGTTCTTCTCTGCTCATGCTGTACAGAGGTCCAGAGGGTGCCTGGGTTCCTGGTTCCATCTTGATCTTGTGGTCAACTTCTGGGCATAGAGGAGGAAGCTTGTCAGCGTCATCCTTGCTGAAGACATCCAGGAACTTGTGGTACTGAGCAGGGAGAAGTGTGGCAGGATCCACACACTTCTTTGGCTTCAACACCTGCTCAATATCTCTCAGAGAAACACTGAACACCTGGTGATCTGGCTTGGCAGCAAGGAGAGAAAATGCGGCAGTATTGATAGGGATTGGTGTGGCAGAAAGAGGCTTGTAATCCTGAGACTTTCCAGCAGACATCTTGGCTTCAAGATCTAAAGAGATTAGATAGCCATTGTTTGACTTGAGGTATGCAGATCAGCAGTGATCTGACTTGAACATGATTAAGGTGTTTGTCTAATCAATGTGTGGCCTATACTTCTGGAGCTATGGCATCCCCAGAATCACATCATAGTGAAGACCAGGAGACACAAAGAGAGAGACTTCTTCCTGGTGCACACTATGTGCTGTGGTCATGATTGTCTTGGCAAGATGTGTGGTTTGTGACATCTTGCCATCAAACAATCACAATGTGTGTGGGTAGGGGAGAGGTTCTTGGTGAAGAGATTATGCAAAGGAAGCACTAATGCAGCCAAATACTGAACAGCCAGAGTCAATAAAAACATTGCACTTGAATTTCCCATCTAGGATACAAGGAAGAAACAAGTACTTACTGTCTAATTGCTGGTCTGGAGACAGATAGCCAACATGGAGATTCTTTTCATGTCCTTGAGTGTGACAATAACCAAGGACTACTTGTTTTCCAACTCTGGAGTAGTCTTAACAGTGGCAGACTTGGTGGTGGTTGTGGTGGTGGTAACAACAGGTATACTTTTCACTGGACAGAAGGTTGAGACATGACCTTGGTTCCCACAGTAGAAGCAGAGACCTTTGCTTCGGCAATGTTCTCACTCTTCTGGTGTCAGCTTAGAGTGGCTGAGATCCATGGTAGGACTTGGTGGCTGTGGTGTGAAGACTGGCTTGATGAACCCTGGACACAGAACTGAAGCTCCTGACTGTGGAACTAAGGCTTGGGTGGGAGGTGCTTGATGTAGACAGTGAGAGTTGGCAGAAGTGGCACACAACTGGTTGTCCTGCAGCTGGCATTCCTCAACAAGCTTCTGATAGCTGATATCCTTGAGGTTGATGCTGACAAGCTACTTGGCAAGCTCTTCAGAGACAGTGTATCAAAGATGGTACTTCAAGGTCTTGTTTGTTGCAGTCTGTACCATGCCATCCTAACTGAGTATAGGATTAAGGGCAAGATGCAGAAGGTGGGTTGGTTCTCGCAGGAGAGGAGTGTCAAGGAGCATGAAGGGGTTTGGTGGAATGTGGTGGTGGTGACACCTGATCAATGGCTTTGTACAAAAGGATTATATTGAAGTAGATCTAGTTGTCTGGATCACAACATGAGTTGAAGACAATTGTTCCATAAGAGAACTATCACTGGACTATATAGTGCTGGCCTGTCAAGACAATCAAGATTGTCTTGACAGTCTTGATGTCAAGACAGGTGAGATTGTCTTGACAGTCCCACTATGTTATGCACCCTGCATCAAGACTAGTGAGATTGTCTTGATGCTTCATGCATCCTGTGTCAAGACTGGTGAGATTGTCTTGATGCTTCATGCATCCTGCGTCAAGACTGGTGAGATTGTCTTGATACTTCATGCATACTGTGTCAAGACTCCTGTGTGTGTCTTGACAGTCACGTGACCCCTTGTTGGTTGGTCACTTGACTTCCATGGTGTCCTCTTGCCTGGCCCGCAGCCTGATTGCCTATAAATAAGTGGCTCCTATCCTATGGGTTGTAACACTACCCTTCTCTCCTTCATTCATCATCCTGATGAATTCTTGAGTATGTCTGCAAAATCATGTGCCTCTGCTTACTGAAAACAACTGGCAGCCCAGATCTGTGATCATAACTTTGTGTCACTTGCTCTGTGTGACTTCTGTGTTTTGAACCACAAGCCCTGCTTCTGAATGTCTGACAACAACGATAAGTTGAAGTGCGCTGAATGCACTTGTCATGGGAAGTCCTGTGTGTCACTTTCTTGGGAGTCGCTGAACATGACCTGAGATAACCTTCGTGAGGATTTGGCTGTTGATGAGGCCAAGTGGGATGCTCTTGTTAAGCAGCTTGCCAAGCTGCAGACTTGTGTGTCCCAAAAGTGAAAGGTTCTTGAAGGTGCTGAGGGTCAAGCAAAGAAGAAGCTCCAGTGCCTTGTTGCTGAAATAGAGGTGGATGGTGAAGACTTGTTGGTGACAGTCATTGATGTGTCTGCGCTGCAGGCTGAGCTGTTCAGTCCTGCTTCTGCCAGAACTGCTGCAGGAGAAGCTGGCAGTTTGTGAGGTTTCTGAGTGGTTCCCAGGTATTTTCTGAGCCTGGGTAGTTTTTCCACTTGACAAGGTATTGCTGACCTTTTCTCTTCAGGATCTGTTTGACCTCAAATTCCTGTTCTTCCTCTGGTTGGTAATGAAATGTTTCCTGCAAGAGTGTGCTCTGGTCAGCTAATTTGATCATTGAGATGTGAAAGTTTGGGTGTACCCGAGTGTCTCTCAGTAGTCACAGTCTGATGTTGACTGGTCTGGTTCTTTCTTCGACTGAAAATAGTCTGACCTTGACATAGTCCAGTTTCTTTGTTCTTGGTTTCTTGACTTTCCAATTTTTTGTGAGGAGGTAGACTTTATCCCCCTTCTTCAGCTGAGGTGCTATTTTCAATTTTTTGTCTATTTGGTGTTGCATCTTTTCTGAGGTCTCTTGAAGGTAATGCCTCATCATTGTGTGTGTTTGTCGTAGGAGCTTGTCATGTTGGAGTGCTTTCTCTGTGTTTGGTGAAGCTCTGCTTGGTATTCTGATGTTTGTGTGTTGTCCAAAGTTGGCAAAGAATAGTGATTCCTTTGTTGAGTCTGATCTGTGCTGGTTGATTGCCAGCTGTGCCACTAGTAATAATTGTACCTAATTGCTGTGGGTCTGGTTGATGTAATGCCGCAAATAAGTCTCCAGGACTTGGTTTGCTCACTCTGTCTGGCTGTCAGTTTGTGGGTGATAGGCTGTAGACATTTTGGGTTTTGTTCCCATGGCTGCACTGATTATCTTCCAGTAGTTGGATGTGAAGAGTTTGTCTCTGTCAGTAATGATCATGATTAGAACTCTGTGGTCTCTGACCAATCTGTCCAGTAAGAGGTGTCCCAACTGTTCTGCTGTGTGGGTCTCCTTGAATAGTACCACTATTAGATATTTTGTGAATCTGTCCACTATCACCATAATCAAGTTGTAGGTGATTCCTGTGACTGGGTCTTTGGACTTGGGTAACTTTGTGATGAAGTCTATTGACATGTCTTCCCACAGACCTCTCAGTATCATGTTTGGGTGTCTTTCTCTGTATGGCTTATATCTTCCATGTTTGTTTTTCTGGCATAGTAGACACTTGCTGATGTAGCTTGTGACATGTTGTTAGAGGTTGATGACATTGTTCCCTGCCTGTTGGATAAGGTCTGTGGTTTTGGTGATTCCTGGGTGACTATGTGCTGGATTATCATGGTAGTTCCTTATTAGTTCTTCAGTGTCTTCTGCCGTGAGCTTGTTGATCTGTGGTTGAGGTACCAGGTTTCCTTGCTAGTCCTGCTGTAAGATTGTTCCTTGGTGTTCATCATCTTCCATGTAGTTTTTTTGTTGGCTTAGTGTGTCTGCTCTCCTATTGTCTTGTCCGGGGGTGTACAAGATCTTGAACTTGTGTTGCCCTAGGAGTTCAGTCCATCTGACTTGTTGTCTGTTCAGCTTCTTGGTTATTGTGAACATTGTCAGATTCTTGTGGTCTGTGAGAATAGTGAGTTCAGAACTACTTTCTGTGTACACTCTCCAGTGTTCGAGTATGTTGACAACTGCCAGTAGCTCTTTGTTGTGGATATTATAGTTTTGTTCCACTTGTGTTATTTTTCATGAGTAGTAGGCAACTGGGTGCCACTTGCTGTCTGCCTGTTGGCATAAACATACTCCCACTGCCTGATCTGAAGTGTCTGTCTTGATTCGTGTTGGCTGGCCTGTCTTGAAGTTGAGGAGAACTGGTTCCTTGGCGCAAGCGTCCTTGAGCTGTTGGAATGCTTTTTGTTATCTCTCCATCCACTGGTACTCCACATTCTTCTTTGTGAGTTCTGTCAGTGGTGTTGCCATCTGTGAGTAGTTCTTAATGAACTGTCAGTTGAAGTTGGCAAATCCTAGAAAGACTTGTACTTCCTTGACTGATGTCAGTGTTGGCTATTGCTGAATCACTTTGATTTTCTCAGGGTCAATCTTGATCCCTTCAATCCCTATGATGTATCTGAGGAATTCAACTTCTGGTTTGTTGAACTCGCATTTCTTCAGGTTGAGCTTGAGCCCTGCCTCTTGTAGGTATTGTAGAACATCCTTCACATGTTTGGTATATTCCTGTTGCGTGTTCGAGTAGACAAGAATATTGTCCAGGTAGGTGATAGCTGTTTGGTCCAGGTGTGCTCTGATGACGTTGTTGATCAATGCTTGACATATTGCTGGTGTGTTCGTGAGTCCGAATAGCATAACCAGATACTTGTAGTGTCTGTATCAGGTTCTGAAGGCTGTCTTCCATTCTTCTTCTTCTTTCATGTGTATCAGGTTGTATACTCCTTTCAAGTCCAGCTTGGTAAAGATTGTAGCTTGGCTGATCCTGTCTCGCAATTTGTTTGCATTTGGCAACAGATATCAGTTTTTGATAGTAATGTTGTTGAGTTTCCTGTAATCCACACAAAGTCAAAGACTTCTGTCTTTCTTTGGTGCAAATAGTATTGGGTATCCTGCTGGCAATTGAGATTCTCGAATGAAACTTTTTTTCAGGTTTTCCTCCAGGTACTCGTGAAGTACTTGGAGCTCTTTCTCTGATAACTGGTAAATTGGTCCAAATCCTAGCTCTGTCCCTGGTTACAACTTGATCTCATGATCCCAAGGTTGGTGCTTAGGCAACACTGCTGTTGTTGTCTCTTCCTGAAAGAGGTTATCATACCCAGGTCAGTACTCTTCAGGGATCTCCAGAGGGTTAACAACTTCCTCTCTCTTCATCTCTGACTGTTTGGCCACCTGGTTCTGGGATATGCCTGTCAAGGCAGACCTCTTCTCTTGAGAGTTGTCCTTTCTGTCGGTGAGGTTCCATTGAGGACTCCTTCCCTCATCTGTCCATGCCTTCTGCGGCTGGTAACAGGTCTGAGCTGTGTTGTTAGTGCAGTTCCTAAACATAAGTACTTCTGTCCTCCAGTTAACAACTGGGTTGTGCTTCTTTAGCCAAGGCATCCCTAAATAGATATCCTGAGTGGCCAACTTGATGATATCAAGGTGGATCCTTTCAGAATAGTGTCTGGTAACTATTTCTATTGGCTGTGTCTTATGGCAGACTAGCTTTGTCTGTCTATTTGCCATCGTGAGCTGATAGGGCTACTGCTTGCGTCTCCTTCCAGTGCTGAGGGTGTTGTAAAGTTATCTTGAAATGTAGTTTCCACTGGCTCCAGAGTCAACAAGTGTGTATGTCTGTACTGGCATGTTGGTGTGTAGTGACACAGGCAATCGCAGGTGCTTTGCGTTGCTAGGGGTCATGTTGTTGAGCTCCCGATGTCACCCCTTGACAAGAGAGTTCAATCTTTTCCTGATCAAAGTGTCTTTCCACTGACTGGGTAATAGGTCCAGCTATTCCCATCAGTTCTGAGGAATCTGTTCATGAATTTGTCTGGCTGATGCTTGTCACATCCAGGCTTGAGGCAGTACTGCCAATTGTTGACGTAGCAGTTGTGGTTGTTGCCTTGCTGTAGGAACATGAGGTGTTTGTGCCAATCATGTGTGTGCCCGGGGAATACAGTGTGTTGGTGTTTGTCCCAAAGATAGATCTCACACGCATCCTTCTTGCAATTGACTCAATACTTATGGCAGGTAGCGTGGTAGGGTGAATGTCCTCCGTACCTTTGTAGTTGTTCGTGGTAGGTGCAGTAGTGTTTCGTGCAAAACCTCCACTGTAGTTCGCCGTGCCGTAGGTTTTGTGGGTCTATGCTGTAAGCATAGCTTCCTTGTGGTATTTCTTCTTTGATAGACACAGGTTCATCCCAGTCCCTATCAGAGGTGGTTAAGGGCTCCTGTCCCCTGTCCTGACCTGTCTGTTCTGGTAGGTCCTTGTCTCCTGATGTTGCCAGTTGGTGGACTGCTTCCAATGTCTGATCGTAGTTGTCCTATTGTTCAAGGGATAGCTGAGCTTCTCCTGGTGGGTCCTCTGGCTTGATGACATTCCAGTCTCTGTCAAGTGTATTAAGTTGCTGTCAGTGCACCTTGTTCTTTGAACAACAGTCTTTCACCATGTGGTCTAGCTTGCCACAGGCATAGCACTTCAGTGCTTTCCTCTTCTTGTTGTTCCTTCCCTTCGTGAACCTTCTCTTGTGGTGGACTGCATCCAGTTCCATGGGTGTATAGCTATATGGGTCATGTGGTGGTGCCTTGTTAGGCGGCTTGTAGTGGTTGCTCACATGCCATGCAGGGTGACTGTATCCTCTGTTGTGGTGTTTCTCCATCGCTCGCTTGAATAGTTTGTCATCGATGTTGATTGCTTGTGTGATGAGCTTGTCCAGTGTGTCAACCGCTTATCTGTCAAAGGTGATTTCATCCTTTATGTTTTCCTTGAGTCCATGTCAGTACATGACCATCAGAGTGTTGTTATCCTAATCAGTCAGTACTGAGTATTGCTTGAACTGCGTAGTGTACTCTGCGGTGGAGTGTTGTTGTTTGATGTGCTGGATCATTCGTATAGCCACTTTGTCTTTGTTAGATGGTCCAAGGATCTTTTTGATCTTGTCCTTGAATTATGTCTATTTCGTCATCTATTCTGTTGTGCTGTCGTGGTCTCTGTTTCCTGAGAGATGTTTGTTGACGTAGGGCTTGATCCATTGATGAGTATTGTCTCTTATGTAAGTGGTTGCAAAGAGTGGCCACTTTTCTTTAGGCAGCTTTATCTCTGGTTGGAATTGAAAGTAGACTTGGAGTTGCATGAGCCAGTCGTCAACCTTGTTTCTTTCACTGTAGAACAGGTCTGGCTTGGTGATGCTAACTTTTCCATCTGGGAAGTTAGGGTTGGTTACTCCTGAGGTACTCATCCTTGAGGGTCTTCAAAGTGTTGCGGTCTGTACTGTGCTGTCCTAACCGAGTATAGGATTAAGGGCAAGATGTGGAAGGCAGGTTGGTTCTTGCAGGAGAGGAGTGTCAAGGAGTGCGAAGGGGTTTGGTGGAATGTGGTGGTGGTGACACCTGATCAATGGCTTTGTACAAAAGGATTGTATTGAAGTAGATCTAGTTGTCTGGATCACAACATGAGTTGAAGACAATTGTTCCATAAGAGAACTATCGCCAGACTATATAGTGCTGGCCTGTCAAGATGATCAAGATTGTCTTGACAGCCTTGATGTCAAGACAGGTGAGATTGTCTTGACAGTCCCACCATGTTATGCACCCTGTGTCAAGACTGGTAAGATTGTCTTGATGCTTTATGCATCCTGCGTCAAGACTGGTGAGATTGTCTTGATGCTTCATGCATCCTGCGTCAAGACTGGTGAGATTGTCTCAATACTTCATACATGCTGCGTCAAGACTCTTGTGTGTGTCTCGACAGTCACGTGACCCCTTGTTGCTTGGTCACTTGACTTCCATGGTGTCCTCTTGCCTGGCCCGCGGCCTGATTGCCTATAAATAAGTGGCTCCCATCCCATGGGTCGTAACATTGTTGTTGAAGCCTGTGTGTGGAGTATACTGATTGAACTCTGTGAAGAACTTGGCAAAGAAACAGTTGGCCTGACGCAAGATGATAAGCTTTCTCTGAGCTAGGAACTCTGGGTCTGGGTCAGAGAAGGCATTCCGGAGATCTTGGACAATGTTGTGCCAGTCAATGTACTGGCCAGCCGTGATCTTAGCTGAGATGTAGGACTGCGCAGTACCAGTTGTGCGTGAAAAGACGTACGCAATCCGTGATGTTTCCGTGGGGTACCAGTCAGTATTGAGTGTCATCTTGAGTGACAGTGATGTGATGAAGCTCTCAAGCTGCTTGTGTGTGATTTCCATGTTTCCACCATCACCACTGAAGATCTCTGGGTCAGCAGTGTGTTCGGACTTGGACTTGGGAGTAGTGTTAGTAGCTTGAATTCGCATGAACTCTGCAAACATGTTGTGAAGGAACTCATCATTTCCAGCAACTGGCATAGCTTGGTCTGGTTGTTGAGATATAACAAGAATATGAACATGGCTTGGTGAAGTGTGTTATGGTTGGGTAGGTCTTTCGTAGTGTGACAAGGCAATAGCAGAGCAGAACTCAAGCCTAACTGATTCAGTAACTTCGACCTGACTTGGCTTGAGACTTGAGACTTGGATTGATGTACAAGACAAAAGACAAGGAAGGAAGAAAAAGAGAAAAGAAGAGAAGAAGCTGGGGAAGCAGGAGAAGTTCTTATAGGCAGAGGATCAGGCAACAGCAGAGTAAACAGGCAACAGTGTAGATGGAACTTCCCGGCAAGGTGTGTGACTTGTGCCAGATATGCAACAGGGCCAGAACTGTGACAAGGACTGGGTAAAAAAACATGGTATGAAGTTTGCACCTGAAAAGTATAAACTTCTCCATTTTTCTAGAAGAAGAAGAGACAATCTTCAGCTTAGTCTAAGACTTGGAGAAGTAGTACTTTAACCAAAAGAAGAAGTGCATATCTTGAGACTTCACTTTGACTCAAAACTTGTCTGGAAAAAACACCAAAAATCATGTCACAGAAAACCTCCAAATATTTCTCAGCTTTATCCAGAACAACCTACTCTACTTAGGGACTACCAGTCCTAACAGTATGTTATGTCTACACTGCTATACTAAGATCCCTTCTTAGCTATGCAGTAGGAGTCTGGTTCAATCTCCAAAAGAAACTCTCTAATATTATTTCATTATCTACTTTCCAAAATAAATGTCTAAAAACTATAGGAGGTGTCTTTAAAGCCACTCCTATTTTCCTACTTGAATCAGAACTATTTCTACCCCCTCTAGACTTATACTTCAAGCTGAGAACAGTATGTTTTCTTTTATCTTTCTATTCAAACACACTACTCAACTCTCCTTCTACACTTCTCCACAAACTACACAGTCAAATTTCTCTCTATGTTTCTTCTCTCAGAACTGCACCAAAGTCTCTGACAACTATTTCTCTAAACTGGAGAACAGTCTGGCTGGAACAACTAACTACTAACCAAGACTTCTCAAAGAAAAGTCTACAGGAGGTTTTCCACAAAGAATAGGAAGCCAGATGGCAGGTAAGCAGAGGAAATTGTTCTGCTATTTGGGACATGTTCACCAGAAGACCACAAAAGAAAAACCTCAATATCTTCAAAGATTTAAGAAAAGCTGAGTCTAGTCTATTTCTTTAAATTCTATCAGCAAGAATAGAACTGGCCAGTTTTCTTTTCAGAGCAAATATCCCAGACTTTAACTCCCCTCTATGCACCTGTGGTTTTGGAGAAGAAATAGCCTAACACATCACCTTTTTCTGTAACAAATTTTCAAACCAAAGACAACAAGTCCAATTCCCTCTACAAGATTTCCCATCTATCTTATTCTCCTCCAAGCAACTTCCTAAACTTCTTTTCTGGTTTATGTCTTTGAAAAGACTTGACCAGTTCAACCTAGCCCACCAACTCTCTTTCTGAGCTCTACCAAGTCAACTATTTGTTTTAACAAATAGCTACATGTACAAATTTCCTTAGCTACTGCATATTCCTCAAGATTTTCTCTAGTCTTTCCCAAGCTCCAGTTTTTATTCCTCCAAAGGTTTTCTGGAGAAACAAACATGTACCTAGAAGGTCTGCATGGCTCTACAGCTAAATCAGTGTAAGAATAAAATAAAATAAAATAAAATATCTGATCCTGTCTCTCTGAAGGTCTTCAACAAATTTCTACAAGTTGATGAAATGAATCCTTGGCTAGACCACAAACTTGCGAATCCTTCCTTGGATAGACCCCCCCTCCCCAGGTAGACGCCCACTTGCGCCTCAGCCCACGCCATCTGCGCTACACCGAGTAAGGATCAAGCCATGTACCTTGACTTTGGCGTGGCATCATGCTATACTTGATATACCGCCGCATCTGGCTTAGTGTATAAACAAATAGTCACGTGTCACTATTCCAATCGGTAGCCAGTTTGCGGGGGTCTGACTGGGGAGGGGGAGTCTACCGGAGGAAGGATTCGCAAGTTTGGGGTCTAGCTGTCTGTATACAGATTTCCCTGTACATACAGAAGTACGTTACGTACTTTGTACTTCCATGCCATCCTCGCTTACAGCGGATACTGTTAGAATAGCGGCAGCCCTACCAAAAGATAAGTACTTCTTGATTTTTGAGCTGTCAGTCCCCTGACCAACATCACTTGCATAGCTTTCAAAGTCTCTACTCTTTCAAAAAAGCTGGATTTGACATCACAGCTAAGATGCAGTGTGAGTATTGTAGAGTCTACCATCATACATAAGCAGGAAAGAATTACAGACAATTACTCCGATGCCCCCCTCTATGCACGTTTCTATCTACCACGCCCCCCTTCTTTCTTCCATACCCCCCTCGATCCCGTGTCTCACCTGGCTGAGCGAGGTACTTGTTGTTCCCCACAGCTCCCATAGTGATTGAAGTAGCTGTCTAAATTAAAGTTGGCGGTACGTACTGTACGTATCTTCTTTTCTTCCATACCCCCCTCTTCCTGGTACTTTGTTTACCACTGAAAAGTCATACAGATCAAAGTACCAGCCAAATTCAGAGTTGACCGAGTATGCGAGGCGACAGCAACAGCGATGATGACAGTGACGATGACAGCGACAACGACAACGATAGCGACGACCACAGCGACAACTATAGCGACGACCACAGCGACGACGAAGGTGACAGTGATGATGACAGTGAGGGGGCAGCGACGGTGACGGTGACAAGGGGACGGAGAGGAGGACAATGCTAGTACTTCAGCTTGTATGGTCGTTTGTGTGGTGTTGTAAGTATCTCATCAGTATAGCTTAGAGCTTGAAGGATACCTTGGTCTGTATGAGTGTTAAAGTAGTAGACCAAGTACCTCGCTTAGCTAGGTGAGACACGGGATCGAGGGGGGCATGGAAGAAAGAAGGGAGGCATGGTAGATACTGTAGAAACGTGCATAGAGGGGCATCGGAGTAATTGTCCGGGAGTGGAAGCGGAAGAGGGAGAGGGGCATCTATCGCCCCAGCCGTGAGGCTGAGTCTATCAGCTGCGGGGAAGATGGTCGTTCTGCGCCATTCGTCATGGTCATGGTCATGGTCATGGCCATTGCTCGGCCATGGAACTATCCGCTTATTGTGTTGCACAGAGTGTGGCGCTCGACTTACCTGGCGTGCCTGGCTGGCTATCCGGGAAGCGGCTGCGAAGCTGTCAAGGCAGACAGCTCGCCAAGCATGGCCGTGCATCCACCACCTGTGCTGCGCATGATCTCAGCCGGTGGGATTTCGTCTTGTATGGGGTCATCTGGCCAGGCTGGCTCTTGATCTCCGTCCAGCCAGCATATACCGTATGCAATTCTCGTGGCCTCTTTCTCTACGCTCGCCTTGCAGCGGTGATCGTAGATTCCCCATCCTCGGCGTTCACTGCAGGATTGACCTACTGTCACACACTTGAGCCACCATGTCTGCCGAGACTGGATACCAATCGAGCAGCGGCCGGACCTCGTGGCCCTCCCAGAGACCCCCGGAGAGCGAGTATACCGCAGCCCGAGGCCATGCTTCTCGAGTCCCGTCGACACTCCCGCCGCCACCGGCATACACCGAGTCGCCGATGAACCCGACGAGTATGCTGGACGACATCGCCCTGGAAAGCCTGGGGCAGACGCCAACGGTCGATCACTGCGTTGTCCACCTCGCTTTGATGGATGCCTTTGCCCGACTTCGGGAAGACGTGTCTTCGCGAGACGGCCTCTTCGGGATATCCGACGAGCTCGCCGAGCTTGCCCGGCTTTTGCCTTCCGAGCAAGCCTCTGCATTGGAACGACTCGACCAGATCCGCGAGAAGCGCTGGGCAGTCTATGTCTGCCGGGCCGTAGACCGCTTTGAGCGCTGGTGGGGTAGGTCCCTCGACAAGATCCCGAACGCAGAGTCGCGTGGCCGGCTGCGGCAACGCGACCTTGCCTACAAGAGCGGCTTCGAGGTTTTTACCCGGCTGGACATATCTGAGCGTCTCCACGTCACGCCCGATGAGTTGCCACCGTTGGGTGAGTTGGGGCGAGGCTTGGAAGATAGGCATACGCTGACCTATCGGTTGCAGATGTTTTGATGGTGTGGCATGCGTTTATGCTGGATCCTCGGGATTACCTTGAGGACTGTCTCAGATACGGCCGGATGGGCTTCTGGGCGACTGGCATGCCATGGGCAGCCATTCACAGCTCCATGGATGGCGTCCATCTCCGATCTGAGCCGGGTCTGGAGGCACAAGACTTCTTCAAATCAACAACAGGTCTGGCTTGGGATAACGTGGATGACGCTATGGAGAAGACTATTGCGTGCCCGGCATGCCCTTGGACTTCGATCAAGTGTGAGTGGACTACGTGCACTCTTATGCAAGTGCGTTCTCAGCCGCCCGTCTACCATTATATAACTCCCCGGCCCTCGATACGTGCTCTAGAAGTCTTCTTTCGCTCTGGCATCGGTTACGCCGACCCAGACTTTCGAAAGCGCTGTACGAGCTGTAGGACTGTCATCACCCACGATACGCTCCGGGTGGAGAAGTTCCGGCTCGATGTCGAGAAGCTATTCCATCACGACTATCCAATGCCGGGGACGGTGCTCAAAATCAATGGACGGCCCGGGAAAGCAACCCAATGGTTATCTCTCAAGCGCATGCCCATGCTCTTCCCTAACAGGCTACTTCTGGTCGGTCTCGGAGGCTCGGTTGTGGAGCTTGTGGCGCCGTCGCCGAACGGCAACGCCGCGAAGGTGAATGATATCAAGACGCTGATCGAGCAAAGGATCAAATCGCGAAGTCTGGTCCGAGCAGCCAGGAGCGCCTTCGTCACGAGCACGCTCGGGCGGCCCGAGCAGGCTGCGCTGCGCAGGATGATGAGCTGCTACTGGGACAATTCGTCCCCGTTCGCGCTAGACCTGGTCGGCGCCGTGACCAGGCAGTCGGCGTTCGTCCAGAAGATGCGGGAAATCGACTGGCTGCGTAGCCTGGCGCTGCGATCGACGATGCAGAATCTTCTGATCAAGTACAAGCGGTATTTTGCCGCCATGGCGCTGAGCCAGGACCACGTGCCGGTGCCGACGTTCGACGTTGATCTCGGCTGGCAAACACATCTGTTGAGCCCGCGGACGTACTATAAGTACTCGATCGAACGCTCGGGCAGGCTGATCGATCACGACGACAAGGTTAGCAGGGTTGGGCTCAGCGATGCGTTTGAGCGAGACATTGAAGTGGTACGAGAAGCTCCAGGTGGGTGATACCGGTTTTTCTTGTCAGGAGCTCGGCTTTGTATGTTATGTACGGTACGGGATGGAGTCGAACTTTTCCAGCGGCAAGCACGTCTCCATCTCGACAGACGGCATACCAAACTGACTCTTCCTGTTTCCGATCAGGTGGATTGCTGCAGGTGCATCTGCAGCGGCTGCGAAGGTGACTTCGATGGTGATGGCGGCGGAGGTGGCGGTGGATTTGGTGGCGATAGTGTCAGCATCGGTGGATGTGACAGCGGCGGTGGTGGTGGCGGCGGCGGCGGTGGCTGTTGACGACTACATGTCATCCACAATTGACAACTTTCTTCAAGAAGCACCATTCCTTATCACAGACTTGTATTACACCTATTCCTCATCGCACACACATATAACAACCATTTCCCTAACCACCCAACAGTGACAAGAGTGAGCAAGTGAGTAGATTCACCTACTTGGTACATCCAACAGTATGAGTAGTACACTCACCAACTCACTACCTACAGACTTTTATCACTCTATACAGCAATCCTACCTATAATGAAACACTCTCTTGTTGCTGGAGCCACAAGGCATCAGCCTGCTCAGAGAGGAGGGAAGAATGAAGAAGATGTCACCTCTCGGACTCGGAGCCAATACCGTTAGACCCCGCCAACTGCCCAAGCTACTGTACGTAACTGACCAAAGCTCGGCCCAGCCCCGGCCCCTGCCTGCGACCGCAACACTTTTGTCATCGACAATCATGACAGCAGGGGGGCATCTCTACAGAGATGATATACAGAGTATCATCATCAATCAATCAATCAATCAATCAATCAAGAAGGCAAGAGTGTTTATTGCATTGCATGCTACGTATGTACTAACATTGGAGTGTTGTTGCGGACTCGGCCCAACTGACTCTCGCCTTGTCACGTGGCAGGGCACCTAGGCTAGGCTACGCACGCAGTAACTAAACCCTCGAGGGTTGAACCTACTGTAACGTACTGTAGCTACAAAGGTACATGGTACGTACAGTACCACGTTAGCAGCTAGAAAGTAGTACATACGAGTACGTCACCCGTGCCACTGGGGGGGGGCACTTCGGTACGAAGGTACTCCCCATGGGCACGGGTACGTACATACGTACGGAGTGCGGAGTACGGAGTACAGTAGCGACCCCTTGAGTCCTAATTAGCTAGCTCCCAGATCGATCGACAAAACTTGCCCACCGAGCGCGCGCTCTTCGCTCTTTGTGTAGCGGTCAGCGCTCCGGTGTGGGGGGGGGGGGGGGGGGGGGGGGGGGGGGTGCACACCACCGTCGGGTGAACCGACCAACCACCCCACACTCCCCCCCCCCCCCCCCCCTCCCCTTCCCTCTTCCCCCCTTCCCCCCAGCAGGCCAAGCAGTGTGCCCAGGCAGCAACCGATGAAAAAGAAGCAAAACAATAAAAAGTCGTCACCGATGGAAAATGTCAAGTACGTTGGATGTATGACGGATAGAGAAGAGGAATGTGAGTGTGTGTGTGTGTGGGGGGCGTTGGAAAGATGAGGAGGGGATGGGATTGCGGCCCGCAGGGCTGAGCCTGGCTTAGTCAGTAGTGTTGGTCAGCTGCATAGAAGGCCCATATACCGGTACCGTAGCCCTCGGGTCCGAGAGGGCCTCGATGATCATCCCATCTCCTCCCCCCCCCCCCGCTCAGAGCAGGCCGTTGCCTTGTAGCTCCAGCAGATCGAGTACGAGTAGACGGAAAAAGATGTGTCGGCTGTGGAATTTCGGATTGGATTGGAGATTCCGCTTGGACTTTTTGTGTTTGGACTCGACTCTTTCTGGTCGGACTTTTGATTTCTTCTGCTTGGGAACTTGTTCTTCTTCTATCTGGTCTGACGCGGTTGCACTTTTTTTTTCCCCCTGGTCTGATCTGGTCTGAACGTGGTCAAGAGGAGGAAGGATGAGCGTGTATGAACAGGGCTTTGTTGAGAGACGAGTGTAATGATGCAGGATGAATATGACAGACAGACAGATGTATGAAGAAGATTGACGACCGGTCATGCTGCGCAGTCTGTCAAGGAGTAGGGTTGTTTGACTGTACATGGATGTATCACTGCACGGGCAAGAGAGTGTCCTGCAGGACAAAAGGAAAACTTGTGGGTCGAGTCGAGTTGGGTTGACATGTGAGAGGCCAAACGGCAAGACCACATCAGGGAATGTATCTGCATCTTGCTGGACATGAGTGCTTCACGGCAAGTAGAACAGACGAACAGACTTCCCACTGAAGGATGTAACATGCACATGAAGGGCATAAGGAGAAAATGGGAGGGAAAAGGCTCCACCTTGAAGCCCAGTGATGCAGGACCATGACATGCATGTACGCATGCCATGAGTCAGTCCAGCCCGCCCAGGATCGACTATAGAATAACCAAACGCTCAGGAAAACATGACGCTGGAAAAATGACATACCGGACATGGAGGACGGAAGGATCATCAACAATAAGCACGTGACTGCGAGATGGGAAAATAATATGGCTATCATGGAAGATTCTGGCTGGGACGTGCGAATGTGGCGGTGGGGTCCCATTCGCGTAGTGACGTCGGTGGAGAGTGGGCGAGTCCGATCGACGGCGGAGGAGGAGAAGGAGGAGGAGGAGGAGAATGAGGAGGAGGGGGGGACGGCGGTAACAATGTCTGCGAAGGGGGAGGGGGAGACGACGATAGCAACGTCTGCGGTGGTCGCGGCGACGAAAAGGAAAGTTGGGGCGAGTTGTAGGTGGCGGCTCGACCAAAGAAGCGTTCGCGCGTCGTGTCGGAATCCCTGCTGGCCCGCTCGTCTCCGCTGTCGGGCCGGCCCGCGCTGCTGCCGCCGCCGTCGTCCTCGACCCCCGGCGCTTCGGGCGACATCATCGGCGTCATGCCAGCCTTCGTCGTCGCCGTCGTCGTAGCGTCAGGCCCGCCGACGTTGGGCCTAAGCTCCCCCTCGGGCGACTTGATGCCAGGCTGTTCGGGCGACTGCAGCATCTCGTAGGAGCGTGGCGGCCGATCGGAGAAGCTTCGGGCATCGATGCTGACAAACTCGTGCTGCCGCTTGAATCGTTTCCGGAACCAGTCTCGCCAGCCGAGCACCATCGACCATCGACCCAGCAGACCGAGACACCATATACCGTTCATCTGCAGAGGCGGCCCGGATCGGTCAGCGGTCCGTCGACGGCTCAATCACGGCGGGGAAGACAGCCTCACCGACAGGAGAAGGAGCACGGCCATGACCGTGGGCTCGCCCAGCATAATCTTGTGTGCCATGTCGAGACATTTGTTCTTGTCACCGTCGTTGGAGACGAGGCAGAGCAGCCACGGCCGGGCTCGTTCCAGCATCTCGCCAGACAGCGTCATCGTTTGGTCGAGAAAGATGAAGATGAAAGAGAAGAAGACGACGTTGGTCAGGATCAACAGGACGACGGCGATGGGGCGCCATTGCAGCGCAGCAACCCTCTTGACGCGTCGATATGCGTGAGCGGCGGTGGCGGTACGGACACTGCCGCTGTGGGAGGGCAAGGTGGAGCTGCCGTTGGTCTGGTCGCGACGGTCCTCGATGAGAGACTGCAGGTAGACCTTGACGCAGTAGCCGAAGCTGGACGATCCGAAACACGTCAGCTCGACCGATTCGGACGACTTCACGGGATGGTCTTGCGGGATGGTCTTGCGGGATGGTCTCGCGTACGTGGCAAACTGTACGACGATGGCGGCGGCGGCACAGGTCAACAACGGGGCCCAGAAGACCTGGAGGCCGTTGCGATGGTTGATGTGACAGGTGTCGCCGAAGCGGAACGAGACGCCGGTGAGCGCCAGGGACGCCGCGACCATGATGGCCGGGATGGCCCATCCGGCGAGCTGAGCGGCGACGAAGAACTTGCGTCCGGTGACGACCTGCCAGCAGATCTGCAGATGCAGAGCGAGGGCGCGCATGAAGACTAACGGTCGGGAAGCACGACGCCTGGTCAGGGCTTGTTCGAGAGCGGGCCGGATCCGGAGCAGACTCACCCCACATGACGGCACACCAACCGCCGATCTGCAGCGCCGCGCCGGAAATGGCACATGTGATGCTCGTGAGCATGTCGTTCGGGGTGATGTCGTTGTAGCATTGTGCGGGCTTCGCACCGAGCGGGATGATGAAGCCGAGCTGGACGTTGGGTCAGCCGTCCGGACCTCTCGCGCTCGGCGGGGTCGTGGGCAAGCTCACGTGCATGACGACGATGCCCAAGATCAGGCACACGCTCAGGTAGTGCCGATGTGTCCGTTCGAAGGGAAGTACGGCAAAGGAGAGCAGCAAGGCGAAGCAGCAGACGATGCCGACGACGTTGATGTAGTTCGCGATGCGCGTCATCGCGAAGAAACCTGCGTCGGCTCCGGCATCAGCGACGGCGCCCGACCGTGACTTCGTCGGGGCGACGCGGCAGGACGACTCACTGTCGCGGTAGACCCAGTCCTCTCGAGGGCACGGCAGGCAACAGTTGACGGATCCGTCTTGATCGCCGGGCATCGGGGCGCAGTATCTCCCGGCGATGACTGCGACGCGGTCAGCGAACCAGGCCGGAGCGGGCCGTCGAGGACCGACGACGACGTACATCCACCGGAGCTGGGATATCTCGACGCCGGCAGGAACGGGGCCGGACAGGGCTCGTCGGCCCCGGTAGCGTTGGCCATCTTCTCACGACACCGCCCCTGGCGGGGGGTTCCTCTCGCGCTCGACCCACCACGGCGGCGATCGAGCGAGGCTCGCCGCTCAGACAGCTCGAGATCCGAGTCGAGCAAGCGCGGCCGTCGGCGATGAGGGCAGCTCCGTCGTCGAGGACGCACGGCATACAGAGCCCGGGTACGGTCGACAGACGCGATCGGGGCGTCAGGCGGCCAGGATCATCGATGTCGGTGGCTGTCCGGTCCTTCGGTCCTGGGAGGAGGACGCAGCTGCTGGCGCGCAGGAGCTCTCTTTAGAGAAGTGGGCGACGACCGGGATCGAGGCTAGCACGACATGGCGCGCACCGGTGCCGAACCGGAGCCCTCTCACGTCAACGTCGAGTCGGGTCGAGTCGAGCGGGCGAAGAATCGGCTTCGAAGGCGCGAAGGAGCGGGCCGGCGCCGTTCAGTGTCGCACGAAGGTGGCCTCGATCCGCGACGGTGCTGGCGTCGGTCCTAGAGGGCGTCGGTCTCGTCCAGCTCTCGGCCAGGTCGATGCAAGCGACGAGCAGGCGCAGGGCTAGACTAGCTGTAATTTCTCGACGCTAGGTGACGATCTCCTGGGGGTTCGGGGACGAGTACCTCCGTACTTGTACCGCGCCGTATGTCGTCTCGCTTCGACGTGGATGTTGTGTGGAGCGAGTGCGTGCGCGACGTACGGGTGCTTGCAGGGGCCCCCCATCCGGGGCTCACGATAGGCCCGAGCGATCCCGCATGGGAGGGCGCCGTCCACGGGTCCCCTTCACCGTCCGTGCTCGCACCAACTGAAGGTGGTCAAGGGCGCGCGGGCGGCGGTCGAAGCTGCCCTGCCAATTGGGGAGCGCGGCGCCGGCGCACGACGACGGTCCACATGGGGACCGGTAAGCCGGGCGCCCGATACGCCGATGCCCGTCCCATTCGGGATGACGGACGAGCAAGGGCCAGTAGGGCGCTACCGACTGCCATGCGCGCCGTGTGAAGGATGCTCGCAGTGGCTGGAAAGTCGGTCGACCGGAGCCGGGACCGGGATCAGGACCAGGACCGGGCGGCGTAATCGCGCATGCTGGGGGCAGTGCCAAGATGGCATCTTTGACGTTGGCAGCGATGGTGGTGGCGGTGGGGGGTGTCGCTGGCCGCGGCTGACTCTGACCGATTCCGACCGGGGCCACCGCACCAGTACGGCGAGTCGACGCATCCCGGCTCCGCATCCGATAGAGTTCGACCGACTGCCCTACCGCTGCAGCCCTCTCGACCCTCCCATTCGGCCCACCTTAGATCTCCAAGAAGAGAAGGCCGAGACGACCGCCTCCGTTCGGTAGAAACCTGGGCAATCAGGGACCGACGACGCGCCCCGCAGCCAACATCGCCGCGACGCTTGTATAGGCCAGCTCGAGGGAGCCTATGCCGCCCCCAAAAGCCCAACATAGGCTCCCTTTCATTTCTCTTCAGGCGACAGAGACACGCATACGTACGTACGTACGTACGTACGTCTTGCATGTGTGAAGACGGAGACGGAGACACGGACAGAGACAAGCGCTTTGGTGGGGGGGTCACGGGGCCGAAGGAGGCTCCCGCGTACGTTGCTTCTCCCGAGATTGATCCCCCTACGACGGGGCTTCTGGACACAAGAGGAAACAGCCACGAAGCCCTGCCCGCGCTCGTCGCTGCCGTTTTCCCGGCACCGTGGTTGATCTGACGGCGGGCCGATGCAAGGAAGGTCCGTTCGAGCGGCTGGTCGGCCTTATGATGATGTGAGGAGGACACCCTCGCGCTCGACGCCATTAACCGTGATGATCTCTTCTCCTCCCCCACCACCTCCTCCCCCCTCTGGTTCTTCTCCTTCTTCGGGCCATCTATCGCTTAAGATGCACTGGCCCTCTCGAAGGAGACGATGAGGTTCGTGTCGGTATGGTAGATGAAGAGGTCGAGGGACGTCCCCGGCCGGTCCAACATCGGCGCGCGCAGATCATCGATGCAGCTCCACCGTGCCTGTACGGGGCGTTGGTGGCACGATTGGACTGACTGTCGGTTGACGGCTCAGCTTCGCCTGGCTGGCGATCCAACTGCATCGTGTGTTGGGGGGGCCACCACGGCCACTCTCGAGTCGGTTGTCGATGTGGGACGGAGCTCTAACCTCGACGGTATGGGCTGTGTGGCGGAAATAACGTTAGCGAGATACAAGTAGAAGTCTACCGCAGAGCCTCGGCGTCAAAACATCTGAAGCTAAGAGAAGACGTACAGCAGGCCAGAGAGAGGCAGTACTTATGAGAGAGGTACCGATTCGGCAGCTTACCAAGGGTCTCTCGCTCGCGTCATTTCCGCTGCCCGAATGTGCCTTACGTAGCTTATCGCCGCCTTCTTTGACCGATCGCCTTTTGCCAGGTCGACAGGAACTTCTGCCGCACTCGTATTGAAGCTGCCCGATGGCGAGACGGTCGACATGGCTGTGCCCTCACGTGCCTGCTGGTGGTCTCGGCTCCTCTGGCGGTCTTCTGTCCTGTGGTGGCCTCCCGCGGTCCAGAGTTCAGATCTCTTCGCGGTTGAAACCCGCCGTGCCCGCTCGACGGTGGTGCCGGCGGCTCTTACTGGCCTTTGTGCTCTGGCGAAGAGCCCGCTGCCTGGAGACGTGTTTCTGGCTGAGACTGAGCCGGACGGCGAACAGGGCGTCCCGGCCGCGCACCGCGGAAACAGGCCGCTGCGTCGGCAGCGAATGGCTGCCTTTGTCTAGGCGCCCGTCCGCGAAGCGGCCCGCTTGGCTTCTCATGGCGCGTTATGTAATCATGCCGGTCACGTGTGGCCTGTCACGGTCTTGCAATTTCCAGTACTGGTACGAACGGCTCTAGAGCAGAGACTTCCCTAGAATGTGCTCGAGCTTGCCGGCGACAGCGGCCGTCAAGCAGCGTGAGCAGTAGGCAGCCACCACATGCGTAGTGCTAGGCCACCAAGAGTTGTTGATCGTAGCTGTAGTCCGTACGGTACGGAACAGGTAGGCGACAGGGCGGAGACGTCACGGCGATGGCACAGTTGACGACCGATGCTGTACCATGCTGTCCCCTGCCAGCTCCTACGACAGGGCTTGCCATTAGTTCCTCATCCGACGATGTTCTCACCGCATCAGGTGACGGCGCTCCATACGTAGAAGGGATCACCTTGCAAGGGTGGATGTCAAGGGTACCATGTACGCACCTGATGATATCTTCGCTGCCCGATCTGACTGCAGTACATACGTACGTGTGGACTGGTATTGTCAGATCTGGGGGCGCTGACACCGCCGTGCCCAAAGCACTTTAGCTCCTCAGGGCTGTCTTCGCGCCAAGCGTCAGCATTGTTGTCCCACCTTCAGCACGGACCTCACTGCCGTTCCGGGACACAAACGACAAGTTCGTCCTTCACTACCGCGACCTGGCAGTGAACGAGGATACTGTACGGATGTACCGCTGTCATTTTGTTTGCTGCCCTCGAGCAATCTTCGCCCGTTGAAGATTGTCGAGGTCTTTTCCCGTAGGAAGTGGCCAGCCAGTGCCATCTTGATTTGATACTTCATCGTAGTAGAGATTCCGGCCCCCTGTGTAGCAGATATCTGCGTGGTCACACGCTCAGTCCACCAGAGCTGTTCATCTACCGCAGATCTTCGGCCAGGTCACACGAACGATAATTGGAAGAAAGATGCAATACATGTCCATGCACGCACCTCTACGTACGTACTTACTGTGCGAATGTACGATCGAGTACCAGCACTGCATGCATTGCGAGATTCATGTGTATCAAGATCTTGCGCTGAGTGACAGGTCGGATGGTATCAGACCAATGCGAGTTCGCTCCCATAAGCTATCGATATGTCATCCGAGTCGGCCCGCTTGCTCTTATTCCTTGGCGTAAGTCAGCCCTAGCGCTAGGACAAAGCCCTCAGACAGCTGCAGTCATCCAAGGGTCCGGCAAGTGGATTGGGCCTCCCAGTCCTAGCATTTTCTCCGCATTCCCCTCTTTCGACTGTGCAACTGTTGACAATCAGCAACAATCGAGTCACGAACATGCCCCCGCTACTGGATGAGGAAGACGAATGTCAAAGCGCCAACATCAGAAGTCCATGCAGATCATCGAGGCCCACTCAAGGACCTCTAACATAAGAGGTGTCAGAATGATTTGGATAGATGGAGTATCATCAGGTGAATGGAGCCGGCCTGGGTGGATGATTGCGTACCGTCATCGACGTATCGCAGGAAAGTGGACTCACGTTGCTGGTTGGCATTCACGCGCCGTCTGCTTGACAGAAAAACTCAACGAGCGATGGTCGCTATAGCACGCTTACATCGAGAAGTTCAAGACGTATTGCTCGCTATGGAGCTTACACTTCTGGCAGCCACCTCATCGATAACATCTGGAGCGGTTGTTGCTTGCTCGCTTGGGTTTTCTGTCGACCGCGGTGTCACGGCGTCGTCGATGGAATGCGGCTGTCTTCGGCGGACGAAAACACGACCGCCGATGCTAGTGAGATTTTGACTAGCGTCGGGTGGCCAGTCAGAGGCATTACGTAAGCATAATAGGGCAGCGCTCGGAGAAGCCCTAATGATAAACGATCCAAGTCACGTGCCGCACATCGGACTTGGCCACGCTGACACGGCCGCTTTCCTGAAACGGTTCTCGACGATCAAGAGCAACAACGTCAAGCCATGGGTCGTCTTCACAGCAACGGCAAGGGCATTTCAGCCAGCGCTATTCCATACTCCCGCCGACCTCCAGCTTGGCTCAAGGCTACGCCGGACCAGGTTGTCGATCAGATATGCAAGCTGGCGAAGAAGGGTGCCACGCCGTCCCAGATCGGCGTCGTTCTTCGAGATTCGCACGGTATTGCCCAGGTCAAGGTCGTCACCGGTGAGCGGCGTGCTTCTTCTTCTTCCCCGTCAAGCCTTGCTCGCCCTTCTCTGTCAGTCTTTCTAGGTGCTAACGGCGATGGTCCGGCAGGCAATAAGATCCTACGGATCCTAAAGTCCAACGGTACGATACCTATGACCTGATATCTGCTCCGAACGATATCGACCTCCACGAGAACCGTGGGCGGCGTGATCTCGCGCCGCAAACGGCATGGCCCTCACCGGCACAGCCTCTGCTTGGTCGATAGACTGACGGAGAGATGTATCACCAGGTCTTGCACCGGAAATTCCGGAAGACCTCTACATGTTGATCAAGAAGGTTTGACAAGACTGATACTTTCCCGCTTTCCTCGGTTGTTGTGTCCGTCGAAGCTGATCCTCGACAGGCCGTCGCCGTCCGGAAACACCTCGAACGGAACCGAAAGGACAAGGACTCCAAGTTCCGGCTCATCTTGATCGAATCGCGCATCCACCGACTCTCGAGATACTACAAGACCGTCGGTGTCCTTCCACCCACGTGGAAGTACGAGAGTGCGACCGCGAGCACCCTTGTGTCGTAGACGGGAACGGGGCGCCGAATGCGGCTGCGACGTTCTTCATGGGTCGTTGCAGGTGTTGACCGTATTCGTGGACAGCCCGGTGGCAGGTCAACTTGTCCAGCGTGGGAACATCTAAGCATGCTCAAGCTCAGTCTCGCCAATTGAAGTGCATCTCTCGACCGGCCGTCTCAGTTTCTTAAGCTCTACGATGATACTGTGCAAATCTGTAGATCTGATGAGGACACTTTTTTACAAAAACCCCCCTTACGTGCTCTGCCGTTAAACGCTAGAGATTAGTCTTGCGAAGTGCTATGTTCCTTCCAATTCTTTGCTCCGCTGTAGCAGATACTCCCCCAAAAACCTCAGGGGATCACTCGGCCTGTCACAGCGACACTCATCAGCTCGCCGGGACCGAAGTTCGGATCCACCCTCCTCTGACCAGGGCACCTGACGTAGTCGTTGCTTGTCCTCACCTTTCGACCGCCAGTTGTCTCATACCCGCCAACAACGTCGGTGTCACTTTGCCGTTTAGGTACCGTCGACACGGCGCGCCATGCTCAACCGGCTGCATGGGAACGGTGGGAACCGCACCCTCGCCTGGCCCAGCGGAATTTTTCCCTCCCGTTGCTGTAGCATCTGGTACCCCGCCGGCATGACTGTTGCCACCGGAGCGAACCGGCGTTGATGTGCGTGACCGCGGAGGCTGCTGATGGAGATGATGAGGCTGTGGCTGCTGGACGTGCGGACCCGCTGCTGATGGTGGGAGGACGGCCATCGGTGCTAGACCCGGAGCTTGTGATGGCGACGCCCCTCCAGGCGGGGCAAGCAGAGAAGAAGGTATTGTTCCGGAACTCTGTGGAATAAAACATGAGCGTCAAGTCCACAGCTCAGAGCTTCCGGGAGGGGAGCCGAGAGGAATATCAGAGGAAAAGGCGCCGTGGTCGAAGCGCTGTAGTCGGGGCAGGTTGGACCACGCACCCCTAAGCTCTCCTGCTTGATATCTGTCATGACTACATCTGGCATCGCGGCATCAGCCATGCTGTAGCCGACGTCGGTATCAGCAACTGCAGCAGAGGGTGGAGGAAGCGAAGAGGTGGATTGGATAGGTTCAGGTTCAGATCGAGGTTGTGATCGTGCTGGTGTGGTTGCTAAAGACGACCCGTTGGTGCCTGTTCTGATGATGACCTGCGGCTGCTTTGCTGTGGCCCGTACTGTGGCAGAAGCGTCATCTTCACGTGTTTGCTTTGAGGTGCTGGAGACAGGGTCAATGCTTGCCATGGGGACTGGTGACATCCAATCCAGGTCAGGAGTATGCAGGTACGTGCGTACATATGAACCGTACAGGACTCGTACGAGTCGCTGATCATTACTGTGATAGGGCTGTTCTAGGCGCGCTGGGCACTACTGTACTGGTAACTAACGAGGGCGATTGTTTGAGCCCTATCTTGCAGGCTCTTGTCGGCTATTTACAGCTAGACCTAGTGGCATGGTAAGCATAGCGACGTCTCCGGCGCGGCTGCCTGCTGCAATGTTCTACTCCTCCGGCAATATCAACTGCCAAGATGTGCCTTGACTTGGAGATGCTGCTAATTAATCCAAGATCATGGCAGTGCCTTTCGCCGCTCGCCCCGATGCCGGTCGATTGATTAAACATCGCGCCTCCACTAATTTCAACGACGATCAGCCACAGTCCTCGTCCAAACGGCTCAGGCGATTCGCGAGCACAGACAGTTCCTATCCGTCTGATTCATCTACCGAGGGGAGACATACTCCCGACCTTGACGGAACCGCCTTCTCAAGCTACTTCGGCAGAGAGACAAACGCCGCTACAGACGATAACCGTGCTGATAATGGCGACCTCGCGCCATCAGGCTCGCAGACCGATCTCGAGAGTGCGCTTCCCGCCGTCGAAGCCGATCAGACCGCGATTGAAGACTACGAGACGTCGTCCCTGGCGGAGAAAGGTGGTGGATCGACCTTGGAGCAGCGCATCGAGAGTGGAAAGTGGGTCAAGGGGAGGAGCTCGATATACGTAGATGCCTTTAATTTGGCATTGGAGACGGTCCTCGATGACGAGAAGCACCTCTTTGACGAGCCGGAGTTGGCTCTCTTCGATCAGTGGCGGGAGCTACCTTACGAGGCCCAATATTTGTCAGTCTCTTACCACCAGCGAGTATAGCGTCGTCCTTCCCCGGCCGTCGACGTCGGAACGCTGACGGTTTCCAGATATGTCCGCTTGTTCCTCAGAAAGACTTCAAGATGGCATCGAATAAGTCGACTAGGCTACTACGGCGACATAGCAAATATGGATGCCGCTGTAGAATGCTTGCGAGAGGTCCGCTCCCTGCCCCCATCTACTGCTCCTTCCGAGCCCCACCCTGGTGAGCTCGAGCCTCCCGTGGACACTCTACTAGGCTCCACTTTCTGCTTCGCGGATGGCTCCAACGACGACATGAAGACCTTAGAGGAGGCCTCGTCCCTCTTGGATTTGGACGAGCTGAAGGCTCTAGCCAAAGACGGGAAGATCCAGGGCAAGAACAAATCGGAACTCCTCAAGGCTTTGCGTCACAGCAGTCAGAAACAGAGCGGCCTGGGCTGGTCCAAATCACGCGGGACGGACACCGAGAGCTCAGCGGTATCCAACGGTGGACCTGAAAGCGCACCCGCTGCATCAGCCACTGGTGGGCCCAACGACCCCCTGCTGAACCGGGATGAATACTACACCCGTAAGATCCTGGCCTGGACGGGGCCTTGCATCCGCGTCTCGCTTGCGCCCTTGAGGCTCTTTGAACGAGTTCACCTTGTCTTCTACCGGTCCACCGAATGGACGGAGAAGTCTCTAACCACGCTCATTCTCGCCCGCATCTCCCGGAAGAACTTCCCTCACTACATCATCTCTCGTTCGGCGAACATATTTGCTTCCCGGGCCCTCTTGCTCGAGTTTGAAGCGGCCATTCGCACCCAGTTCCACGTGGACAGTATACTAGAACTCAACGGAAACCCCACGCAGGAAGGATTGCAACAAGTGATAGATGTGTTCGATAATGTCTACCCAAGATGGAAGATCTTGCTGCGGGAAGAGCAAGCCAAGGACGGTACCCTTTACGAGATTGGAGAAGGCGCCTACCTACGTCGGTTCTCACCGGCCTGGGTGTATACTCGAATCGTCCACAAGGCAGCGTATGTCTTCGGGAGGCTCAAGATGCACAAGCGGGAGCATGACATGCTCTCGGAGCTGCTGGATCAACAATTGTTCCACCCGTCGCGTCGCGGCGGATGGTATCAACGGAGAGCTCTTCTCGAAGAGCACTACATGTTCGATCTGATGCCTTGCGACGGCCGCACGCAAGACTCTCAGAAGAAACGGTGGAAGCAGATCGCGCTTCGCACTTGCGAGGAGGGCCTACGGGATCGTGACTGTCATATAATTTACCACTATGACCTGCAGAAGAGGATCACCAAGCTAGAGCGGTCGCTGAGAATGGCGAAGCGAGAGCAGCATGATTTCGGTCACGCGCTGCTGGTGAAACCCTTTGAGCGCTACGTCGAAGGCGTACGTATACAGAAGGAGAGCGGTCCGGGCAGCTCCAGGGCCATCAGAAGAAGCAACAGCAGCAGCAGCGAGACCAACGTGGCCGCGAAGGGAACCAAGACAACTTGGATAGACGAGCATGACGGAGGAGGTGAATGCGGGGTGGAGGAAATGTGCCTGAGCTGGTATCGCCAGCAAGGCTGGAAGGGATATCATTGCGAGGGCGCGATGATCAGGACGCTGGTGAGACAAGTTTGTCTGAGCAGGGCCATGGCGAGGTCAACTGGCCGGAACTGAACTGATGCAAATCAGTTTGCATATCTGTTCTACGACGTCTTGTTCCTTTACATCCCGAATGTGTTCCAGACCGCGTACCAGACCTGTCCGCTCGATCTGCACACCGACACCTTCTACCCCACTCGCATGTCCGAGATCAATCATCGCCTGGTGGAGATTGCGAACGGGGCTGCACCGCGGTTGATCCGGCAAGTGCACGAGGCACAATCGAGGCAAGAGACCTGCATCGTCGGGCTAGACTGGGCATTCCAGCTGGAAGACTTGCTTGAGATCGCCGAGGTCCGTCCACCGGCAGGGAGGAGATGTGCGACGGAAGGCTGACCCAGTTCCCGTGCGCGATAGTGCTTCGACGGCGAAGCACTGGCTACAATCTGTAAAGTGGTACGTCTCTCTTCCCTCTTGAGCCGTTGTCGGATGCCTCGTGAATAGCTCGCTCAAGACCGACGGGTGATGGGTGGGGAAACATTAGTTGGCCCAGGAATACGGCCAGAGAACATCAGGCGTCGCCGATCTCTTCCTGTGGCATCCCGAGAGGAGAGAGGTCATGCTCGCCGAGGTCAAGTCCGAGAACGATCGTCTCAGCGACACGCAGCGCCTTTGGATCCACGTCCTCACCTCGGCTTCGTCTTCCTTTGCTCAAGCGGCCGGCGGTGCGTCCGGCCTCGTGCCCGCCGAACCTCGTCTGAAGGTCGAGCTGTGTCATGCCGTGGCCAGAGAGGTGCGCGTTGTGTGACCCTGTGCCCTGGTGCTCAAGCGGACCTGATCGTCCTGGCGATGCTCACCTGGCCAGGCCACGCCGTTGTCGTCGTCTCACACGCTGCGTGGCACGGTATTGGTCATCTCAACATGTTGCGTGGCACCGTCTTGGCAGGTGCATGGGATTGGTATTCCATCATCGACGGGTTCTTCTCTCATCTTCTCTCGTTCATCGTATGTATCATACTACACGCTATGCTGGAGATGGTTGGAGAGGGCTGGGGGAGAGAAGGGAGGAAGCGGAGGATTCTTAAAGAATATCAAGAGCAACCCGACGACAACAGCCCATAAAAAAAAAGCAGATACAAGTACCACTCGGCCTGTACCTACAGACGATGCGGACCGCTTAGACTATTTGGAGATGGCACAGATCGGTCGAGCTTCGCTGCTCTACGTAATACACTTGGGGATAAAGTCACATGCAGTACGCTCGACCAGCAAGGGAGCTCGATTTGAAGAAAGACCTGGGCTGAAGAGGAGGATCGCTGCAACTTACAGAGCAGTCCCATGGACTTGGACTGTGCTGACTGTTCAGACTATTCAGACTGTTCAGACTGGTACAGACCATGCAGACCATGCAGACCATGCAGACTGTGAAAGGAGAAGTCTACTTGGCTTGCCACTCGCATCTTACAAGATGTGTTTATTTTTTTCTTCTATTCCTCAATTTGAAACGGCCAGTGACACGGCCTGTGGGCCTCTCTCTCTCTCTCTCTCTCTCTCTCTCTCTCCTTCTAATTAAAAACATAGTAGTCATCTTCCCAGGAACCCTTTAAAGGAACAAAGTAGCTAGAACCTGGGGGTAGGACCCTCGAGAACTCTTAAAAAGGATATACTTACAGTGTCCTCATTACCTGGCAGACTTGTTGGATCGGAAATGCGTTCAATCAGAAACCTTGTGAGCGTGTGCTCGGAGGAAAGAGTTTTGGTGGGCTTGATTCGGACGGGACAGGATGAGATGTGCTGGTATGCGGAAGGAGGGAAGAAAACTGACAAGAGGGGAGAGTGTGTGTGGATAACGGAACGAACTCGGGGTTGTGTCCATATTCTTGATTTGTCTGGCAGGGCTGAATCACTGAAGTGAGAGAGAGGCACGAGAGGCATGCGAGGGTACCGTATAGAACGCCCGCTGCCGAGGCCGTCCGTCCTTGGAACACACGCCGTGTGTAGAACCGCCAGGCAGATATACGGTATCCAGCGACGGCCGCCTCGCCATCCCTTCTCCTTCTTCCTTCCGATCCTGTCAAGCCATCAATCTCTCCCCCGCCGCCCCCTTTCGTCCCCCGCATCCCTCCCCCCCCCCCCTCCCCCCCCTCTCTCTCTATTCAGCGAGGAAAAGGGGCTCCCACGCGCGAAGTGATATCAAGAGTTTGCTCCTTGGTGCCGCGAAGGATGACGAGCAGGCCGACGGGGACGGGAAGCATGTCTCCTAGCCCGGCGAGGACCGTGTCGTTTGTGGCTCTCGCGCACAGCCAGAAGTTCCTCCGGTGGTAGTCCTGCGCGGCGCGCATGACGACGCCGCGGTTGTCTCCCCATCCTGTCTTCTCGCCCGGTGCGACATCTCTGCTGCTCAGGGTGCTGTACACCTTCAGATAGGCCTGCAGCCGCTCGTGACGCGCAAAGTCGCGCACGTCTGCTTCGACGCCAATGTCCGGGATGCGCAGCATAGGCGACAGCTCAAAGGATCCGGTGTGGGTAATGTTGTTCTTCAGCGTCGTCGTGTACATGCCGCCCACGAGGTCGTAGTGCACAGAGTCGTACGTCGGCGTAAAGGGCGAGTCTCTGGCGGCACCGGGATGATGGATCTTCAACGTCCTGGTGAACCGTTACGCTGTTGATATCAAGTCGGTAGAGTGGACTTTGCACCCACTTGAAGTTGATATCTGGCGGCCCCCGGTTCCATTGGAATTGCATGTTGTAGCCCATTGGAGGCTGGAGCTGCCTGAACTGCACCTTTGGTAGGCGAGTCGCTGCTTCGCGTTGGCAAGGAACCCCCGATGCAGACGGTCGGGCGGGGACGTACGATCAAGATTTGGGACCATCACGATCCTGACGCCAAGCCCCTCGCAACTGGCGCGGACCTCCGCATCCCAGCCCTGCTCCGCCAGCATATGGGGCCTGTCTTGGAGGATCAGCCGAAGGTCTTCGAAGCTCCGTTGCCAGGACTCAAGTCGGCTACTCACCCTACGAGGAACCCTACCGTCATGAACATGGACGTCGCCAACCAGAGCGGCCATTTCAGCCACCGAAGAAAACCACAGCGCGCGCCCCTTGCGGCGGGCCTGACCGCACCTGGATCCCTGCGTCGAGCCGCCGGTCCGTAGTCGATGGGGCGAAATTCCGCCAGCATGCACACCGCCACGAAAAAGTTGCCCATCACCAGCAGAGCGCCTAGGACCAGGAAGCCAACTCGGAAGGCACTCCAGGAACTCTTCTTGTTAAGACTCCTGTACTGGTAGCCACGCACCGCCGCTCTGACAAAGTACGTCGTCCACACCATATAGGCGACATTGGCCACAACCCAAAGAGGCAGCCAGAAGAGCTTGCAGCACCTCCCGCGCAGACGCAGCCCCGGCATCGCGAAGACTCCAGGAACGGGTCCTGTTTGGTCTGGCGTCACCGGATGTCCTGTATCGCGGCCGAAAATTGTGCGCAAGTGCTGCCGCAAGCCGCGATACTGAATTCGAGAGGGCTGGATGGACGAATGGATCAGCTGGAAATTTCGGGGTGACGGGAGTGCAAAAAATGGGGTTGTGGGATCACCAAGAGGCCTTGTGGTTGTGACCTAGTTCCGCCAGAGCTAGGAGGAACAAGCTCTATTTCGACAACCGTACTCCCGGGCGCCGACATCGTGACTCGTTCGGGAATTCTAGAGCGTGGGATCGCTTCTTTCGACGCAGGAGGCGCGGATACACCGCCTGTCATTGTGCGCGGAGAGACGAAGCAGAGAATGAGGGCAAGAAGAACTTGTTCGGTCGAAAGTGACGGTTTGCCCTGGGTGACGGGGTTATGTAGGGCTCAGGTAAACACGAAGCATGTGAAAGACCATTTTCCTGCAAAATTGCAGACTGTTTGTTTACACCCAGCAAAAGCACGCGAGAAAGACGGTCCAGACTGGAGCCTCCAAAACTTCACAGAGGGCATGAAGGCATAGACCCCAAGAGCAGTCTGGACAGGGTCTTTTCCGAAGCTAGTCGCGAAGTGTTCTCCAGCGCAAAACTGTAGCTCAACTGATTCGACGGACGCAGCAAGCAATGGATCTGAGCCCAATGCCCACGCAAACCTTCACTCTCCGGACCTCTCGCCATGGCCAGAGCCTGGATACTGTCAAGCTTTCAATGCTGCACAGGGGAGCTTCAGTCAAGTCTGCATTGCATGGCTCATCCAAACGACGGGGTTGAGACCGATGGTGGTATATCTTCTGCTCGGCTGACGTCCGTATCTCTCGCTGCAAATGCTGGGCTCGGGTGGGGAGATCAGCCACCAGGCCGTGGCCTAGGTCCGTAGACCGTCTTCGCCAACCTGATATCCTCTTGCGATACCGCTGCGTCCTTCCTCTATTTGGGCGCCGGTCGTCTCCAAGTCTGTTCCTTGGTCGTCGTACGCAATCTCCAGGTCGCTCCCCAGACCTCTCCACGTCCGCTTCGAGAGGAACTCGGCCCCCGGCGACATCTGGCCGCCGATGGAGGCAACGGTGCCCGCCGGCTTGCGAACTAGGGCGAGCGACTCATGCTTGGTCGCTGTGGAAGGAACGCTGGCTCGCACAGAGGGCCGCATCAGCCTCGAAGGGACCAGGTTTCGCCCCGTGCGCAGGTCAAAGTCTGGCGGCGCCGACTCGGGCTCGGAATCCCAGCTGTGGTCTGCTGGCTCCTCAGCTCCCTCCTCGCCAACGTCCGTTGCCATCGAATTGCCCGCCACGCTGCTGTCGAGATCGCGGAGAACGTCATGAAAGTTGCTGCTCCACTGGCCCGTCCACACTCTTTCGTGATCGGGCTTCAAGGCCAGCTCGAGTTCAAAAGGGGTGATCACCGGCCTGAAGAAATCCTTGCTGTCGATTAGGCTACTCTCCGAGCATCCGATCACCACCCAGCCGTCCACTTCACTGAAATTGGCAAGCTTGGCAGCATTCACCTTCCCAACGACGAAGGTGTATGACTTCTTGCCCGCCTCCCCGATTTGCCGCTTCACCTGTTCCACCATGTGCAAGTAGTTCTTCACGCTCAGGGTGTTTACAAGGATGCCGAAGATCGAGGCCCTGGCAAGAGAAGCAACTAGCCCATAGCGACGACGCAAAGCGATTGAGGTTGCGGCAGGAGTACATGCCCACGCTTGGGGAGGAGAAACGTCTTCCGCATGAAGAACGTAAATTGACGCTGTGCGCGAGGCTAAACTCAAGAGCAGACTCGGATGAGGCTGCAACATGTGCACGACACTGTACGCGAGCAGCCGCGAAGGATCATTTTGAACATCCTGCGGGAGCATCCGGTTGGGCAGAGGAGACGAGGGATCCTGTGTCGGGGTTGCTGGGAAGACATTGCTGTAGCCCTCCCTTGTCAGGGCTGCAACGATCTCACGGACGTCATTGGTGTACATGACATCGGCCATCAAGATAATCTCCATGGACAAATCTGGAAAGGTGGACCTTAGCGCCTGGAGTACCAAGTCCTGCGGCAACCTCTGTTCCGTGTAGATATAGATGACTGGCAGTCTTGCAGCTGGAGACAGGCATGTGCGTCCATAATGCACAATGACATCGGCATCAACATGCTCAGCTGCGACCTCATCTACACAGCAGGCCCCGTAGGAGGTATCGCCTAAGATGTAAAGCTTCTCGATATCCTGGCCATTTGATGCGCTGCCACGCATAGTGCCAGCGTCTTCGTTGTCTGTTGCCGTTGCTTCTTCCCTTCTCTTCAACGCAGCTTCTTGCAGGTCACCGCTCAATGCTTCAAACACTGCGGCGGCATCTTTCAGCATGTCATCTGGAAACTGCAGTGCGATCCTCTTCGATTCTCCTTTTCTGATCTCCTGTACTGTTCGCTTGATCTCATACACTCTTTGGAAGTCGACCGTGCACGTTGATGGTTCTCGTCCGCCACTCGAGCTCTGGACTGTCGCTGTAAGGAAGTCATGGTCGGGAGTGAAGAGCAGTGGTCGTTCTAGTCCATTCGACATGTTTGAAACCAGAGCCGATCTGCTGGAGGATGACGTTGGAGGTAAGGCAGACATAGATACTTTGTAGATGACTAAGTATCAAAATCAAGATCTGAAAATAGCGCCCCTTTCCAGTATGTCCTGAAATGGACGACTACGTACTACTTAGATACCCCTGTAAGTATGTACCTCGTACCGCAAGGCCCACTGTAACTTGTACGTACGTACGGAGGTACTTCGTACCAGTGCAGAAACAGGCCCAATCACGTGAGCATCTGTGTACGTATGTAGAGTACGTAACGTACTTCGTACTCTTTCATACTCGTATCCCTTTTGTCGACAAACCTCCACCGGGCTTCAATTGTTGACATTTTGGAATTGTTGATTACTGTAACATCTCAGACCATCATCGATGTTCGATACTGTTTGTACACTCCCACTTCCCTCAAACGTCTTCAGCCAGAGTCTGCATCCAAATGAATCGGTGCTGGCTGCTGGCCTAGCGTCAGGTCACGTGCAAGTTTTTCGACTGCCGACCAGCAGTGACGATGAAGATGGGCGTGGCTCGAACGGAGGTGTCGGCCAGGTGGTAACTCAATGGAGTACCCGTCGACACAAAGGCAGCTGTCGCAGCTTGGCATTCAGCTTGGATGGCGAAGGTAAGTCTGAAGTGGAATTATGGAAGAATCGATAGAGGCGTCTGTCCAACGGTACGACGTTTACTTCTAGAGATGGTTCCGTGAAGCTTACATAGCCTGATGTCATGGCTAGTGCTATTCTCTGGTGGCAGTGACGGCATAATCAAGGCCGCCTCGGCCAGCACCGGTCGAGTAACGGCAAAGATTGCAGTACCTTCAACGTGAGTTGTCAATCTTCGTCTGCTATCAGCCTTCAACTAAACATCCACGAAGCCGTGAGGTTGCTGCCGATCAATCCTCAATTATTCATCCACTCTCAGCTCAGACCCTCTTAGTTGCAACGGACTCTTCTGCCCTCTATCTCTACGACCTACGCGCAGGGTCAGCTCCGTTCACGGAAGATCATATGCCGCAACAGTCACACCACCCTCATGACGATTACATCTCTTCCATCAGTCCACTGCCTCCGAGCGAATCCAGTACCAGCGGAAGCAGTAAACAATGGGCCACCACCGGCGACACGACTCTAGCCGTCACGGATTTGCGGAGAGGGGTGCTGGCAAGGAGTGAGGACCAGGAAGATGAACTGCTTAGCTCTGTCATGGTTTCTGGGGTTCGGACTTCAACCAGCCGCACCAACGGCGAAAAGGTGGTCGTTGGAGGCGCCGGAGGTGTGCTCACCCTTTGGGAAAGGGGGTCTTGGCGCGACCAGGGTGAGAGAATAGTGGTCGACAAGGCTCCAGGCGGAGGTGAAAGCCTGGACGCTGTCACACGGCTCCCCGAGGGAGTTGACCATCTTCCGAGCACAGGAGTTGCCGTAGGGATGGGAAATGGCTTGGTGAGGATCGTCGGACTGTCTCCGAATAAAGTGATCGGAGAGCTGTTACATGACGACTTTGAGAGCGTCGTTGCACTGGGCGTGGATCCATGTGGACGTCTGTTCAGCGCGGGCGGGCAGACGATCAAAGTGTGGATCCCGCGAGAGATAGGTCCCGAGGAGAAGGCAAAAAACGGTGTCCTCAAGTCGAAAAAAGGTGCAGAACATAACGATCGTCAGAGCGATTCCGATGAGGACGATGGCCGAGATGACAGTGACGACGAGCCCGAGACAAGAGCGCGACACAAGAAACGGAAGAAAGGCAAGGGCGGGCAGATGAACAAGAAGAAACTCCTTGGTTTCTATGGTTTAGACTAGGCGCGAAAACACCAAATGAACAACCATGGTTGATGTTCATTCTCATTTGTCAAACACCATGGGTCAAAGTTGTCGGCCTTTGTGCTTAGTCTTCATCCTCTGTGGCCTTGTTCCGTTGGTCAACGATTCTCGAGAGCGGGCTTCATCGGAGGGGACAACGATACTTAAGAAGTGGAATGAGCACGGACTTTTTGAGCATCAAAGTCTCAACCACTCGGGCCACCTTCACTCGTTGAAGGTGGCTTACGAGATGCTTTGCCCGACCGAACAAGCTGCATGGGTAACCATGTTCGGACGTATCAAAGGACCTTTCGACGCCTCTCTCGATGAGCGAGGGGCGCGAGGCTGCTCAGAGTTGCTGGTAGTTCCTTGGCAAGTTGATTCTCCACCTGCTCAGTTTGGCCAGCACTCATGACATCGTGATGGTGGCATAAGGAAGAGAGCTTGATCGATGGTGGTAGGGCCAACTCGAAAGCAGCTGTAGTCCGCTAAACTACCATCATACGAGATGAGTCATGTTGGCAGATAAAAATTACTTGTCCCACGTCCAAGCATGTACAGTACGTACCCTCGGCATGTTAACAGAAGGAGCTGCCAACATCACTCGGCTGGATCGAGCATGGCGGCCAATTTAGCGGCAAGACAAATCTACTTCACGCGTCCCGGTGTTCACATGGCAGTCTGATGATCCACCTCCAAGCAGCAGGATTCATTCGACGACCATTGCAAGCATGGCCGAGCAAAGGCCCAGCTGGAGAGGCTACAACTATCCAAGCCCAAAAGCGGTCGAAGTGCCATACGAAAGCCCACCAGCCCCCACCAATCCTGCGGTCAGGGGCTTGCCCCTCTACTACACAGCAGCTCTGTATTTGAAACCGATCATTCTAGCTAGGGTATACGTGCGCTGATGTGGCATCAGAATAACGTCCGTGTCAATGATCCGGAGCTTTTTGTGGCGAAACGGGGGTTTCAGCCAGTTTAGAGGCAAGAAGGAGCTGGAGGGCTTCGAATACCGCTACGACCCTACCGTGGTGCCGGTGCAGAACCAGGACAATACCCCGGCGCAAGACTATACAAACCTAGACAACTTTCGAATCTCTTCATCAAGGCAAACGGGAGGATACTACTCCGTTCTTGATTTCCACACCGCCTACAAGTCTGGAAAGGTCACTCCTACTGCTGTCGTGGAAGCATTGCTGCCCATAATCCGCCGAGACGTGGACACCGCGACACAGCACGCAACAGCATTCGCACAGGTACATGCGGATCGAGTTAAAGGGGCAGCTGAAGCTTCGGCGCAGCGATATAGGGAAGGCAAGTCGCTTGGTGTGCTAGACGGCGTGCCGGTGGCTGTCAAAGATCAGATTGATGTTCAGGGTTATCCAACATACTGTGGAAAGGTCGATATTCACTGCGGCACGTCAAACTATACCAGCTGGTGTATATCAAAATGGGAAGAACAGGGAGCCATCGTTGTCGGCAAGACGAACATGCACGAGCTGGGGAAAGGTACATGCTGCCGACGTGATGGCGCTTTGATCCAGCTAGCCAAGACTCAGGAGCGTCTCAGTGACATTCCCCAGGTATTACAAGCAACAACCCGAATCCCAACCACGGTACCCCTCTCAACCCGCATAACCCTCACTACTATCCCGGGGGCTCTTCGGGGGGAAGCGCATACGCCGTGAGCGCGGGCCTCATACCCATCGCACATGGCTCCGACGGCGGTGGTAGCGTCCGTATCCCGGCCAATTTCTGCGGCATCTGCGGGCTGAAGCCCTCCCACGGACGCATATCCATCGAGCCCTCCGCGAATATGGGCACCACGACCACCGTCCACGGTCCTATAGCGTCCAACATGACGGACCTCGAGGTTGCTTACCGTGTGATGGCGGCACCGAACCCAACTGATCCAGTTTCGGCTATGTTTCCGCCTCCACGTCCAACTGCGGGTCCGAGGAAGAAGCTGCTTGGACTCTATCGGCCGTGGCTCGACCGTGCAGATGCTGTGGTCAAAGCAGCCTGCCAGTCCGCTCTGGACTATCTTGTTTCCGCGCATGACTACACGATCGTGCCCATCGCAATTCCATTGATCCACGAGGGTCAGATGGCACATGCGCTGACGATCCTCAATGAGAGCTCGGCCTCCCACCCCGACTGGACAGGGCTCACTTCCGACAACAAGATCCTCTTGTCAATTGCAGCAAAGACGCCAGCTCTGGACTTTTTGCTCGCGCAGAAGCTGCGCAACCTGCTCATGCGCCATCTAGCGTACCTCTTCACCGAGCATCCAGGTATGTTGATCGTCACTCCGACAACGCCCAACGCAGGGTATCACATCGCCGGCGGCAAGAGCGAGCTCAGGTACGGCACAAACGACGGGAACATGACCATCCGCACGATGGAGTACGTGTGGCTGGCTAATTTCACGGGGATCCCGGCCATTTCTGCTCCCATAGGATACGTGGATCCTGCCGAAGGGGAGGGCAAGATTCCGGTTGGTCTGATGGCCATGGGCGAGTGGGGAAGTGAGGATGCTCTCATCGAGTGGGGATTTGATGCAGAGGCGTATCTGAACCGGCAGCTGAAAGGTGGTCGAAAGATGCCCGAGAACTGGGTCGATATTCTGAAGGCTGCCGAAGGAAAAGTTGCATGAGGCGGGCAGGTGCTACATCATCGGAGCCGTCAGGGATGGACCACCAGATTTCTTCAGGTCATGCATTGATATCTGCAATCTGCTACTCCTAGTGCCGGTGTAGCTAAAAATCAACGACCGCTACAATTCTCAATCAATTATTTCTTCACTAGGCGTGTGTAGGGTGCTTAATAGCGGCTCGTGCATCTGAGATTCTAGCTATACCGTGTAGTTTCTAAGATGAGGTTCTTAATCCTGCTGCACGCTTGAGTGGCTTGGGGGATCCATAGTTTTTTTGCGTGTCAGGGCTTAGACATTAGACGGTTAGAGCCGTGAACTAGGCACCAAGCCACTAAGTTTACTGAGAGCGAGTGCCAGAACTTAGGATGTTCCACTGACTTTCACTGCATATACTTGCACGACTAGTAACCAGCCTTGCAGCACCAACCAAGCGCATCTCGGCACGGCCAGACATGACCCAGCAATGTCGGCGGACACTCGCTCCAAAAGAGGAGTGGACGATGCTGGAGCGACCTCGAAGGGCTCTGCAGATCCCTTCGGGCCCTCCACCAACGCGATTCTAGCCTCGGCCCGGAAACAGCCAGGTCCAGAGCACCCGGAAGACATCCGTCGGCGGCAATGGGTAATTCTCTCGTTCTGGGTGATCGTCGTCTTCATCGGCCTGCCGGTATGGCGCTGGACGACTTCCATCTACCGCGCCAAGCTTCCGCTGCAGGAGATGATGGAGTGGGCTGATGGCAAGGTACTGCTTCGTCACGTCGAAGGGGAATTGCGGTTGAGCTGTTGATAGCGCTGGACTGGATCTTTGCTGATCATCTTCCCCTTGAACAGGCCTGTCGGATGGAATTCCCGTTGCAGATATATATCGAAGCGCCAAGCCTCCAAGACCAGGAAGCGCAGCATCTCGTGCGCCTGACGCAGCATGCCTTGGACGATCTGAACGAGTTCTCGGAGCATCATCTGAGGCTGCAATTATCGCGCGCGCGACCAGCCACGGGTGTCAACGGAGTGCTGCCCCAACACAAAGAGCATGCTCTGCGACATGGCGCCGGGGATGCCCAACATGGAGGCGTACACAGCGAGGACGCGGCGCTCATCGTCCGACTACACCCTTGGGAAGCGAGATCGACGCCTAAAGCTACCCTCGAGGCGCATTCGCCGATATTGGATGTCAACTACTCGCCAAACCAGGTGCCCTCGCCGTCGTCGACATCTTCACCTCTAGCAAGCTATCTAGCAAGCCAGCTGCGAGACGTCTTTGCCGAGGAGCGTGCGATGATCGCGCACGTCTTGTCCCGCGCGTCGACCAGAGCAGGTTCGAGTCTGAGCTCCGGCAGTGGCGTCGGTGGGCAGGCTTCACATAACGGGCAGACAGACCCTTCGAACACGAAGAACGGTCGAGACTCGGGTGGCAGCCCGATACAGAATAACAGCAACGACAATAACAACAATAACAACAACAACAACAACAACAACAACGGGCCGCTCGGCGCGGACGAGATGGCCCGGCAGATAACGCGTACGGTCAAGCACTCGCCGACGTACCACCTGACCTTCTCGCTCTTCACGCCCGACGCGAGTCCGTCGTCGTGGGAGATCGAGTCGGCGCTGCGCGAGCACCTGCAGCCGCTGCTTTACGCCATCTCGACGATGGTCAGCAACTTCACCATCGACACACAGGTGCAGCTGTACGCAAAGTTCTCGCATTCGATCCGGGCGCCAGAGTATGACGAGCGACAGCGGCGGTGGACTTTACGAAAGGATCACCTCAGCGGCTTCATCAACTCCGCCGAGTGGCCCCTGAGCCCGAGCATCGGCGGCGCCCCGACCCTCAACTTTGTCGTGTACGTCCCCTCCCGCAACATGACGCCGCTGGTGATCAAGGAGAACGGCGGAAACAGCTGGCTGGTTCCGCAGTGGGGCGGGCTCGTCATTCTTAATCGTCAGGCCGACTCCTCGCGCGCCGAAGCGTCGTCACCTACGGAGAGCACATTGTCGTCCCACGTGACCGAGCAAGATCTCCACCCGGCATTGATCACGTTCTCACATCAACTCCTCTCCTTGCTTGGCGCTCCTCGCTCACAACCGTCTCTCCCCTTACGCCTGATGACTCTAACCCGGCTTCGATGCGCCACGCTGCTCCTCTCGGCCTCTTCGACGCTCGGGGCACTCGCTCGGTTGACCGAAGCCCTTCCGTCTATATCCATTCCGTCGTCCGTCGCCACCCACGTTGAGCAGTCTATCGAACACCTCGCCGCAGCCTGTACCCTTCTCGCTCAAACCGAAGACACCCACCATCATCGTTCTCATCCTAGTTCACATGGCCGTGAGACCAGCACGCCCCCTTCTCCGATCGCGACGACCGCTACCACCACAACCGCCAGCAACGGCACCAATCCCTTGTCCTCTTTCCCCAAACCCCTGCCCATCATCCGTGCTCTAAGCCACGCCCGCGAGGCGGAGCGACATGCCGAACGGGCCTTCTTCGACAAGAGCATGGTCGGGCAAGTGTATTTCCCGGACGAGCACAAGCTGGCCGTGTATCTGCCCCTGCTGGGGCCCGTCGGCGTGCCCCTTGTTGTGGCAGCTCTCAAAGAAATCTCCAGGCTGGTTAAGGAGAGGAGGCGGAGACGAGAAGAGAGAAGAGCGGATAGCAGGCGGTAGAATTTTTCTTCTCTTCTCTTCCTTTCTCTGATTCGTCTTTGATGTTCTACTAGAGGTCGAGAACGGGTGTGGGTGCGTTGCACGAATTCCAATAACGTGCTGTATGCTACCTGCACCGTATGGAAACCGGTCACACTTGAAGTTTACGGTGCTTCACTCTTTATACTATTTCGCCCCTTCTTTTCTTGGCACTAGGCATCTCTGTGGCTCATCGAAATCAACGCCCATCTAGACATTGGTTGCTCTAAACTTTGCCCGACTGGTATTCCAACAAATGGGACGATAGCACATCTTGTGCTATATATATTGACTTCCGCCCCCCAGAAAGAGGAAGAAAGGCTCATGGTATCGCCAGAAGGTGGGACTTGCTCAACCACCCATCTTTGGTGATGGGCCATACTGACGCTGGAAGATGTAGTACGGCAAGGGCCGATGGCCTTTCTGACAAGCCACATCTGCCTGACATGTTTCAGTGGTGCAGACTGCGACAACATCAAGGACTTTATTGAATATTTCAAGTTGACTTTTGAACCCCAGGCCTCTCTGCACAATACTGCCAAGCAGAAGGCTGTGAAGTTGAAGATGCTGACGTCAAACTTGTCTGGTGATGTGGAGGACTATTATTGTACCTTGGATAGGGATTACCATCAGTCCTGGGACACGGTGACAGAACATCTGAAAGAGATGTAGCGTGTCCATGACACCAACACACGGTTCAGGCAACCCATTCTGACACCGGTCGATTTTCCCACGCGATCTTGATCATTTACTGCTGGTTCTCCCAACGTCAATACCAGATGCCCCACAGGTGCATTTTCGTAACGAACACATACGAAATCGGTCACCTCCGCCAGCGGCTGATGAGCTTGGCTATTTTCTCCCGGGTCTCCTCATCCTGGCTTATGTCGTCCTCATCGTCGATTTCAAGGATGGGTTACTCTGCGCACTCCCTTTGTTGCCGACCGGCGATTCAAGGTTTGCAGGTACCGTACCGGTACCCAACAAGAGCCAAGGGCCGGGAAAGTGCTGACAAGAGCCGTCGCAACAGGTCCAAATGCCCACTCGGGCATCGGAACCACTCTAAATCCCTCCTCTGGCAGCTCTTGACCAGACAGCAGAATTATCGGATTGGGGTCGCTTGGGCACTGCTGGCCACGACGATAAAAAAGACTTGCTATCAGCTTCGTCGAGCATCCTTCGCCAAGCTCAAATGCCAGGATGACTGGATTATACCCACTTCTTTTCCCGTTCAGCGTTCGTTGTTATTACGACACTTCGTGGTGGCACCCGTGCTGTCATTATCACCATGACCACCGCTGCCCTATCCGGTCGTGTTCAAGCCTCCGACACAAACTATACTGGTACCCATCGATGGGCACACGAGTCAATCCCAGGAGATAAGTATATACTCTGCGGGTCTTATTATCTCCATGGTACAAGCCCGTCGGGCAGTGGACTAGCTGGTGGTATAAATCACCATAACAACTATCCTTTTATATTTCTACCAGCGCGTTAGCTTCAAGATATCATCACCCCCAACAGGCAGGGATTTTCTTTGCAGGCCCACATACAAATTATCATCATGCGCCCACCTAGTGTATATCTCCACCAGCTACACCATTCTTGTCAATAAGTTCAAGCACACCATCGCCGTGCTCTGCAGTCATTCTCAGCAGAAATGTGGACTACACAACAGATGCTCTCACCAAGAAGGTCAGTCCTGGTGTCTCCTGCATAACAATTCTGTCGGCAGTGCCAGTTGCCCAAGAATACTCTGCATCTACTACCACGTGTCAAGCTCTCAGCCACCAAGAATCTTTCTTTTGAGCTTACCCGCAAGCAGTTCCAGGTTCGTCTCTGTTTTGCCGTGACTGTCAGCAAGTCTCAGAGACAGACCTTTTTTGAGGTTAGGCTTGTCCTCTCAAGATCAGCATGATTCCGGGTATAGTCAACAGCGGGCCTTTCAGTCCTACTACCAGCCGCAACAGGTGGGAAGACCGAGAACATCGTGTACCCAGGATTTCTTCTTTGAGATATCCTCTGGCTCAAACCCTGTTGGTCCGTGATGTCACGCCAGAGATATCAGCTGAGATGAAGCTTAGCAGCAAGATCACCGTTCACCGAACAGATCTAGCCACTACCGCTGAAATATCAGTGGTAAGCATGGAAATCACGCCACACCTAAGGTAGGACCTTGGTCGGATAGTGGACATCTCTCAGGAAGACCGGATAGATGTGTCTCTAGTGAAGGATTTAGAAAATAAGTTCAGGCCAGAAGAGGCCAAGGTCTACCCTGCTGGTGAGGAAGGAAAGAGAGAGTGATCAACCAAGTCTTCAACAGGCTCCATGACCAAGGTTGATTGGAGGGTTGTACCAAGTCTTTCCCAAACCACAGAATATCACCAGGTCTCTCTTATTGCTGGGCCACCACCGTGCAAAAGCTCTGCTCGATCAATTCCATCATACATCCCTGGTAGCTCTCGTCGAGTTCCAGCCAAGGACAAGCTCCGGTGGGATCGTCGTGAAGCTGTACATCTTGGCCAGCATCAGCCGGACCAAGTGCCAGGTTCTCAGATACTACTCGTACAAGTGATGGCGGCCTGAGTCGATACCACAGATAAGACAGCTTCACCACCCGGTCTCCCCGACAATCCACAGGCAGATCCAGCATTACTTCCTCTATTGTCGGCATCAAATTTATCTTCTGCCTGTCACCATATCCCCTGGCCGCTGGTACTATCATTCACTCCGACTGTGAGGACAACCATACTTCTAATCAGTCTACCAGCTACATACCTGATAACAAATCTTGGTCAACTTCTTCTCTATGATAGAGCCTGATCTTTCGTTGCCATCTCCACCACCAATCCCACCGTCCAGCCGGCTCTCAACATCCAGCCATCAATCTCAAGGTATGCTTACCAACTACTACTCCACTCAAAGAGCAGTAGTTCTCTGACTCATGACATAGATGGTGATGTTCATCACCCGCCAGCGCACTGTCCGGGTCCTGGATGATTGATCACGTTCTGCTGTTGGGCGGTCACACCAGTTCCTTTGGGACCAGATAGCCCATCACGGTCACCAAAAAAGATAAAGACCTGTTGTCGTCACCCAAGAGAGCAGTTCCATCGGGGTCAAATCTGCTCGGTCGACCTTACCGTACCACTTTGAGGCTTCGCCCGAAAAACCCTTCGATGCAGATACACTCGGCGACGCTGGCGCACTTGTCACGAGCAGGGGCAAGACGAAGCACGTAGTCGTACAGAGCTAGACATCGTATCTGTCGGGGCTCCGCTCATGTACCGTAGTCTGGGACTCCGTCCGAATCTCTCCGATCCAACGGCGCAGCAGGGCGGGGCGGCAACAGCATCCGGGATGGCGACCCCCTTCCCGAAGCCCGCTCCGAAAAGTGTCTGAGGACCGACTCGACGAAAACAACGTGACGCTTCATATCGGATACCGTACGTGGGAACTGTTGTACCGTATCTGCCGGTGGTGGGGCCGCTGCGACGATCGTCAACGCTGCCCGCCCTGCCCGCCCGATCGTCGGTCTTCCGAGGGGACTGGGCCATTCACTGTCTGGCTGTGGCTTCATTTGGGGTGTCGAAGCACGTTCAGGAGGCAGCGACGACCGGTGTTGCAGGACACTTGACATGCAGGCTTAGAGCTGCAAGACGAGCCGGAATGGAACGCGACGATGCTTGCGCTACTGTTTAGATTGGGGCCATGTCTTGTGTTGCGAAGGACATTTGATTCTGGATGGTCTTGTGGCTCTAATTTAACTAGTCGACGTGACAGGAACAACCCTGGCCATATACGGAGTACATATCTCGCTCCCGATGCTACTCCAGTCTCCGCGCCTTGCCTGCCTCTACGGTACCGTACCTGGTGACACAGATACGCATCTCCGCCCTTGGTGCTTTCTCAACAAATCTCCTCGGCTTCTGACGTCTCGTAGAGGCTGCAGGGCCGAGACCTCAATGGGGCCCCGACGCGGCTTAGGGGCCTTGGTGGCGATATCCACGACCATCTTGTTCTGGTGCTCGCAGCCGAAGTTGAAGTGCTCGGCCTTGCCCGTCCGTCTCCGTGTCGTGCAGCTGCCCCTTCGCTGCCACAGTGCGGAGCCACCGCCGTTACATCCACAGGGCCAGGCCAGTCCTCCCACATGTAGTGTACTCTGTCGACAATGTCTTTGTAGTAGCTCACATAGACTTTAGCTCTCAGCTCCACTTTCACAAGCCACACCTCTGTTATTATTCCCCCCCCCCCCCCCCCCCCCCCCCCCCCCTTCTCTAGAGGATCCCTGGGGCAAGACTCCACTCGATGTTCGATGAGATGGACCCTTTCCAGATCCCAAAGTGGAAAGGATAGCTGGGCGTCCAGGCCGGACCTACCAAAGACATGGAAGATCGGACTGGCACGCTGTGACTCTGGATTACCGTAACGTATCAGACTCTTCTGAGTCTGGGATCTTCTGGTCTGGGCTGACCAAGCGCTCTCACTGAGCGGTGGGTGACGAGAAGAGAAGAGAAGAGAAGAGAAGGAGACTGGAGAGATGAGATTGAGCGAATTGTTATCGGACCTGGACATGGACAGGTAGCTGATCCATCACGGGCTGATCTACAGCAGTATCACTGGCCAGTTTACCACTGACTGATCCATATCACTGGCTTACTAGTAATTCCCTATAAACATCATAGTACCGTCAGCGATATATCTAAGCGCTACAAAATCACTTGTCCCCTCGGGGACCAGTCGCACCACCGACCTTTTGCTGTGGGTGGCAGAGTGGTGGCGACGTTGGAGCAGAACCATGTAAGGTAATTGACGCTGCACGGTAGGATAGGATAGGATTGGATAGGGTATGGGAGCACGTAACGTACTGGAGTACGGAGTACGCTAGGCTTGAGATGCGCTCGTCACGATGCCCACGAATGCTCTTTCCAAGACGCGCTTGTCAAGATGTCCCAGTCACGACCTCCTCAAGACATCCTCGTCGAGAAAGGAGAATCCAGAACGCGATATTTTGCGGCAATGTGCACGATCAAGGGATCAAATGATCAAGGGATCAAATGCACTAGAATTGCACCAAAGACATGCTACGCACGTACGTACGCACATACATATAGCAAAGACGATACGTGGTGGGTAGCAGAAAGAGCCAACATCAGTTTCATTTCTGGATTACAAGAGGATAGGAAGAGAAAAACACAGCTGATTAGGTCGACCGAATGCTCAAAGTAACCAAAGCTTTTTTCGCGACCGATCCCCTTTTTGCTGCCTCCCCTCGACAAAGTAACCCATTAGTCAAGTGCTTCGGTCCCTGCGGTACCTCTCATTGTTGGTATCGGAGTAGATGAACGAAAACGGCGGCTGTGACGGCAGCAGCAGCAGCAGCAGCAGCAGCAGCAGCAGCAGCTATCGTATCCTGGTAGAGAAAAAGGGAGCCCTCCTATCGTTGCTTCAACTTCGTCACCATCGCCCCTCCTTGCGCGCCGCCTGCGCCCTAGCTGCGCCGTGGTCGTTGACCCAAATTCGGATGAAAGGTCCAGAGAAAACGAAAAGGCTGTAGAGCAGTGATGAATGTGTTTCGCCCCGATGACGAGTCCGGGAGAAGGAAGACGGCGAAAGGAAACGGGTAGCAAGGACTTCCTTCCCAACGCATCGAACCATGCACGTAGACTCGAGAAGACGCCGGTCGTCACCAGCGTCCAGAGGAACCGTACTCGGATGTTCCGAGGGCGCGCGCCCGGATGGCGGATTGATTCCGGATCGGCCAATCCTTGACCTTTTCGCGGTTGTTGCCGCCGGACACGGTGCCGCTCTCGTCCGAGCCGCTGCCGTCGCTGCCGGAGCTCATCTCGCGCAACTGGGAGTCGTCCCTGCGTGCGGCGGCGGCGGCGGCGGCGGCGGCGTGCTCGTCCGCGATCGAGAGCGTGCGCGACGGATGGTCGCCGAGGCCCGTGATCGCCATCTCCTTGTGCTTCCGAGGGCCGGGCGGCTCGGGCCCGAACTCGGGCTCCTTCCAGGTCCGCGGCACGGTCCAGCAGTGGCTGTGCTCGTGAGAGGCCTCCTCCGGTGGCGGGTCCCGCTTGTCTCTCCAGGGCGGCGTGCCGCGCAGGCGCGGGTTGACGTGGTACTGCACCTTGTCCTTGTGTCGCAGGCCCGGCGTGTCGACCGAGACCGTCGCCAGGAGCTGCAGCACGCCGTAGACGAGGATCCAGCGGCCCTTGCGAGCCTGGGCCGGGTCGACCTCGCCCGGCAGGTCGGATCTCTCGAAGTTCGAAAAGGACTCGACCAGGGAGTTGGCGCCGAAGGCCGGTCCCAGCCGGAAGACGTTGGTCGCCTCGGAGTACTCGAGCGCGATGCGTCGCTCGGTGAAACGACTCTCGTTCACGCGCGGCTTCCTGCCGAACCGTGCCGGCTTCAACGGAACCTGCATCGGCAGCGATGGCGGCAACAGCGGATACGGATAGGGGATGTGGGGGAAGCCGTGGCGGTTGTCGAAGGCGACGAGGATGTCCGTCATCGGCACGCCGTCGCCGTCCGGGCGGTAGTTGGGCTTGAGGCCCTTGCTGACGATGCGCCGCTGCCGTCGATCCTTCTGCGTCGGCGTCGGCATCGGCGTCGGCGTCGGCGACGGGGACGAGGACGAGGACGAGGACGGCATCGCCGACGAGTCGTCCCAGGCCATGTCGCGATCGACGAGGTAGTCGTAGAGGGCGCCGAGGTCGATCTGCAGGCGTCGGATGACGTCGCGCGTCAACCACAGCTCGGCCGTGCCGAAGCGCGGCACCGGTGGCCACGACCAGAAGACGGCCTCGTAGTGCCTCGTCAGGAAGCGGCGGAAGCGGTCGAAGGCGTCTCGGGCCGTGGGCGACAGGACACTCTGCATCGGCCACATGTCGATGAGGTCGAAGTCGGCGAGCTTGTCGGCGACCTGCTGGACCCGAACCTGCACCTCGAGGTTCGCGCGCTCGAGCAGGATGCGAGAGAAGTGGCTGACGTCGCGGAACTCGGGTGCGTGCTTCAGGCGGCTGTACGTGCCGGTGCAGTGCACAAAGGCCTCGCGCCAGCCCTCGGTCCAGCGCACGGTCGCGCCCTCGCTCCACGCGAGAAGGCCGGCGGCCGAGGCCGGGTCGTTCCGGACGTCGTCGACGCCGTTCGATACGATGTGGTCGATGATGAGGCTGGCGTTGTCCGAGTCGGCCGGCATGTACATCTGCAGGCGCTCGTGGAGGTCGAGGAGGCTCTGATACAGGTTGAGACCGACGAGGGACTTGCCGAAGAGGAGCGCGAAGACGTTCCGCGTCGTGAGATGATGGCGAAGGATCTCCACCGTCGACGCGTCCAGCGGTGCCGGGAAGAAGAGCTCGTAGAGGACCGACTGCTCGCGCTCGCGCTCACGCGAGGACGACTGCGACGTCGGCGGCGTCGGTTGGCCGCCGCGGGAGCGGAGGCTGTTGAGACCGGGCAAGGGTACCCGCGTGCCCGGATGCGGCCCGAGCATGGACGTGTTCGACTCGCGACGGCCCAGGTGTAAGAAGGTCTCTCGACTGCCGTCGGGACTCGACATGTAAGAGCCCGACATCGGGCTCTGCGGCGAGATCTGAAGGTCGTAGTCGCGCCGGTGGACGAAGCCTTCCCGGAGGATGGTGGTGAAGAAGGCCGAGCCTGTATCTTCCAGCACGGACGAGTGGACGCGCAGCGACGGGCCAGGCCGGCTGAGCCCGTGCGCTTCGTGACCGAGGTAGACAAGCGTATCCCCCGTAGGGTCCCACAGTTCGGGGTCCTGAAAGGATGACGACAGCGGAAGTCAGCCTCGCCAGACACCTAGAGATGGCATAGAGACGATGCATCATCTCCCGTCGAAATATCACGCTCAAGCTCCGGGGGGGGGGGGGGGGGGGGGGGGGGGGGGGGAAGACACCGAGGAGCCTGTGGATCTCACCTTTCGCAATTTGCTCCACGGCTGCGGTAGCTTTCCACCACCGGACCACCGTTTGACCGAGGCGAGATGCTCGCCGTACCGAAGACCACCCTGAGAAAGCGTGGCGCACGGCTCCGCGACGCTGCTGACATCGTGGGCGGGCGCCATCCTGATCCGATCCGGTGGTGTCCGTGACCGAGACGAAGGCGGCGCGTCGAAAGACGCATGGTGATGGATCGATGTGCTGGAGTAGGAGGACGAGAAGGGCGAGCGCGACGAGGCGGCGGATCGATTCGGGCGGACGTGGTGGAGCTGATCGCTGGACGGCTGACGCGGAGCGGATCTGAAGGCGAGCTTGCTCCGGAGGGCCTCGCTCTTGTTGTCGACGAAGGCCCGCAACGCGCTCTTCTCTATCCGCGACGGCTGCGACGCCGAACCGTCGGCGGTGCTAGACCACGACATGGACGTCGCGGTGCGGCCTTGGCTCGAGTTGGCGCGAGGCCGCGAGGGAGGCCGAACGACCGAGGGCGGGGACCGGTCATAGTCGAAGTCGATGATGTTGAGAGCGGGCACATAGTGCTGCGCGCCGTCGTACGACGACTGTTCGGCCATCGGCTCAAGCGACGGCCGGCCCGACATGAACGGCTCAGATTGCCAGGCATACTGGGGCGACGGCGGGTGGGGCGGCGAGCGAGGTGCGAAGACCTGCTCGTGGCGGACCGGGGCCTTCTGCTTGCGAACGTAGGCGCTGCGGCCGGACATGGTGACAGCCGGATGCGCAGAGACGATCGAGATGACGAAGGTTATCAAAGAGAAGGAAGGCCGGTGGACGAAGTGGAAGAGTGTTCACATGGAGGAATCGGGTGAGGGGGAGAAGGAGAAGGAGGAGAAGGTGAAGGAGAGACAAGAGGTCCCCGAGGGTCAAAAGGACAGGCAGCGTCAACCGAGCCGGTGAATGCGCGGATCGATGACGGGGTGACGGGGAGGGGAAGGGCAAGCGAGAAAGGCCAATCCGATGACAGGTCGGGGTGGACTGGTTTAAAGTGGGAGCTCAAAGGGTCGAGGCGACATGTGCATGGGTGAGGAGTTATGTGTGCGGCGTTGGTCCGGGCGGAAAGCAGAAGGTCCGGCCGTGACGGCCGTTCTCTCTCTCTCTCTCTCTCTCTCTCTCTCTCTCCCTCTCCCTCTCGGGTATATGGCAAAGCAAGCATGCGTTTGCTCGCTGGCGTGCTCGCTCGCTCGGCTTCACGACGGCGGAACTTGCATGCTGCATCGGGTTAGCCGGCCATCAGTTCGAAGCAAGCTCGGAGCACGAGCGACGTCGGGCACACCGAAGCGATGATCGGTGGGCAAGGGCAGCCCTTCACTTTATCCCACCCTGGCGAGGTCGAAACGAGGCCGAAGACCGTAAAAGAAACTGGATGCGAGGGCACGGTCAGCATCGGACGGCGCGATGGACGGCGGCGGCAGGCCAGGAACCCCGGGCAACGGACGCCATCAAGCTCAAACAACGGCTAGCACGAGCCCCCAACCGCAGCCGAACAACGCATGGGGGAGCAACAAGGAAGGTGGAGGAGCACGCGGAGCAGCAACGTGGGTCGGAAACAAGCAGGTGGACGAACCTCGGCAGAAGAAGGCGGCGGCGGCGGCGGCGGCGGCGGCGGCACCTCGCACAAGATGATATGATCGTCGGAGCTCAGGTCGACTTGAACAGCCGGAACGAGGGCAGGACGTCGAGCTGTCACAAGAGGAGATGAAAGTGAGACTCGAAGGCACCGGCCTCACACGAAGCCTTGGCGAAGCTCTCGCGCAGCACCGGCAAGCAACGACCCGAGGAAAGTTGTTATGCTAGATCGACGTCGATCTTGCCGAGAGCGCGACTTCTCCGCTTCCTTTCGTGTGGAGACGCGGTCGAGAGAGAGGGAAGCACCAAGGGCCAGAGAGGGTTGGTACGATGCGTATGAGACGAGGTCAAGGTGAGGATGACCCGAGTCGTCGTTCCCCGGTCCGTCGACGGTCGAGGGTGATGCAGGGCGTTCGGACCTAAGCCTTCAGCAACCGCTGGTGCTGCCGGTGCCGCCGGCCACCGATCCTGGTCATCAGAGCAGCGAGCGTCGTTCCAGTCTGGTGCTTCCGCCGAACGGTCTTTTTCTTCTTCCCGGCCGACGTCCTTTCCTCCTCCGTTAGCTCTGTCCCGTTGACATGCTGCCGTAACGTTCGAAAAGGAGACGGCTGTCGTGCGAAGGGTACGGCGGTACGAATCGTACGGCGCGCAGCTCGGAGTATCATACGCAACTTACCGAATCTGGGTCCCGTTCGGCTTTCCCAACTTCGTCGTGTCGCTGACGTCCGCGGTCGGCTCCTACAGCTCCTGGCAGTCTGCAGCTCCCAGGACGAGGTTCTGTCGGGGGATCCTGAAACGGCAATGTGCTGATGGTGCAAAGGGTCGACAGGCCCGACTGTGGTTCTGCGACGCGCAGATACGAAGTCTTTTTCTGGCCGATACGACGACAAGACAGGCTCCGTACGAGGTGCCGGTACCGTAAATCTCGTCCACTCCGGGGGCGTGCGAGGGGCGGATGTCGGAGTGTTCGTACCTCCGTACTTGTGGCTTTGGCTGCCCGACGGTGGTCTTATGCGGCGGCAGTTCCCTCGGCTTTACCCGCCAGCGGAGGGGACGACGACGGTCCCTGTCCTGTCGCGACTCTCCCTGCTCGCCATCAGCCGACCGGGCCCCTTACGAGCACTCCTTCAGATGGGAGCGCACCTCGTTCGCAGCACTCTCCGTGCTATAACTCCGTACGGTAATACGCAACCTACTGCTCCGTACTTCCGCGCGCTGCAGCCGGCATGGATCAAGCGCCGCGAGAAGAAAAACAAAGCGTGCCAACGCAAATATCGCGCAGCGGGTCGGCGCCGACGCCGAAAACCCGACGGCTTGGAGTGAGCGGCGATGTCTAGACGCCGCCTCGGCTCATGGTCGGGCCCTGTTCTGCTCTGCACTTGTTCTGCTTCGACCCTGTTCATTCCCCACCTCAGGGCAAACACTCCAAGTCTAGCGCCGTTCCGAGCCGTGGCCGCTTGGCCCCCGTCGTCGAGAGTTACTGCAGCGATGCTGGGCCGGACGATGATCTTCTTCGTTCCGCTCGTCTTTCTGCACGCCGGCATGGACACGATGCAGCCCGCATCGGGGCCTTCTTCAACTTTAGGGCGGCCGAGACGATGGCCCCGCCGAGCGCTCGGTCGAGCAGCTGTAAGGTGATGGTACATGCTGATCGAGGCGACACGTACTTCCGTACGTGCACAGTACATGTGTAACTCTGTAGTACGTGGCAGATCTCCCTTGTCGATTTACGAGTACAGCAAACGTCTACTCGTTACTCGTACAATACGTACTACGTATGTACGGAACGTACAGTAGGTAGGGGCAAGATGACGTCGTTCCCGTCACGTGATCATGGCCTTATCCGACGAAGCTGTGCGTACGAGTGCTCGTACAGTATGCGGCCGGGAGAATGGCGAGGACGAACGGCAAAGTTAGGCTTCAGGTCGATCGTTCGTTCTCGTCTGGGGCGAGGTTGATTGCTCGTACGACCGTCGACGCCAAAGCATCGGTCAACACGTCCAGGACGACAGCCGGCCGCAAAACCGGACCCCAAGACGGCAACAAGGCGCGCAAAAGCAAGGTCGAAGGTCGAGAGAAGGTTGAGCCAAGTGAGCACAGATGACCAACTGGCCAATTCAGGCCACTGCCGTCCCAGTAAGAATCTCACTGGCAGCTCGGGAAAGCAAAATCAATCTGGATCGTTCCGTCCGCCGTCGTCCGCATAAGCACCATGTCCCTTACCGATCGTGCCAATATCACTCCGGCCAGCCGGTCGGAGCGGGATGCGTCGGCGCCGCCGCCGTGGCCGCCGTGGCCGCCTTCTCCGCCACGAGGGGGCATCTACCCGCGCTTCCGACCAGTGGGAGAGACCGCCTGGGGTCGAAGCCGGTCGCGTCGTCTGCCATCGCCCAGGAGGAAGTGGACTGATGTGCTGCCCGTGCTGAGATCGCAATTCGCAACGGAATCGGACATTCCACATGCTTTCCGGTCTCTTCTCTTTGCGGTGTCCACGCCGTTGGCGGCAGGCTGGAAGATCAGGCACCTTACGTCACTGCAGTGTTGTCGGCGTCTCGAGTCCTCGAGCGATGCCTGACGGGTACCTGCGGAGCCAAGAGATCCAAGTCCACGTCCGTGCCGGTGGCGCCAATCGCTCTGTACGACCGTCAGCATTCAGGCCCTGCCAATTGCCAAGTCGAACGAGCGCCGCGTCGCTCTACTCCGCAGCTGCATTGTCCTCCACCGCCCTGCCAGCTGCTTACTACTCCATACTCGACACCAAGCCGAGCAGGGCCGTACCCAGGCCGAGCACGGTCGAAGGACAACGTCGCCGACGATAGCTGATCAGGAAGGTGAAGATTGTCGTGGGAGCGGGCCGTAGCGCCTTTCTGCTTGCTTTTGTTGCGGAGAAGTCGCCCAGCCTGACACAGCGACGCTCGCTCCAATCACCTCATTACGTACGAGACGAAACGTACGTACGCCGGTCAGCGCCAACTTCACAGAAGATGTCCTACGATGCCATCATCTCAAGGGATGGTAACGACACGGATGGTCCTACGTACGTACTGTCTGAGAGATTAGATCCCCAACTTACAGATCGTCTACATCATGTACGAGACTGAGCAAATCCTTGATGACAAACACAGCAGATTCTAATATCAACTGGAACGGCGTGCCCAGTCGTCGATGGACGTTTCAACACTTTCTTTCCTAGGTTTTGCGTATGTTAGTTAGTTGCAGCCGGTGCGTACTTGGCGCAAGAGTACGGAAGTAGAGTGAGTCAAGATATATATTTTTTATTTTATTCTTACTCTGATTCGACTGGTGACCCATGCAGAACTTCAAGATACAAGCTTGTCTTCTCAGAGAACCTTCGAAGCAATAGAAACCGAGACTTGGGTAAGACTAGGGAAACATCTTAAGGAATACGCAGCGTCTGTAGGAAATAATAATCACAGAGATGTTGTCTTTGCTAACAAGAGTGGGTAAAGATTATAATCCTCTGCCAGGCCCACGCTCGTCGGCTTCTACCACGCAGAATGCTGAGAGAACACCTACCTCGTATGCAGAGCCTGAGGACGATTGCGACCCAAGCGTTTGGGACCGTTCGTACGTATCGAGTCCAGGCTTACATCTCACATCTACGAGTACAGCATGTCTTCCAACAAGATGAAAACAAGAATCAAGATGGCGATCTGCTCAACGGACAGGAGGAAATGGCGCCAAAGGATTGATGTTCCTGTGACAGTGTACCGAGTACGGAAGTACGAGTACTGTACTCGTACTTAGCGGCGGTCGCGGCAGCTACATCAGCACGCATCGGAACCGACGTCGATGCTGTTCTTCGTACGTAACAGACTCCAGGATGCCCCCGTACAGCCGTCGAGCACTTCTGCCGTAGACGCAGGGGCCACCTAACGACTGGGACGGAGATGGAAGGCGAGGGGCAATTTATCCAGGCCTTCGTCGACTGTGCCTCCGGCTGGCGAGATGCTCTCGCGAGGAGCAAGTTCGATATCATCCCTTACAGGGGGAGGATTGTCGTCCGTTTGCATCCCGATGGATGCAAGATGCGTCGTGACCGGATACGAGGGCGTCAGATCGAGTCGCGTCGACCGACGTCCACGGTCGTGCTACTCCTTCCCGGCTGTCTGTGTCGCAACGCGGCGGGTCGTGATACCTCAAGAAAACATAGATCCTGCCTGCCTGTCTCGGCCGAGCGTGTGGGAGTGACTGGGTGACGGCAGATCGTCGCAGCTTCAGGTTGCCGACTGTGGCCGAGCGGCACACAGGAGGCAAACAGAGCACGCAACCCCCGTTCGGGCGGCGCTGACATCGCTGCGGGTGACTTGAAACAGATCGCAGCTGACGATATGCATACCCGTCCTGCCCCTGCACACGCTCTGGCAGCTCTGCCGCTCGTCCCCGCACGGAAGCGCGGAAGCACGAGAACGAGGTGACACCGTCGGTGTCCCGCTTCCTGCGGCTCACGTCTTTCCCACCGGGGCAGGTGCCAGTCTTGCGGCGCGAGAGATCTAGTCTACTTGTGGTGGGGGCACAGTCCACGGCTAACGTAGACCAGGTGGGCAGATGTCCGCCTTCGTCGATGGGGGACGTGTAACCTAGGCCACTCCGAGAGGTCTGCGGGTCAGAACCCCCCGGACTGCCGAGACGAGATGCGTCTGCCTCGCCGTGGGGGGCTTCACCGTGCGGCTGATGAGGGGCTCGACCGAGCCCGAGATCGGAAGGGGTCGAAGGAGCGGCCCTCGCGCAGCATGACCGGGGCTGCTGCTCTCCAGCTAGTACAAGCACCGGTGCCGCAGTGGCTGCGGCAACGCGCACCTCAGCCAAGAGCAGTCTTGGCTGCAGGCGAAGATGAGCGCATCCCTGTCCACGTTCATGTGACGACGTAATGAGATTCGTGAGTCCGTGCTTACTTTTTGACCGCCGAGATGGGAACGTGAGAAGGAAGATCAAGAACAAGGGTCCTCGGTCGGTATCAAAGGGTTACGTGCGAGGGAGCCGGGAAGATGACCGAGCTCGCAAACACTAGATACTCGAAAGATCAAGAGGCAGGATATCGCGATGTTCCAAAACACAAACCGACGCAATGACGGTAGGTCGAAAGAACCGGTCTGTCCAGAGAGGGAAGGAAAAACCCCTTCGGAGAAGGAGCACAACATCAATAGTACGGTCGCTGGTGATTCTGACTGTGACGGCTATGGTGGCTATGGTGGCTGTGCCGGCTGCCGGTGCGCCGATGGCCATGCCGTTGAGGGTGAGAGTGAGAGTGAGAGTGCGTCTCGCGGCGGTATTCGTCGCGGCGCTTCCGGTGGATGAACAGCGCAAGGATCGCGGTGAAGAGGAAGAAGAAGATGTTCATGATGCCAAAGGCGAAGCAGGCCTTGAGCATGGCGCAGTTCTTGTTGACGTTCAGGGACCAGCCGCTGCCCAAGCTGCGGCCCCAGGCGCCGAAGACGCCGAGGTCGACGTAGAAGCTGCCGGCGGTGAAGTCGCTACAGTCCGCCCGGGCGATCTCGCGCAGCACGACGACGCTGGCGATGAAACTCCCCATGAAGCAAAAGTCCACAAAGGACACGAAGATGGCCGAGTGCTTCGCTCGGTGGTACGCGAACACGGTCGCGATCGCCCAGACCGCCGCCAACACCGACGTGATGAAGAGGACGAGGATGAAGTCGGGCGTCAGGGTGTTGGATGAGGTGTAGCCGCGCACAAAGTACGCCAGCATGCCCAACGTCGGGATCAATCTGAACGGACGAGATCAGCGCCAGATCGGACGAAGGCTGCCTTACCCGTCGCAGCAGCAGCAGATGGAGCCACCTACGTGATGATCTGAGCCCATCTCCAGAACGCGAATGCGAGACCGGCGATCATCGTGGCCGACGACGCTCCTCAGCGTCAAGCGTTGCGCGACGCCTGATGGGGGGGGGAGCGATCGGTCACCGTGGCCCTGGCGCGAGTCTTCGGTCGGCGTGGGGCGCACGGCGCCGGCGCAAAACCTCTGTCGCGACGTTCTAGGATGCGACAGCGTCGTCGGCGAAGGGCTAGATAGCAGACAGTGGCAGGCTTGATACCGGGTGCGACGATCGACGGTCCGATCGGACTTGCGACGACCCGCTGCAGTGGTTGAACGATCACGAAGTTTGTACGGAGGTACAAAGGTAGCTAAATCAACGACAATGTGTCCGAGGCCTTCGACAAGTGCTTTGTTCAGACGAAGGAGACCCGCGACAGGCTCTCTCTATCCGTTCATCCACGAGTACGAGTAAAGCCAAGATCTTGGAAATATGACGGAGGCTGGCTCGGCTGGCGCTGCCATGCGCTGCCTCCCAGCCACGCTACCGCAGCATGGCCAGTCACCCATCCACGGGGCGGTCATGCTCACGTGATCCTTGAGGGCTCGTCACCGTGACTAAGCAGCCCTGTCACCGACACGTGATACCGCATCGGATTAACCGTAAGCCGAGCTCCGACTGGGAAATGTAAACAAAGCCGGGGCTTCAACTTCTTCCTCACGCCATCACAACAACAACCAAAACTCCCACGCGTCTTCTCGCACAGCCCCACTTTCGCAACGAGAAGGACCATCGGTCTTCACTTACTCCTTTTGTGATTTGCCCCAGCTTACCTCCTTGCGTCGACCGCACTCGTTGCTTCAGGGGACGAGAAGCCACTTGCGCTTGTTTGAGAACGCCATCGGACGGTGTTGTCGAGCACGAACCCGAACCGACTTGGGGAGCATCTGCCGCCATGGCAGACTCGCCCTCACGGTCACCCCGACCTTGGCGTAGCCGGCCGTACCAAGAGGCTCCCCGTGGCATGGCTCGACATGGCCGCCCGGTGTCAGCGTCCGACGGCAGCTCCCTCGACGGGTCGGCCCAATCGAGGTTCGATCCGGACAACGAGGCCGTCTTTTCCACGCGTCAGCTCGAAGACGTCTCCCGCCGCATGTCACGGCGCGACGAGGGTCGAAGGAGCCCCGACCGGTATTCGTACGCCGAGGAAGATCGCGACATCGGTCTGCCTGATGCGGTTGCCGATTCCTACCCAGCCGTCACCCATCCAGACGCTGAGGGGCTGGACAACATGAGCGACTCGATCGAGATTGGTCGAGGCCAGAGGAGAGACGCTCGTCCTTCCGCTGCCGGATTTCGCCCTGACAATTTCAGCTCGGACATGTTGGGCCACATGGCCGAGGATACCAAACACTCGTTCCAAGGTGTCGACATCCACGAGGACCCGGATCAATCACCTGCTTTGCCGTCCGGCTTTCCAGTTCGCGGTGAGAGCGCGGCGCGGAGAAAGCCCAAGACGCACCCCTCCAACGATCTGTTCGCCGTCGAGGACAAAGAAAACGATCATCTTCGCATGGGACTGGCAAAGACTGCCGACTACGGATCCCGCCACGGCAGCCACGAGAGCGACGCCCAAAGAACTCGAGCAAAGGCCATGAACGCAACGGTGAGCGACGGGGACGGCGACGACAATGCGTCTTTGCTCAGCGACGGCCGTCCCGCGACCGTGGATCTCACCTGGCGCAGCACCCGCTTCGGACGGGCAAAGCAGAGAGCGGCCTCGGCCGCAGCGCCTCCCAAGTACACCCTGCCGCCGCCGGCCGAGAGCCGCAACACTCGGAAGCCCGCCCTAAACCCACAGACGCACATGGCCAAATCCGACAAACGCAACGACGCCATGGCCTCCAACACCGTCACGACCCAGTACTCGTACCTTCTCCCGGATCTCCCCAACCTCACCGAGCTCGTCTCTGGGGTGTACCAAGATGGCACGCCCGTCTTCTCTCGTCACGGTCCCGCACGTTCTCGCTTCGGTTCTCTCAACCGCCGACCGGACGAGGCCCGGTCAGGCCACAACCACGCCGCCATCGAGAGCCTGCCGGTCCCATCGGAGGAGAGGGCGATTCTCGTCTCGCTTCGGCTCTTGCAAGACAAGGTGGCCGAGCTCGAGAGAGAGCGGGCGGACGACGAAAGGGTCATGGGGGATCTGCGGGCGGAGGTCAAAAGGCTCAAGACCGAAAAGAAGGACAGGGGACGACGGCTTCGCGCCGACAGCGCTCTCGGTCTGGTTGACAGCGGCAGCGGCAGCGGCAGCGACGGCGGGGCCGGCGGCAAGAAGAGGGAAAACGTCGTCTCCACCAACCTGCGTAAGCAACACTCCCGTCGCTGCGTTGCGGTCTACCTGCTAACAAGCTGCCTCTGTAGAGCTCCAGGAGAACATGAAGTCGTTGCAGGACCGTCTGGACCTGACCGTGCAGAGGCTTTCGACGGCGGAGATCAACACGCGCAACCTCACGCGGGAGCGCGATGCCGCGCTGGCCCAGCTCGGCGTGGCCTTTTGCAGCTCGGAGGACCTCAAGCGCGAGAACCAGGTGCTGTCTGGGGCGAACGAGGCCCTCAAGGATGACCTGGCTCGACTTCAGGCCGAGTTTGAGGATCAGAAGCAGCAGTGGGCGAGAAGGGAGAACAGCCTGGCGAAGAAGATGCGCCAGAGAGACGAAGCCGCCAAGGACGCTCGCGACGTGACCCGAGAGATTCGGCAGCTGCAAAAGCCGGCCGAGAGAGAACGGACGAGGCCCCGACATGCCAGCCACGGCGGCCAGGCGAACAACACGACTCGGACCCAGGAGCGCACAGAGACACGGCCAGGGCTCCGTGACCGGAATCAGACATCCGACGTCACGCACGACGCAACCGATGCTTACAAGAGGGTGAAGGCAGATCCACCCACCCAGGCATCCCACACCGGCCGAAAGGGGCTGGGAAAACCTTACCCTGTTGATGCCCGTTCGCGGCGTCAAGGGATTCCGGCACGCGACAGCGGGGCCGCTAAGATGGACGGAGACGACGGTGCACGAGCTCCGAAGAGGACCAGGACCAGGACCAGGACCGTCGTGGTTGAAGAAACCATCCACAGCGACCTGAGCGACGCGGATCGGCACGTCACCGATCCCCGCCAGGAGAACAACGACACCCGGCCCGAGTTCGAGACGGATCAGACGGTGCGAAGCCAGGTATCCGATACCGGCGACATCACCAACTTGAGCTTCCTCGATGTAAGTCGATCTGCACGCGACTGCGCAGATCGTGCTGCTAATACGGCGGTATCTTGCAGGAGGATGTTCTCGTGCAGCTGAGGAAGACCCTCGAAGCCGAGAGGGTCAAGCAGAAGGAGGGTCGCGGTGCACAGGGAGACGCAGCGGATGAGCAGAAGCGCGTGCCTCGGAAACCCTCTCTCAAGGCGCCTCGCCAGACAGTCGTCGTCGATCCGCAGGACCCGGTCGGCGACGGTCTCACGGGCAAGTTCAGCGTCAAGGACGGTGAGAACACCGAGCGTCTCTGCGGCGACGCTCGAACACCGAAAGAGGTACGGTAATCCCGCTCCAAACACACAGCTCCGCCACTGACTCGAACGATGTGCAGCGCCGCGGAGGAAAAGCGTCCGGGAATCCCAAGGGCTGTCTGCATACGTCGCATGATGCCAAGAGGTCGCTGGGACTGGCGCACATGGAAAACGTGACCTCGGCATATATCATCCCGGATATCACGATGCAACATCCGCCCATCGACGGAGACGTCTGCGCCCACAAGGGCGTGGCCGGACACGATCCGCGGAGCTGCACCATCTGTCAGCGCTCGTCGTGGGCCAAGACAGCGATTTCCGCCATCCACGACGCCGCGGAACAGAACACCAAGCCGGTCATCAAGATCCCGAAGCCGGTGCCGGTGTCGGAGCGCATGCCGCAGGCGGGGCCCGGCGAAGACGAACCGACGATGCGACCGTCTCAGGCGCCGAACGTCGCCCTTGCCGTCGTCATGAAGGGGCTCGAGGACGAGCTCGCGCACCTAAAGCTCACGCTGGCGAGATACCAAGGTGCCTACGACAGGCACGACGCATCTCTGAGCAAGGGCAAGCGCAAGGCACTGTGGGCCAAGATCGCGCAGCTGCTGAAGACGATCGACGTCAAGGCCGATCAGATCTACGCCCTGTACGATGTGCTCGAGGGCCAAAAGGCCGACGGCCAGGCGTTGCAGGAGGACCGTCTCGAGATGACGCTGCACTCGATCGGCATCGACCTCGACGAGCTCCGTCTGACCGACAACGGCACGCATAGGAAGGAGGAGGAGCGTGGTGACGCTGACGGCGACGAGGGTCGGTCGACCAAGGACTTGACCTCCTTCAGCGCCCGGCTTCCACGTCACGACGACGCCCGGGGCTCGAGCGACGAAGACGACGACGAAGATGACGACGACGACGACGACGACGACGACGACGACGAACAGCTACCTTGGGAGGGCATTGACGAGGAGGAGACGGGTTACTCGACCCGGAGCAGACGGCAACACGGCTGAGCGAAGGACGGCTCAGGGGTCAAGCCTTCGCGGCTTCGTTCAGCGCTCGGCTCGCATCCGGTCTGTTGGATACGACACGGGCGTTCGACCGACGGCATTCTTGGTGTCTTTGCGCGCGCGTCGTGGCCAGAGCGCTCCTATCGAAGGCTTTCCGGCGACGCTTCTCTTTCTCGGGCGTTGACTGTGGAGTAGGTATGGGGTTTTGCTTGCGCGCGGGGTGTTCACGTCCCGCAGCCTTTCTATCATACTTATCGTTCTCTTCTTTTTCTTCTTTTTTTTGCGCGTGCTTTACTCGTCGACTCGCTGGCGTCCTCGTCGCGGCCAGGGTCGCCTCGCCGCGTTGGCTGCTGCTTCTTGTTTCGTGTCTCTGCGTTGTCCCAACGTTCTTCGCATCTTTACCTCGCCGCGCTCTTCTTTCTCCGCATCGCATGGACCTACCGAACACCTGCTACTCTTCACTTGCATACACTTCCTCACGGATCCCAATCCTCCCATGTCTCTGCCACCTCCATCTCGACCTCGACCTCGACCTCAACGATCCCGCCTCCCAACACCGCCGTCGACATCTTCCGACCTTCGCCGCCAGCACGGAGATGCATTCGTGAGAAACGTCCCGTCGTCACGATCCGGCGCACTCGCATTGGTACAGGCTAGAGCCCACTCCACTCCGGACAGCTGTGCCGGGCCAGAGTGAGAGCTCGCCGTACCATTTGCTTGAGCGTGCCTTCTTGTGTCTTGACAGGGTGTGTCTAGCTGAGTCCTTTGTTGCTGGTGCCGCAATGAGGGGCGGATGGATTGAGATTGCTGTGGGTCTGGTACGGATGGTCGGCCGGGTCGTGCTGTCGTGGTCTGAAAAGCTGGTTTTGATGACCTTGCGGATGACAAGGTCTCCCTCTCCTCCTCCTCCTCTAGGCGGGATACGCCATGCCTTTCCTCCCCATCCCCAATTCTCTTCTCTCCTCTCTTGCATCGACCAAGAGTCGATAGATGAACGAACGGGACGGATGAATAGATATCTATATGTCTACCGCCATTGCCACTGCCACTGCCACCGCCAAAGGAGTAATTGCCATTCGAGCGTCGTTCTTCCAAAAAAGAAGTGCGAGGCTGAACGTACTCGTACGTACCTGCACGCCAGCCTCTGCCACTCTGCAACTGTACCTCCACTCGTAGATCGCTAGATGGAACCCCAACTCGTGCCTACAGAGGCTGCTGTGCTCGTAGAGCACTGAACAGTGCGAAGGGTACGTATTATTGCACAGCGGTACTTCGTACATACGCAGGGTCCGTAGAGCCTGCGGGGAAGCGTGGCAGAGACCCTGCACGGGATGTCGACTCTGCGCTATGCCTCGGCATAGCTCAACTGTGGCCCGACAAGATGCCATACCGGTCGGCCCTCCGGCTCCGCGCCGGCTTGCCGAAGGCCCAGAGCAGCATCCTGACACAAGTCCGGACAGGTAAGATCGGGCTGGCAGCCTTCCTCTGCAAGCGCCGGGTCCCCGACTTCCCAACACCGGCCTGCAGCTGCGGGGTGCAGTGGGAGACTGCCAGGCATGTAGTGATGGACTGCCCACGGCTGCAACGTGCACGCTGCAGTCTCTTTGCTGCAGCCTCCACTACTGACTACCAGGTGCTGATCTCACACCTGCGGCCTGCCGCCACCCTTACAGCGTGGATCCTTCACCACGGTGTCCTTCCCCAGTTCTCCTGGGCTCAGGAGCAGCTGGCAGCTGGCTACTAGCCAGCCACCCCCCCCCCCCCCCCATGTTCCACAGTGACTCGATAGGATAGCGCTAGCAAGGCGCTGCAGGGAGAGGTTTTTCACCCCTAGGGGTTTTCCTAGCCTGTTTCATAGTGGACCCAGCATAGCCTAGATACACTAGTGCTAGAATGGTGTAGGAATACAAACAACGGACAATTACTCCGATGCCCCCCTCTATGTATGTTTCTATCTACGGACGTACCATGCCTCCCTTCTTTCTTCCATGCCCCCCTTAATCCCGTGTCTCACCTAGCTAAGCGAGGTACTTGGTCTACTACTTTAACACTCATACAGACCAATGTATCCTTCAAGCTTTAAGCTATACTGATGAGATACTTACAACACCACACAAATGACCATACAAGCTGAAGTACTAGCATTGTCCTCCTCTCCGTCCCCTTGTCACTGTCACTGTCACTGCCCCCTCAACTTTTGTCGTCACTGTGGTCATCACTATAGTTGTTGCTGTGGTCGTCGCTGTCGTTGTTGTTGTTGTTGTCGCTGTCATCGTCACTGTCATCATCGCTGTTGCTGTCGCCTCGCATACTCAGTCAACTCTGAATTTGGCTGGTACTTTGATCTGTATGACTTTTCAGTGGTAAACAAAGTACCAGGATAGAGGGGGGTATGGAAGAAACGAAGAAGATACGTATAGTACGTACCGCCAACTTAAATTTAGACAGATACTTCAATCACTATGGGAACTGTCGGGAACAACAAGTACCTCGCTCAGCTAGGTGAGACACGGGGTCGAGGGGGGCATGGAAGAAAGAAGGGGGGCATGGTCGATAGAGAGGGGGGCATCGGAGTAATTGTCCGTACAAACAAACAAACAAACTTCGTACATACGTACAAGTTCCGATACGTGATGCAAGTCACCAGTGTCACGTGATATGGCAGAGTAGGCAATCCTGAGTTTGCGATGGTCGACGATAAAGTGTCTGTGTCTGTGTGCATCATTTGATGTACGGGGTATGGCTGATTAGTCTAGGTGGCCAATCCAGATTTTGCGATGGTCGACGATAGAGTGTCCTTGTATGTGTGCGTCATTTGACGTACGGAGTATGGCTGATTAGTCTAGGTGGCCAATCCAGATTTTGCGATGGTCGATGATGAAGTCTTTGATGTGCGGCTGAGAGATCATTGTCATACGTATTTAGGGGGTGCGCAAACTGGATTTTGCGATGTTCGACAGTAAAGTGCTACAAAGTGATGTCATGTGATGTACAGCTGGATGGCCAGGGTGGCTAATCCTAATTTTCCGATGTTTGACGATAGAGATATCATCACGTGATATGTAGCTATGGTGGCCCATCCAGATTTTCCGATGTTTGATGATAAAGTGTTCATGTGCGGCTGGCTACCACGTGACGCACACTCAAAAACTCAGGGTGGATTTGCGATGTTTGACAATAATTAGAGTGCCCATCTGGCTAGTTGATGATGTCATGTGATCTACAGCTGGGTGGGCAATCCTGATTTTCCGATGTTTAACGATAGAATGTTCTTGTCCATGTGGGGTTGATTCTCTCATCTGACATCTGGCTGAACAGCCAGCCAGGGTGCACAATCTGGATTTTGCGATGATCAACAAGAAAGTGTTTGTACAAGTCTGACAAGATCACATGACATCCAGCTCAATGTCCAATCTTGACTTTGCGATGTTCGACAAAAAAAGTGTCCATGCGTGGCTAATTGTCATGTGACGTACGCCCAGGTAGCCAGGGTCTGCCATCTAGATTTTGAGATGGTCGACGATAAAGTGACCTTATGTGGTTGGCCGAGGCTGTGTGGCTGGGGAATGGCACTTGCTGCTGGCACTTGTTGCAAAGAGTGGGCGCCACATATGGAGTGTACTTCTGCCAGATGCTGCAAGTGTGGCCAGGACATCTCCGTACGTGCAGCACTCGTGATCGTTGGGGTTCGGAGTTGAGTGGAATGTGTTTCTTGCACAGTATGGTATGGTGGTGTCTTGGAGGCAAACCACGGGACTACTCTACGTATGTACTACCGTACGATACGCCAGCTCATGCTTTTTTCTTACGCGGTATTCAACAGCCCAAGGCTCTTGCTTCTCTTCCACACACTTCCCTTTCCGCCTGCCCAGGGAGTCCGGGATCTATCGTCGGACTCCCCGTTCCAGATGACAGACGGGAAGATCCTTATTGCTCAACTTGGACATGTCACACGAGGCGTCGTGGACTGAAAGGCTGGAGCAACTTTCACGGACTGGTGGTCCTCGTTTGTCAATTTTGTCGAATGTGGTGGAGCAAAAAGAACCTCCTGGTTCGACATGTGCCCCCGGACGTCATCTCCCTTAGGAAAACGGATCGGTGCTGCCAACGGCGGTGTCAGGCCTAGCAGCATTGGCGGCAGCAGCGACGGCGACGTCGACCGTCGAGCCACCACCGCCGACGCCGGCATCGCCAACGGCTGCCTTCGAGGATCCAGCGCCGCTTGCAGTATCCTCCTCCTTCTTCTCCATCTCGTCCGCGATGAAGACGCCGAGCCCGGAGAAAGCCTCGACGAGGCTGCGCGTGCAATACTCCGTGACCGTGTACCCTCCGGCCCTCACCGCTGGATCTGTCCGAGCTCGTTCGAGCCAAGGATGGTCGTAGTGGTCCTGTAGGCTGAAGTACCGATGTGAGATTGTCGTGTCGCCAAAGGGATCGTACGGTTTGGGAGGAGAGCTAGATCCGGCACCGGCTTTCGTACGCGGCTTCAGCCCCTTGAAAACAAGTGGCAGGCCGGCGGACCCGTTCGGCAAGGTAGAGCTGATACCCGCCAAGGAGCTGGCGTGCTGCGCGGGTTGCCCAGGGTGGGCTGGACCCTGCAGAGCAACACGGCGAGCCGTACTCCGCTTGAGGAGCACCTTCTGTCCCTCTCGCGCAATCTTCTCGGCGTTGCCCGTCTGGTCGGTCGCCAGCCGGGATATGATCTCGCGCTTGCCCTCTTCTCGCTCTTCAGCCTCTTCCTCGGCTTCACGCCGCGCTGCGTCCCGTCGCAAGCGGGCTCTTTCTTTCTCCGCCGCTTCGCGCGCCTCGGCCGTCGCAGATTCCTGCTCGTCGAGCGCCTTGTTGACCGTTATCACGTCGGCATTGTCTGCCGCGTATCGTGCGAGTCTTGCTTCGGTCTGAGCCACGTCGACCCCGTTCAGAAGGTTGAAGGTGATCGTCTCGACCTCTTCGAGGTAGTCGTTGTAATCACGCAGGGTGTCAAACTCCTCCTCGCGTCGGTTGAATCTACGAGTCTCAGCATTCCTAGATAATCTACGGCTTTCGGTGAATATTCCAGCACATACATCTTGGTCACTCGCTTCCGTATGTCAACTTCCTTCTCGACGCGAATGTCCTGGAAGGTTTGCTTTCGAAACCGCTGCTTGCGCAGCGTCCTATGGCAGCCCGCCACTGGACATGGCGCGGGACCATGAGAGTAGATACGATCGACACATGACTCGCACATGCGGTGGTAGCATTCCGGATTGACTAGGAAGCGCATATTGGGATTGAGGTAGCGCGATGATTTGCACACCGGGCAGATATCTGGGAGGCGTCAGAGGTACGGTATATCAGCTGGAGCTCGCGGATAGTGTGACAAACCATCTTCTTCTCCCGAGCGCCAAGGCTCGAAGGATCTACCGCCCTGCTGGACGGCCCTCGACATATCTGGGGGGTACACTTAGACATCATCGCAATCTTCTTGGTGGCGGCATATTAGACATTGCATACCTGGTCGTGCTGGACGAAGGAGCTTGGCTGCCTATGCCTAAATCCGGCGGGGTACGTGCACTAAACGCGCAGTTGAGAGGTACCGTACGAAAAGGGGTACGAACGTATTTAGGCAGAACGTTCCCAGATCACTTTCGTCTTGAATCTCCGCTCTCTTTGGCGCCGAGGCAAGCTCAGCTATGGAACCCAATCTGGCCGATGTCGAAGCGCTCCGTCGCAATCTCGAAGATAGGGTGACCAAGCTCCGTCAATCTTTACAGACATGGCGGACCTGGGAAGCAGAATATGAAGGGCTGAAGGAGGAGCTCCAAGTTGTCGAGGGTCAACCTTCGTCAGATGATCTGGTATGGACTATTGGCCATTTGCCTCTTGACTTGAAGCTAACGCTCGTACAGCTATCACTTGCTCGAAATTTTGGAGGCTCGCTCATCGACGAGAAGGGTAAGCTCTTGCTGACGCTCATGTCACAGATATGAATCTAAAGTATTCAAGAAATGCAGGGCCTTTTGTACGATTCTGCGAAAGAGCTTCGTACCACCAATCAAATCGTTGGTGTCCTGTCTCGGCGGAGTGACTGTAAGTCCTCGCTGCCGGCTTGATTTCAGTCCCGAGCTCACCGTTTACCAGATGTCAGACGTAACGTCGATTCGGTTGAAAAGCAGTTGTATCTCACCGAAAAGAGACTGGGAGGTTTACTTCCGGTAGAGGGTCCAGCCTCTCAGAGTGAAGATGCGTCCGAAAGAATGGAGATCGTCGAGGAGCTGGATGACAAAGGTCGTGTTGTCTGTAAGTGGCAACATGGACTGCTGCTCCCTGCGAACTACGGATCTGACAAAAGCCACCGCATGCATAGCAAGCACTACGTCAGATACCGCTAAAACTGCTGCAGAGGTATTGCGATCCTTGGAAAAGGCAGGAGTTAGTGGGGCTCAGGACCAGCATGGTCCCGGAGAAGCTGCGAGCTCGAATGCTGGTACTGATGTCTCTACGACAATCAACGGCAGTGCAAATGCCTGGGCCGCAAAGCCCCAGAAATCAGCACTTAGATACAAGAACTCGGCTGATGCAACGGGGGCAGCGCCGCAAGAGAGCCAGCCAAGGCAAAAGGAGAAGAAAAGCGTTCGGTTTTCTGAAGATACCAAAGAACCAGCTACGCCCTCCCAGACGCTGTCCAGCTCGCCAAGATCAACAAGAAGCAGGGTACCCAAAGGTGCTGGTAGAAAAGCCAGAAAGCAGCCAAGGAGACACGATACCGAGTCTCGTACAACAGGCAGCGAGCTAAAAGACATGGTCGTTCCAAACGACGAATCATCAGAGGATGCGCAGCTTCGAAGAGACATGCTGCGATACAGCCTCTCTGAGGTTGGTGCGGTTGTAGCGGAGCTGGATTTGCTGGACGATCAGAAAGCCTCCGTGACCGCTGATGACGACGACGTATTGAAGCAGATACACGGCGACGAGGGTTCGTCTGCAGATGAGTGGACAGATGAAGACGATCTCGACGGAAGTGAGCACGGAGACGACGATGAAGATGAAGAGGATATCTATGGGCGAAGCACCAGAAGGACTCTGAGCACTGCCTACCGCAAGGAGATGGAGGCTTTGCAGCGGCGAATTGAGGCTCGAGACATTCAAAACATGGGCCCGGCCGGCGTTGGCTTGACATCGACTGAGCAAGGGGATCGTTCAGGCCAGGTCGCTGTAGGCTCAAAAAGGCACGAGGACGTCGGCAGGACAGCATCTCCTCCGTCCGACACCAAGACCAAGGCAACAGCAACCAAAGGTCGAAAAGCAAAGGTGCTGTCCGATACCATTGTCGAACACGCACCTGCAGAATCTCAGCACGACGAGGATGCCAACGACGCGGTCGAAGCCGCCCACAGCGGCCCCAAGACGCCCGTCTCCGCGGCAGCGGCAGCGGCAGCACTGATGGCGCCATCCCTCGGGCCCGATCCTTTAGACCCAGCTCTGCTGCAGCAAGAAGTGGCAGCTGAATACAACCGCATGCGGAACCGTATGATCTACCGTCAAGGCGGCTTTCTCGCCAAGGGCGACGACGAGGTGGGCCTTTCCATCCGCAGCGGCGACGGCGGGGACGGCGAAGTGCTGGAGCAGAGAGTTCCCCTCGATCCAACAGCCGAAGACGACGACGACGACGACGACGACGATAACGACAATCATGGCGATGGTGATATCGGTGGGATCGGCGCTGGTGCCGCGCCACGAAGGAATCGGAAGATGAGTCGTTTCAAGGCCGCTCGATTGCGGCAGTAACTTTCTGTGCCTCGGCCTTGCTGCTTTTCATCCGCAGTCTGTAGCCTTTTGTCAGTTCCTTTTTTTTTTTTTTTTTCTACAGCAGTTTCTCTCCCCTCGATCTCGCAATTGTAAATGCAGGTGACCTTCGTCGATACCCGCTCTCCACTCCCTCTCGTCTCTACGTACTTCCCGTCACGGTACCGGTACAGACACCTCCCTTCCGCTCCAAAGCTACGTATAATTACATATCGAGCGAACCCATCAACGAACGTAAGCTGCCCCCTTCTCACAACTCTCCACTCTCCACTCCCCCTCGGACTCACCAGTCAGCACCAAAGACAAGTACCACCCGCAGCTCGCAGCTCACCACTTGCTTTGGGGTCATGTCTTGTCGCGACCAGACAAGCCGACGTCGAGAATGTTCGACGTACCCGGCGTACGAGCGTACGGTACTGTACCGGTACCGTACCGCACCGGGCAACATGCCCCTTTCGCCCTGGCATAGATCCCGAGCGACCTAATATAATCTAGCTACGAGGTACGAGTACAGTGCTGAGGGGAGGGGAGAGGAGGAGAGGGTGGAAAATGCCCAGCTCCAGCTTATGAGGAAGCGGGTCCTAGCCCTCGACGAGGAGTTCAACCCCTCAACAGCCGGTCCGACCTCCACGACAGCGGATCTACACACGTAATCTAAAGCTCCGAGTTCGGCGACACAAGCCAGTGGCCATTGCCGTGATAATGTCACCACATCCGAATAGGAGAAAAGACATGTTCGAAAAAGTTCAATCTCACTTGATCACCTTTCCCAAAGGGAGGGGGGGGGGGGGGATGACGGTTTGGCGGATGACTTGTCCCGAGTTATTTGTACTGCAGAGTAGAAGTACGGTACTTTGGGAAGGTACCTCGCTATCTACAGCGTTCTGTGAATACTGTACGTCTGCCATTGTGTACAGTAAGCAAGTGAACATGTTGTCGGTGCTCTACACTTCGGTTTTTGTAGAGTCGTAGGGATAGGGGGTTTTTCACTGGTTCTTGATTGAGGGTTGATGCTTGGTGCTCGGTGGTCAATGGTCAGAGGTGTTGGTTGGTGTTTGGTGCTCGGTGCTTGAGTGTCTCGTCGCTCATGACGTGTTCTCAGTCTCGGAAGATGAGATGAATGATTAGATCGGCAATATGCCCAGCACATTCAAACACACTTCGGTTTCATTCGACAAAGACAGAAAGTGATGCCTGCTCGCTGTTTCCTACTCACTCGGATGAGAAGAGATGAAGATGAGCTGATCGACCAGAGGACTGCTGACAGCCACTTTCACCCACGGCTCTTTCCACCTCCTGACAGTACTACCCATCATGTACTAGAGTTTGTTCTCTGGTTTTGGAAAAAAAAAAAGCTTGTCTACTGAGGATGTGCAAATAGTAGGCAATGGCGATGGCAATGATCATGATGGAAACAGTCGTTCAGCATCATTTGTGGCATTGGTACATATTGAACAAGTACGGGTGATGCTGGACAACGACCTGCCGCTCCATGGGATAGCCACCAGCGAACAAATCCCCGACGCCTTGGGCTGAGAGCCGGACAAAACAACCAGTCATCAAATCCTCCCGGTTACCCATTCGCGCCCAAGACTTGGTCGCGCCATGTGCCGTTGAAAACCTGCCTCCTAGAGGTATCCCGTTCGCCGTCATCAGCGTGGTCATCAGCGTGGTCATCAGCGTGGTCATCAGCGTGGTCATCAGCGTGGTCATCGTTCGTATCGTGCTCTCTCGTGATGGCCGTCAGACCTGGTAGTCGTCGGCCGGGATCATGACCACCTGCTCGCTGCTCCCATAGCCCCAAGCACCGCCAAAGCAAATGACGCCCGCTCTCGTGCCGAGGAAAAGAACGACCATATGTGCCACGAGTAGAGCGATGCTGACGCCTAGCTTGCGCAAGCAATGACACGGCCGGTCGTGCAGGTGTGCCGCCCCGTCACCGCCGCCGGGGGGAGCTAGACCCCCGGAAAGCGCAAAGTCGAGAGCGCCAAGGCAGACAAGCGGATAGAGGATCCAGGGGTCAGGCGCTCGCGGCTGGCAGGGCATGGTGATCGAAAAGACCTTGAAGATGAAGAGAACAGTCTTGGACGGGACAGATTGGAGAACGGACACCATCCTCGATCTCTCCACGAACGTAGACCAGAGACGCCATCTTGCGTGTGGCGCGTCGGGCAAGAGACCAACCGGTGCTGGGCCACGTGCCACCTGGGTCGGCGAGGGGCCGAAGGAAGAAGAATAGGCAGAATGCCCGAGCGTGGACGATGTTGGCGTCATCGGATGTGACCGGGTCTCGTTTGCGGTGGTGTTGGAGGGAAATGTTGCTCGTAGGACTATACTCGACCCGTTGCCGGTAGAGATTGCTCCATCTCTGCCGTTGGCGGAGAGCGGTCTCTTCGAACCCCGCCAACGACCGCCTCCGATACCTGTTGGGGTGGACGGCATCGGCGACTCGACGGGCGAAATGCGTGAGCCAGAGCGGACATCGTCAAAGACGGCCGGTCCGGCACCAGCCATGTCCACGCCCAGGCCACGGTTCTTCTGATGCGCATGGGTCGGGTGATGGACGCCAGAGTCAGTGAGTGCACCGCCAGTGCTCATGGCTCGGAGGATGTCCTCGGCCGTAGGTCGGTCTGCAGGGTTCGGCGAGAGGAGCCGCTCCAAGAACTTGTAGAGCTTGTCAGGGAGATCGGAGCGCTCCCTCGTGACATCATCGAAGCCGCCCCAGTCTTTGATCTCGTCCCTGAGCCGATCGAGGTCTTCCTTATCTTCGTCGAGGTTGTCGGCGTTCGCGTACGGCAGCTGAGCGAAGCACATGAAGTAGAGAATCATACCCAGCGAGAAGATGTCTGACTTCGTAGTGAACTGCCCCAGGGGCCCCAAAGGATATTGAGGGCGCAGAACCTCGGGTGCGCAGTAAGATATCGTTCCTGTGGCGCCCGTCGACTTCCGAGCCATGCTCTCCATCTGTGCTTCGCCAAAGTCGCTGACCAACACCCTGATCCCCTTGCCGGTCTCGTGCAAGAGACAGTTCAGGGGCTTGAGGTCGCGGTGGATGAAACCGTTGCCGTGGAGGTAGTTGAGACCCGACGCGATGTCTTTGAAGAACGAGTAGATCTCGTCGAACGAAAGCCGCCGGGGCGAGTGCATGTCCTCCGGCTCGTCCAGCTGGCCCTTGGAGCGTCGACGCATGCGTCCCTTGAGCTGCTCCTTGGTCGGCGCTCGCAGCGGCTCGTAGACGTAGCGATGCAGGTCGCCAGCGTTGCAGTACTGCTGAAGGATGAAGGCGCAAGGCACGCTCGGACCAAACTGGGTGAGCTGCATGTTTTCGAGCCACACGTGCCGGTAAGAAACCAGGTTCTGGTGCGACAGGTGCTGGAGCAGCTGCACTTCGTTCAGCACCTTCTTGAGCCAGTCGTGATCGTCTCCCACAGGCACTCGTTTGCAGGCGAAATGGCCCAGGGATACGCCGTCAAGGACATGCTTGACCAGGAGAACGACGCCCTTGCCGCCTCTCCCGAGCTCGCGCTCTTCGATGAAGAAGCGTCGAAAGTAATTGGGGCTGAAAGCAGCGGCGGATATGCCCTGCGCTGCCGAAGGCGACGGGAGCGGGAAATACTCGCTCTCCCCCGACGGCGGCTGGGACGGCAGGCTTCCGCTCACATTGACAGACGGTTGCCAGGAAGCCTGCGGTGACGGTGGCCTCGAAACTTCGGGCGAGCGAGTCGAGATATCTTGCAGCATGCGAAAGTAGTTTGGATTGACAAAACCGGCTTCCACGTCATGCTGGGAGACGGCGCGGCCTTCGGTGGGCTCGCCGGGATCATGGCGGAGGGGACGTCTGCAGTAAGGGCAGTTCGGAAGCGCCATCGGATTGCTTGCAGTAGCCGACGATGGAGGGCCACGTAGGACTAGTTGCTTCAGCTCTTCGTCGTAGACAACGACGGCGTTATGATGTCTCCTGCAGGTGGAGCCAAGCAGGCATCAGCGTCTGTGGTTGACCCGTGAACGAAGGAGAAGCACAATGTTTCGAAGTGTGCCCGCCTTTGCCGTGCTGAGACCAACTGAGGCGATGGGAACCCACAGGAAGATCTCATTGCTCTCGCGACTAGAGTATGGGACCAAGGAGAGCTCCTCGCCCTCGGCTGAACTTGCCATGATGAACGGAGGATGGTGGTCGTGGTAAGTCGCTCAGCAGGGCACGTGATACACACAGCAGCGTCGAGCAAGAGCAGAATATAGTGTTATTTGTGGATAACAGCAGTGGAGCCAGGAAGAGGGCAACATGGTGCTAGCCACCATGGCACAGTGGAAAGGTATATCACGACGACGAACAAGAGTCCAGAGCCTTAGACCTCGACCGCCCAAGATTCACTTCGGAGAAGGAGTACCAAAAACCCTTGGTAATTCAGCGGGTCGCACTACGCATCAGCTGGGGCTGGGTCCTCCTTGTGTCGAGCAGGTCAGAGCCGGTGGGTGCAGTAGCGCTCCAGCTCACATCTTGCAATGGTAGTTTCACGATGACGCCGTTGTGGCAGCTTTCGCCACGACTGGGAGCTGAGTAGCTCCACCTCCCGTGAGTGCGTACGAGTACTGTACGTACCTCCGTACCGTACCGAGGTACCTCGAATCTTCGTACTAGGTACGGAAGTACGTACGTACACATTTCAGTACTACAGTGGGGGTCCGTAAGTGTTAGAAAGAGCTTCTTATGACTCTTGTCATTCGTTGATAACTGCCCGTAGCTCAGTAGATGGAGAGCAACTACTGCTAAAGTTATAAGAAAACTTTTAGTAACACTTACGGACTCACGATGTATCATATTACCGTACGGATCTAGTACTCTGTACATACGTACGTAGCTACTCAGGTATATACCATCTGTAGTTCCGTACTCCGTACTTGAAGCTTGAGTGATTAGTCATCGATGGTCACGACAGTTCAACCGATTCTACTCGAGGACTTGTCCGAATTCTCTTGTGTCAAGACACTGCACAAGCAACTTGCACCTCTGAAGACATAGCTACATTCACATCTACGACTAGTACCGGTAGTACACATCCACCCCCTGCTGTTCCAGGTATCTTACTGGTACTGGTAGGCTCACCAAAGCCGTACCATATGGCCAGAAGATGTGCGATGGAATAACGATGCATAGACTAGGCTCCGAACTCGAGACTGGATTGAGTCCTTGCCGACCAAGACCGACCAACTATGCTAAGTCGTACCTGCCTCGACACCACTTCCTGTGCCCATGGCGATGTCACATATCAATGTCATGGCCAGCCACTACCGTACCGATATACGCATCTCTGAGTCCAGCGTCGTCGTTGGTTTGCTCATGCTTCATCGCGCTCTCGGGGGTCACACCGCAGTTGTTCCTGCGCCCTGTCCCCTCGGACGGCACCATCTCAGCCAGGCCCGATCGGCTGGATGCCCGACAGGGTATATCCAAGCACGGTTAGCTCTTCGAGAACGGCCGAGCAGGTCATGTTCATGTCGTCGAAAAACTGAAAGGACGAAATGGCTCGGAGATCGTCGTCCCAGATCACAGCACCACAGCACCCGTCCCGAAGGCTCTCGTTGCCGTTGCCGAAGTAGGTCATCTTCCCTCGTGCAAACGTGAGCTCCCCACCCGTGACGATGGGATCCACTGTGGCGCCCATGTAAGAACCGCAGACATGGCCGTTGTATGGTGTGTTAAGGTTCACCATGTCGAACAACTTCATCTCACCCAGGCCCTTGATACCGCGCAAGACGACCGCTTCCTCCGATGCCGGGCTGAAGGTCTCCAGGGAATAGGTTATGCCATCCAACAGCTTCACGAGCGCCAGATCGCTCACGGCCGATCTCCAGACCACCGAGCCGACCTGATGACCCGGCGCCATGGTTGGATGGTACACCAAGTCGGAGGTTGCTGGAAATCCATGCCCAGCACAGGTGATGAGCTTGTCTCCGTTGGGAGCGGCAACACCGACTCCAGATGTTGTCGACAGCGTCACCGCGTGCTCGTTGGGCCCTGACGTGAGGAGGACGCCAGGCCTCATGCCCTTCTTGTAGTCGGTGTCGTCAATGTCGATCTCGGTGGGCATCTTGAGCCGGAGAGCATGCAGCTTCCTGTCCACGGTCTCGAACAAGAACCCAAGCCCCAACTTGCCGACTCGCATGGGGACTTTGGAGCGAAACTGGGGTGGCATCGAGCCCCGAACGTGCACGAGGAATCGAACTCCGAACCATTCGATGCGTGCGACGTCAAAGCCACGAGCTATGAGCTCCTCGGCGAGGCTCTCGATAGATCGCCATCCTGGCCATTCGTATTGCTTCAGGATATCCGACGGCCCTTCCACCGAGATCTTGATCGCATCCTTGCTGTGCGCCATCTCGCCAAACTCGATAGGATGACGGTCGCGGTCCGTCGTGAAGAAAGCCGGAACTCGCGCGACGGTAAGGGGCCAGGGTCTGGCCGGTAATCGGTGGCAGGTAATCAAGCCTGACACAGCCGGCGAACAGGCCGGCGAGGATCGAGAGCTGCTCGGACGTAGGCACCACGCCGTCAAGTCTCAAGTCAAAACCAGGATCCAGATTCAAGATCGGCGCATCGCCATCCGCTGGGCTGTGGTAATCATCGGTCGGGCGATCGTGTTCCGGCATCTCCGGTGCGCTCACTTTCCGTTGATTCCAGCCGGATAGCTGTAGATCCCGGACAGGCGTTACAGGACCCCGGCTCGAGCTGGGTTGCTTCGACAGGGACGGTGTCTTCTCTCGGACAACTCCACAGGGCATACCGAAAGGATGATTGGAGGGAGGATACAAGTATCTCGACGATCCGAGGATTCCGAGATTGAGCGAGCCTAGAGAGACTTTGACAGTGAGAACTGGGCAGGCCAAGTGAGTGAGGGACGTTTTCCGACAGTTTCGAGTGGGGACTGTGGCCGTCTTACAACACTTACATGGTAGAAAAGGGGCACGGGGAAGGGGTCAGGGAGAGCATCAGGGGGGGAGCAAAGATTGAGTCATTAAGCCAATGAGTCGAGGCGTCTTGCTACGTAGTGAGTGCGAGAAGGAAAGAACTAGCAACGACTGAGCCGTCATGGAAGGTGCCGTGACGAGGACTCTGTAAAAGGAGAGGCGAAGCTTCTTCTCTTCGAGCTAGTCGTTGCGGACGGAGGATTCAATCTTGTCTATAGGGAGCGTACTCGGATCGAATCAGCTCCTCTTAGGCCCGCTCTCTTTGGGGTCTGCTTGTCTTCGTCGTGCGCCTCTCTGCTGTCCTTCTGCCCGGCCCCACTTCCACTTGATGTAAATTACTGTAGCAAGCACATCGTAGCTCGAGCTTTCCACGTGCAAGGACATGGCGCTTGCCGCAGGTGGAAGCGGCGGGTCGGGCCGAGCCGAGGGCGACTCACAGAAAGATGGCCTGGATATGCAAGTTCGACTGCATTCGCCTCCGAAATCTGAGCTGTGACACACCAAGACTGTGTGACAATGCAGCTGAACTCGGGAAGCACATGGCGATCGAAGCTTGACGGAGGCTGCAGATGGCTTTGTCAGGAACCCTTCACGGTCGGGAGCCTGCAATGTGGAGGGAGCTGGCTAGCCAGAGAGCCAGCACTGACCTTGTCTTCCGTCGACAGCTTTGTAGATGGCTGGGCCTTGCGTCAGGGTGGTTGTACGAAGATTGTAAACCGTGAGATGGCGCAAGCATGCTGTCTCTCACCTCAACCACCGTATACTCATACCAACAGCATATTGCTACGGCAGCTTCACACTAGTACCGGTAGAGCAAGAACAGGAACACAGAGGATATCATGAGTGTTGTGTAAGACCATACCGTAGAAGATCCTACCATACAGCGACAGCACAAAGAGGGGGGTATGACAACGCTTTCTTCATTCGATACCATTCATGTCCAGCACTACCACCATCCCACCACAGAACCAGTCTTGAGCAAGATCATACCTGCTTGGTAGTACGATACTCTATCTTTACAGCCCGCCGTCTTTACCGTACACTGTCTTCACTGTTGGTACGACCATCTACTCATACTTCGAGAGGCCCGAGCCCTTTGACCTGCCTTGTTTTGAAAGTAGATCTTTCCACTCTTACCGTAAAGTAACCGTGCCTCTACGGTACGTACGTACTGTATCCTCGAAATAGAAAGATGTCTCAAGAGTACAGTACCAGTGGCGTTGGTGTCATGATCGGCGGTATCGTTGCTGCTAGTGGCAGTATCATCGCCGGTGGTAATATCATGGCCAGTGGTAGCATCACCAGCAGCAGTAGCAGCATTATCGCCAGCAGTGGTAGTGATACTAGGATACTCAGACAGACAAACCGTCTGCCACTCATCGATCGATCGATAGATAGATGAACCTACGGTACAGATATGTTTGTTCGATACGGATTTGAAGTGTGAAACATGAACGCAGAAAAGATCTGAATCAGTACCGCGAAGAAGAGGGCAGGGCAGTCAACTACGAGTACGTTCCACGAAGGTACTGTAGCTACGTGATCTCACACACCGCCGCTCCTTCAAAGGTCCAAGCCCTTGAGATTGCAAGTGATCACTCGCCGTAGCGCCACAATGGCTCTTGATTGATTGAGCCGCTTTAGATGATGACGATGGAGGAAAGGTCCGAGAGAGAGATCCGGTCGAGATGACAGCGGGAAGATGAGGACACAGAGAGAACGGTCTAGTCGACGTCGATGATCTCGTCAATGTCGTCGAGTTCTTCGAGTCGACCCGAGTGCAGAGCCTGTTCGACGGGGTTCTTGACGTCGACGACGCCGGTCTTCTTGAGCCTGGGGTCGTGTCGCGTGTGTGTGTCAGGCATCGGACGAGACGTGCCAGTGCCGTCGTTGCGCGGACGAGCGGGGAAGAGGCAAGAGAGACTGACCTTTCGAACAGCACGAAGAGCCTCTCGGCCTCGCGCTCCTTCTCCTCGTTCGTCATCGGGTCCATCTTGGCCGGGTGCTCGGCCTCGAGCCGCTGGCCCGTGATCGGGTTGACGGCCGACCCTCCGTTCGCGCCGTTGCCGTTGTTGTTGCCGCTGCCGCTGCTCCACGCCTCCATCGCGTTCTCCGGGATGGGCACGTTGTGGGTCATGAGGAAGCCCGAGGCGAAACCGAGGCCGATGTTCTGCACGAAGCTCGTGGCGTCCTTGTCCGAGAGCTCGAACAGCAGCGACGAGATGTTCTCCCGCATCGACGGCGCCACGGGCGACGAGGACAGGCGCAGCAGGCGCGACGACAGGGTGCCGGACGTGCCGAGCGGCTGCTTGCGCTCCTCGTCCGTCGGCATGACGCGCCACTGCATGTACTTGCGCACGCCCTCGGGCGCGAACTCGTAGATGCGGCGCAGAAGGGTCACCAGCGGGCCGGCGACCTGCTCGAGCTCGGCGTCGGGATACTGAGCCGTGGCCTTGTCGAGGATGACGATGAAGCGCTCGGCGTTGCACTTCTGATCGAACTTGGGGAAGACGGGGTTGAGGCCAAAGTGGACCGCCTTTCTGTCCTCGAGGTCGAGGTTGATGAGCGAGTTGATCAGGTAGTTGACCGGCGGCTGCAGCGGCGGGTCCGTGATCTGGCGGCGCGAGAGGATCTTGAGGATGTTCGGGATCGACTTGGAGAAGACGTCGGCCCGGGCCGGGTAGAAGTGCGTGATGTTGAAGAGCAGCTTCAGCGTCTCGGCGAGGGAGAGGTCCTCCTGCGCGGTGCCGTCCTTGCGAGAGCCCTTCGAGAATTGCCTCGCGTGTCGGGCGATGTTCTGGCCGGGTGCGCGGCAGACCTTAGCCGGGCGTGCCGACGGTGCGCGGCCCAGAGCACGCGGAGGGTAGGGGCGTCAGAACGTTACCGTGTTGATGTTGTCCGCCAGATGATACTGGTCGATGAGACGCTCGAAATCGAGATTCGTATTGTACGTCGTCAAGAAGAGAATGCGCGAGATGAGAAACTCGTCGTCCCGATTGTCGTTCTGGGCGGAGGCGGCAAGGCGGATCAGCACAAGAGCGCGGGGAGAACATAGGCCGGCTGACATCGGGTCAAGCACGACAGGAGTTCAAGACCGCCCACCTTGAGGCGCTCAGCAGCCTTCGGAGCGTAATCGAGGTCGACGAAGACCTGGCGCGTGCTCGGTTCCAGCACCAGGGCATTGGCCAGACACCGCAGGGCCTCTCGCGACGTGGTCGGCGAGTTGCTCTCGAAGCCGTGACGGGTCAAGGTCTCGATCCCCTGCTCCGGCGTGCGCACAGGCAGCGGTCAGCCTCGGATTCTGCGGTCTCGCCGGCGAGGGTGCGGGGCAGCTACCCCACCTCCTTGGTGTACAACGGATCGGCATCTTCGGTGGAACGACCCAAGATCTTCAGGTGCTCGAGCAGCACATTCCGTTCTGGGCGCGGCGGACCGACGAGGCACCTCCGTCAGCGGCCGCGCGGCGACGGCACCGAGGCGGATCCAGGAGCGCCGACGCTCTCGGCGACACTCACGTGGCGGGAAGAGGGTCTTCTCCTTCAGGTCGATCTTCAGCTTCTCCAGGAGGTGGGTCACCTCTTGCCGTTTCGCTACGTGGGTAGATCGTCGCAAACGCGGCACGAAGTCAGCGTCAGCTCGCACTCAGCGTCTTCTCCCCAAGCTTGAGTGCGCTACAAGAGCAAGCAAAGCGGTGTCGGCACGGACCTGGACCCTTGAGATCAGGGGGCGGTTCCTTTGGAAACAACGTCATGTCGGGCAGACCACGATGCTGAAGGGAGACATGGAAAACGACGACGTGCCGGGAGTCGAACGGATGCAACAGCCTGTCGCCGCCGTGTCCGGAGAAGAAGTGGCTGTGTGGGGTGGGGGGGGCGTACGCAACAGCGCACAGACGGCGTGGGAAGGGGGCGACGAGAGACGTCGCTGGAGATGCCCGCAGGGAGGGCACGATGCTGAAGGTTGGCAACAGCGGATTACAGGTATGGACACGGCGTCGTCGTGGCTGTACTAGAGCTACTGATTGCTGCTGCTACGACGACCATGTCGAGCTCCATCGGCACTGCGGGGTTAGTTGTTCTGATGCCATGTCACTGGACCGTGGGGGACCCGCATCGATAACCGGATGGATAGCCGACAACTAGCGCCTGCAGAATGGGAGTTAGGCTTTGCTCGGCACCACGCTTACGTACGAGGCGTACCGTTGGCGCATCCGGCACCCTAAATCTAGGTCCACCACCCTCGTTGTTGGGTGACGAGCAGCCTAGCACCTGCATAAACGAGCGGGTAAAGACACGAGCGTGCACCTGCACGGCCGGTCCACCTCGGCCGGATTAGGCAGGCGGCCGAAGGCATGGGCACTCATCGTACCTAATACGTACGAGTATGCACGGACAATTACTGCCGTGCCCCCCTCTGTGCAAATTTCTTGCTCCCATGCCACCCTCTTACTTCAATGCCCCCCTCGCTTACCACTGGTACTTCTAACTTAGTGGTGATCCCGAGCAACAATAAGTACTGCTAAACTTCTGGGGCATCAGCCCCCCGACCGGCACAGTCGTACGTACGTACAGCTACTGGAATCTCCATTCCCCCCAAAAAGTGACATCCGGCATCAAAACCGAGATCTGAGTACACCAATGTAGGACCGAGCATCTCGCATAACTTCTCAAAATTTGTGACCGAAAAATACTTACTGTGTGGTTGTCTCAAGACTTATGACACGAATAGCTGGCTCAGATTGAAGAGATACCTAGCTTTATATGTGACGGCTCCAAAAAGTGCAAGTACCTACCTAAGCGAGGGGGGCACCGAAGTAAGAGGGGCACCATAGCAAGAAATCCGCACGATGGGGGGCATGGCAGTAATTGTCCGGAATTTATAACCGGTACCCGTGCCATGGGGGGGTAATACCCCCCCATGGCACGGGTACGTCTGTATACATCAGTACAGTAAGTACGTACTACATGGATGAGTATGCACGATCATCGCACTGTACGGGCGTCTGGTAGTTGCTCCTCTCCTGGAAGGAAGTACAGTATCGTGGCGTGCGTGGGTACCCACCGCCAGGAGACAACACCACGCTGGCTGTTTCTACGTACTGTATGGTATGCGCTGGACAAGGCTTCCTGTTGTTCTCCACCGTACTTCATACATGTACTTGTATCCGGTCTCGAAGAGTGGCACGAGTGGCTGCCAGGACGCCATGACTCGTGTTGGCATGCCTGGAACGATCCTCGTACGAGTAAGTTGGCGTCGAGTCGATGGAGCACCATCACAGGGCAGCCTCGTCTGTGCCATGGCGTAGAAACACTACGAACCTTGCTCTCGGTCGAAAGGATGGGACTGCCATCTAAAGCGGCTTCAGTTTGCAGGTCATGGGATTCCTTCCAATTCAGAAGTTGTGGGGCCACCAATCATCCCATGATAGTCTCTCAGGAGCTCGAACCTGCAAGCGTATCACGTGATTTCAATGTCGCGCTGCCAAGGCTACCATGGGGCTGCCCTTTGAATACAGTACGTACTGTACGGAGTACTTCCGTACGTGCATTCTGTACGTACAACACACCATGAACACACCCTTGGAAAACAGGAATGGAAGATGGAGAAATGTGTCAATCAAATGTCTCTCAAGGGAGTGCAACTAAAGTACTCCGTACACGTCGAATACGAAGCAATTCTTGACTTGTGATGTCACATTGCTATGACTATCAAAAGTGGTCTAGTTTCGGTAGAAGTACGGAGTACTTCCGTACATACGTAGCTTGTTGCGACCGCAGCGCTGAGTCTGGCTTAGTCAGTAGTGTTAGTCAGCAGGATAGGGGGCCATATAGCCCTCGGGTCTGAGAGAGCATCAATGATGATCATCTTCTCCCCACTCAGAGCAGGCCATCGCCTTGTAGCTCCAGCATAGCTGCTGTCTTTGCTGATATGAAACATTACTCACATTATCCTCAGCTCAAGGTGAGCCAAAGCCTACTATGTAGGGAAAAGTTGCTGAACGGGCTCCTCCACATTTCATCTTGCTTGCACCTTGCTTCTACTGTACAGTGATCACCACCTCCCACCGTACGAGGTACGTACGTACGTACGTAACGTCCCACGGTATGTAAGCAGTGGCATGGTACGTAGTACATACGTACTCCCGTACAGTACGGTAGCCGTTACGGTGATTCGGTCAATCTTTTTTCCGCGCCGACTTTGATCGGACGCTTAACTTTCCGACTGCCGACGCGCCGAGCGTGAATCTACGCGTACCCCTGCTGAAGCCACCACACCCGTGCGGCCTAATTACTAGGCGTATCTGCTCCTGCATCCTCGTTGCAAAATCGGGTGAATCTTGGGCTTCTGAGATCCCTAATCATTAACAGTTCACAGTCCCTGCTCAAATCCAGATCATCAACGCCAGTCAGATTCCAATTGCACCCGACAACGGCGACCTCCAGCTGATGCGTTGGTCTCCGTCACCAGCAGGTCCTCAGGTCCGAGCGCACCAGAAGGATGGCCTTGTTCGAGGCGCTCCCACGCCGGCCACCCACACCTCCACGTCTGACAGGACTGGAGCAGTCGGTCGTGGGGATGAAGAATAACACCCCCCTGGGCTCAAGTGCCATCTGTCCGCATGGAGAGCTTCACGATGATCTGACTGCAACGCCCCCAACTCCATCTACGACACCAGTCCGGAGCAGGAAACGAAAGCGTGTGGAGTGGTCAGCCTGGACTGAATACGTCAAAGCACCCAATCCATCTGTACTCTCCCTTGGCTCAGGGAACGCCACTGTCAAACCTCTCACTCCTTCTCGGGACCGAAAGCCCGCAACTTCGATTCTCAAGCAACCTGACCCTTTCGGCCCCGGATCGAGTCCAGCATCGTCCGTCAAGGATGCCCCAAGAGAATTGATCGAGGGCTCGGACATGCTAGAACGCCATGCCCAGACGCTTGTGATGGGTCAGACTCAAGCCTGTCTCGAGGCCTACGTCGGTTTGAATCGCGCGCTCATGGGACAGAAGCATTTGCCCGAATCGGCCGTATTTCAAGGCAGGATGAGCCAAATCTTGCAGTTCATTCAGAGAGACATTCTCCCAAAACACATTGCCTTTAGCGTTCGAGATATCAACCTTCGCGTTCAGGCTCTGAAGCTGCTCGTGACGATTGCCTCTTCCCCGACCCTCTCGACCCGATTGAGCAACGACGTATGCAGGTACATGCTAAACCAGGCTCTCGAGCTGCTGGAGGACAAGGAGCAGCCCAAAGCCGTCACGAACTGCTACATGCAGCTTCTGGGCCTGCCAAAGTTCGGGTCGGACACGCTGATGATGACCATGTCCAATCGGATCGTGGCCGCGCTGGCAAAGGTCACGGACCACGTCATGGGGACCGCCATCCTCTGTCAGAGGCTGATCATCTACCAACGTCTGTCGTCCGTGGCCCCCGAGACGATGGCGCTCCGGGCCGGCGACTGGGTCGATCAGCTCTTCGCCGGTCTGGGAAGCGGTCGTCCGGATCTGAGGTCTCGGACGATCGCATTCGGGCTTGAGGCGGCGCTGGCCCTGGGCGGCGAGCAACGAGTGTCAAGCGCTGTGGCAAAAGCCCTGCAGCGGCCGGTTGCCGGCACCACGATGGCGCTACACCTCGTGCGATATCTCGGGAACCTTGTGAGCCAGCGAGGGGACGGCGTCGACGCCTCGAAGATATGGACGGTCGTCATGCTGTTTTTTCGAAGTCGCCGTCGACAGCTCGAGCGATGGGAGCACCTGAAGGATTGGCTGCTCCTTATCGAAAGATGTTTCAACTCCTCCGACGAGGCTGTCAAGCTCGCGGCCAATCTCGCTTGGGTCCGCATGATTTACGTTGTGAACCCGAGCGATCAGACTGGTACCCTGATGCTCAAGGTGCTACGGCAGCCAATCTTGGGACACATCAAGAGGGCAAGCTCTGAGCAAAACTGCATGCCCGCTGTTCGCGAATCTACCTTGGCGTGCCTCTGCGCTCTCCTGTACTACTCACTGCAGCCATCTGCATCGTGGCAGCAGCTCGATACTTACTGGGAGCAATACGTCGTCCCAATCGTTCTGGATGCTCTCATCCTGAAGCGGCGAGGCGTCGAACACGGCTCCCTCATCCTGACGAGCTTGCTCGGGGTAAATCCTCCGTCGTGGGAGCGAGATCGGGCTCTGGAGGAGCGCCCATTCGCCGTGGAAGAGATTTCGGCGCTGAACCCGAAGTGGGTACGCTCGCGAACTCGAAAGTTGCTCGATATGTGCCACAGGATCTTCACTCCGGCCGAATGGCTTGGGGAGCCGTCAATGGAGAGTGCCGCGATGAACATCTGGTCCTCTCTCAACGCTTCGATCAGCGAAGCCGGATCCAAGGAAATCAAGCTCAGCGGTGAGCACACCGGTGCCGTCGCTCAGATGCTCGCTTTCTTCCAGACCATCTGGATCGAGGCCGAGTCTGCCGTGCATGGAGAGGCATCAGGCTCTGCCGAAGAGCTTGCCCATATGCTGCACTGCATGGTCCACACGATGCTGGTGTCATTCGACGCCCCCTTGTTCCGAGAAAGATTCATCGTGCAGGGCTCCGGCAGCGCTTTACAAACCGTCACGGCCCCCTCCAGAAGCGCCTCCAAGTCAACGCCTTCGGCGGCTTTATCGCCGATGGTATTCCTGTTCCAGCTGTTGGGACAGGCGTCGGATGCCGTCGCCTCGACGAGAGGCTTTGAACGGTTAGCGAACACCATCACCGCGACATGCTGTCGGTCGCGGTCCGACTTGAAGTCTCAAGTCGAATCTATCCAAGAATGTTCAGGCGCGATGGGCGCATCGACACCAGGCGACGGTGGGACCGTCGCTTACGGACGCCTGTGGCAACTTCTCGCTCAGGCCACCGTTTCCAGCCTGAACTCCAGTCTCGATGTCGAGGCCTCTGAGACTTCGTTGTCCCTCGATCTTGCACGGAAGCATCTTGTCAACATATTGATGTCGGGCTGCAACGCCATTCAAGACGAGCATCGGCGCACCTGGGAAGCGCTGCTGAGGAGCGGGGCCACCTATCTGAGATCGAAGTCAGACGGTCCCGCCGGGAGTGACTTGGTTGCACACTTCGCGGGGATCATTGCTGAGAGGTTACGGGGCCGGTCCGATGCCTATGTCCCTTCCGGCCTGTCCCTCGTCATCATGCTGGTGAATATCATCGACGGTGGACCAGACACGATGAGAAGCTCAGGTTCTCGTTGTGGTGGCGGGCATGGTGCCGCTTCGACCTCGACGGGAACGGAATCTCCGCTCTACCAGCTCGTCAATGATGTCCTCCAGGTGTCTTATCGAGCCCTCGCAACCTACGATGGCAACCTCATAAGAGACTTTCTATACGCCGTCTCGAGGCTGATAGAGCGGTGCCATTTGTCAGCCCTTGCTTCCGTTATGAGCGACGTACAGGTCGGTCTCGGACTATGGCTAGAAGATAGAGACGGGCAACTTTTGCCTTGCGAAGGTGTCCCTTGTCCCACGTATCCGAACCTGCTCCGGTTGTGGAGCACCATGGTTCCCGTGGTGGTCCAGTTGCTTTGCATGGACAGAGAGCTCGTGCGTGATCTCGATACACTGATATCCTCCGCCCTGCAGAGTCGTCACTGCGATATCCGGACCGGCGCCGTGGGTGCTTGGGATTCGATCGCCGAGCACATAGCTGAGGGCCGTCTGTCTACAAAGATCAGTCCTGCCATGTCCAAGACCGAACAGGCGACGACAGAGTCATCTTCGCGCAGGAGTAAATACTCTGATGACGAGTTCAGCCTCGAAGCTCTCTTGGCGGACGAACCTCTTGTGAGCCCAAGCCGCTCAACGGTCGACGGCGAAGACGACGACGAAAACCACGGCGACCGGCCGTCATGTTTTCCGCAGCCTTGTGACAAGGTGACCCGGGGACTTGGAGAGCCCTTGAAGCAGCGCGATCTAGAACAGAGGGCCGCATCTAATCCTAGCCTTGGCAGCTCCGACGAGTCGCCTCCAAAAGGCTTGGTCTCCGAATCAAGGGAACAAGCGCCGGCTGTTATCGAAACCGCTCCCGAGATGGACGAACAGATGGCGAGTGCAAGGTTTCTCGAGGACGACGACGTGCGGGACTGCATCTTCGAGCAAGCTGCAGAGCTCAGAGCAGCAAGTGATATCGATGAATCGCCAAGGAAGAAGAGGAGATGCACCTCGAAAACGCGGCCGCAGTCGGGCTCCGATCTGGGCTTGAGCTCAGCAGACGGCGAAAGCGGATTCGCCCATGAAGAGGCTCTCGGGCAGCCACAGATGGTCAATGACCGGAAACGGCGTTCGGCGTCGCCAAGTTTTGATCGAGATGGAAAGAAGCTCAAGGCCTCCCCGGAGACCGACCAGTCTCCATCACAACGTCCCGTGCGTCGTAAGAGGGTCTTCGTGGAAATATCAAGGCGGATATCGTCTTCTTTCCCGCCAGTCTCAAGACCCGAGGAAGAAAGGCGATCGTCCAAGTTGTCTTCAGAACCCTGTGTTGGCTCAACAGGCAGCCACGACTGCGGGACAGCATTACAGCAGGTCGATGCGACGACATGTGTTGGGGGCGAGGAAGCAACTACAGCATGCCCAAGGTCTCCGGTTGAGCATCCAGTTGAGCATGGGAGGTCTAGCATCGAACAACATCTCGAGTGCGGTGAGCAGGTTACGGAGGACGGCGGAGATGCCATGGTCGCCGCCGCTGACGGGAGGAGGCGTCAAGAGGCAAGTGAAGCTGCCGAGGAACGTCCTTCCGACGGTGCTCACAGCGAGCTCGAACCGCTATGCCCAGTCGCGACCACTGTGGCGAGGGTGGTTCACGAGCAGCACGGACTGGCCCAGTCGCCAGCACCAACTTCCACGGTAGACCACCGCTGCGTGGAAGAAGATGGGATCAAGGATGAAATCCCGATCAGCAACCAGAGCCAAGGCATGCCTTCAGTCGCGAGCATCATCGGCGGCTTTACGCGTATCCTGGCTGACCTGCGGCGCGTGGTTCTGGGGCCGACGGAGGTGCGGCAGATTGACGATCTGCTCTTCGATGCGAGGCGGGCAACCTTTGCCGCAGAAAGGAGAGGCTCTGGGGACGGGACATCTTGATACGGGAGACAACGTACGACCGACCGGAGCCGTCTGATTGTTCCACTCAACCTGTTCTAGTGGGTGGTAATTGGTAATTGGTATTCCTACTCCATTCTAGTGCTGGTTATCTAGACTATGCTGGGTCAGCTATGAAAATTAAGCAAGGAAACCCTAGGCCTGCTAGGGTGAAAACCCTCCTTCTGCAGTGCCTGGCCAGCACTATCCTGTCGAGATGCTGTAGAACGTGGGGGGTGGCTGGCTAGCAGCCAGCTTCCAGCTGCTCCTGAGCCCAGGAGAACTGGGGGAGAATGCCTTGTCGGAGGATCCACGCTGTGAGGGCGGCGGCGGGCCGTGGTCGGGATGTCAAAGCCTGGTAGTCAGTGGTGGCAGCTGCTAGATACAGGCTTCGCCGCGCTCGGAGAAGGCGTGGGCAGTCTAGAACCACGTGTTTGGCTGTCTCCCACGGCGCTCCGCAGCTGCACGCCGGTGTGGGGAAGCCAGGCACCCGTCGCTTGCAGAGGAATGCCGCCAGTCCAATCTTGCCTGTGCGGACCTGCGTCAGAATACTGCTCTGCGCCTTCGACAGGTCGGCGTGTAGCCGGAGGGCCGACCGGTACGGCATCTTGCTGGGCTTCCAGTTGTCTCCGCCTCCGGGGTCCGGGTCCAGTGTCTGTGTTGTTGGCGGGGGGCCTCCATGCAGTTGGTGCCAGCGCTCCCAGCACCATTGCTCTGCCAGCTGGTATGCCTGCCAAACTGACCGCGGAAGGGGGGTGTTCGGCGTGGATCTAGTGGGTGGTAACAGCTAGTTTTTCAGCATCAAGTAACATCAGACTTCATGTGATATTTCACGTGTGTGTACCATACAAGCCGAGCTTTCCGACCTTGCCAGATGAGATACTCACATCCCGAAAAAAAGACAAGGACACTTCACAGAGTAGAATGACAAGGTTCCGACTAAACTAGACTAACAATACGTAACAGTTCGATGTGATGGGAACACCTAGGACTGAGAATGGTGATCGGTGAAAGGCCAAAGGTACAGTTTTCAATCAAGTCCTGAGTACTTTGAGCCTCCTACTGGCGATGTATGTCTAAGAGAAGAGTGGTCTGTCCGGAGCGTCAGGGGTGTTTGCTGGAGCTACAGCCGTACAAGGCAATGGCCTGCTCTGAGCGTGGAGAAGATGATCATTGACGCCCTCTCGGACCCGAGAGCTACGTACTATATGGCCCCCTATCCAGCTCACTAACACTACTGACAAAGCCAGGCTCAGCCCCGCGGCCGCAGCAGTGTTATAGGTGTTGCCTCCACTCATCCGTGCCTTCAGGAACGTTCTTGGCTAATAGTGATTAGATCTTCTATCTAGGTCTTCTATACAGAGTTCTTGTCTATATATATAGATCGCTCCCATCAAGATCATACTGCAGAGGATCTGCTTCGATCAGTACATCCCTTACTGTTTTCAAGTCTACTTAGCAACTTCTACTCAGCGATAGGGGTTTCCTCCCCCTCCGCCTCACTTTTTGGTCTCACTCGACCAACTTCTTAAATTTCTGTCCATTAAGTGGTAAGCGAACAGAAGCTGCAATCTACCCACAGTGGAGGGTCATACGTACTGCAACAGCTGATCTTACAATCTATAACGACTCTTCTAGAACAGAATCTGGTGAGAAGAAAAAGTTTGAATCAAATCACAATTCCAAGTTGTGGACTCTAAAACTAACCAACATACTTGTACGTACAGAACACCGACTTACAACCTAGCCAGACTAGACTAAGGATAGAACTCAATAGTGGACACTGGCTCTCTTCTTCAAGTGGTCAACTTATGTTGACACCAAGCCAAATTTCCTTTCCTCCAGACTCCAATCCTATTCTAATACTTTTTCCTAATGTAAGTGAACATGTTTGACTAGGTATAAAACTTATGTCTTCTGATTTCAACATCACAAGTTTCTATCACTCCCACAATTATATTGATCACTAATGCAAGATCTGATAGTACCGCAATGTCTAGCCTGGGCACAACTAATTTTGCCTTTACGGCTAATATCCTGGGTGTTGCTAGCTTTGTGTTCACACTGGTGGTCTATATGTTAGCTCGAAAGGCAGGCAACAGTGGTAGCAACAATATCAGTATCAGCAGCACGAGCCCGGAATTGTCAGTCAATTTGTTTCTCTGGTTATAGCGCCCAAGATATCGAGTGAATTCTAAAGGAACTACGTCAGCGCAACCAGCAAGTCCTCACAAGCACGAAAAATCTCGAGGCCCAACAAGCAACCGCTGGTACGCAGTATAGTCCGTGGCTCCGAACTGTCATATAGTTTCCAAGATAGCTTACTGACATATGTCATCAGCAGAAGGTGGCACACTAACACCTACTACTCCAAACATCTAGTTATTCTCTCCGGCAGCACCAAATCAGTCTGAGATGTATTCTCTATCGTCGGAACATATCCAAGCTTCTCTTCCAGTAGCCAGTGGTCAAACAGTTGAACTGTCACACAGAAGCAACTTCAGAACTACTAATAGTAGCGATAGAAATAGCTTGACAGCTACTAGTGATAGTAGTGAAAATAACATGGGAACTACTAGTGGTCGTGGTGAAACTGGTTTGTTATCAGCTATCTTGAGTATCTCTATACTAAGCTTCACTAACAAAATAATTGTACTATTAGATCAGCCTGCCTGGCTTAGTTGTTCCCCGTCACGCTAACATAGAAAACCTGTCATCTATACTTCCAGGTAGGTCTACTCGACCATCAACTAGTACAACAGCCAGACTAATAAGTGAAATTAGCTTAGGTGTTACAGGTCATGATAGGCAAAAGAAGTTCCCATCGACATTCTCCAATATTCAGTCTTCACGTGTTACAAGTCGTGATAGGCAGAGACATTTACTATCAGCATTCCGAGCTACCGCATCTAGTAGTCGAAAGGCTAGACCCATGAGCAGGGCTAGCAACAGTATTCAAGAGCGCCCAGCATCACTATCTCACGGAGCATCATTAGCTGTGTCTTTTGATCGATTCTGGAGGCACAGCAGAAGAAGACGATGATGATGTTGTTTTTTGTTGAAGAGAACTAGCTAGGGTTTCGGTGACTGCTCTAAATACATGGGGAAAGAGCAAACATGACGGTGCTTAGAGCAAACATGACGACGTCCAACATCCAACATCTTTGACACCCCATAATCTGGAGTCAGCTCGAAATCGAAGCGGAAGTCGACACAGTAGCAAGATAACGAGTAAGTACGGAGTACAGTATTCTTCTATCACAAATATATACAAGACCGAATTTTTTTCTGTGATGACTGGTACGTAGACGAAGAATCTTGAAGGGCATGTGGCTGAAGAACCGTGGCTGAAGTATGCGGCTGCAGTATGGCAATCCTCCTCGGAGCCGTTTCATACCTGCCGTCGCAGGGATGCAGGGTCAGCAGAAATCTGCAGCCAACAAGATCGCACACTAAACCAAGATAGCTAGGCTTCAAACACATGTGTCATCGTGTTCGCGGATGGTCTTGGCGACTCTAAGAGCATTGCCTCCTGCCAATTATGTTCTAGTACGTTACGTACATATCCCTAGGCATCTAACAACAAGACAACATCAATCTATTCTTATCAGTCAGGTGGCTGAACGTTGGCTTTGCTTTCAGTCGCTACGTACGTCTTACTGTTCTGCGTTGCCCATTCCTTCCTACTTCCGTACCGGCCCACGTACGAAGTAATTACTTATAAGACCAATTGGCTCCATCCCTACCGTAGGGCAGCCGTTTTCAAACAACGTTTCTAAGGCTTGTTGTCGCATTCTGAAAACTCTCCCATACGTACTGTCAGCGACGCAGTTGGACCAAGTTGCTGTGACGCACGACACGGACGAGTACAGCTGCCGTTGCCAAGATGCGACTTGGCCGGCTCGAGGCGGCACTGACAATCCAAGCGCTGGTTGCTCAATGTCATGGTGAGAAGCCGAGCATGCTTTGAAGGCCGTTCTTGACTGCTGACGGATCCTCGCAGGATCACCATCTTTACATCCTGAAACCCGCGAGGACGCCTCGCAGCGCTTGGAAGCTGCCCAGATCTTGCGACGCGCCGTGTCGGATTCACCGACGGGTGGATATGCACCTGAGGAGGTCGATTGTCCGTCCGATCGGCCAACTGTTCGCACAGCCGACAGCGTGTCGCCCGAGGAGTCGGAGTGGCTGGAGTTGCGCCGCGACAACACCATCGATCCGATGCGCGACTTTCTCGGCCGCATGAACATCCCGGACTTCGACGCGCCTGGCTATATCGACACGCATCGCGACAACGTGTCGGCGCTGCCAAACGTCGCCGTTGCCGCGTCGGGAGGTGGCTATCGAGCGCTCATGAACGGGGCCGGTGCGGTCTCGGCATTCGACAGCAGGACGCCGGACTCGACGTCGTCGGGCCATCTCGGAGGCCTGCTCCAGCTGGCCACTTACTTCTCTGGCCTCTCCGGCGGCGCCTGGCTCGTGGGATCGATCTACGTCAACAACTTCACGACGATCCAAGATCTACAGTCGAGCGAATCGGCGCCGGTGTACGACCTTGAGCAGCCACTCTTCAAGGGTCCGTCCACCGACGGGTTCGGCTTCTTCAACACCCTCGACTACTTCAACGATATCCAGGAGGCCGTGTCGAGCAAGGCGGCTGCTGGTTTCAATGTCTCCATCACCGATTACTGGTACGGCGTCCGGCTCGGTGGAGCGGCTGTCGGATGACGCTGACGACGGCACAGGGGCCGCGGTCTTTCCTATCAACTGGTCGAGGGTGCCGACGGTGGACCCGGCATCACCTGGTCCTCCATCGCGCGGGACACCGAGTTCGCGGCGGGCAGGGCTCCGATGCCGATCGTGATCGCCGATAAGCGGGACCCCGGCGAGAAGCTGCGCTCGTCCAACACAACGGTCTTTGAGTTCAATCCCTGGGAGATGGGCACGTTCGACCCGACGGTCTTCGGCTTCGCGCCGCTGCGATACCTCGGCACGGCCTTCTCGGCCGGCAGCGTGCCGGACGACGAGTCCTGCGTCCGAGGCTTCGACAACGCTGGCTTCGTCATGGGAACGTCGTCGTCCCTGTTCAACTTCGTCCTCATGGATCTGGAGGACAACGACGCCATCCCCGAGATCTTCAGAAGCGCCGTCGGAGGGCTGGTGGACTCCATCAGCGATGACAACAACGACATCGCCGACTACCGTCCGAACCCGTTCTACTTCTTCAACAACGACACCAATCCGATCGCCTCATCCAAGTCCCTCACCCTCGTCGACGGAGGCCTTGACTTGCAGAACATCCCGCTGCATCCCCTGATCCAGCCCACCCGGAACGTCGACGTCGTCTTCGCCGTCGACAGCTCTGCCGACGCCAGCAACTGGCCCAACGGCACGGCCCTCGTCGCCACGTACGAACGGAGCATGAACGAGGAGATGAGCAACGGTACGGCCTTTCCCGCTATCCCGGACCAGAGCACCTTCGTCAACCTCGGACTCAACGCCCGGCCCACCTTCTTCGGATGCGACTCGGGCAACCTGACGGGCCCGGCGCCGTTAGTCGTCTACCTGCCCAACGCTCCGTACGTCTTCCTCTCGAACGTGTCGACCGAAGACCCGGATCACACGCGCGCCGAGCGCGACGCCATCATCCTGAACGGCTACAACGTCGTCACGCAGGGCAACTCCACGCAGGATCCGGATTGGCCCGCCTGCGTCGGCTGCGCCATCCTCAGCCGCAGCCTCGAGCGGACAGGTACCGAGGTCCCGTCCATCTGTCAGACCTGCTTCGAGCGATACTGCTGGGACGGCACGCGGAACAGTACGACACCGGCGCCTTACCTGCCCAGCCTTGGTCTCGAAGAGCTCGAGATCGAGACCTCCGGAGCGACGACTTTCCACCCGCCAGGTGGCTGCTCGCTTGCGTTGTTCACGTTTCTTCTGGCCATGGCATTTGTGAGCAGCTAGAGATGGATGTATGACTTAAACAAAGATATCCCTTTCCTCCAGTCGACCAAAACAGCATCGCTCAGCTACGAGGTACCACCTGCTTTCTGACTCTCTCTCTCTCTCTCTCTCTCTCTCTCTCTCTCCCTGGGCGGGTTTTCTCGACGTGACATGCTGTATCCTCCCTCAAAAGAATGAGCTGCTGTGCCAGTTCAGTCACATGCCTCTCTACATGGCGTTACTGTACGGAAGTATCTCAATTACTTCTAGTCAATGCAAATCACTGTATGTGAAGGCCTTCAGTAGCATGCTCATTGCTACGTAAAAGTCCAATGGCAATGCGTTGCCATTGACATTGACCTCGCAAGGGGCTCAATGAGCTCAAAGGGGTGTCTTTGGAGGAGACTCAATACTCCTGGTAGAGCAGTACGTAGTGACGATATGGATCCAGCATGAAGGAGTACGGAAATTGTCACGTCAACTGTTCACAGTACGTATTGTACTATCTAACTGTGCTGACAGATGAATTTGTCAGCATGATATCTACGAGTAGTGTACGGAAGTACTCCGTACATTACATAATCAGAACCCCATGGGGTCACCGGATTGGGAATAGTCACTGTTTTGACCCGTTGTCCTAGTGACCTGCCTTTATTTACTTTGTTCCGTTTCGCCTCATCCGTCTCGTCTCAACTACCAACAACCGAACAACAGAGAAGTGATGAAGCTCTTCGTGAACAACAAGCTTGGACTTTCGTCTTACCGACTCAAAGAACTATAAAAACTTCAGAATCACTGCAAGGAAGTCTGATTATCGGGGGCATCTCGACGTGGGTGTGATTCGGCCGTCAAGGCCGGTCACCACTCTCAGACATGGCCACGGTGCCAGACTCCCCGCCTAAGCGCATGACACGCGCGCGCGCCAAAGCTCAAGAGGCGGCGGGGAACTCGACAAGCAAGTCTCTCAAGATGACAACACCGGCTCCGAAGACTACGAGGACCACTACGAAGCGCAAGCTCGCGACCGACGATGTTAACGTCGCCAAGGATGAACCTCTCCAGCCAAAGCGACCGCGAGGGAGGCCCAGAAAGGCCGCGAACAAGGAAGAAAATTGCCAGGAACATTCGGCACCCATCGGCGCGGCTCAACAGGCTACGTCAAAGGCACCCGCAGACGCACCCAGAGCACTAAGGAACAGGCCTAGGAAGCTGGACGTCGCGAAGAATCTGTCGTCGGAAGCCACGACGCAATTCCTGCCCGCGAGAAGGACGACGCGCGCTCAGGCCGCAGCTCCTGTGAATGAACCACCAGCAGCGCCAGCGCGCCCCATTCGCGCCAAGGCGCCAATCCGGAAGAGGGTCCAGTTCCAAGAGCAGGACTTGGAGAAAGAGAATCGCCTGCCAAAATTGACGACGGCGGCGGCAGCGGCGGCGACGCGTGCCGCCCCCAAGGATGCCATGGGCGAACCCAATCGCGCTGGTCTAAACGCGAAGCCTATCCGACGAGCTAGATCGGTCAAGGCTACTCGCGCCGCGACAAGGGCGACGGCGACGGATACGGCCAAGTCAGACGAGCGCCAAGCATCGGACAAGGTCGAGGTTGCGATTCTGTCCCCGAAGAAGGCGCAACAGAACGCCCCTACGTTGGCTGCCGGTTCGGCCGTCAGTCAGCTCCCCAGGTCGCAGACTCCGGCCAAGTCAGTGTCGCAATCACCGTTTGAGGTGCAGGTACCGGTGTCCACCAATTCGAACCATCGTCGGCCGGAGCCGACAGAGCAGCCTATCAACGATGCAGCCGTCGAGAAATTCACCGAGCATACAACAGCAAGCTTGTCGAGTCCTGCCAAGAGACCGCCGCCATCGCCATTCAAGAACGCTCTCAAGCTCTCGGCAAAGCGGGTCAAGCTCGCTGACACTCCCATCTTCCAGCACACGACCCAAGGCATCCTCAAGTCCCCGCCCAAAACCGGTCTCATGTCGTTGTCCCCGTCCAGGGTGTCAGTGTCGCCGCCCAAGGTGTCCGTGTCCCTGTCCAAGGTGTCCGTGTCTCTGTCGCCCACGAAGCTGTCAACAAGCGACAAAAGTCCAACTGCGAAGGACAGCCTGCTGCAACAGCCAGCAGCAAAGCTTCCCCTGTCGCCCAAGAGGAATCTGGAAGCCCCCGAGCCGCCAAGCAAGACCAACGCCGGAACGGTGAATGCCTCAACCCCTGAGAAATCCAATCACGGGATCAGCTCGCCGTCCAAACTCGGCCTCCCTTCCGCTTTGAAGCAGCCGGCAAAAACTGCGGTTTCCTGTGTCACAGCGGCGCCAAAGAACGTCGTCTTCGCCATTGAGGATCCCTTCACCGATCATACCGAGCTTGATCTGAATCTCTCCCCTACGAAGCTCCTGACCAGCACCCCCAGATCGCCGTCCAAAGCGGGATCACCGCTACGGGGTCAGCGGTCGCCTCCTAAGCCGCCCGTTGCTGCTGACGGCTCCCCGTCCAAGAAAGTGACCTCCATCTTGCAGGCGGCTGGGGATAAACCGTCAGTTGCCTCGTTGGAAGCATCGGCACGGCCTACGGCGAACATACCCACCCTGTCACTCTCGGGTGAGACTTCTGTGTCGCCGTCGAAGGCGACTCCGCAGCCTTCTGAATCTCCCGCGGCACCATCATCGCAGGCGGCGCCCACCACCTCAAAGTCACCTCAGAAGGTGAACTTCGGCGATGGCAAGACTTCTTCGCGGGAGTCACTCCTGATCATGCAGGCCGCGGTCGAGGGACTGTTCCCTGCCGACAGCCAGACCTCGACCACTCCTCGATCGCCGTCCAAGGACGGCCCGTCGCTCTTGCAGTCGATCGCCGGCCGCTCCGTCTCACCGGGCGAGCCAGCCGAGACTTCAACGTCGCCCACCAAGAAAGGATCGTCGGCGATGCCCTCGCCCTCGAAGAGCATCATCTCGCCCTTCAATCTATCTGTCGGAGCTGGATCGGTATCCTCGTCGGACAACTCTACACTGTCGAGTTCCCTGAACTCTAACAACACGGTCATCAAACCGTCTTTCTTCGACGACGCTCTCGTGACCGTGCCCAACAGTCCCGCGAAGTTCGTGGACATTGAAGGAGATGCCGGCACGCAGAGTTCGCGTCGCCCGTCCTCGGCCGGGCTCGAGCGTGAGACCCCAGAACCGTCTGAAGCCTCTCAAGAGTACGGCGACGAAAACGCCAACCCCGCGCGTCTTTCGCCGGAAATCGATCCGGCGCTCATCGACCCGGTTCTGCTCGCCATGTCGCCGACCCCTGAAAGAAGGAACCCGGTGGGCACCGCCACATGCACTCCTGCGAGGGTGTTTCCCGGCTCGCAGACGCACCACGAGGTCCACACCGTGAGCAAAGTGCCCCTGAAGGCGGCTGCGGACGACTCTCCTTTGCTGTCGCAAGAGCCGCAGACCCTGCTGGAGCGGGGGACCACCTCGAACTTCGGTCCGCCCTCGTCCGAGACCGGTGTGCTGCACGAGGACTCACCATTGAAGCGAAAGGCGCCTGCCATCGACGACGCAGACGAGTCCAGCGAGGAGTCCGAGGAGTCCAGCGACGAGGATGCGCCTCCGCTCTCGTCCAAGAGACGCCGGACGTCCTGCATGTGGGTTCATGAGTCCGCTACGACGCCACCGCGGCCCACGTGCCCCGTGCCGCCGATGACGGCTCCGGCTGCCGCCCGCACAGCTCAGTGGGCGACCGGGCGCACGGCGGCCCTGATGGCGCGCCGGGGCCCGTCCCCGCAGACGCTCAGGGGCGCCGTTGTCTACGTTGACGTGCACACGACCGAGGGTGCCGACGCCAGCGGCGTCTTCATCGAGCTGCTGACGCAGATGGGCGCTCGATGCGTCAAGCAGTGGCACTGGAATCCGAACGCCGTCCTTGGGGCTTCTGTCGGAGGCGCTGTCGGCGGCGGTGGTTACCAGGCGGCAGCCATCGCGGCTGGAGCTGCGGCTTCGGCTGCCGCGCACAAGGTCGGTATCACCCACGTCGTGTTCAAGGACGGCAGCAAGAGGACGCTCGAGAAGGTTCGAGAGGCAAAAGGGGCCGTTCATTGCGTTGGGGTGGCCTGGGTTCTAGAGTGAGTCTTCCTTTGAGTTTACAGGCATCACGCGGTCGTCCTTTTCCCCTGTCCACTCGTCTCCCCCCTTTTGCCTCCTATCCCATATCTTTCAGAATAAATTACCCTCCTGTGCGCCCCCTTCCTCCCAGACCAGTCTCTTCACACAACCTTCTCTTCTGCAACGGTCTTTTCTGGAACCGCTCTCTTCTTGCACACACTCGTCCAACATCCCTGACAATGAAACGATGCAGTTGCGAACGTAACGACGCCTGGCTTGAAGAAGAATCGTACTCGGTCGACACGGCCATGGTCCCACGTCTTGGTCAGCGCCGACGCAAGTCCATGGAGCCTCGTGCTCTGGCGAACTCCGGCCCGCCGCAGTTCGCTGCTCCTTATGCGGCCGGGAACGCCTTTGTCGTCGATCATACTCCGGGGGCAGCTGGCATCGGCCAGCAGACTTCACGGACGATCGCCTCCTTCAACGCGAGCCCGTCTCCGCCGCCTCCAGTCACGCCAAATCCGTTCCGGTCGACCCACGCGCACCCGTACAACGAGGATGCCGTCCGCGGCTTGGTCTACGGTCACGAGGGTTTCTTGGTCCCGAGGCCTACCCTCCCTTATGCGCGGCCGTACTCGACCCCGATCCCGATTGCCAATACGCTGGGCTACTCGACCCCGACCCCGACCCCGACCTCGCCCTTCGCTCAGGTGCCGCCGTACTCGTACTCCTACTCTCCTCCCTCGTCGGACGGAGACACGACGATGAGCACGCCGTACTTCCTGAAGCCGTCAGCGATCGTGCAGCACACGTGTCCGCCGAAGCCCAAGCTAGCACCATGCCGCGGCGTCGAGAAGGGTCAGGGATCGCTCTATCCGAAGCCGCCGAGCCATAGGGAGACCCGGAAGACGCTGTTCCCCGTCACCGGACGCATCGACGACTGTCCGGACGAGCGTCTGAGGATCAGACTCCAGAACGCCAGGCGCAAGACGATGCAGTGGGCTCCCAAGGTCGGGAGTCCGCTGGGCAAGACGGTCGTTTCTATCGACGACATCGATGACGATGACGATCCCGACCGTGATTTCGAGTTCGTCTGAGCTTTGATTCGTGTTTCGTGCTTTGGCGGTTTCTGGGTGACGGTGCCATCGGACGTCGGGTGACGAAGACGCGCAACGACACAGCCTGGCTGTTGCGAGGGTCCACGTCGGTACCGGTCCGTTTGGTCTCCTCCCTTCAGCCTTCGGAGCTCCCTCTTGGTGTTGATTGGTGTTGAACTGGTCACGGGCACGCGATGGCGAGTGCGGCGTATTGCAGCGGGCACGGAGATGCGCGTACCGGGCGGGGCGACGGAGATGGACATTGTCGACGGGTCAGGATAACTACTAACCATACCTCTTTCTGCCAACCCCATCTATGTTCACCATGCTATCATCACCATGCCCTCGTCACTGTGCCGTCGTCATCATCATCATCATCATCATCATCTTCACCATCTTCACCTTCATCCTCATCGGCGGCCCCCAACTCCCAACCCCAGTCTCCTCTATCCCCACCCAAACATCGGCGAGAGCGAATCACAAAGCCTTAGCTAGCCAACTAGCCCACAGCTACTTTGTTTGCTGACATTGTATCAAGAGGTCAAACATGACATGTACCGTACGGTCCTGTACAAGGAATCTCCGATTGATCGTATATAACAAGACTCTGGAACGAACGTCTTGTCGGGAGGGTTGTCATCCTCTCGTACCACCAGGATACCTCATCTCTTATTAACCTAGATTCTGGTGACCAACACACTCGAAGAGGTACCGTAATCATCAAGGAGTAATCGATTTTTTGAGAGGCATATTTGCTCCTGAGAGTATGTCTTGAATCTAACGAGAGCAACTCAACTAACTACTCCTTTGGGGGGGATAGGGGGTCCTGGGGATTTGATGATAGGTTGATCGAGTGACGGTAATTAGTATGGTAGCTTGTGTTCACACATGTCTGAGATAGTATGACTACGACTGGAACATTTTTTGGATATGGATATGATTGTAGAAATTCTGCTGGTACCGTCTAGTCTTCCAATTCGTGATGATGTAGCGGCGTGTAGCTCCTTACAAAGGAAGTAATCAACTACGTACAGTACCCTTCTCGAGAAGTTGCCTACAACTAGAGATGTGATCATCAGCAGACTTTCTTACTTTCCACAATCAAACCATGTCCACATCTCCTGCGACGGCGCCGAGCTCTGTCCCAACCGTCTATCACGATCCGCTAGATCCAGCGGAGCTCGTGCACGATGCACTTTTTGTTTTGGCTAGGAACGGCATCGTCCTGGTGGAATGGGCGGAGATGCTGTACCGTCGCATGGGTTATCCGGCCATACCTGTGGTACGTACTTCGCTCGTTACCGGTACTTACGACGTCAGGATCCATCCCGAGTACAAGCCCGGAATTAAGCTAGACGGCTCACTTCTTCGTAGGACATCTCATTCTTGTTCAGAGACGAGCACGTCGACAAGGCCTGTCGCATCATCGCCGAGGAATGCCATCTCCCCGTGGTGGACCCTCAGCCTCTTCACGCTGCCGCAAAGGGCGACTTTTACACCAAAGGGCAACACTTCTTGCTCACGCCACACGAAGGTCCCGAACATCCTCATTCCCGCTGCCTCGCCCTCTTCCCCTTGTCGTGGGCTGGCTTCGCTGAAGACGAGCTCCGGCCGGTCTCTCTCCGCTTGTCGACAATACATCCCGAACATCCTGAGGTGCTCACGGTCTCGCCGGCGTCCCTGTGCGCGGCCTTGGTTCGCCTGCACTGCCGAGCTCGGCGCAACAGTCCCATGGCTAGATGGCTCGAGATGGATCTCGCAACGATCATATTTCACAGCCTCTTCGACGCCAGCTACGAGGGCGATTACGTGGAGTTGAAGGGCAACGATCCCTGGATGAAGGAAGAACTGGACGAGCTCGAGACAGCATTGGACAAGTTTCGATGCTGGAACTTTAGAGATGGTGAAGTCTGGATCGCGGATGCTTTGGAGGCGATCCTTGCAGGACGAGGCGACTATAACGACTTGCCAGCATTGTCTGGGGAGGAGAACTAATCACACGAATACCACGTAACGCTACGATCAAAAAGGAGTACTTTTGCCTTATCATTATGAATTTGCTACGTCCCTCTTCCCTTCCCCGTCTATTCCTACTTCTCCGTGATATCTGTTGAGATGTCAGTCATGGTTAGAAGGTGATGATAGACTATCATTGATAGGGGAGGATAGTATCTGAACGATCGCTTTATGATATATCTGTAGCCTTGATTCTCTCTCGTTCATCGTCGTTCAGAACCGACATCACAAGGCCGAGCTCCTCCGACGAGCCTTTCTGCTCCACGTGGGCCATGTACTTGCGCACAGCCCAGCACAGCTTGTCAGGCTGCTCTGTCGAGTATCGGCTGATGGTGATGGAGAGTTTTCGTTCAGCGAGCCACCTAATGAGGAACCTGGGGCGGCATGGTGTAGCGGGAAACTGGTGAGAGTTTCCCACTACGTGGCACCCATGACCCGGAACCAGTGGTGTCAGGCCTGGAGAACCTGACTAAACTAGTCGTCAGTTCGAATCTGACCCACCCCACATTCTGCCACAAAAACCCCCGAGATTCATAGAACTTGTCTAAGATGTACTCCTCGCAAGATGTATGAAAACCTTCAAGAAATAGCTCATCCAATATCCGTCAAGATCCACAAAACCCTCATTACTGCGGTTTTCCTATTTCCCCTACGGGGTTTGGGGTTTTCCCACAGTACGTACACTACAAACCACGGGGTGTACGGTAAATGCGTGAGGTCCCCGAGTCAAGTCTACCAGAGACAAAAATCCTTCAAGAAGTTCTGCATGGCTTAACAGCCGAATCAGTGTAAGAATCAAATAAAAAAAAATTAATCAGGAACCTGATATCCTCTTGATCTTGTCTCGCTTTCAGCATGGTCATAGGTCGCGTGCTCTCGTAGATGTTGACCCAACGCTTCATCTTGGTCAAGATCAGGATGCTAGGGTGGAGAATCGGAATCGGATGTTCCGACGTTGGACCTTGATTCTCGTGTCAGCTTGTCTTGTTGTTGTTGTTTTTTTTCCACTTAGGAAACTGATGTGAAGCTACGAGCCTGCGTCCTCTCCCTCTAGGTTTCCAATCTTTCGTGGATACGCCACAGACAGCACCGATTCAGGAGGTACACGAGCAGGAAGGCCAAGTGTGCCTGTTGCTAGCGTCTCCACCAGCACATTCTCCGTCGCCGCCTCGACGAGATCCTTGCCCGAAAGACCTTCAGTGGTGTTCGGGGCGAAGTAGAACTTCATCCCGACTTCTGCGAATCGATGGTTGAGAGCCATGATCTGCGGGCGAGCGTCGGTCAGAATCTTGGTGGCATTGTTCACCTCTAGGAGCACGTCTATGTCCTCTGTCTGAGTTTTTCATCTCTTCCCAGTACAACTACGCCCAAGGACCATCACTTCTGACAATCAACGCATTTTGTCAGAAGTCCTGGAAACCAGCCGAGTTCCACCCTCAAACCACCAAAACCTTAAGGTGAAAACCCATCACTTTGGAAAACTCAACCTGTTTGTCAAAAGTTGCGATCCCAGACTCTACGATCTTCAACTTCAACAAGCAACAGACTACCAATAACAAGAGAGAGAGAGGCCAGTGGTTTTCTGGACAACTGGGGACAGGCCCCAATTACCTAGGAACACTCAGTCTTGGGGTGTGGTCCCAGGATTGAGTAAGTACTCCCAGTTCAAGAGGAAAACAGAGAGTGGAAAAGTGGAATGACTTGAGCTCTACTCTTGGCTGGCAGAATCTAAGAATTCAAGGAAAGTCTAGATAGGGGGTCTGGTCCCTAGTCTAGGTGAATACTCCCAGACCTAACCCAGAGCTTAGAAGGAAGAAGCTGCCCAGGAAAGTCTAGCTCTGAGGTCTGGACTCAGAGCTAGATCACTACTGCTGGGAAGTCAGGGTACTCTTCTCTTTCCCTCAACTCTCTCAACTCTCTAAAGGTATCACTACTGGAAACCCAGAGCTATGGCCTCAAAAAAGAAAAAACCCAGTCATCCCCAATACAACTCTAGAGTACCAACCTCTATACTGGCTCCCAGATCCCCCAACATCCAATCCAGCTCTTCTTCTTTATCTATTCCCCCAGAGCCAAGCCAACAAGATACCTCTCTGCCAACACCAGACCAACAAGCTGGAGAAAACACACTGCCAGTATCCCAGATTGTTGAAGTCTGGCTAAACCAGTCTAAAGCTCCCCCAAAGGTACAGGCAGCATGGAAGAAAATCACCACCCAGCTAGCAAGCCATATAGCTACACCTTCCACCACTGGACAAGAGATCCAGAAAGTTCTCCAGAGACTGGACAAAATTGAGAAAAATATGCAAACACCAGCATCTAATCTCTCCTATGCCCAAGCAGTCCAGAAAGCTACAGTTCAGGAAATTCCAGTTCCCCAGAGAATCTTCAGTGAGATTACTATCAGACCTGGAGTCCAAATAGCACAGACAGGAAACAGAACACTCTCCCAGCTTGTGCAGGCTATCAAGAACAAAGTCCCTACATCTTGCCAGAAAGATATCAGAGCAGTCAGAAAGCTTCCTTCTGGTGATATTATCATCTCTCTGGAATCTCCCTCAGCCAAGACCCAACTAGAACAGAACAAAGACTGGATCTCTGCAGTGTTCTCTGAAGAAGCTAAGATCTCTTCCAGAATCTTCCCAGTCATGGTTCATGGAGTTCAAACAAAGGACTTTAACCCAGATAACCTGGAAGAGATAACTAAGACTATCTTCAGACAAAACCCTGGTATGGAAAACCAGGTCAAAATCCTGAGAACCTACTGGACCAGAAAGTCCAAACTTCTTAAGAAATCTGTGACATCTCTGCACATAGATCTTGCAACACCTGAGCAAGCTAATCTACTAATCAATGTTACGATCCCTGGGATGGGAGCCACTTATTTATAGGCAATCAGGCCGCGGGCCAGGCAAGAGGACACCATGGAAAGTCAAGTGACCAAACTGACAAAGAGTCACGTGACTGTCGAGACAAACACGGGTGTCTCGACGCAGCATGCATGAAGCATCAAGACAATCTCACCTGTCTTGACGCAGCATGCATCAAGACAATCTCACCAGTCTCGATGCAGGGTGCAGGAAGTATCGAGACAATCTCACCCGTCTCGACACAGTGTGCATGAAGCATCGAGACAATCTCACCGGTCTCGACGTAGGGTGCATAACATGGTGGGACTGTCGAGACAATCTCACCCGTCTCGATGTCAAGACTGTCGAGACAATCTTGATCATCTTAACAGGCCAGCACTATATAGTCTGGCGATAGTTCCCTTATGGAACGATTATCTTTAACTCATGTTGTGATCTAGACAACTAGATCCACTTTAATACAATCCTTTTGTACGAAGCCATTGATCAGGTGTCACCACCACCATATTCCACTAAACCCCTTCGCGCTCCTTGACACTCCTCTCCTGCGAGAACCAACCTGCCTTCCACATCTCACCCTTAATCCTATACTCGGTTAGGATAGCATGGTACAGACTGCAATACTTTGAAGACCCTCAAGGATGAGTACCTCAGGAGCAACCAACCCCAACTTCCCAGATAGAAAGATTAGCATCGCCAAGCCAGACCTGTTCTACAGCGAAAGGAACAAGGTTGACGACTGGCTCATGCAACTTCAAGTCTACTTTCAATTCCAACCAGAGACAAGGCTGCCTAAAGAAAAGTGGTCACTCTTTGCAACCACTTACATGAGAGGTAATACCCACTGATGGATTAAGCCTTACATCAACAAACACCTCTCAGGAAACAGAGATCACGACGGCACATCAGAATGGATGACAAAATGAACATGATTCAAGGACAAGATCAAAAGGATCCTTAGACTATCTAACAAAGACAAAGTGGCTATACGAATAATCCAGCACATCAAGTAATGATGCTCAGCCGCAGAGTATACCACACAGTTCAAACAATACTCAGTACTGACCGACTGGGATAACAACACCCTGATAGTCATGTACCGACGTGGACTCAAGGAAAACATGAAGGACAAGATCACCTTCAACAGACAAGTGGTCAACACACTGGACAAGCTTATCGCACAAGCAATCAACATTGACGACAAGTTATTCAAGCGAGCGATGGAGAAGTGCCATGACAGAGGATACAGCCACCCCACATGGCATGTGAGCAACCACTACAAGCCGCCTAACAAGGCACCACCATATGATCCATATGGCTATGCACCTATGGAACTGGATGCAGTCCACCATAGGGGAAGGTTCACAAAGGGAAGGAACAACAGAAAGGGGAAAGCACTGAAGTGCTATACCTGTGGCAAGCTAGGCCACATGGTGAAAGACTGTTGTTCAAAGAACAAGGTGCACTGACAGCAACTTAATACACTTGACGGAGACTGGAATGTCATCAAGCCAGAGGACCCACCAGAAGAGGCCCAGCTATCCCTCAAACAATAGGATGATTATAATCAAACACTTGAAGCAGTCTACCAACTGGCAACATCAGGAGACAAGGACCTACCAGAACAGACAGGTCAGGACAAGAGACAGGAGCCCTTAACCACCTCTGATAGGGACCGAGACAAACCCGTGTCTATCAAAGAAGAAATACCACAAGGAAGCTATGCTTACAGCATGGACTCACAAAACTTACAGCACAGTGAACTACAGTGGAGATTCTGCACAAAACACTACTGCACCTACCACAAACAACTACGAAGGTATGGAGGACATTCACCCTACCACACCACCTGCCACCAGCATTGGGTCAATTGCGAGAAGGATGCGTGTGAGATCCACCTTTGGGACAAACGTAAACACACCGTATTCCCCGAGCACACACATGATTGGCACAAACACCTCATGTTCCTACAGCAAGGTAACAACAACAACTGCTACATCAACAATTGGCAGTACTACCTCAAACCCGGATGTGACAAGTATCAGCAAGACAAATTCATAAACAGATTCCTCAGGACTGATAGGAATAGCTGGACCTATTGCCCAGTCAGTGGAAAAACACTTTAATCAGGAAAAGACTGAACTCCCTTGTCAAGGGGTGACATCGGGAGCTCAACCACATGACCCCTAGCAACGCAAAGCACCTGCGATTGCCTGTGTCACTACACGCCAACATGTCAGTACAGACATACACACTTGTTGATTCTGGAGCCAGTGGAAACTACATTTCAAGACAACTCTACAACACTCTTGGCACTGGAAAGAAATGCAAGCAGCAGCCCTACCAGCTCACGATGGCAAATGGACAGACAGAGCTAGTCTGCCATGAGACACAGCCAATAGAAATAGTTACCAGACACTATGCTGAAAGGATCCACCTTGATATTGTCGAGTTGGCCACTCAGGATATCTATTTGGGGATGCCTTGGCTAAAGAAGCACAACCCAGTTGTTAACTGGAGGACAGGAGTACTTACGTTTAGGAACTGCACTAACAACACAGCTCAGACCTGTTACCAGCCGCAGAAGGTGTAGACAGATAAGGGAAGGAGTCCTCAGTGGAACCTCACTGACAGAAAGGACAACTCTCAAGAGAAGAGGTCTGCCTTGACAGGCACACCCCGGAACCAGGTGGCTAAACAGTCAGAGATAAAGAGAGAGGAAGTTGTTAACCCTCTGGAGATCCCTGAAGAGTACTGACCTGGGTATGATAACCTCTTTCAGGAAGAGACAACAACAGCAGTGTTACCTAATGTTAAGGCCTAGGCCGGAACAGCCCAGGTAAGCAAGGGAGGAGTGTTAGTCATGCGGAACAACATCCGACCGATCCGGTGGACGAGCAAGAGCTAAGCGAGGAGCTTGTCCGGTGGACAAGCAGGAGCTAAGTGAGGAGCTTGTCCGGTGGACAAGCAGGAGCTAAGTGAGGAGCTTGTCCAGTGGACAAGCAGGAGCTAAGCGAGGAGCTCGTCCACGCAAAAGGATGATACCCCTCAAGGAGACCCCCCCCCTCGGAGCATCTGTATAAAGACCACCCAAAGGGCCCGGAGGGATTAGCTCTCCAGGCTGAACACACAATACACATACATTGTACTGAGACAATAGTACAGAGAGAGTTACTTATCTGTCTATTTCTCTATCAAGTCCCTGTCTAGAATCTGCCCTGCGAAGCAACAGACTGTACCAGTTTCTGTGTGAACCTGGCCTGGCCTTTAACAGTTTCAGTCTCTAACACATAGGACACTGACTCAATATGATGGTGGATCCACAAAGCCCTACCCTTTCTCAGGCGGCCCAAGCCCAGGCTGCTCAGGCGGCTCAGGCCCAGGCTGTCCAGGCAGCACCTATTATTAACCTACCCTCAAAGCCCTTGAAGGTAGGTGCCCCGAAGAGGTACGATAGATCCAGGGGAGGACTGGAGTTGTTCTTCTCACAACTGGAGCTCTACTATGGGTTCAACACAGCCCAATTCCCGACAGACCAGGAGAAGGTGCTATTTGCAGCCTCCTACCTGGAAGGACCAGTCTTCGCTTGGTTCAACGTCTACTTAAGAGATTACCTAGACAATCAGGCAGACCCCAAGGAGCAAGAAGACAATACCCGACAGATTATGGGAAGCTTGAAAACCTTTAAGACAGCCATGAGGAAGATGTTTGGGATTCTTGACAAGGAAAAGGATGTGGAACAAAAGCTCCAAGCACTGTGGCAAACTGGATCAGCATCAGAATTTGTGGCGAAGTTCCAACAACTAGCAGTGAGGACCCAGTGGGGGGACAGTGCACTAACAGCACTATTCTACCAAGGCCTCAAGGAACAAGTCAAGAATAACATCATGTGAGGAGACTGACCAACTGAGCTCTACGAAATGATCAAGACTGCAGCTCACATCAACAACTGACAGTTTGAGAGAGAGCTTGAGAAGTGAGGCAAGCAGACAAAACCATGGGTGAAGAAAAAGCCAACACCCGCCAAAGATAACTACAGCTTGGTACCTATGGAGATTGATGTGGTGGAACCACGAAAGAAGGAGACACAGAAGTGTTACAACTGTCAGAAAGTGGGCCACCTTGCGGTGAACTGCAGGAGCAAGAAGAAGAACAAGAAGGGCAAAGGGAAGCAGTTGAACGCCACAAGCGCCTGGAAAGGCAGGGAGACAGAGAAGCCCCAGAGAGCCCCCCAAGGCACACTGCCCCACAATCACCCTGAGGCAGTACTCCTCAGAGAGGAGGACAACCTCTGACAACACGCTGAAAAACTTAAGAACATGCTTCAGGAAATCTTGGATTGTCTCAACAAGGTCTAAAGAAAGGTCGACAGAATCCACTGGGAGGAAGACCTGATCTCCAAGTTTGACACAACTGGCTATATGGAGGAACAGGTTGATGACAAGAAAGCCCAGCCACCACCAGTCCCCGACAAACCTGTCCTTCAACAACAGGACACAACCCTATCAGAAATAGGGGAGACGCAAGTGTCACGATAGGTTGATGATACTCTCAGCATCACACAGGCCAGAGACATCACCACACAAGTGGACCTACACCAGGCCACAACAGCAGCCTGCGGACAACCTTATTGGAAGGTGTGCAAAGACAATCACTGCAAGGAACACTTTCTAGAGAAAAGAAAGAAGATGTGGTTCCCAGAGTCCAAGGTGGAAGCGTGATGGAATATGCACATCCAAAGGGTCAACCCTGAACAAGATGATTACAACCAAGATCTGTGGGAATGATGCCTCACCACACGATGCAAACAACACGCGGTAGAGCGTCAGGCCCAGGGCCTAGGCAGCTCAAAAAACTAGCAGCACTCTTCAAAACCAGGGTTGGAAGAGCAGGCAAGACAACACCCTGGGAGGAAGGAGTTAAGCTGAGCCTTGACACAACAGCCTGCAGCCCGCACTTTCGCATCAAGATCAGAGTCAATAGGCAGTTGGCTAAGGCCATGATCAACTCTGGTGTGACTGGCAACTTCATGTCAGAAAGCTTTGCCAGAAGAAACAAGGTTCCAGTCCAAGGCAAGAAAGACCCCTACCAGTTGATGGTAGTGGACAGAACACCACTCTCCAAAGACAAGAGACAAGTGATGAAGGAGACCAAGAGCCTGAGACTGAGTGTCCATGGCACAACAATTGGAACAGAGAAATTCAACTTGGTCTGGATACTACACAAAGTTATATTGGGACTTCTGTGGTTGGAAAAACAAAACCCAAGGATTGACTGGAGAAGAAGGTAACTAGTCTTTCTGGACAGAACACTGGTCATGTCAGAACCAGGGGTGACGATTAAAGAAATCTCACTGACACGCTGGAAGAAATACCACCGGCATGGGCAGGCCTGTGTGGCCTGGATGAAACCCTGAACACAACAACTTTGCACCACGCAAGACACCGTGGGCAAGACTCAGGCACCGCAGTTGCCAAGTGAGTATAAAGAATACCAGGAGATGTTCAAAGAAACAGTGATTGCAACACTACTGGAACATCAGGAATAGGACTATGAGATTCTGCTGGAAGACAGAAAAAACCTACACACAGCCCTATCTACACTCTGTCAGCAAAAGAGCTTGAGGCTCTGAGAGACTACCTAGACAAGAACCTAGCAAAAGAGTTTATAAGACCTTCAACATCACCAGCTGGATACCTGATATTGTTTGTGCCAAAGAAAAATAGCAAACTTCGACTGTGTGTTGATTATCAGTGGCTAAATATGATTACAGTAAAAAACTGCTACCCGCTGCCATTGATATCGGAAATCCAAGACCAGATCCAAGAAGCCAAATAGTTTACCAAGTCTGACATTCAAGGCATTTTCAACCTGGTTAGGATGAAAGATGGCGAAGAATGGAAGACAGCCTTTTGTACAAGGTACGGGCACTACAAGTATGCTGTGATACTATTCAGCCTTACGAATACACCAGCGATATTCCAATCACTTATTAACACTGTCCTCCGACAATACCTGGACATATTTGTCACCACTTATATCAACGATGTCTTGGTATACACCAATGGAACCTTGGAGGAGTATAAACAGTATGTCAAAACAATCCTACATGCACTCCAGAAAGCAGGCATGAGGTTACACCTTGATAAAAGTGTTTTCCACACAAAAGAAGTAGAATATTTGGGGTTGATCCTGACAATGGAAGGAATCCGAATGGACAACACAAAGACGGCAGCAGTACAAGACTGGCCAACACCCAAAAACCTCAAAGAAGTACAATCCTTCCTAGGATTTGCAAACTTCTACTGATGATTCATCAAGGACTACTCAAGAACAGCAGTAGCCTTGACAGAGTTAACCAGAAAGAACAAATCTTTCAGGTGGGGGGAGAGCCAACAAGTAGCCTTCCAGAAGTTGAAGAATAAATTCATCTCCACACCCATTTTGGCATCATTTGATCCTGAGAAGAGGATCATTCTGGAAACTGATGCCTCAGACCAAGCATTGGGATCCTGCTTATGTCAACCAGATGCTGACAACTGCTTACACCCTGTTGCGTACTGATCAAGAAAGTTCTCTGGCCCAGAACTGAGGTACGATGTTCATAACAAAGAGTTGCTAGCAATCGTCGACACATTCCAAGAATAGAGGCCTTACTTGGAGGGGGCAAAATACACAGTAGACGTGTACTCAGACCACAAGAACTTAGCTTACTTCACAACAACAAAGAAGCTAAACTGACGACAAGTTCGATAGGCAGAGTTGTTGGCATCATACAACTTCCAAATCCTCTACTGGAAAGGCACTGAAAATACTCAAGCGGACGCACTCAGCAGGTGACCAGACCTGATGGACAAGAAAACAACAGAGGAACACCCAATCCTAGCGACAAAAGGATGAACCCTGGTCTATACCCAACCCCAACTGGCAACAACTGAAACAAAGAGTCCACTCCTTACCCTTGGCCACAAGGTGGCAAACAAAAAGAAAATTGTGCCAGAAAGAGCACAAGAGGAGGTGATCCAGAGGCACCATGACAGGCCTTTGCACAGACACCCCGGGCAAGATAAAACCTTGGAGAAAATCCAAAGGAACTACCACTTCGACAGAATGAAGTGTAAGGTGACAGAGTTCATCCGCAACTGCAAACAGTGCGTGAAGAACAAGCCATCAAGACATAAGCTCTATGGGCAGGCACAGCAAATAGACCTACCTGAGGCACTATAGGAAACTATCATGATGGATTTTGTGGTCAAGTTGCCAAAGTCAACAGACCTAGCAACAAAGGTGGTATACAACAGCATTTTGGTGGTTGTTGACAAGCTCACCAAATACACCCACCTGGTCCTGTGGAAAGAGTCAGGAACCGCGAACAAACTCGCAAGTGTCCTACTCAAAGAGCTGGTAAGCCACCGAGGGCTACCAAAGACAATCATCTCAGATCAAGACAAACTCTTCACCTTGAAATTCTGGAACATGTGGACAAGACAACTTGGCATTGATACAAGGATGTCAACAGCCTACCACCCACAAACTGACAGACAAACTGAGCGGACAAACCAGACAATAGAGCAGTATCTACAACATTATGTCAACCACCAGCAAGATAACTAGGTGGAACTGCTACCAATAGCCCAGTTTGCATACAACAACCAGCAACACAGCGTGACAGGGACAACACTGTTCTTTGCGAACTACAGAAGAAACCCCTGATGGCAGACAACAGCAGAAGGCAATGTTGTTGATGTTAGCAAACTCACTGCTATGCACAAGATAATGAAAACAATGATTGACTGTGCCCAGAACACCACCACCCGCTGATTACACAACAAAAGGTTGAAGGGACCAACCCTGGAAAGGGAGGATAAGGTCTACCTATCAACAAAAAACCTGCGCTCAAAGCAACCAAGCAAAAAGCTGGACCACGTACAAATCAGACTATTCAAAATTGAGAAGTGCACTGGGAAGGTCAACTATCAACTGAGACTACCACGAAAAGCAAGGATACACTGAGTATTCCACGTCTTGCTGCTCAAACCAGCACCCAGCGACGCAGAGATCAAGACAGAATGGAACTTCAAGGATGACAAAGAAGAGTACAATGTCGAAAGAATCCTGGATAGTCGAAGAAATGGACAGAAAACTGAGTACCTGGTGAAGTGGTTAGGATTTGATGAAGAGAAGAATTTGTGGGAACCAACTGAGAACTTCAGCCCTGCGATGAACCAGAAGCTGGTGGATTACCACCAAGCAAACCTGCAGTGACCAGGTCCGACAGAGACAACAGCTCAAGAGAAGCCAAAGTCTCTGAAGAGAAGACATCCTCAAAGAACAGTGGAGCAGCAGTCTGACTGGCCTCCTGTTCACAGATAACACGGAGAGCCTCTTGTTCCTGAGTATCAAGGGACTCTTGATCCTTGATGGCTGACAGCTCACAACAGATAGCATCAGCCTTCTTCTGTGAGAGATGACCCAGCTGCCAGTGGAGGTGGATCTGCCGGGGAAGCAACTTTGACAATTGGTTATCAGTCTCCCGCAGCTGAGCCTTGAGCTGCTCACACTCAAGTTCCATCTTCTCCCATTCTGATTCCAAGAAATGAAGGTCACAGTGACAACTCTTCTCAACACACCGACAACAAAAAGATGATGCGGAGCTCACAACACACTTGGTGTGGTCATGACAACAAGCACCGCATGTGATTTTCGATTCCTTGCCTATTTTGCCAATATGACAAGAAAGAAAACTGCGACAACAAGTTCAAGTTGTCTGGCCTTGGTTTATGACAAAAGAGGAGCAGGAACAAAAAGGATCTGGGGACAGAACCCTTGGAGGGAGAGGATAGTGTTAAGGCCTAGGCCGGAACAGTCCAGGTAAGTGAGGGAGGAGTGTTAGTCATGCGGAACAACATCTGACTGATCCAGTGGACAAGCAAGAGCTAAGCAAGGAGCTTGTCCAGTGGACAAGCAGGAGCTAAGCAAGGAGCTTGTCCGGTGGACAAGCAGGAGCTAAGTGAGAAGCTTGTCTGGTGGACACGCAGGAGCTAAGCGAGGAGCTTGTCCACGCAAAAGGATGATACCCCTTGAGAAGACCCCCCCCCTCAGGGCATCTGTATAAAGACCACCCAAAGGGCCCAGAGGGATTAGCTCTCCAGGCTGAACACACAATACGCATACATCGTACTGAGACAATAGTACAGAGAGAGTTACTTATCTGTCTATTTCTCTATCAAGTCCCTGTCTAGAATCCACCCTGCAAAGCAACAGACTGTACCAGTTTCTGTGTGAACCCGGCCCAGCCTTTAACACCTAAGCACCAACCTTAGGATCATGAGATCAAGTTGCAACCAGGGACAGAGCCAGGATTTAGACCAATTTACCAGTTATCAGAGAAAAAGCTCCAAGTACTTCGCGAGTACCTGGAGGAAAACCTGAAAAAGAGTTTTATTCAAGAATCTCAATCGCCAGCAGGATACCCAATACTATTTGCACCAAAGAAAGACAGAAGTCTTTGACTTTGTGTGGATTACAGGAAACTCAACAATATTACTATCAAAAACTGATATCTGTTGCCAAATGCGAACGAATTGCGAGACAGGATCAGCCAAGCTACAATCTTCACCAAGCTGGACTTGAAAGAAGTATACAACCTGATACACATGAAAAAAGAAGAAGAATAGAAGACAGCCTTCAGAACCTGATACAGACACTACAAGTATCTGGTTATGCCATTCGGACTCACGAACACACCAGCAACATGTCAAGTATTGATCAATAACATCATGTTGCGGTCTGTACTGTACTGTCCTATCTGAGTATAGGATTAGGGCGAGAGGTGGAAGGCGGGTTGGTTCTCGCAGGAGAGGAGTGTCAAGGAGCGCGAAGGGGTTTGGTGGAACATGGTGGTGGTGACACCTGATCAACAGCTTTGTACAAAAGGATTGTATTGAAGTAGATCTAGTTGTCTGGATCACAACATGAGTTGAAGATGATTGTTCCATAGGGGAACTATCGCCAGACTATATAGTGCCCAGTTCATGAGCAGAGTGAGCTCTGCTTACTTTGCTCACTTTTCATGCACGCTGCAGTGAGCTGGGTGAGCTCTGCTCACTTTGCTCACTTTTCATGCACGCTGTGGCGAGCTGGGTGAGCTCTGCTCACTTTACTCACTTTTCATGTGTTAAAGGCCAGTCCACGTTCACACAGAATGTGGGTGGTCCTGTCTTCGACCGAGGAGGGCAGGGACTCAATAGATGAATAGCAAGTGGGGTAACTCTCTTGCTATTGTCGCTCGTAATGTGTGTTCAGCCTGGAGAGCTAATCCCTCCGGACTTTTTGGGGGTCTTTATACAGATGCCCCAAGGGGGGGGGGTCTCCTCGAGGGGTATCATCCTTTTGCGTGGACGAGCTTCTCGCTTAGCTCCTGCTCGTCCACCGGACGAGCTCCTCGCTTAGCTCCTGCTCGTCCACCGGACGAGCTCCTTGCTTAGCTCCTGCTTGTCCACCGGACGAGCTCCTCGCTTAGCTCTTGCTTGTCCACCGGATCGGTCGGATGTTGTTCCGCATGACTAACACCTCTCCCTCGCTTACCTGGGCTGTTCCGGCCTAGGCCTTAACACTATCCCCTCCCTCCAAGGGTTCTGTCCCCAGATCCTTTTTGTTCCTGCTCCTCTTTTGCCATGAACCAAAGCCAGACAACTCGAACTCGTTGTCGCGGTTTTCTCTCTTGTCGTGTTGGCAAAATGGGCAAGGAATCAAAAATCGCATGCGGTGCTTGTTGTCGCGACCACGCCAAGTGTGTCGTGAGTTCTGCATCGTCTTTTTGTCGTCGGTGCATCGAGAAGGGTTGTCGCTGCGACCTTCATCTCTCGGAATCGGAATGGAAGAAGATGGAGCTTGAGCGTGAGCAGCTCAAGGCTCAGCTGCGGGAGACTGATGACCAACTGTCAAAACTGCTTCCCCGGCAGATCTGCCTCCGCTGGCAGCTGGGTTGTCTCTCACAGAAGGAGGCTGATGCCATCCGTCGTGAGCTGTCAGCCATCAAGGATCAAGAGTCCCTCGATGCTCAGGAACAAGAGGCCCTCCGCATTATCTGCGAACGGGAGGCCTGTCAAGCTGCTGCTCCACTGTCCTTTGAGGACGTCTTCTCTTCGGAGGCTTTGGCTTCTCTCGAGCCGTTGTCTCCGTCAGACCTGGTCGCTGCGGATTTGCTTGGTGGTAATCCACCAGTTTCTGGTTCATCGCAGAGCTGAAGTTCTCGGTTGGTTCCCACGAATTCTCCTCTTCGTCAAATCCTAACCACTTCACCAGGTACTCAGTTTTCCGTCTGTTTCTCCGACTGTCTAGGATCCTTTCGACATCGTACTCTTCTTCGTCGTCCTCGAAGTGCCATTCTGTTTCGATTGCTACGTCGCTGGGTGCTGGCTTGAGCAGCGAGACATGGAATACTCGGTGTATCCGTGCCTTTTTTGGCAGTCTCAGTCGGTAGTTGACTTCTCCAGTGCGCTTCTCAATCTCAAACAGTCCGATTCGTACATGATCCAGCTTTTTGCTTGGTCGCTTCGAGCGCAGGTTTTTTGTTGACAAATAGACCTTATCCCCCCTCTCCAGGGTTGGTCCCTTCAACCTTTTGCTGTTTAGGCGGTGGCTTGTTGTCTTTTGTGCGGATTCAATTGCAGTCTTCATTTCCTCATACATAGCAGTGAGTTTTTCGACATTCGTTGAAGTGCCACTTCCAGCCGCCATCACTTCCCAGCGGGGGTTTCTGCCGTAGTTCGCAAAGAACGGTGTCATGCCCGTCACGCTGTGTTGCTGATCGTTGTACGCAAACTGAGCCATTGGTAGCAGTTCTACCCAATCGTCCTGTCGGTGGTTGACGTAGTGGCGTAGGTACTGTTCCATCGTCTGGTTTGTTCTCTCAGTTTGTCCATCTGTTTGTGGATGGTAGGCAGTAGACATCCTCGTGTCTATCCCTAGCTGTCTTGTCCACATGTTCCAGAATTTCGAGGTGAAGAGTTTGTCTCGATCTGAGATAATCTTCGTGGGTAGCCCTCGCTGGCTAACCAATTCTTTGAGCAGGACATTGGCGAGTTCACTCGCTGTTCCTGTCTCTCGCCACGGGATCAGGTGAGCGTATTTGGTGAGTTTGTCAACAACCACCAAGATACTGTCATATTTCACCTTTGTTACTGGGTCCTCTGACCTCAGCAGCTTCACCACAAAATCCATTGTGATGGTATCCCAAGCCACTTCTGGGAGGTCCATTTGTTGACTCTCTCCATAGGGTTTGTGGCGTGACAGTTTGTTTTTCGCACACTCTTCGCAGTTGCGAATAAATTCCGTCACTTTCCGCTTCATTCTGTTGAAGTGGTAACGTCTCCGGATCTTTTCCAGGGTCTTGTCTCGCCCAGGATGTCTGTGTAGAGGTCCATCGTGATGTTGTCGAATCACGTCCTCTTGTGCGCTCTCTGGCACTTCTTCCTTGTTTGTGGCCGCAACGTTGTGGCCTAGGGTCAGGAGTGCACCCATTTCTTCAGTTCTCGCTAACTGAGGTTGAGCATAGACCAGAGTTTGTCCTTTTGTCGCTAGGATTGGGCGCTCTTCTGTCGTGTCGTCTGTCGTCATATCAGGCCGTCTGCTAAGCGCGTCTGCTCGTGCGTTTTCTGATCCTTTTCGATAGAAGATCTGGAAGTCGTATGAAGCTAAAAGCTCTGCCCATCAGACTTGTTGTCTGTTTAGCTTCTTCGTCGTTGTGAAGTAAGCCAAATTCTTGTGGTCTGAGTACACATCCACTGTGTACTTTGCTCCTTCCAGGTAAGGTCTCCACTCCTGGAATGCGTCGACAATCGCTAACAACTCCTTGTCATGAACATCGTACCTGAGTTCTGGGCCAGAGAACTTTCTCGATTGGTATGCGACAGGGTGTAGGCGGTTTTCGGCGTCTGGTTGACACAAGCAAGATCCAAGTGCTTGGTCCGAGGCATCTGTCTCCATGATGATCCGCCGTCCAGGATCAAATGATGCCAGTATGGGTGCGGAGGTGAACTTCTCTTTCAGCTCCTGGAACACTCTCTCTTGGCTGTTCCCCCATGTGAAGGTTTCTTCCTTCTTTGTTAGTTCAGTCAAGGGTGCTGCTGTCCTCGAGTACTCCTTGATGAATCGTCGGTAGAAGTTCGCAAATCCCAGGAAGGATTGGACTTCTTTGAGGTTTTTGGGTGTTGGCCAGTCTCGTACTGCCGTGATCTTTGTATCGTCCATACAGATTCCTTCCGTTGTCAGGATCGATCCCAAATATTCCACTTCTTTCACGTGGAAGACACTCTTATCAAGGCGTAACCTTATTCCTGCTTCTTGGAGCGCATGTAGGATCTTCTTGACATGCTGTTTGTGCTCCTCCAGGGTTCCATTGGTGTAAACCAAGACATCGTCGATATAAGCGGTAACAAATATATCTAGGTATTGTCAGAGGATGGCGTTAATGAGTGATTGGAACGTCGCCGGTGCATTCGTAAGGCCGAATGGCATAACAGTATACTCGTAATACCCGTACCTCGTACGAAAGGCTGTCTTCTATTCTTCGCCATCTTTCATCCTAACCAGTGTGACAAGGCAATGGCAGAGCAGAACTCGAGCCTAACTGATTTGGTAACCTTGACCTGACTTGGCTTGAGACTTGAGACTTGGATTGATGTACAAGACGAAAGACGAGGAAGGAAGAAAAAGAGAAAGGAAGAGAAGAAGCTGGGGGAGCAGGAGAAGTTCTTATAGGCAGGGGATCAGGCAACGGCGGAGCAAACAGGCAACAGTGCAGATGGAACTTCCCGGCAAGGTGCGTGACTTGTGCCAGATATGCAACTGGGCCAGAACCGTGACATTACCCCCCTCCTTCACATGGCGAACTCCTGTGAGCCTCAGGCCGCTCGTGGGCGTAGTTCCGTGGCTGTGGTTTCCTTGGGTATTTCTCATGGAAGTTGTAGATGGCGTCTTTGGCGTTGTCAAGATGCTCAATAGGCTCTTCAGTGGCATCTTCAATTGGCCATCCGGACCATTTGACCAGGTACTTGAACTTCTGTCGAGACGTTGCTGGCTTGGAGTCAAGGATTTCTTCAACCTGGAACTCTTCATCTGTGTCTTGACCAATGACAGGGCCAGAGTGTTCATTTGATTGGCCAGGGATAGGATTAGCAGGTGTCAGACGTAGAAGGGAAACGTGAAAGACAGGGTGGATCTTGAGAGTGTGTGGAAGCTCCAGATGGCAGGCACGGCTTCCGACTGTCTTCAACACCTTGAATGGTCCAATCCACTTGTCGTCAAGCTTTTTGCATGGGCGGCGTGTCCTGATGTTCTTGGTATTCAGCCAAACAAGATCTCCAGTTTGATAGGACAGTGACGGGACTTGATGCAAATTGGCGGCGTGAGCTTGAGCTTCCTGGGATAGTCGGAGTTCCGCTTGCAACTGTTCCAGAATCTGCGTCATTTCTCCAGAGATTTCCATAGCATCTTGGTTGCAGGCTTCACTCGTGGGTGTGATGCTGAGCCGTGGATGGAACCCTTTGTTGGCAAAGAACGGTGACATGCCAGAGGAATCAGACTGGGAGTTGTTCTGCGTGAACTCTGCCAGAGGAAGCCATTGGACCCAGTCATCTTGGAGATAGTTGACATAGGATCTCAGGTAGCGTTCAAGCTCCTGATTCTCTCGTTCTGTCTGGCCATCTGTCTCTGGGTGGTGTCCTGAGGATAGTCGTAGCATGACATCAAGATGGGCACAGAGTGCTTTCCAGAATGAGCTGACAAACTGACCTCCTCTGTCTGAGACAATGCTCCTGGGTAAGCCATGGGTACGGACAACAAACTGGATGAACATCCGGACAAGATGCGAGGTTGTCATCTCAGCACATGGCACAAAGTGGCGTTCTTTGGTGAGACAGTCAGTGATGACCCAGATGTGCTTGGCACCAGGGAAGCAGGTATCTCTTGACTTGGGCAAGTCAGTAATGAAATCCATAGCCAGATCCTGCCAACGTTGCTGAGGCACGGGAAGAGACAGCAGCTCTCCTTGGCGATCACAGGCAGGCTTTGCTTGAGAGCAGACATGACAATTCCTGATGTACTGCCGTATGATGTTCACCATCTTTGGCCAATAGTACCAACAAGACAGAAGATTGTGGGTCTTGGCAATCCCAGTGTGGCCAGCCATTGCTTGGTCATGGGCTTCTTGGAACAGGCGTAGGCGTAGCTCATCGTTCTCAGGGATCCAGAGTCGGTTCTTGTAGAAGAGACAGTCATTTTCCAAGCTGCAGTCTGAGAGAGACACTTCTCGACTGTGCCTGACACTATCCCTTAGCATCTGTGACACTGTTGCCACTGGATCACCTTCAGCAAGGTTGTTATAGGCAGCTTGGATGATGTCTGAAAGAGGTGTAGCATCAGGTTCGGTGTCAACTGGTGCAGCTTCTGAACGTCTCAGGATCCGGATGGGCTTGACTTGAACCTCTGAATGTGCAAGATTCTTGGGCTTGAGGACGACTTGCTCCCTGAAGTCTTGACAGGGATCACTGTCTGACGGGAGGTCTTGGGAACGTCGAGTGAGGGCGTCGGCCTTGCACTGACTGCCTGGACGGTAGCTGATCTTGAAATTGAAGCGTGACAAGAACTCACTCCAACAGGCTTGACGGCGGGAAAGGCGCTTTGACGACATGAAGTACTCCAAGTTCTTGTGATCAGAGATCACTTTGACAGGTTCTGGAGATCCTTCAAGCTCTGCTCGCCATTCTTCAAAGGCATGGACAATTGCCAGCAACTCTTTGTCGTAGATCTCGTAGTTGCATTCTGCCGGCAGGTGGCGGCGTGACAAGAAGGCAACAGGGCGTAGAACTGCTTCATGATCTGGCTGTGACAGGACAGCACCAGAGACGTAGTCAGAAGCGTCAGTCTCAACAACACACTCCTTCTCCGGATCAAAGTGCTGCAGGATGGGTGCAGTGCTGAACGCCTTCTTGATGCTTTCGAACGAGCGCTGCTCTGGGGTTTCCCACTTGAAGGCAACATTCTTCTTGGTCAGAGCTGTGAGCGGGGATGCAAGCTTGGCAAAGTCTTTGATGAACCGGCGGTAGAAGTTTGCAAAGGCAATGAAGCTCTGCACTTCCTTGAGACTGGCAGGAGGATTCCACTCCTTGATGGCGTCGGTCTTGGCTGGGTCCATGCTCACAGATCTGGGTCGGCCATCTTCAGTGGCAGACTGAATGATGAGGCCAAGGTACTTGACTTGATGCACTTCAAAGTCACACTTGGAGATGTCAACTTGCAGGCTTGCGTCTCGTAGTCGACTGAGAACAAGCTTGACGTGCTTCCGGTGTTCCTTGAGTGTCTGACTGTAGACAAGGATGTCATCCACATAGGCAGTGCCAAAGATGTCAAGGATGTCAGGTCCCAAAACATCATTGATGTAGTTCTGGAACGTGCTTGGAGCATTGGCAAGACCAAAGGGCATGACAAGGTATTCGTAGAGGCCTGAGCGTGTGCGGAACACAGTCTTCCATTCTTCACCTTCCTTCATCCGGATACGGTTGAAGGCACCAACAATGTCAAGCTTGGTGTACCACACAGCTTTGCAAAGCTGGTCCAACATCTCCCGGATCAGTGGTAGGGGGTAACAGTTCTTGATGGTGATGGCGTTGAGTGCTCTGTAGTCTACACAGAAACGTAATCCACCTCCTGGCTTCTTGACAAAGAGGACTGGTGCAGCAGCAGGTGATGAAGATGCTCGAATGAAGCCCTTGTTCAGGTTCTCTGTCAGGTACTTCTTGAGAACTTCAAGTTCTTCTCTGCTCATGCCGTACAGAGGTCCAGAGGGTGCCTGGGTTCCTGGTTCCATCTTGATCTCGTGGTCAACTCCTGGGCGTAGAGGAGGAAGCTTGTCAGCGTCATCCTTGCTGAAGACGTCCAGGAACTCGTGGTACTGAGCAGGGAGAAGTGTGGCAGGATCCACGCGCTTCTTTGGCTTCAACGCCTGCTCAATGTCTCTCAGAGAAACACTGAACACCTGGTGATCTGGCTTGGCAGCAAGGAGAGAAAATGCGGCAGCATTGATAGGGATTGGCGTGGCAGAAAGGGGCTTGGGATCCTGAGGCTTTCCAGCAGACGTCTTGGCTTCAAGATCCAAAGAGATTGGATAGCCATTGTTTGACTTGAGGCATGCGGATCGGCAGTGATCTGACTTGAACATGATTGAGGTGTTTGTCCAATCAATGTGTGGCCCGTGCTTCTGGAGCCATGGCATCCCCAGAATCACATCATAGTGAAGACCAGGAGACACAAAGAGAGAGACTTCCTCCTGGTGCACGCCATGTGCCGTGGTCATGATTGTCTTGGCGAGATGCGTGGTTTGTGACGTCTTGCCATCGAACGATCGCAATGTGCGTGGGTAGGGGAGAGGTTCTTGGTGAAGAGATTGCGCAAAGGAAGCACCAATGCAGCCAAATGCTGAACAGCCAGAGTCAATAAGAGCATTGCACTTGAATTTCCCATCTAGGATACAAGGAAGAAACAAGCACTTGCTGTCCAATCGCTGGTCTGGAGACAGATAGCCAACATGGAGATCCTTTTCATGTCCTTGGGCGCGACGATGACCAAGGACTACTCGTTTTCCGACTCTGGAGTAGTCTCAACAGTGGCAGACTTGGTGGTGGTTGTGGTGGTGGCAACAACAGGTATGCTTTTCACTGGACAGAAGGTTGAGACGTGACCCTGGTTCCCACAGTAGAAGCAGAGGCCTTTGCTTCGGCGACGTTCTCGCTCTTCTGGCGTCAGCTTAGAGTGGCTGAGATCCATGGTAGGACTTGGTGGCTGTGGCGTGAAGGCTGGCTTGATGAACCCTGGACGCAGAACTGAAGCTCCTGACCGTGGAACTGAGGCTTGGGTGGGAGGTGTTTGACGTGGACGGCGAGAGTTGGCAGAAGTGGCACGCAACTGGTTGTCCTGCAGCTGGCATTCCTCAACAAGCTTCTGATAGCTGATGTCCTTGAGGTTGATGCTGACGAGCTGCTTGGCAAGCTCTTCAGAGACAGCGCATCGAAGATGGCACTTCAAGGCCTTGTTGTTGAAGCCTGTGCGTGGAGCATACTGATTGAACTCTGTGAAGAACTCAGCAAAGGAACAGTTGGCCTGACACAAGGTGATGAGCTTCCTCTGAGCTAGGAACTCTGGGTCTGGGTCGGAGAAGGCGTTCCGGAGATCTTGGACAATGTCGTGCCAGTCAATGTACTGGCCAGCCGTGATCTTAGCTGAGATGTAGGACTGCGCAGTGCCAGTCGTGCGTGAAAAGACGTACGCAATCCACGATGTTTCCGTGGGGTACCGGTCAGCGTTGAGCGTCATCTTGAGTGACAGTGACGTGATGAAGCTCTCAAGCTTCTCATGCGTGATTTCTGTGTTTCCGCCATCGCCACTGAAGATCTCTGGGTCGGCAGTGCGTTCGGACTTGGACTTGGGAGTGGTGTTGGTAGCTTGGATTCGCATGAACTCTGCAAACATGTTGCGAAGGAACTCGTCATTTCCAGCAACTGGCATGGCTTGGTCTGGTTGTTGAGACATGACAAGGACGTGAACGTGGCTTGGTGAAGTGTGTTATGGTTGGGTAGGTCTTTCGTAGTGTGACGAGGCAATGGCAGAGCAGAACTCGAGCCTAACTGATTTGGTAACCTTGACCTGACTTGGCTTGAGACTTGAGACTTGGATTGATGTACAAGACGAAAGACGAGGAAGGAAGAAAAAGAGAAAGGAAGAGAAGAAGCTGGGGGAGCAGGAGAAGTTCTTATAGGCAGGGGATCAGGCAACGGCGGAGCAAACAGGCAACAGTGCAGATGGAACTTCCCGGCAAGGTGCGTGACTTGTGCCAGATATGCAACTGGGCCAGAACCGTGACAACCAGGTTGAAAGCGCCTCGGATGTCGAACTTGGTAAACCACTTGGCTCCTTGGATTCAGTCCTGGATTTCCGATATTAACGGTAGCGGGTAGCGATTCTTAATCGTGATCGCATTAAGCTGCCGGTAGTCGACACACAGTCGTAATTTGCCGTCTTTCTTTGGCACAAACAATATCGGGTATCCAGCCGATGATGTTGAAGGTCTTATGAACTCTTTCGCTAGGTTCTCGTCCAGGTAATCTCTCAAGGCCTCAAGCTCCTTTGCTGATAGGGCGTAAATAGGGCCATGTGTGGGTTTCTTTCTGTCTTCCAGCGGAATTTCGTGATCCCACTCTTGGTGTTCTGGTAGCGTCGCGACCGCTTCCTCACCAAACATCTCCTGGTAGTCTTTATACTCACTTGGCAGCTGCGGTGCCTGAGTCTCGCCCACGGCGTCATGCGTGGTGCAAAGTTGATGGTTTCGGGGCTTCATCCAAGCCACATAGGCTCGCCCTCACCGGTGGTGCTTCTTCCACCCTGCATATGAGATCTCTTTGATTCTCACTTTCTCTGGCTCTGCTCGAGTTGCCAGACTCTCCTTCAGAAAGACTAGGTGCCTTCTTTTCCAGTCGATCCTTGGGTTTTGACTTTCCAACCACGGAAGACCCAATATAACTTCATGTGGTATCTGGACCAAGTCGAATTCTTCTGATCCAATTGTTGTACTGTCGACACACAGTCGTAGGTTCTTGGTCTCCTTCGTCACTCGTCCTTGGTCGTTGGAGAGTGGTGTCCTGTCCACTACTGTTAGCTGGTATGGATTCCTCTTTTCCTGAGTCGGGATCTTGTGCTTCCTGGCAAAACTTTCTGACATGAAGTTGCCAGTAGCTCCAGAGTCAATCATGGCGTTTGTCAGATGCCTGTTGACTCTCATCTTGATGCGAAAATGTGGACTGCAGGCTGTTGCGTCGAGGCTCTGCTCGACCCCTTCTCTCCGGAGTGTTGTCTTGCCTGCTCTTCCGACTCCGGATTTGAAGAGCACTGCTAGTTTTTTGAACAACCAAGGCCCTGAGCCTGGCGTTCTGCCGCGTGTCTTTCGCATTTTTCGGTGAAGCATAGCTCCCATGCGTCTTCTCCGCAGTCATCGTGTTCTTTCCCTTGCTGGCTTAGCTGGTGCTTGATGCTCCAGGCTTTCTTGTGGTATTCTGGGCCAGGGAAGTAGTGCCTTCTCCTTTTCTCTAGGAGATGTTCCTTGCAGTGGTGGTCCTCGCATCCTTTCCAATAAGGACGTCTGCAGGCTGGTGTCGTAGCCTGGTGATAGTCCACTTGTGCTGCGATGTCTCGGGGCTGTGAGATGCTGATGGTGTCGTCCACCCATCGCGTCACTCTTGCTTCGCCGTCCTCCGACAAGGTCGCATCCTGTCGTCGGAGTAGTGGTGTCTCGGGAACTGGTGGCATGCCGGTTATGTCAATCTTGTAGTCTGTTGTGTTGAATTTGGAGATCAGGTCATCCTCCCAATGAACCTTATCAATCTGGTCTTGGATTGCGTGCAGGTCCTCCAGTGACCTCTGCAGATCGTTCTCCAGTCTTTCGATGTGCTGTCTGAGATTGTCCTCCTGTCCGAGGAGTGTTGCTTCTGACTGGTTCATGGGTAGCGTGCCTCTGGGAGCCCTCGGTGGCTCCTGAATGCCCTTGCCTTTCCAGGCACCGGTGGCATTCAACTGCTTACCCTTGCCTTCTTTCTTCTTCTTGCTTTGGCAGTTGGCTGCGAGGTGTCCTACCTTCTGGCAATTGTAACACTTCCGTGTTTCTTTCTTCTTTGTTGCCTGTGGTGTTGTTGCATCAATCTCCATGGGTGTCAAGCCGTACTTGTCTTGTGCTGGCGCTGTCTTTTTGCCCCATGGCCTTGCATGCTTGCCTCGCTTCTCGAGTTCTTGTTCGAACTGTCGGTCGTTGATGTGTACCGCTGTGTCGATCATATCCTCGAGGTCGGTGGGTCGGTCTCCTCATGCGATGTCATCCTTGACTCGTTCCTTGAGAGCTTGGTAGAATAGTGCCGTCAAGGCACTGTCTCCCCATTGCGTCCTCACTGACAACTGTTGGAACTTCGCCGTGAAGTCTGATGCTGACCCTGTCTGCCGTAGTGCTTGGAGCTTTTGTTCCGCATCTCGTTCTTCATCAATGACTCCGAAGGTCTTCTTCATCTGGGTCTTGAAGGTAGAGAATCTCCCAATAATCTGCCGTGTCATGGTCTCCATGCTAGAGGGATCTTCCTTGTTGTCAAGGAAGTCTCGTAGGTAGACATTGAACCAGGCAAATGTCGGTCCGTCCAGGTAGGAAGCTGTGAACAGCACCTTCTCCTGTTCCGTAGGGAATTGTGCGGTGTTGAATCCGTAGTAAAGCTCAAGCTGAGAGAAGAATAATTCCAATCCCCCTCGTGATCCATCGTACCTCTTCAGCGTACCTACCTTCAACGGCTTTGGAGGTAAGGTGAGGGTGGTAGGGACAGGTGGTTCCTGGGCTTGCGCCTGAGGCGCAGCCCGAACTTGGCCTGCCTGCGAAGGGGTAGGGCTGTGTGGATCTGCCATCGTATTGAGCCGGTGTCCTATGTGTTAGAGGCTGAAACTGTTAAAGGCCAGTCCACGTTCACACAGAATGTGGGTGGTCCTGTCTTCGACTGAGGAGGGCAGGGACTCAATAGATGAATAGCAAGTGGGGTAACTCTCTTGCTATTGTCGCTCGTAATGTGCGTTCAGCCTGGAGAGCTAATCCCTCCGGGCTCTTTGGGGGTCTTTATACAGATGCCCCAAGGGGGGGGGGTCTCCTCGAGGGGTATCATCCTTTTGCGTGGACGAGCTCCTCGCTTAGCTCCTGCTCGTCCACCGGACGAGCTCCTCGCTTAGCTCCTGCTCGTCCACCGGACGAGCTCCTCGCTTAGCTCCTGCTTGTCCACCGGACAAGCTCCTCGCTTAGCTCTTGCTCGTCCACCGGATCGGTCGGATGTTGTTCCGCATGACTAACACCTCTCCCTCGCTTACCTGGGCTGTTCCGGCCTAGGCCTTAACATCATGCACGCTGCGGTGAGCTGGGTGAGCTCTGCTCACTTTGCTCACTTGTTTGTGCATATGCATGCTGCGGCGAGCACCCCCTGGTTTGTCTCACCGGTCACGTGACCGGTTCCCGTGTCACGCTGTCTGGTACTTCTGTCCAGTATCCTGTCTGCTACTTTCTGTGAGTATATAAGAACTGTGTTCCTCCTGGGTTGTAACACTATTCTCCTCTCCATCTTTCATCATCTTGATGAAATCTGGTCATGCCTCCAAAGTCACGTGCGACTGTTAGCCGAACTCAGCTGGCTGCTCAAATCCACGATCAGGGTTTTGTTTTGTGTATGCCCTGCGACTTTTGTGTTCTCCGTGGTCGTCCGTGCTTCCAGATGCCAGGAGAAGACAATAAGTTGAAATGTGCTGTGTGCACTTGGCGTGGAAGGTCTTGTGTCTCTGTGTCCTGGGAATCTTTGAACATGTCCCGGGACAACCTCCGTGAGGATGTTGCCACTGACAAGGCAACACGCGATGCACTCTTTGAACAACTTGCCACAGTGCAGGCTTGTCTGTCTCAGAAGCGAAAGGTGTTAGAGAGCGCTGAGGTCTGTGCGAGGCAGAAGCTTCAGTGCTTGGTGAAAGAGATGGAGTTGGATGGCGAGGATTTGACTTGATCAGTCATTGATGTGTCCCTTCTGCAGGCCAAGCTGTTCAGTCCTGCTTCTGCCAAAACTGTCGCAGAAGAAGCTGGCAGTTCACGAGGTTCTTGAGTGGTTCCCAGGTATTTTCTGAGTCTGGGTATCCTTTCCACTTGACGAGGTATTGCTGACCTTTTCTAGCCAGGATCTGTTCAACCTCAAACTCTTGTTCTTCTTCAGGTTGGTAATGGAATGTTTCCTGCAAGGGTGTGCTCTGGTCGGCTGGTTCAATCATTGATATATGAAAGTTTGGATGGACTCTGGCATCTCTTGGTAGTTGTATCTTGATGTTGACTGGTCCTGTTTTTTCTTCGACTGAAAATAGTCTGACCTTGATGTTGTCAAGTTTCTTTGTCTTTGGTTTCTTTGTTTTCCAATTTCTTGTAAGAAGGTAGACTTTATCCCCCTTCTTTAGCTGAAGTGCCATTTTTGATTTCTTGTCTATTTGACGTTGCATTCTTTCTGAGGTCTCTTGAAGGTAGTGCCTCATCATCATGTGCGTTTGTCGTAGGAGCTTGTCATGTTGGAGTGCTTTCTCCATGTTTGGTGAAGCTCTGCTTAGCATCCTGATGTTCACATGTTGTCCAAAATTAGCAAAAAATAGTGATTCCTTTGTTGAGTCTGATCTGTGCTGGTTGATTGCCAGCTGTGCCACCAGTAATAACTGTACCCAATTGCTGTGGGTCTGGTTGATGTAATGCTGTAAGTAAGTCTCCAGGACTTGGTTTGCTCACTCTGTCTGGCTGTCAGTTTGTGGGTGATAGACTGTAGACATTTTGGGTTTTGTTCCCATGGCTGCACTGATTGTCTTCCAGTAGTTGGATGTGAAGAGTTTGTCTCTGTCTGTAATGATCGTGATCAGAACTCTGTAGTCTCTGACCAATCTGTCCAGTAAAAGGTGTCCCAACTGTTCTGCTGTGTGGGTCTCCTTGAATAGTACTACTATTAGATATTTTGTGAATCTGTCCACTATCACTATAATCAAGTCGTAGGTGATTCCTGTGACTGGGTCTTTGGACTTGGGTAGCTTTGTGATGAAGTCCATTGACATGTCTTCCTACAGACCTCTTGGTATCGTGTTCAGGTGTCCTTCTCCGTATGGCTTGTGTCTTCTATGTTTGTTTTTCTGGCATAGTAGACACTTGCTGATGTAGTTTGTGACATGTTGTCAGAGGTTAATGACATTGTTCCCTGCCTGTTGGATAAGGTCTGTGGTCTTGGAGATTCCTGGGTGACTATGTGCTGGATTATTGTGGTAGTTCCTTATTAGTTCTTCAGTGTCTTCTGCTGTGAGCTTGTTGATCTGTGGTTAAGGCACCAGGTTTCCTTGCTGGTCCTGCTGTAAGATCGTTTCTTAGTGTTCATCATCTTCTATGTAGTCTTTTTGTCAGCTTAGTGCGTCTGCTCTCCTGTTGTCTTGTCCAGGGGTGTACAAGATCTTGAACTTGTGTTGCTCTAGGAGTTCAGCCTATCTGACTTGCTGTCTGTTCAGCTTCTTGGTTGTTGTGAATGTTGTCAGATTCTTGTGGTCTGTGAGAACAGTGAGTTCAGAACTGCTTTCCATGTACACTCTCCGGTGTTTGAGTGTGTTGACAACTGCCAGTAGCTCTTTATTGTGGATATCATAGTTTTGTTCCACTTGTGTCATTTTTTGTGAGTAGTAGGCAACTGGGTGCCACTTGCCGTCTGCCTGTTGGCATAGACATACTCTCACTGCCTGATCTGAAGCGTCTGTCTTGATTCGTGTTGGTTGGCCTGTCTTGAAGTTGAGGAGAACTGGTTCCTTGGCGCAAGTGTCCTTGAGCTGTTGGAATACTTTTTGTTGTCTCTCCGTCCACCAGTACTCCACGTCCTTCTTTGTGAGTTCTGTTAGTGGTGTTGCCATCTGTGAGTAGTTCTTAATGAACTGTCAGTTGAAGTTGGCAAATCCTAGGAAGGCTTGTACTTCCTTAACTGACATCAGTGTTGGCTATTGCTGAATCACTTTGATTTTCTCAGGGTTAATCTTGATCCCTTCAATCCCTATGATATATCCAAGAAATTCAACTTCCAGTTTGTTGAACTCGCATTTCTTTGGGTTGAGCTTGAGCCCTGCCTGTTGTAGGTATCGTAGAACATCCTTCACATGTTTGGTATGTTCCTGTTGCGTGTTCGAGTAGACAAGAATGTCATCCAGGTAGGTGATAGCTGTTTGGTCCAGGTGTGCTCTGATGATGTTGTTGATCAATGCTTGACATGTTGCTGGTGTGTTTGTGAGTCCGAATAGCATAACCAGATACTTGTAGTGTCTGTATCAGGTTCTGAAGACTGTCTTCCATTCTTCTCCTTCTTTCATGTGTATTAGGTTGTATGCTCCTTTCAAGTCCAGCTTGGTAAAGATTGTAGCTTGGCTGATTCTGTCTCGCAATTTGTTCACATTTGGCAACAGATATCAGTTCTTGATGGTAATGTTGTTGAGTTTCCTGTAATCCACACAAAGTCGAAGACTTCTGTCTTTCTTTAGTGCAAATAGTATTGGGTATCCTGCTGGCAATTGAGATTCTTGAATGAAACCCTTTTTCAGGTTTTCCTCCAGGTACTCGTGAAGTACTTGGAGCTCTTTCTCTGATAACTGGTAAATTGGTCCAAATCCTGGCTCTGTCCCTGGTTGCAACTTGATCTCATGATCCCAAGGTTGGTGCTTAGGCAACACTGCTGTTGTTGTCTCTTCCTGAAAGAGGTTATCATACCCAGGTCAGTACTCTTCAGGGATCTCCAGAGGGTTAACAACTTCCTCTCTCTTCATCTCTGACTGTTTGGCCACCTGGTTCTGGGGTGTGCCTGTCAAGGCAGACCTCTTCTTTTGAGAGTTGTCCTTTCTGTCAGTGAGGTTCCACTGAGGACTCCTTCCCTTATCTGTCCACACCTTCTGCGGCTGGTAACAGGTCTGAGCTGTGTTGTTAGTGCAGTTCCTAAATGTGAGTACTCCTGTCTTCCAGTTAACAACTGGGTTGTGCTTCTTTAGCCAAGGCATCCCCAAATAGATATCCTGAGTGGCCAACTCAACAATATCAAGGTGGATCCTTTCAGCATGGTGTCTGGTAACTATTTCCATTGGCTGCGTCTCATGGCAGACTAGCTCTGTCTGTCTATTTGCTATCGTGAGCTGATAGAGCTGCTGCTTGTGTCTCCTTCCAGTGCCAAGGGTATTGTAAAGTTGTCTCAAGATGTAGTTTCCACTGGCTCCAGAGTCAACAAGTGTGTATGTCTGTACTGGCGTGTTGGTGTGTAGTGACACAGGCAATCACAGGTGCTTTGTGTTGCTAGGAGTCATGTTGTTGAGTTCCTGATGTCACCCCTTGACAAGGGAGTTCAGTTTTTTCCTGATCAAAGTGTCTTACCACTGACTGGGCAATGGGTCCAGCTATTCCCATCAGTTCTGAGGAATCTGTTCATGAATTTGTCTTGCTGATGCTTGTCACATCCAGGCTTGAGGCAGTACTGCCAATTGTCGATATAGCAGTTGTAGTTGTTGCCTTGCTGTAGGAACATGAGGTGTTTGTGCCAATCATGTGTGTGCCCAGGGAATGTGGTGTGTTGGTGTTTGTCCCAAAGATGGATCTCACACATATCCTTCTCGCAATTGACCCAATGCTTGTGGCAGGTGGTGTGGTAGGGTGAATGTCCTCTGTACCTTCGTAGTTGTTTGTGGTAGGTGCAGTAGTGCTTTGTGCAAAACCTCCACTGTAGTTCACTGTGCTGTAGATTTCATGAGTCCATGCTGTAAGCATAGCTTCCTTGTGGTATTTCTTCTTTGATAGACGCGGGTTTGTCTCAGTCCCCATCAGAGGTGGTTAAGGGCTCCTGTCCCTTATCCTGACCTGTCTGTTCTGGTAGGTCCTTGCCTTCTGATGTTGCCAGTTGGTGGGCTGCTTCCAATGTCTGATCGTAGTTGTCCTATTGTTCGAGGGATAGCTGAGCCTCTCCTGGTGGGTGTTGCGGTCCGTACCGTACTGTCCTATCCGAGTATAGGATTAGGGCGAGAGGCGGAAGGCGGGTTGGTTCTTGCAGGAGAGGAGTGTCAAGGAGCGCGAAGGGGTTTGGTGGAACGTGGTGGTGGTGACACCTGATCAACGGCTTCGTACAAAGGATTGTATTGAAGTAGATCTAGTTGTCTGGATCACAACATGAGTTGAAAACGATTGTTCCATAAAGGAACTATCGCCAGACTATATAGTGCTGGCCTGTCAAGACGATCGAGATTGTCTCGACAGTCTCGTCGTCGAGACAGGTGAGATTGTCTCGACAGTCCCACCATGTTATGCACCCTGCGTCGAGACGGGTGAGATTGTCTCGATGCTTCATGCATCCTGCGTCGAGACGGGTGAGATTGTCTTGATGCTTCATGCACCCTGCGTCAAGACTGGTGAGATTGTCTTGATGCTTCATGCATCATGCGTCGAGACTCCCGTGTGTGTCTCGACAGTCACGTGACCCCTTGTTGGTTGGTCACTTGACTTCCATGGTGTCCTCTTGCCTGGCCCACAGCCTGATTGCCTATAAATGAGTGGCTCCCATCCCTGGGTCGTAACACTACCCTCCTCTCCTTCATTCATCGTCCCGATGAATTCTTTGTTGGGATAATCGGTGTCGGTGACACTTCGGAATGACGAGGCACTTAGAAGACAATAGGATCTTATATTCAATAGGATGTACTAAGACATTCGTCTACAATGAAAAATGAGAAAACCTTCCTTCCTCCCAATCTAGGGTTAGCGCCCTTCTGTAAGTCACGTGGTATGACGTTGCAGATCGCCCAACTTCAACACCCCCCCTCGAGCTGCACCTCCACTTTGCAATTTAGCTTCCCCAAGGTGAGTATGTGGGCCCACCGTCCTCGTCCGCTGCTGCTTCCATTAGCTGACATCTCGTCTACTGTGTCAGACCGAGCCTCTGCAGCTTCTCCTTCCGTGCCTGAATGCTGAGTGGCTTCGTGAGCTCGTCCGCGAGCATTTCCGCAGAAGGCACGTATCCGACCTCGGAATCGTCGGTACGGGCGCCACAGCACCTCGCTCCTCTGTTGCGAAGGCACCTTCCTTTGCCTTCCCTGTTGCCTTGCGGATCCGCGTACTCCGCCTCACTGGCTCTGTTTCCTGTGCCCTTTCAGACCCTTCCTTCGTGGCCTTGCCTGTGGCCCTGTTCTCTTGTGGACTTCTTTCAGGTTCCACACGACCTCTTCCTTCTGACTCGTTCGACTCCTGAGCTCCTTCCTCAGGTGCTTCCACTGTTTCTTCAGCCACTCCTTGTCGGGGCTGCCAAGGTGAGTCTTCCGTCCCTTCCGCGTCGTATCTTACTGACTCTTCGTCACTGTCTTCTTCGTCCGGTTCGTCCGACCGATCAGGTACACCTTGCACCTGTCTCTCTCTCCTTTGCTCGGGGACTGAGGTGACCTGTGGCCACCCCCCCTCAATGCTGTGCTCGGGCCCTGAGGTGACCTGTGGCCACCCCCCCTCAATGCTGACCTTCTCCTTAGGTCGCACCTGCGCTCGTTGTCCCACGATCTCTTCCATGAATCGTACGGACGCTGCAGCCGCAATCTTCTTTGTCTCCGGGTTCCATACCAGGTAAATGTGATTACCCCGGTACCCCACCATTACTCCTTTCCAGGCCAGTTGATCTAACTTCTTCCTCTTCTCCTTCGGTATATGCACGTATGCGACACACCCAAAGGCTCTCAGATGGCCTGCGTTGACGGTCCGTCCCGTCCATTCTCCTTCCGGCAAGTCCTTCCTATCCCCGTGTGGCAGCTTGTTGTCCAGGTACGCTGACGTCTGGGCTGCTACGGGCCACAGCTGCATCGGCAGCTCCGCGTCCGCCAACATCGCTTTCACCCGACCGATAATCGTTCGGTTATACCGCTCGGCAACCCCGTTTTGCTGTGGGTTGTACGGCACGGTGGGTTCTTCTCTTACTCCCTCTGGCTTCAGACGCTTCAAGTACTGACTGATGTATTCTTTGGCGTTGTCACACCGTATCCTGCACAGCTTCTCGCCGGATTCCTGTTCCACCATGGCTTTCCAGCTGCCAAAAGCGACGGGTAGCTCACTCCTGAGCTTCATGGGATACACCCACGTCATCCGGGTCCAGTCATCAATCATCGTCAGCAGGTACCGTGATCCGTCGTACCCTTCATCTTGCAGAGGTCCGCACACATCGGTGTGCACCAGTTCGAGCTTTCTTGTCGTTGTTGCTTCAGCCTTCTTCCGGAGAGTCTTCTGCATTTTGGCTAATATGCAGTCCTCACAGTTCTCGACTTCCTCCTCATCGTACTCGAACCCTTCGAGTTTGCCGGTGAGTGCTGCCCTCTTCATGACAGCCTTGCTTGCATGCCCTAGCCTCCGGTGCCAGGTCTTCTTCTTCGCGTCTGCAGGACTCTCCTGTCCTGCCCCGCCGGTCGGGCTCTCCTGTCCCGTCGCGAGGACCACCTCGCCATTTGCCTTCAAGTGGTACGTGCCCTTTTCTCTTCTGGCCGTTACCCTTCTTCTGCCATTCTTTATTATGGCCATCTCCCCATTCTTTGTTGTTGTCTCGAACCCCTTCTTGTCCAGATCTGAAACTGACATCAAGTTGGCAGTCAATCCAGGTACGTACAGCACTCCTGTGACTGTCGCAACACCGCTCTGCTGGTTGAACCGGGTCCGTACAGTTCCTACACCTTTGATCGCAAGCCTGTCTCCGTTGGCTACTGACAGGTGGCCTCCCATGGGTTTCAACTCAACGAATAGTCCGAGATCCCAGCTCATGTGTCGGGTCGCACCGCTGTCAACGATCCAATCGCTCGTCCGTGGTTCCCCGATCACCAGCTCCGGTACAAGGCAAGTGAGGTAGGTCTTCTCTCCTTCCTCATCCTCCCGGTACGTTGCCGCTCTTGCCTTCTCCCCTCTCTTCCTGGGTTTCACCGGGGGTTCGTCCTCCAATGGGGTTCCGTCTGCTGACCGTGTCGCGAAACATTCAGACTTCCTGTGCCCTGTCCGGTCACACCGGAAGCACTTCATGTCCTTTCCGTCTCGTCGGCCCTTGCTCCGTCCTTTGCCCTCTTTACGGACAGCCAGTGCCTGCTCCGCTTCTCCCTTGACGATCCGTGCCTCTTCTCCTGCTAACTTCTGCAGGACCTTGTCCAGTTCGTCGATCTGATCCGTCGTTATGAGGATCTTCTTCATGGTGTCGTATTCTGGCGTCAACGACTCTAGGAGCAGGATCACTAATGTCTTTTCCGGCAGTTTCAGCGTCGAGTCGTAGCTCTCTATTTCAGCATTGAGCACACGGATCCTCGACCCTCTCTCTTCGATCGTTCGGCCGAGGTCCTTCGAAAACAGCTGTACCATCGCGTTGTGCAGCTTCTCGTTGTTCGGCCGTTCGTGGATCCCTTTCAGGGTCTTCCAGATGTGGTAGGGGTGCTCGATCCGTCTGACGTGTTTTTGCTGCTCTTCACTAATTGACGACAGTATGATGTCTGCTGCCTTTCCTTCTTCTGCCTTGCTATCCTGCCACTCCTTTGTGGCCTCGATCTGTTGACCTTTGGATCCTGTTGCTGACGTTTGGGCAGGCTTCATCTCTGACTCTTCTGGCTCTACAAGGACGGTGTGCCAGACTCTTGCGGCCAATAGCCGCATCCTGATAACTTGTGCCCAGTCTTCATAGTTCTCTGGGCCCCGGAGCAGGACCTTCCTGCCCTGTTCCTTCTTGTCTTCCATCCTATTGGCTTGCCTTCTGCTAACGTCGTGGCTAGCCCTTCCTTACGGCCTTTTCCTCTAGGCCCTTCTTTGCAGCCTTTTCCTCTAGGCTCTTCTTCTCTTCTTCTTCGACTTCTTCACAGTCGATTCAACCTCGTCAGCGGGATTCCCGGGCTCATAACCTGTTGGGATAATCGGTGTCGGTGACACTTCGGAATGACGAGGCACTTAGAAGACAATAGGATCTTATATTCAATAGGATGTACTAAGACATTCGTCTACAATGAAAAATGAGAAAACCTTCCTTCCTCCCAATCTAGGGTTAGCGCCCTTCTGTAAGTCACGTGGTATGACGTTGCAGATCGCCCAACTTCAACATTCTTGAGTATGTCTGCAAAATCACGTGCCTCTGCTTACCGAAACCAACTGGCAGCCCAGATCCGTGATCATAACTTCGTGTCGCTTGCTCCGTGTGACTTCTGTGTTTTGAACCACAAGCCCTGCTTCCGAATGTCTGACGACAACGATAAGTTGAAGTGCGCTGAGTGCACTCGTCGGGGAAAGTCCTGTGTGTCACTTTCTTGGGAGTCGCTGAACATGACTCGGGATAACCTTCGCGAGGATTTGGCTGTTGATGAGGCCAAGCGGGATGCTCTTGTCGAGCAGCTTGCCGAGCTGCAGGCTCGTGTGTCCCGAAAGCGAAAGGTTCTTGAGGGTGCTGAGGGTCGAGCAAAGAAGAAGCTCCAGTGCCTTGTTGCTGAAATGGAGGTGGATGGTGAAGATTTGTCAGCGACGGTCATTGACGCGTCCGCGCTGCAGGCCGAGCTGTTCGGTCCTGCTCCTGCCAGAACTGCTGCAGGAGGAGCTGGCAGTTCGCGAGGTTCCTGAGTGGCTCCCAGGTATTTTCCGAGTCTGGGTAGTTTTTCCACTTGACAAGGTATCGCTGACCTTTTCTCTTCAGGATCTGTTCAGCCTCGAATTCCTGTTCTTCCTCTGGTTGGTAATGAAATGTTTCCCGAGCGTCTCTCGGTAGTCGCAGTCTGACGTTGACTGGTCCGGTTCTTTCTTCGACTGAAAATAGTCCGACCTTGACATGGTCCAGTTTCTTTGTTCTTGGTTTCTTGACTTTCCAATTTTTTGTGAGGAGGTAGACTTTATCCCCCTTCTTCAGCTGAGGTGCCATTTTCGATTTTTTGTCCATTTGGCGTTGCATCTTTTCTGAGGTCTCTTGAAGGTAATGCCTCATCATCGTGTGCGTTTGTCGTAGGAGCTTGTCATGTTGGAGTGCTTTCTCCACGTTTGGTGAAGCTCTGCTTGGCATTCCGATGTTTGCGTGTCGTCCAAAATTGGCAAAGAATGGCGATTCCTTTGTTGAGTCTGATCTGTGCTGGTTGATTGCCAGCTGTGCCACTGGTAATAATTGTACCCAATTGCTGTGGGTCTGGTTGATGTAATGCTGCAAATAAGTCTCCAGGACTTGGTTTGCTCGCTCTGTCTGGCCGTCAGTTCGTGGGTGGTAGGCCGTAGACATCTTGGGTTTTGTTCCCATGGCTGCACTGATTGTTTTCCAGTAGTTGGATGTGAAGAGTTTGTCTCTGTCAGTAATGACCGTGATTGGAACTCCGTGGTCCCTGACCAATCTGTCCAGTAGGAGGTGTCCCAACTGCTCTGCTGTGTGGGTTTCCTTGAATGGTACCGCTATTAGGTATTTCGTGAATCTGTCCACAATCACCATAATTGAGTCGTAGGTGATTCCTGTGACTGGGTCTTTGGACTTGGGTAGCTTTGTGATGAAGTCCATTGACACGTCTTCCCACGGGCCTCTCAGTATCGTGTTTGGGTGTCCTTCTCCATATGGCTTGTGTCTTCCATGCTTGTTTTTCTGGCATAGTAGACATTTGTTGATGTAGCTTGTAACGTGTTGTCGGAGATTGATGACATTGTTCCCTGCCCGTTGGATCAGGTCTGTGGTTTTGGTGATTCCTGGGTGACTATGTGCTGGATTATCGTGGTAGTTCCTTATTAGTTCTTCAGTGTCTTCTGCCGTGAGCTCGTTGATCTGTGGTTGAGGCACCAGGTTTCCTTGCTGGTCCTGCTGTAAGATCGTTCCTTGGCGTTCATCATCTTCCATGTGGTCTTTTCGTCAGCTTAGTGCGTCTGCTCTCCCATTGTCTCGTCCAGGGGTGTACAAGATCTTGAACTTGTGTTGCCCTAGGAGTTCAGCCCATCTGACTTGCCGTCTGTTCAGCTTCTTAGTTGTCGTGAACATTGTCAGATTCTTGTGGTCTGTGAGAATGGTGAGTTCAGAACTGCTTTCCGCGTACACTCTCCAGTGTTCGAGTGCGTTGACGACTGCCAGTAGCTCTTTGTCGTGGATATCATAGTTTCGTTCCGCTTGTGTCATTTTTCGTGAGTAGTAGGCAACTGGGTGCCACTTGCCGTCTGCCTGTTGGCATATACATGCTCCCACTGCCTGATCTGAAGCGTCCGTCTCGATTCGCGTCGGTTGGCCTGTCTTGAAGTTGAGGAGAACTAGTTCCTTGGCGCAAGTGTCCTTGAGCTGTTGGAATGCTTTTTGTTGTCTCTCCGTCCACCGGTACTCCACATCCTTCTTCGTGAGTTCTGTCAGTGGTGTTGCTATCTGTGAGTAGTTCTTGATAAACTGTCGGTTGAAGTTGGCAAATCCTAGGAAGGCTTGTACTTCCTTAACTGATGTCAGTGTTAGCCATTGCTGAATCACTTTAATTTTCTCAGGGTCAATCTTGATCCCTTCAATCCCTATGATGTATCCGAGGAATTCAACTTCCGGTTTGTTGAACTCGCATTTCTTCGGGTTGAGCTTGAGCCCTGCCTCTTGTAGGCATCGTAGAACATCCTTCACATGTTTGGTATGTTCCTGTTGCGTGTTCGAGTAGACAAGAATGTCGTCCAAGTAGGCGATAGCTGTTTGGTCCAGGTGTGCTCTGATGACGTTGTTGATCAATGCTTGACATGTTGCTAGTGCGTTCGTGAGTCCGAATGGCATAACCAGATACTCGTAGTGTCCGTATCGGGTTCTGAAGGCTGTCTTCCATTCTTCTCCTTTTTTCATGCGTATCAGGTTGTATGCTCCTTTCAAGTCCAGCTTGGTAAAGATTGTAGCTTGGCTGATCCTGTCTCGCAATTCGTTCACATTTGGCAGTGGATATTGATTCTTGATGGTAATGTTGTTGAGTTTCCTGTAATCCACACAAAGTCGAAGACTTCCATCTTTCTTTGGTGCAAATAGTATCAGATATCCTGCTGGCGATTGAGATTCTCGAATGAAACCCTTTTTCAGGTTTTCCTCCAGGTACTCGCAAAGTACTTGGAGCTCTTTCTCTGATAACTGGTAAATTGGTCCAAATCCTGGCTCCGTCCCTGGTTGCAACTTGATCTCATGATCCCAAGGTTGGTGCTTAGGCAACGCTGCTGTCGTTGTCTCTTCCTGAAAGAGGTTATCATACCCAGGTCGGTACTCTTCAGGGATCTCCAGAGGGTTAACAACTTCCTCTCTCTTCATCTCTGACTGTTTGGCCACCTGGTTCCGGGGTGTGCCTGTCGAGGCGGACCTCTTCTCTTGAGAGTTGTCCTTTCTGTCGGTGAGGTTCCACTGAGGACTCCTTCCCTCATCTGTCCACACCTTCTGCGGCTGGTAACAGGTCCGAGCTGCGTTGTTAGTGCAGTTCCTAAACATGAGTACTCCTGTCTTCCAGTTAACAACTGGGTTGTGCTTCTTTAGCCAAGGCATCCCCAAATAGATATCCTGAGTGGCCAACTCGACAATATCAAGGTGGATCCTTTCAGCATGGTGTCCGGTAACCATTTCCATTGGCTGCGTCTCATGGCAGACTAGCTCTGTCTGTCCATTTGCCATCGCGAGCTGATAGGGCTGCTGCTTGCGTCTCCTTCCAGTGCCGAGGGTGTTGTAAAGTTGTCTTGAAATGTAGTTCCCACTGGCTCCAGAGTCAACAAGTGCGTATGTCCGTACTGGCGTGTTGGCGTGTAGTGACACAGGCAATCGCAGGTGCTTTGCGTTGCTAGGGGTCATGTTGTTGAGCTCCCGATGTCGCCCCTTGACAAGGGAGTTCAGTCTTTTCCTGATCAAAGTGTCTTACCACTGACTGGGCAATGGGTCCAGCCATTCCCATCAGTTCTGAGGAATCTGTTCATGAATTTGTCTTGCTGATGCTTGTCACATCCAGGCTTAAGGCAGTACTGCCAGTTGTTGATGTAGCAGTTGTTGTTGTTGCCTTGCTGTAGGAACATGAGGCGTTCGTGCCAATCATGTGTGTGCCCGGAGAATGCGGTGTGTTGGCGTTTGTCCCAAAGATGGATCTCACACGCATCCTTCTCGCAATTGACCCAATGTTTGTGGCAGGTGGCGTGGTAGGGTGAATGTCCTCCGTACCTTCGTAGTTGTTCGTGGTAGGTGCAGTAGTGCCTTGTGCAAAACCTCCACTGTAGTTCGCCGTGCCATAGATTTCGTGGGTCCATGCTGTAAGCATAGCTTCCTTGTGGTATTTCTTCTTTGATAGACGCGGGTTTGTCTCGGTCCCCATCAGAGGTGGTTAAGGGCTCCTGTCCCTTGTCCTGACCTGTTAGTTCTGGTAGGTCCTTACCTCCTGATGTTGCCAGTTGGTGGGCTGCTTCCAATATCTGATTGTAGTTGTCCTATTGTTCGAGGGATAGCTGAGCCTCTCCTGGTGGGTCCTCTGGCTTGATGACATTCCAGTCTCTGTCGAGTGTATTAAGTTGCTGTCGGTGCACCTTGTTCTTTGAACAATAGTCTTTCGCTATGTGGCCTAGCTTGCCACAGGCATAGCACTTCAGTGCTTTCCCTTTTTTGTTGTTCCTTCCCTTCGTGAACCTTCCCTTGTGGTGGACTGCATCCAGTTCCATGGGTGCATAGCCATATGGATCATGTGGCGGTGCCTTGTTAGGCAGCTTGTAGTGGTTGCTCACATGCCATGCGGGGCGGCTGTATCCTCCGTCGTGGTGTTTCTCCATCACTCGCTCGAATAGTTTGTCATCGATGTTGATTGCTTGTGCGATGAGTTTGTCCAGTGTGTTGACTGCTCGTCTGTCGAAGGTGATTTCATCCTTCACGTTTTCCTTGAGTCCACGTCGGTACATGACCATCAGGGTGTCGTCGTCCCAGTCAGTCAGTACTGAGTATTGTTTGAACTGCGTGGTGTACTCTGCCGCTGAGCGTTGTTGTTTGATGTGCTGGATCATTCGTATAGCCACTTTATCTTTGTTAGATGGTCCAAGGATCCTTTTGATCTTGTCCTTGAATTGCGTCCATTTCGTCATCCATTCTGATGTGCTGTCGTGGTCTCTGTTTCCTGAGAGGTGTTTGTTGACGTAGGGTTTGATCCATCGATAAGCATTGCCTCTCATGTAAGTGGTTGCAAAGAGTGGCCACTTTTCTTTAGGCAGCTTCATTTCTGGTTGGAATTGAAAGTAGACTTGGAGTTGCATGAGCCAATCGTCAACCTTGTTCCTTTCACCGTAGAACAGGTCTGGCTTGGCGACGCTAATCTTTCCATCTGGGAAGTTGGGGTTGGTTGCTCCTGAGGTACTCATCCTTGAGGGTCTTCAAAGTGTTGCGGTCTGTACCATACTGTCCTATCCGAGTATAGGATTAGGGCGAGAGGTGGAAGGCAGGTTGGTTCTCGCAGGAGAGGAGTGTCAAGGAGTGCGAAGGGGTTTGGTGGAACGTGGTGGTGGTGACACCTGATCAACAGCTTCGTACAAAGGATTGTATTGAAGTAGATCTAGTTGTCTGGATCACAACATGAGTTGAAGACGATTGTTCCATAAGGGAACTATCGCCAGACTATATAGTGCTGGCCTGTCAAGACAATCGAGATTGTCTTGACAGTCTCGATGTCGAGACAGGTGAGATTGTCTTGACAGTCCCACCATGTTATGCACCCTGCGTCAAGACGGGTGAGATTGTCTTGATACTTCATGCATCCTGCGTCAAGACGGGTGAGATTGTCTTGATGCTTCATGCACCCTGCGTCGAGACTGGTGAGATTGTCTCGATGCTTCATGCATCATGCGTCGAGACTCCTGTGTGTGTCTCGACAGTCACGTGACCCCTTGTTGGTTGGTCACTTGACTTCCATGGTGTCCTCTTGCCTGGCCCACAGCCTGATTGCCTATAAATGAGTGGCTCCCATCCCTGGGTCGTAACAGTGGGTCCTCTGGCTTGATGACATTCCAGTCTCTGTCAAGCGTATTAAGTTGCTGTCAGTGCACCTTGTTCTTTGAACAACAGTCTTTCACCATGTGGCCTAGCTTGCCACAGGCATAGCACTTCAGTGCTTTCCTCTTTTTGTTGTTCCTTCCCTTTGTGAACCTTCCCTTGTGGTGGACTGCATCCAGTTCCATGGGTGCATAGCCATATGGGTCATGTGGTGGTGCCTTGTTAGGTGGCTTGTAGTGGTTGCTCACATGCCATGCGGGGTGGCTGTATCCTCTGTTGTGGTGTTTCTCCATCACTCGCTTGAATAGCTTGTCATCAATGTTGATTGCTTGTGCGATGAGTTTGTCCAGTGTGTTGACTGCTTGTCTGTTGAAGGTGATCTCATCCTTCACATTTTCCTTGAGTCCATGTCAGTACATGACCATCAGAGTGTTGTTGTCCCAGTCAGTCAGTACTGAGTATTGTTTGAACTGTGTGGTGTATTCTGCAGCTGAGTGTTGTTGTTTGATATGCTGGATCATTCGTATAGCCACTTTGTCTTTGTTAGATAGTCCAAGGATCCTTTTGATCTTGTCCTTGAATTGTGTCCATTTTGTCATCCATTCTGTTATGCTGTCGTGGTCTCCATTTCCTGAGAGATGTTTGTTGATGTAGGGCTTGATCTATCAATAAGCATTGCCTCTCATGTAAGTGGTTGCGAAGAGGGGCCACTTCTCCTTAGGCAGCTTTATCTCTGGTTGGAATTGAAAGTAGACTTGGAGTTGCATGAGCCAGTCGTTGACCTTGTTCCTTTCACTGTAGAACAGGTCTGGCTTGGTGATGCTAATCTTTCCATCTGGGAAGTTGGGGTTGGTTGCTCCTGAGGTACTTATCCTTGAGGGTCTTCAAAGTGTTGCGGTCTGTACTGTACTGTCCTATCTGAGTATAGGATTAGGGTGAGAGGCAGAAGGCAGGTTGGTTCTCGCAGGAGAGGAGTGTCAAGGAGTGCGAAGGGGTTTGGTGGAACATGGTAGTGGTGACACCTGATCAACAGCTTCGTACAAAAGGATTGTATTGAAGTAGATCTAGTTGTCTGGATCACAACATGAGTTGAAGACAATCATTCCATAGGGGAACTATCACCAGACTATATAGTGCCCAGTTCGTGAGCAGAGTGAGCTCTGCTCACTTTGCTCACTTTTCATGCACGCTGTGGTGAGCTGGGTGAGCTCTGCTCACTTTGCTCACTTTTCATGCACGCTGCGGTGAGCTGGGTGAGCTCTGCTCACTTTGCTCACTTGTTTGTGTATATGCATGCTGCAGTGAGCACCCCCTGGTTTGTCTTGCCAGTCACGTGACCGGTTCCCGTGTCACGCTGTCTGGTACTTCTGTCCAGTATCCTGTCTGCTGCTTTCTGTGAGTATATAAGGACTGTGTTCCTCCTGGGTTGTAACACATCATCAGAGCACACCTAGACCAAACAGCTATCACCTACCTGGACAACATTCTTGTCTACTTGAAAACACAACAGGAACATACCAAACATGTGAAGAATGTTCTACAATACCTACAAGAGGCAGGGCTCAAGCTCAACCTGAAGAAATGCGAGTTCAACAAACCAGAAGTTGAATTCCTCAGATACATCATAGGAATCAAAGGGATCAAGATTGACTCTGAGAAAGTCAAAGTGATTCAGCAATGGCCAACACTGACATCAGTCAAGGAAGTACAAGCCTTTCTAGAATTTGCCAACTTCAACTGACAGTTCATCAAGAACTACTCACAGATAGCAACACCACTGACAGAACTCACAAAGAAGAACGTGGAGTACCGGTGGACAGAGAGACAACAAAAAGTATTCCAACAGCTCAAGGACACTTGCGCCAAGGAACCAGTTCTCCTCAACTTCAAGACAGGCCAGCCAACACAAATTGAAACAGACGCTTCAGACCAAGCGGTGGGAGTATGTCTATGCCAACAGGCAGACAGCAAGTGGCACCCAGTTTTTTATTTATTTTTATTTTATTTGATTCTTACACTGGTAGTAGCTTTACAGCCATGCAGATCTTCTAGCTAATAGTGAACTCCTTCAGAAAACCTTTGAAGAGATAAAAACTGAAGGCAGGGTGTGACTAGAGAATGTAACAAAAAGAATCTTGAAGTTTCTGGTAAGAGAAGAGAATCTAGGTATTGGATTGGGAATAGTGGAGTTTGAAAGCTAGATTAAACTGGTTTAGTCTTTTCAAAGACATAAACCAGTACAAGAACTTCTGTAGTAGCTCTGGGTTTGAAATAATAGTGGTGAAGTCTTGGGGATTAAAAGAGACTTGTTGTTTTTGTCTTGAATAAAGAGAGCATGAAGAGGTGATATGTTTTGCAGTTTCTTCTGCTTGGCCACACACACATAGTGGGGTAGGGAAGTCAGGAACTCCAGCTCTGAAAAGAAAACTTGCCAGACCAATTCTTCTAGTCCTGATTTGCAGTAGCAGACTTGCCTCAGCTTTCTGTAACTCTTTGTAGAGCTTCAGATTGTTTTTGTGTGGCTTTTGACAGAAAGTCTGCCAGCCTGGATAGCTTCTTCTTTTCTTCTCTTCCTATTGGTCTTCCCACTCTTTAGTAAAGAGCTTTTGTAGTTCTTTCTTTGAACTAGCCTGGTTAGTAGTTATTTGACTTAACCAAGTGAATTTCCACTTAGGAGAGATAGTTGAGGATTTCTTTAAAGGTTTCTTCAAGAGAGAGGCATAGCTGGAAATAGTGGAAAAGATACTGTCAAGAAAGTATTTGAGAGGGGAGTTTTGAATAGAAGAAAGAAAACAGGCAGTGTGAAATTTAAAGTAGAGGTCTAGAGGTAGAAGAAAAAGCTCACTCTCTAATAGAAAAGAAGGAGTGGCTTTGAAAGCACCCCCAATAAGTCTTAGGCATCTGTCTTGAAATGAAACAAGAGAAGAGATATTGGAGGATTTTCTTAGAGGGTTAAACCAGATCCCCACTGCATAGCTCAGTAGAGATCTCAGTATAGCAGTGTACACCAGACATGATGTGTGAACTGGAAAGCCCCAAGTAGAATAGGAAGTTCTAGAAAGAGAAGAGAGTGCTTTCTGTGCTTTTTGAAGAATAATCCTCTGGTGTTTGTGCCAGTGGAGCTTTGCATCTAGGTACACTCCAAGTACTCACACTTCTTCTTTTGGTTTGAGAATCACATTCCCCAGTCTGAGCTTGAGCTGAAGATTGTCTGATCTTCTTCTGGAAAAATGAAGTATTTCATATTTCTCTGGTGAGAAGACTATTCCATGTCTTGTAGCCCAGGATAGACATTTGTGGTGTGTTCTTTAACTTCAGAAGGTTACTTTTCAAGGAGTGACCAAAAGCAAGCAGATTTGTATCATCTGCAAACCCCAGGGCAGATACACCAGAAAAGGGAGTATGCAGTCTCATGCAATTCAGAAATGTAGAATAGAAAAAGAATAGGGGATAATGGAGAACCTTGAGGAACTCCACAATGAATAGGAATAGAATAAGACTCAGAATCATCAAAGACAAGAGTGGTAGAGCGCTTATCACAGAAGGAGTAGATCCAGGAAGCTAGCCAGGCAGGTATTCCTTTTCTTTTCAGAATTTGCTGTAGTATCTTGGGGAGAACTCTGTCATAGGCTCCTGAGATATCCAGTGAGAGTAGGGATGCAACCATGCCTTCCTTCCAGACTTTTTCCACTTGGGAGGTTAGAAGGAAAAGTGCTGCTTCTGTGGATCTTCCTTTCCTAAAGCCCATCTGGATATCTGGCAATAGTCCAGCTTCTTCTGCTATCTTGCTTAGTCTGGCTGCAGCAATAGCTTCCATCAGCTTGCCTGTTGTGTTTAGCAGAGCTATAGGGCGCCAGGCTTTAGCTTGATTGTAGATTCCCTTGCCAGGTTTTCTCAAGCAGACTGTTTTTGCACTCTTAAATCTTTCAGGGAAGTACTCCAGTTTCCAGCATGTTGAAGTCAGAATAGCTAGAGCTTGGCAGAACCTAGGCCCCAGAGCTCTCAGAAATCTATTTGGCAGCTTATCTCTCCCTCCTGCTGTGAAAGGTTTCTTCTTGGCCAGAATTTGCTTCACTTCTTCACATGTTACCTCCTGGGAGAGCTGTATCTCAGAGATAGTCTGGGAGCTTTCTGAGCCTGGTTCTGGAACTAGAGCTTTTGGAAAGAACTGCTGTGAGAAGGCTTTAGTCTTTTCCTCAAAGGTTTTGGCTATTCCTTCTTGTGTTTCCAGGTCAGGAACCAGAGGAAGATCAGGAGTCTTGTTGGCTTTGGACTTTCCCCACTTTGCAAGCTTCCAGAACTTTGAAGAGCTGGCCAGCTGATGGATTTGGTGTCTGAAAGTGTTCTGTTTTCCATCTCTGACTGTCTTTTTCTTGAGCTTAGTTGCTTGCTCAAGTTCCTCTTGACTTGCTTGCCTTTTTTGCACTTTTCTTCTTACTCTTCTTTCCTCTTTAACCTTGTTTTGGATCTCTTGATTCCACCAGGGAACTGAGTGGCCAGATTGCTTCTGGAGCTGTGTGGATTTGCTTGCTATTTCTTGGAGAAAGTTGTCAAGATACTCCAAGTACTTATCCACTTTATATTTGTCTTGGAAGTGGAAGGGCAGGTGTAGCTTCTCACACTCTACTCTTGCAAGGTTTGAGTCCAGTGTTCTCCAGTTTCTTTCTGGTTTCCAGATTTTCCTTGGAGGATCCAGGTCCAGGCAGGTTAGTACAGGTCTGTGGTCAGACCCATGAAAGAACTGAAGAGCCACTTTAGAGAAAATCAGAGAGTTAGAAAGAGAAGAAGAAATAAAAGACAGATTAATAGAAGAACATAGTTTTTCAGAAAGAGATCTTGCTCTGGTAGGGGTGAAAGGTGCAATAGCTAAATCCAGATTTAAATCTTTCATTAGGTCTTGAAACTTGTTTGCAGTCTCAGAGTACAGTCTTCTTTTCTTTGACCAGTCTGGGTGGTGAAGATTTGAGTCTGTGAGAAGAATATGTTGTCCTTGTTCTTGTAAAGTATTTTGGAGTAAACAGAGAAGAGCTTCTGATGCCTCTGTGTAGTTTTCTTGACTTGATGGGGTGAAGTAGAGATTATGTACCCAAAGAGAAGTAGAAGAGTTTTCCAAGTAGATTTCAAGAGAAACAAAGTCTTTATTCCAGGAGGTAGAATGAAGAGAAGAGAGTTTCAGATTTTTATTATAAGAAAAAGTGTTCTGCCAATCTCTGAACAGTAGAGAGGAAGAAAGGAAGAGAAAACAGTTGAAGTGCTTGTTTCTAGGTGAGGGTTTTTCCAGAGCTCTTGAAGTGCAATAATGTCCACCTCTTGGAGAGCTGAGGTTGCTAGCAGTAGCTCTTGGACTGATTGGCTTTTTTGCATATTATACTGGAGAAGTGTCAGCTTTGTGTCTTTCATGCAGATATCTCAGTATCAAAGATCTTGAAGAAGTTAGCTGGTAGCTTTCCTCCAGAGTTGGCTGATCTTGAAGAAAGAATTTGCACTTCTGGGAGTGCACCTCTGAGTCTCTCTGAGCTTCTGCTTGGCTCAGCTGTTTTACATTTTTTCCCCTCTGGTAGAGACTGAGAGAGAGGGAAAGACATAACTGGGGGGGGGGGGTTGTAGAGCTGGAACAGAGGTAGCTGTTGGGATCTTATATTTTCCTGGGCGTGTGTTCCATGCTTCTCTTGCCTTCTTGGCTGCTTCCTGGCGTACTGGACAGACACTGGCCCAGGCTGGGTGAGCTCCTCTGCAGTTGCAGCATTTTGGCTTGAGAAGCTGTTCAGGAACTTGGCAGGCTCTCCTTTCATGCTGGCCTCCACAGGCACCACACACAGCTTTGTTCTTGCAGAAGCGTGCTTGGTGCCCATAGCCAAAGCACTTGAAATATTGTGCAATAACTGTGTCTGCCAGAAAAGGTTCTGCTTCATGCATCCTGTGCCCCAGTACTAGCCCACTCTCAATCAAAAGATTGGCTTGTTCAGGGGTAGCCAGATCCAGGTGGAGAGAGGTAACTGGCTTCTTTTGAGCTATAGCCTTCTTAGACCAGTAGGCTCTCAGGATGGTGATTTGCTTGCTCAGAGATGGGTTGCTGTTCTGGATTATCTGGCAGGTTTTCTCCAGGTCTTCAGGTTGGATATCTTCTGTTCTGACTCCATGGATCAGAACTGGAAATCTCTTGGGCTGGATGGTTGCTTTCTTTGTGAAGATAGCTGATACCCAGGCAGAGTTTTTCTCTAGGAAGACTTTAGTCTCTTGGCTTTCTGTGTTAATAAGGATATCCTCTGAAGGAAGTTTCCTTACTGCTCTGACCTGCTTGTTGTAGGGGCTGGGTAGTCTGTCTTGAAGAGTCTGGAAAAGCTGGATGTGAGTTCTATTAGCTATGTCAGGTGGCTGGATACCAGGATGTACAAGAACTTCTTTGAGAATTCTTGCAGGTAGAGGGATTTGTGCTGGAATAGATTTTTGGACAGCCTGGGCATATGATGGCTTGGCTTCTTGTTTGTCCAGCCGCTTGTTGATATTCTCCAGCTCCTGGAAGATTCTGTTGGTGAGGCCAGTAGAGCTAGACTGGGCTTCTGTAGAGAAGGAGTTCTTTTTGATATTTTCCCAGCTTTTCAGAATGGATTCTGGGACTGGTTGAGTTTTGATCCAGGAGTCTACTAGTTTGTAGTCACTCTGGAGAGCTGGTTGGGGGGTAGGAGAGCTGGACTGGGTGCTAGCCAGACTGGGAGCTGGTTGGGAGAGTATAGCTGGTGTAGCTCTGGTGTTACTTTCTGAAAAGGTGGGTTTTTTCTTCTTGGAAGCCATGTTAGAGATTGTTTGGCACTGGTTGAGTGTTTCCTGTCTGCAGAGTACTGCCAGAAAGAAGAGTCACCTGGTTTCCCAGCAGTAATAATCTAGTCCTGGGACCAATCCCCAAGACTAGACTTTCCTGGGCAGCTTTTTCCAACTAAGCTCTGGGCAAAGCTAGAAGTATTAACCTAGACTAGGGACCAGACCCTCTATCTAGACTTTCCTTGAGCCAAAGACTCTGCTAGCTCCAGAGTCAGTCAGACTCTAACTATTCCTCTTATCCTAAGACTCTCTCTCTCTGGTTGTGGGTAGATTGCTGGTTGTTGAAGAAGAAGATCGTGGATTCAAGATCACAACTTTTGACAAACAGGTGTGATTCTCAAAGGTGATGGGTTTTCACCTTAAGGTTTGGGTGGTTTCAGAGAGGAACTCGGCTGTTTTCCAGAACATATGACAAATTGTGGTGTTTGTCAAAAATGATGGTCCTTGAAGAACGTGGTTCTGGGAAAAGTTGAGTGGCACCCAGTTACCTACTACTCACGCAAAATGTCACAAGTGGAACAAAACTATGATATCCATGATATAGAGCTACTGGCAGTTGTCAACGCACTCAAACACTGGAGAGTGTATGTGGAAAGCAGTTCTGAACTCACCATTCTCACAGACCACAAGAATCTGACAACGTTCACAACAACCAAGAAGCTGAACAGACGACAAGTCAGATGGGCTGAACTCCTAGGGCAACACAAGTTCAAGATCTTGTACACCCCCAGACAAGACAATAGGAGAGCAGACGTACTAAGCTGACAAAAAGACTACATGGAAGATGATGAACACCAAGGAACAATCTTACAGCAGGACCAGCAAGGAAACCTGGTGCCTCAACCACAGATCAACAAGCTCACGGCAGAAGACACTGAAGAACTAATAAGGAACTACCATGATAATCCAGCACATAGTCACCCAGGAATCACCAAAACCACAGACCTTATCCAACAGGCAGGGAACAATATCATTAACCTCTGACAACATGTCACAAGCTACATCAGCAAATGTCTACTATGCCAGAAAAACAAACATGGAAGACATAAGCTATACGGAGAAGGACACCCAAACACAATACCAAGAGGCCCTTGGGAAGACATGTCAATAGACTTCATCACAAAGCTACCCAAGTCCAAAAACCCAGTCACCGGAATCACCTACAACTCAATTATAGTGATTGTGGACAGATTCACAAAATACCTAATAGTGGTACTATTCAAGGAAACCCACACAGCAGAGCAGTTGGGACACCTCTTACTGGACAGATTGGTCAGGGACCACGGAGTTCCAATCACAGTCATTACTGACAGAGACAAACTCTTCACATCCAACTACTGGAAAACAATCAGTGCAGCCATGGGAACAAAACCCAAAATGTCTACAGCCTATCACCTACGAACTGACAGCCAGACAGAGCAAGCAAACCAAGTTCTGGAGACTTATTTGCGGCATTACATCAACCAGACCCACAGCAATTGGGTACAGCTATTACCAGTGGCACAGCTGGCAATTAACCAGCACAGATCAGACTCAACAAAGGAATCACTATTCTTTGCCAATTTTGGGCAACACACAAACATCGGAATATCAAGCAGAGCTTCACTAAACACAGAGAAAGCACTCCAACATGACAAGCTCCTACGACAAACACACATGATGATGAGGCACTACCTTCAAGAGACCTCAGAAAAGATGCAACGCCAAATGGACAAAAAATTGAAAATGGCACCTCAGCTGAAGAAGGGGGATAAAGTCTACCTCCTCACAAAAAATTAGAAAGTCAAGAAACCAAGAATAAAGAAACTGGACTATGTCAAGGTCAGACTATTTTCAGTCGAAGAAAGAACTGGACCAGTCAACGTCAGACTGCGACTACTGAGAGACGCTTGGGTACACCCAAACTTTCACATCTCAATGATCAAATTAGCTGACCAGAGCACACCCTTGCAGGAAATATTTCATTACCAACTAGAGGAAGAACAGGAATTCAAGGTCAAACATATCCTGAAGAGAAAAGGTCAGTGATACCTTGTCAAGTGGAAAAACTACCCAGACTCGGAAAATACCTGGGAACCACTCAGGAACCTTGCGAACTGCCAGCTCCTCCTGCAGTAGTTCTGGCAGAAGCAGGACTGAACAGCTCGGCCTGCAGTGTGGACATGTCAATGACTGTTGCCGACAAGTCTTCACCATCCGCCTCCATTTCAGCAACAAGGCACTAGAGCTTCTTCCTTGCTCAACCCTCAGCACCTTCAAGAACCTTTCACTTTCAGGACACACAAGCCTGCAGCTCGGCAAGCTGCTCAACAAGAGTATCCCGCTTGGCCTCATCAACAGCCAAATCCTTGCGAAGGTTATCTCAGGTCATATTCAGCAACTCCCAAGAAAGTGACACAGGACTTCCCACGACAAGTGCATTCAGCGCACTTCAACTTATTGTTGTTGTCAGACATTCGGAAACAGGGCTTGTGGTTCAAAACACAGAAGTCACACAGAGCAAGTGACACAAAGTTATGATCACAGATCTGGGCTGCCAGTTGTCTTCAGTAAGCAGAGGCACGTGATTTTGCAGACATACTCAAGGATTCATCAGGACAATAAATAAAGGAGAGAAGGGTAGTGTTACAATCCCTGGGATGGGAGCCACTTATTTATAGGCAATCAGGCCACAGGCCAGGCAAGAGGACACCATGGAAAGTCAAGTGACCAAACTGACAAAGAGTCACGTGACTGTCGAGACAAACACGGGTGTCTTGACGCAGCATGCATTGAGACAATCTCACCAGTCTTGATGCAGGGTACAGGAAGCATCAAGACAATCTCACCTGTCTTGACACAGTGTGCATGAAGCATCAAGACAATCTCACCGGTCTTGACGCAGGGTGCATAACATGGTGGGACTGTCGAGACAATCTCACCTATCTCGACACAGCGTGCATGAAGCATCAAGACAATCTCACCGGTCTTGACGCAGGATGCATAACATGGTGGGACTGTTGAGACAATCTCACCTGTCTTGATGTCAAGACTGTCAAGACAATCTTGATTGTCTTGACAGGCCAGCACTATATAGTCCGGCAATAGTTCCCTTATGGAATGATCGTCTTCAACTCATGTTGTGATCCAGACAACTAGATCCACTTCAATATAATCCTTTTGTACAAAGCCATCGATCAGGTGTCACCACCACCACGTTCCACCAAACCCCTTCGCGCTCCTTGACACTCCTCTCCTGCAAGAACCAACCCACCTTCCACATCTCACTCTTAATCCTATACTTGGTTAGGACAGCACAGTACGGACCGCAACACATCACTGGAGATAAGAGTGCAAGCAAAAGTGTTCTGGGTACATAACCTGTACTTCACACCCACAAGCCAGGAAAACTACAGAGTATCAGCAGAAGCTCTACTGGATGTACTGGCCCAGGCACTGGAGAAAGAAGGAGAACATATTCTTCTGACTGACTCAAACCTCCACCACCCATCCTGGTCAAAATCCTCCCAACTCTACTCTGAACTAGCTACTAAGTTCAAAGAACTCACAGATGATCAAGGACTAGAGCTGGCAATAGCACCTTTCACACCAACAAGAGCAAGAACACTGGCAGAGCCTCCCTCCTCTGCTATTGACTTATCTTTTATTTCTATATCACTTCTTAATTCCTTTATTTCTTCCCAGATTAACCTAGACTTCCACACAGGTTCAGACCATAGACCAGTTCAGACAATTCTAAGTCTGGAAACACCAAAGAAAGCCAGAACCCACCAAAGAAACTGGAGAACACTAGATCTGGACCAAGTCAAGAAAGAAGCTAAGAATCTTCCCCCTATTCCACCACTACTTAACAGAGAGGAAGTGGACAACTATCTGGAGAATCTGGACAAAGCTCTTCAAGAACTGGCTGACAAGACAACAAGACCTCTGAGAGACTCAAAGTACACTGTTCCCTGGTGGAACCAAGAGATTAAAGAGAAAATTAAAGAGGAAAGAAAACTAAGAAGAAAAGTCTTCCAAAACCAAGAACCAGTCTACAAACTTGAGAAGGTAATAAAGGAAAAGAAACACCTGATCAAGAATGCTAAAAGAAAGACATTCAGAACAACTCCAGAACCTGGCTGAAACACAAAAGCACTGGAAAATAGCCAAGTGGGGTAAAGAAAAAGCTGGCAAACCACCAGAACTTCCAATTGTTCCAGAGCTCACAAAGGAAGATGGAGAAACTGCCAGAACTTTCACAGAAAAGGTAGAAGTATTCAAAACCCAGTTCTTCCCTCTACCTCTCCAGCCAGTACCAGAATCCCAGGACCAGCCAGCCAACCACCAACAACACCAGCTATCTCAGGAAATCTCCAAAGAAGATATCCACAATATTCTGAAAAAGAAAAAACCTTTTACAGCTCCTGGGAAAGACACTCTACCCAATGGATTTCTAAAGGTATTAGGAGACTCTTTCAATGAAAAGATAGCCAAAGTTCTGGAGGCCTGCTGGAAGCTAGAATATTTCCCTGACAGATACAAAGCAGCCAGAACAATATGCTTGAGAAAGCCTAGCAAAGGATCCTATTGCTATGCCAAAGCTTGGAGGCCAATAGCACTTCTCAACACAATTGGGAAGCTGATGGAAGCTCTGGCAGCCACAAAGCTAAGTGAACTGGCTGAGAAAGAAAACCTACTACCAGAAATCCAGATGGACTTTAGAAAAGGAAGATCAACTGAGTCTGCACTATTTCTACTCACTTCCCAAGTTGAAAAAGTCTGGAAGAAAGGAATGGTAGCCAGTCTTCTTTCTCTGGATATCTCAGGAGCTTATGATAGAGTTCTGCCAGAAATTCTCAAGAAAATCCTGGAGAGAAAAGGAATCCCCAGCTGGTTTGTTAACTGGATCTTTTCTTTCACTACCCAAAGAAAAACCTCTCTTGTCTTTGATGATTCAGAGTCTTCTTTTTTTCCAGTACACTGTGGAGTCCCTCAAGGTTCACCTCTCTCTCCTATTTTATTTCTTTTCTATATTTCAGATCTTCATAATACTGTTTATACACCAGAGAAAGGTGTATCAGCTCTGGGCTTTGCAGATGACACAAACCTTCTGGCATTTTCCCCTTCTCTTAAAAGCAATCTCCTGAAGCTAAAGTCTACTCACTCCAAGTGTTTAGACTGGGCAAGAAAACATGGAATGAAGTTTGCACCTGAAAAGTATGAACTTCTCCATTTTTCTAGAAGAAGAACAGATAATCTTCAGCTCAGTCTAAGACTTGGAGAAGTGGTACTACAGCCTAAGGAAGAAGTGCGTATTCTGGGACTACACTATGATTCCAAGCTTCTCTGGAAAAATCACCAGAAAATCATGTTACAGAAAGCTTCCAAGTTTTTCTCAGCACTTTCCAGAACTACTTTTTCTACATGGGGTCTACCTGTTCTCTCTGCTAGACTTGTCTACACTGCAATACTGAGATCACTTCTCAGCTATGCAGTAGGAGTCTGGTTCAATCCCCACAAAAAACCTTCTAATATTTCTTCTCTAAATCTTTTCCAGACTAAGTGTCTAAAAACTATAGGAGGTGTCTTCAAAGCTACTCCTATATTTCTTATTGAAGGAGAACTATTCCTACCACCTCTTGATCTTTATTTCAAATTTAGAACAGCAACTTTCCTACAATCTTTCTATTTTTCCAATACTTCTTCTAATCCTCTCTCCTCACTTCTCTATAAGCTCTTTTCCCAGATCACTGTTTTTGTTTCTACTCTGAGAACACCTCCAAAGTCTCTGTCTACTATCACACCTAACTGGAAAGCAAGATGGCTAGAAGAACTAACCACTAACCAAGATTACTCTAAGAAACAATTTCAAGAAGTGTTTCAGAAAGAGTGAGAAGCCAGATGGCAGGCAAACAGACAGAAATGTTCTTCAGTCTGGGAGCTATTTTGCAGACTACCCCAAAAGAAAAATCTCAAAGTTTTCAAAGACTTGAGAAAAGCTGAAGCTAGTCTTTACTTGCAGATTCTATCAGCAAGGATAGGACTAGCCAGCTTTCTTTTCAGAGCAAATGTTCCTGACTTCCAATCCCCTCTATGTTCCTGTGGTTTTGGAGAAGAGACTGCTCAACATATTACTTTCTCTTGTAACAAGTTTCTTACTCAAAGACAGCAAGCCACTTTTCTTTCCTACAATTTCTCTACTTTACTTCAAAAGCCTAAAGTGCTTAAAGAATTTCTTCTCTGGTTTATGTCTTTGAAAAGACTAGACCAGTTTAACTTAGCACACCAACTCTTACCAGAAAACCTATCATCTCTGTGATTTTATTTTCTCCAGACACTGCATATTCTTCCAGATAATTCCCTAGTCTTACCCAAGTCTCAGTTTTTATTCCTTCAAAGGTTTTCTGGGAAAAAAAAGCATGTATCTAGAAGTTCTGCATGGCTCACCAGCCAAATCAGATTAAGAATAAAATAAAATAGAATAAAAAATGTCCTCTGTCTGACGTCCACTCCCGCAGAGCCGTAGCGCAAACCCTCCGATGAAGACGTGTGGGATACCAATGGTAAATAGGACCTTTGATAGCGTTTTGGCAGCTACCACCTGCAACTCTGGTCGGTTGGTTGTCTTAATCATGATGAATCTGCCGTACGTTTTGCCCAGACTGTACCGTAGTTCGTGACGACAAAAAGAAGATGAAGAAGTGTCGGATGGTGGAGATGTTGTCTGTCTGATCATTTACTTACCGGTGACAATGGTTTACTTTTCTTACGTTTACAGTCAGGGCTAGGGAGTTTTTTGAATCAACCTTTCACTTGTTGTAAGGGACGTGTTGCAGGTACACCCAATTATACTGGGCGTACGGAAGTACACCCTTTCCAATGCTGGAGGTACACCCAGCTTAGCCTTGCTGGAGGTACACCCTTTTGGTTTGTACGTAACTGCGCGATGTCAGTTTCCGATCGCGCAATTGCTATAAGTGTAAGTATTTCAACTTATTAAGACTACGGTACTTACTGTACAAGGTGGACGGAATGGCTCCAACAGAGTGGCGTGTCAGTAAGTATTGAGATGGGTGAGTGGAATGTCTGGTAGTTGGTAAGTTGTTTTGGCGATCACGATGCCTGAGTGTGTGACAACTCCTCTGGATCTTGCAGTACCTCTGACCCCTCTGGTACCTCCAGTTCCTGTGACGCTTCGCCTTGTCCACGACCGCGCCCACGACCACGATCACGCCCACAACCCTGACTGCTGCCACGATCCTGGCCACGACCCTGACCCCGACCCTGGCCACAACCCTGACTGCTGCCACGATCCTGGCCACGACCCTGACCCCGACCCTGGCCACAACCCTGGCCACGACCCTGACCCCGACCCTGACCCCGACCCTGACCCCGACCCTGACCCCGACCCTGACCCCGACCCTGACCCCGACTCTGACCCCGACCCTGACCCCGACCCTGACCCCGACCCTGACCCCGACCCTGACCTTGACCCTGGCCTTGAGTTGCACTCTGTCCTCTTCCCCTTCCGTGCACTTCAACAACTTCAAAGTACGAGGGATTCCGCCGCATAGACTGCAGTGCCATGCGCGCTGGTGGTTATCCTCTTGGTTGAGCCGGAAGAGAATCTAATGTTAGTGCTTGCTCGAGAACTTCAAGATAAGGATTGAAGTACCACTGGCGATGTACATTGTCAAGGTGCAGCCAGTCGTTTCGCCACAGTTGATCCTGGATCCAGTGTGCACATGGAAGTCCCATGGTAGCATAGAATTTGTTAGTACAACAAAGCAATGGAGCTTGCTTTGCAATCTTGTACTGCTGATAGATCTGCTGTAAAGCAAAGAGTGTAATGTGACTCAGGAGTTCACAGAACAGTGGAATAGTGAGCCAGACAGGGGTTCGCTGCCACTCAATTTCAAGCCCTGAACGTAGCTCTTTAACTTGACCAGTAAGTAAAAGTATTACCTGATCCACAACCACCTTGAGATCTCCTGTTGAAACTTGAAGATAACTCTTCAGAGTATGATGAGCACCTTCAACACAAGAAGTTGTGGTGTTACCTAGGTGCAACCATTGCTTTGTCCAAGCAGCAATGAACTTGGTGTGATGTGGTATCCAAGTGTCTTCCAGATAGCTCATGAAACTTCCATACTCATCATTGAACTTTGAGCGAAGTTCAGAGAGCTGTTGTTGATACTCCACCTCTGTGGAAGTAGTGATGAGTGTATTCCATCTGTGCATGAAGCTTGTGTGTAAATCCTCAGTAGGAAAAGCTAAGGAAGCACAGGCAAGTATGTTCTTGTTGATATGCCAGACACAAAGAAGACTGCAAGAATGTGGCATCACCTAAGTAATGTTGTTAGCTAACTAATTATGATAGTTACATTTCTTCTGCACAATACAAACCGCATGGATAGCATTAAGCAGAGCAGGATCACAGTCAACAACCATGACTGGAGAGCTTTGCAACCTTGCTGAGCCTGGCCTGACCCTTGTAAAGCCTGTGTAGATCTCTTTCACACACTCCAAAGCCCACTTGTAGTCATTCTCCTTTTCCTCACTTGGGGAGTCGCCATGGCTTCACGGCAATGAAGCTGCTGCAAGGCAGCAAAGGAGGTGGGGAAGGGTGGGACTGGAAGCAGTCTTTTCGAAGCGGGTCGCTGCGAGGCAGCTTCTCGATTCCACCAGGTCGCTGGCGGCTGGTGGGTTTCTGGCGGTTTTACCGGGCTGGTCGGTGGACTCGAAAAAATGGTGGTCACACCATGAAGGTCTCGATCAGAGACAGTGTTGCTACCAACTGTCACGGTCTAAAGCGTGATCATCGGCAGCAGCAGCAGCAGCAGCAGCAGCAACATCGGTACCTTCGACGGGCTTTACGTCGTTACCGTCTCTCGTCTCGGCGTCGTCATCCTCATCGTCGTCGACACATTCCAGCGCCTATTCCGACTCGGGCTCCATCTTCTCGACATCATCATCATCCACATCGTCCGCATCGAGCTCGTCGACAGGCGCGCGCCAACCGCCCGCTGCTGTTGGTCCTGTCTCCGTCGCGCATGCCTTGGGTACATTCGTGCCCTATCCAGTCTCACCGCCCTTCTATGCGAGCATCTTCCAGCCGGCCTTGGGCCTGATGTGGAAGCGTCTGCCAATGCAGCCCTGTGCCTTTGGAGTTCGCGTGCATTGAACCTCGCGTTTCTCTGTTTCTGTGACTCTTCCCTATCCGGTCCCGGTTCGACCCAGGCCCAGGGCATTCTCTGCTCCTCCTCCTGGCCACGCTGGACGAAAAGCAGCTCCTTTCACCACCTCGCCACTTCGATCCATCTGACATCCTCCGTCTCTCGTCGCATGCCACTCATCCGCATTCTTGACGATCATACAAAACGCCTCCCATTTCTCGGCTAGGATTTCTTCGCTCGAGCTTTTTATACAAACGGACCGCTTTTCCTTCTGGCCGAGGACGACTTTTTGGGCTAGGGATACTGTTCTATTCTATTCTGGCTGAGGACGACATTCTAGCGTTGCTATGGGAAGCTGTGGCGTCCTTGGATGACGGGCCATTCTTCATTTTTGCCTGTATGGGGATACCAAGGTGTGAACCGGCGCCTGGCCGGGGAATGAGTGTCTTCATTGATCTCTCTCTAACTAAGAATCTAGGAGCGACGACCAAGAAGGAGAAAACTCTGCACACCGTCACGTGCAGACAAACAATTTAGCCGTCACTCAGGGGGAGGCTGATCTCTGAACCCCTGCAAATCCTCGGGCTATCGACTCCCTGTCGAGTCCCTGGTTGACACCAATATACAGTGAGAATTCTCTTCTCACGTGAACTTGGCTCTAGCAGCGAGCGAGGACTGGTCTTCTCACTCCTCCGGCTGACACAAGGTATTACGACTACGGATTTTTTCTCATGTCTCGGCTTGCGTCTCTCGCTTCACTCGATTTCTGGCGGTGCTACCTCTGGCGACGCTGCATTTTTTCGTGCCATGTGTCTTCCTACCGGGACGGCCAGAGGCATCATCTGTCTTTCAACTGGTGGACTCCTTCGTTGCATCGCGCTAGTCTGCGTTCTTGGACCACCACTACCACCACCGCCAGCATCATCACCGACTCCACCGACTCCACCAACTCTATCATCACCCTTGTGGCCCTGGCCGTGTGACGCTGGCTCTGACTGGCCCTGGCCTCGCTCTGGCGCCTTCTGGAAGATCCGACAGGGCATGCATCTTTAAGCATCGGCGCGGCGATTTCATCTGTCCCTTGATCCATTCTCACTCACACGTTCCCATATATATATTTCTACTCAACGAGAAGCCGGATGGATGGCGCATGTATCTCACTCACTACTTGTTACTCCTTACTGTCATGTCCTTTCGTCATCAGTTGCATGAAATACCAAGTGGTGGTCGGTGCCGGGGAGTTTTGTTTCTTTCTTCTTTTGTTTCTGTTCTTTGTTCTTGTCTTGTCTCACTGCTTCTCACTCTTCTCACCTCCGGGGGGGTTTTCTGATGTCATTTTCTGTTTACTGTTTCCCATTCTGTTGGACTTGGAAAGTCTTGTATCGGTCCGTCAGTGGTTGGAGACTCCTTCAGAGATATATCATGGCCGAACTCAGTCTTCACTATCAATGACAGTGACCACTCACTCACTCACTCAATGTCAATTCAGTCCTTAAGGTACAGAGATCGAGTCTTGGGAAAAAGACCAATTACATGGGATAGTGATCGAGTCTCACTTGGTGACCGACATGATCCAGTCTTGAATACAATGATCAAATCTTGAATACAGTACAGCGAGACGTGAACAAGGCAGCTTTGTTAGCCGGTCCATCGAGTTAGCCCAGTCCGTCGAGGTTACACTGACTACGTCACGTACGAAGCACTTGAGTGTCTTGCTGACGACATACTGCCTTTCATTGCGCGGGGGCTGAGATACAGTGGACGAGATGGACGAGATGGACGGACATTATATTACAGTAGTCAGTTCCGTCTGTTCATCTGTCTGGCCGTCCATCTTTCCATCCGTCCGTGTGGCCGTGTGGCCGTGTGGCCGTGTGGCCGTTCATCCGTTCATCCGTGCATCCATTCATCCGTTCATTCATTTATCCGTCCATCCATCTCTTCATCTTTTCATCCGTCCATCCATCCGTCCATCTGTCCATTCGTTCGTCGGGGTTGATTTGGGACTGACTACTCACGTGAGTAGCTACGTATGTATGTAGTAATTAGCTCTGCGCCAGAGCAGTTAAAGTAACTAGATTTCCATCGTCATCATCATCATCGTCGTCGTCGTCATGGGCATGCTCTTTTGAACGTTCAGTTCAGTTCATTTGGTTGGTAGTCCTTTGTGACTGAGCGACACGACTGACTGGCTATCACCGACCCTGCCCATCATTCATTAGGTATCTGCTGCTGTCAAGTCCGTCTCAGTTTTCTAGTCGGGTAATTAAGTATCAAGTGCTTGGTGCCGCCAATCTTCTTGATTTTTAAAAGACTGCTTGCTCACTCATTCATTGATGCCTGATGCCTGATGTCTGGTGTCTGGTGTCCGTCTCTCACTTGGAATTACTGGAGAATTGTCAGCCGGAGGGGTGAGAGAAGGCCAGTCCTCGCTCGCTGCTAGAGCCAAGTTCACGTGAGAAGAGAATTCTCACTGTATATTGGTGTCAACCAGGGACTCGACAGGGAGTCGATAGCCCGAGGATTTGCAGGGGTTCAGAGATCAGCCTCCCCCTGAGTGACGGCTAAATTGTTTGTCTGCACGTGACGGTGTGCAGAGTTTTCTCCTTGGTCGTCGCTCCTAGATTTTAGAAGAAGAGAGAGATCAAATCAAGACACTCGTTCCCCGGCCAGGCGCCGGTTAACAAGAGGTAAAAGACGAAAAGTGAGCTGAGGGGGAATGGGCGGGTTTAGCATATGGCTGTGGGGCTCCTAGGTCATGTGACACGTGGCTCCTATTACCCCTTGCTGCGGCCCGGCCCTGTCATGCACGAAACAATTTTTACAGCGGAATGACGCAAGTCTGCGTACAGCTTCGGTACAGCATATACTTCGACAGGCTCTGTACAATCAGTAAAAGTGGTGTGGTGTGGAGGGTGTCCAAAATAGGTTCTAGTGAAAAGATATGCAGTGGTCACAATCCTTTACTGTAGTTGCAGTCAGTAGTAGCTGTAACAGTGTGCCAAAAGTCACAAGCAACCAGCTTTGGTGGATGTGGAAAAGCCTCCAAAAGTGGTGCCAGAGGTTAGTCCGGAGAATCAATACATCATCACTTGCTGCTGTCACTGTAAATCTGATTCTGTCACATTACTTGAGAAGATAGCGGCTGATTGGTTGTACCGGGGTACACAGACTTGTGTCGTGACACTGTACTTCTGTACATACATACAACAACAACTTTGGGTACTGTACGTCCATCTAGTTTTTAGTACGGAAGGTACGTACGTTACTGTAATGCGACTGCAGTATCAGGGAGGAGTATTATCGTACTTATGATCCTTGTGACTAATAAAATGTAGGGGCTTACATAAGACTTTTATCGTGACACTGTGACTGTAGTTGCTCCTCCAGCCCCCTATCGCAAGTGCTACAATACTTAAATTTATGACTTGATTTGTACTATGTATGTCACTTCCCCCAATCATATTGGGCTGTCATTCAAGCAGGGGGTGGATATCACAAAAAGTAAGAGAGGTGTCATCAGTTGTGAGAAGCCCTTTTGTAGCACTTATGGACCCCCACTGTACGGAGTAGTACTTCCGTACAAAGGTCCGTATGTACATACCCGTGCCCCACACCCCGTCCCCTGGAGGGGTGTTGGTCAGCCCAATGAACACGACACCTCTACGAACACCTCTCGACAAAATCAACTACACACGACTATGACTCTGGACAACAACGACTAAATAGAAATCTAAGCGGCTCATTCGGTTCCTCTGCTTCTACTCTACAATCTCTGAAATTGTAGACTTCTCTTGGGGTTTCTAGCGTTGCTGAGAAATAACAGTGGTTGCCGCTTGAAGATGGGCCTGTCAGGAACTAGTTGCCCGACCGGGCGCTTAGTCAGTTAGATCCTGACTAGGCAGGCGGGTGCAGCCGCACTTATCTATCGCTAGTACGGAGATGTCGGGCACTAAGCCCAGACATAGTAGTCTTTTGGCTCAGTTCCGCTTTAGCCTACTCCGTACGGCACCGCGCGACAGGGCCTTTGATAGTGACAATTTCAAACACTTATAACTTGACAACACAACAACAAAGTAGTGATTTTTATGTGCCTATCTGATTCTCCTACATCTATAGTACTATCCCACACATTGCAGGCTCTCACTGAGTCTGCTGGTGTTGCTGAGTTGCTGAAGCTTTCAGTTTATGGCAGTACTTGCCACTTTGGAAGGGGTTCTATTAAGGTGTCTTTGAAGTCGCTGATAGGGGACATCAACATCTTTGGCTAAGGTTGACAAGGTGATATTCTCATCGTCGGAGATGGAATCTATGGCTTCTGTGATGCAAGCCTCGACCTCCGCATACAAATCAGACATGTTGTGGTGGAGTTATGGTGGTTTGAACTTGGTCGGTATTGGCATTTTTACTAGTGTTCATAGAGGTGTCGTATTCATTGGGCTGACCAACACCCTTCCAGGGGACGGGGTGTGGGGCACGGGTACGTACGTACGGTCCGTAGTTCAACGTTGATTCCAAGGGCCTACTCAAAGATCTACCATCTATAACTGCCTATGTTGCCCCACTACGGGTGTTTTCGGGAAGACATGGATGCTGATTAACTCACCCCACCTCGCCACGGATCTTACTTCGATGCCCCCCTCTAACTTCGATGCCCCCTTCGCTTAGCACAAGTACTTGTAGTTCTGTGGCACTCCCTAGAAGGACTAAGTACTACTAAACTTTTGGGGCATCACCCACTGGCTGCCGAGCTCCACACCACCCACAAAGTCCCCACAACGCCAAAAATGTCATATATGACATCAAAAATGAAATTTGGCTTGATAGACCTAGAGCCAGACATTAGATGCGACTAGCAAAAAAGTGCGACTGAAGAATATACGCTGTGTAATGCTCCCAGGACTTATGAAGCGCATACCTTGCTTGACTTGAAGAGATACCTAGCTTTATATGGTGTGGCTCGGCAAAGTGTATGTACTGATTTATGCGGGGGGGCATGGAAGTACGAGGGGGGCACCGAAGTACGGACAATTACTCCGATGCCCCCATGATTCTATCTACCATGCCCCCTCTGTGCTGTGTCTCACCTAGATAAGCGAGGTACTTATCATCCCACTAAACTATCATAGTAACAGAAGTACCGGTCTAAATTTAAGTTACAGTACGTACCTCTCTTTCTTCCATGCCCCCCTCCATCCCGTGTCTCACTCAGCTAAGCGAGGTACTTGTCCTACAACGACATTCCTCATATAAACCAAGGTACTGCTCAAACCTTGAGCTGGGCTAGTGCGATGCTTACAGTACCATACTAAGACTCATACAGTATAAATCAAAGTACCTTACTTCTTCTGTATGTCAAAAGAAAACTTAGCGGAGTACTTCTCCTATTGGAATAGACCTACACAAGTCAGAAGTACCTGTGTCACACTACTCTATCACCCTTGCCATCAGTGCTGTCGCTGTCGCTGCCCTCACTGCTCTTGCTGTCAGTCGCCTTTACCCTCACACTTGGCCTCACCTTTACCCTTGGTGTCACACTGTCACTGTCGCTGTCGTTGTCGCTATTGCTGTCACCCCGCTTGTACTCTGAATTTAGCTGGTACCTTTATCTGTATGACTGTTGGGTAGTAGACTAAGTACCGGGAGGAGGGGGGCATGGAAGAAAGAAGGGGGGCATGGCTTAGATAGAATCGTGCATAGAGGGGGGCATCGGAGTAATTGTCCGCGAAGTAATCTACCTGCATAGTGGGGGGTACCAGAGTATTACGTAATTGTCCGTAAGCTTTTTTGACTGACTATCGATAAGGGCTGGCCCCTCATGTGATGACAGTTCTTGTCCCTTGCCGTACATATGTACTGTGTACACGCGTACGTACTTCCTTACTACGTACGTCTTGCACCACCGCAGCGTCGGATGATTCCCCACGACGTACTCTCTTACCGGTACCGACAGGCATTGATATCCATCTCCCTCGCCAACGGCGTAATCTCGAAGCTTCTCAGCCTCATCATCGTCACGTTCACCGATCACGCCGCGCGAATCTAGCTCGATGCAGACTCGGCTCGGCCCAGTACCGACGGTGCTTGGCGGGTACCGTGGCTCAGGCCAAGCGCTCGATGCGCTTGGCCGGCCCGGCTGTCGTGCACTTTCGTCCGACAGCTCCGTAACTTAGTATATATATCTCACGCGAGTTTGCTCGTACGGATTTCCGGTCCGCAAATGCATCTTCTCCAATCGATCTCTTCGTGCTTTCCGACTCCACGTCCGAGGCTGCTTGTCGTCAGCTCGTCATCGACCTGAAGGAGCCTTCGAACGTGCCGGTCCCCTCGACCTTGCGTCGTCGGACCTCAGGTATCATACCACCGGACCACTGCCGACGGCCTTCCGATATCGGGGATATGATCCCGCCGGTCCCTGACATACGAGATTACGACATCTCGCCTTCGCACGGCTTCCTGCCGGCGCAGCCGCCCCTCTTGATGCTGCCGCACGAGTACTACTCCAGGTGGGAGATCATCATCGTCAACCTCCAGGGCCTGCTCCTGAGCAAGCGACTCCGCGGCGTGGTCGACGGCCTGCCCGTCCTGTCGACGACGCACCTGCACGACGAGTCGGAATGGCGGAGGGCGTATTCGGTCCTCGGCTTCATTTCGCACGCCTACATCTGGGGTGGCGAGACCCCTATCGACGTTCGTCTTCACTTTTCCTTTCGGCCGTTTGGCTTCTCCCGTAGCTTCGCATCATCTAACTTACGAGCTGCGTAGCGTCTGCCACCGAGTCTCACGATACCTTTTCTGTCCGTGTCCGGCCACCTGGGACTGCCGCCGGTGGCAACCTACGCCGGAGTCTGTTTGTGGAACTACAAGCCGCTCTTCCCCGATGAGTCCATCGACAACCTCGAGAACCTCTCGACACTGACGACCTTCACCGGTGCGCTGGACGAGTCGTGGTTCTACCTCGTGTCGGTGGCCATCGAGGCCCGCGGAGGCCCCATCATCTCCAGGATGCTGACGGCTATCGACGCTGCCCGGCACAACGACAGTCCTGCGGTGACGAGCTGCTTGCAGTTTCTTGCCGAGCGACTCGACGACCTGGGCTCTCTGCTGCAGCGCATGTACGAGAACTGCGACCCCCACATCTTCTACCATCGGGTACGCCCCTTTCTCTCGGGGAGCAAGAACATGGCCGATGCCGGCCTGCCCTACGGCGTCATGTACGACGACGGCACCGGTGGCGACGGCTACCGCCAGTACAGCGGTGGCAGCAACGCTCAGAGCTCGCTCATCCAGTTCCTCGACATTGTTTTGGGAGTGGAGCATCGCCCGACGGGCCAAAAGCGATCCGAGCCGGCCAAGGGCGAGGAGGGGACGGCGCCTCCGACGCAGCACAACTTCATCAAGGTTCGTTCCGTTCCGTCGGCGGCCACATCGCGGTCGATTCCCTCCGTTCGATGGATCGGTCGGCTGACGTCCGCGACGGTAGGATATGCGTGAGTACATGCCGGCGCCTCACCGACGCTTCCTCGAGCACATGACTGCCGTGGCCAACGTTCGAGACTACGTCGAGACCCGTCGGTGGGACCGCGGACTGTGCATCGCCTTCGATGCCTGCCTCGTCATGCTGCGCGCCTTCCGGGACAAGCACATCCAGATGGTGTCGCGCTTCATCATCGTCAAGTCTCGCGAATCGCGCAGCCCCCTCGCCGAGTCGGCGCCCCTCTCCGGCTCACCTGCGTCGGCAAAGGGGCTCGCTCCGGTCGCGCGTAACCCGTCTCGCCAGTCGCCCAGCGCCATCGTGGACGGTCGTGCACCTGCTGGGGACGGCAAGAAGAAGCTACGGGGAACCGGCGGCACAGCCTTGATCCCGTTCCTGAAGCAAGCCCGCGACGAGACGGGCGAGCCCGCCATCGACGCCTGGGCCCGTAGGCTGCTTGGCAACGGACCGGCCGGCGTCGGCAGGTCCAGCAGCGGCTTCGTCGGCGCCGGCAAAGGTGGCGAGTCCAAAGCCACCGGCGGCGAGCAGATTGTTGGCCTGGCCGGAACCTGGACCACGGACGACAGCGAGGGTGGTCTATGCCACTGGTGACCATCACGTGTTGATCTCAGTTTTCGGGTGGTAACGTTGTGATCTCGATAGAACGCCAATAGAATTCTAGCCGTCTTCTTCCTCTCGGAATAGAGCTCCACCGTATCCGCTCGATTGCACTCTCCGCTTATCCGTACTCTCAATTCAATGTATCAACTCGAGCCATTCGTTTCGTCCACCTACAGCACCTTCCGTGCCACTCTTCCCACGATAAATACATCTCCATCCGTGCGACTCCTGATCATGACCGTGGGTTCTGTCCTGTCTAATCCTGTCTGGTCAAGTCAATCAAACCGCGTACCCTCGTATCGACCGAGCTACGTACCTCTTACCAGTAGAGCGTCATTGTTTTTATTAAAATACATTTATTACCCCCCCCCCCCCCCCCCCCCAATTGTTTTCTTTTTGGGGAGCAGAGCAGAGCAGAGCAGCCTGTCATGCCTTGTTTACAGGACAGAGAACAAGCGTCAGTCTTCGAGAGGCACAAGAGGCGCGAGAGGCACGGAATACTCTTCGTGCAATGACAGCATGCGGTACAGATACTACGTGATATGAACGGAGATGTTGAATTCGGAGGAGAACCCGGCCGCCGGTACAGATTCAGGCCCCCCGGGGGGGAAGGGGAAGTAGAAGAGGAGGCAGGGCGTGGTGGAGGCAGGAAAAGAAAAGGCAAGGCGAGACGAGACAAGACAAGACAAGACAAGACAAGACAAGACAAGACAAGACGAGACGAGACAAATGAACCTAGCAGCATTGCCAGAACAACAAGCACATGAACCGGGGGGGGGAGCATCCACTCTCTGCTAAACCAACGAGCGGAGCATTCCAGATTCCAAGGGCCCGAAAGAACTTGAAGTCGTGATGCTCATCACAGGTAAAACTCGAGTGTCGATACTCAGACGAAGGATCCAGAGGAAGGATCCAGATGGAGAGTGTTACTGGGAGCAACGAGAACTTGTGGCACGGAGTGCTGTTTTCAAGCGTCTTGACTCCTATCGATAGCTATTTCTTGAGATTGCATGCCCAGTTCTTGATTTTGATCTCTTGCCGTGCTCGTGTGTTTCTCGTCTTCGTGTTTTATCGAGGGTGAGGAGATGTGGCCCAGGCGAGCTGAGACTTGGGGGGGCACGTTTGAGACTTTTTGGTAGGGGTGGAGACGAGCGATGGAAAAGGATTTGCAGTAGAGTACCGTACGTCGTCATCCGCTCTTTCGACGGTCGACAGAGCAGGATCTAGAACAGGGACCGAGGGACTACGCTGCCCGATCGGACGGTCGCAGCAGGTCCTTCTCCTCGAGATAGGCCACGATCTGGCGCACGGCGTCCTCGACGCTGGTGCGGGCGCTGTCGATCGTGATCTCGGCCGCCTCGGGCGCTTCGTAGGGCGCGGAGATGCCGGTGAAGTCCTTGATCTCGCCGGCTCTCGCGCGCCTGTAGAGGCCCTTCGGGTCGCGTTTCTCCGCTTCCTCCAACGAGATGTCGACAAAGACTTCGACGAACGGAAGCGGGTCGTCCGCGTCGTGCTGCTGCGACTGACTCCCGGTCGGACCCTGCTGGCTCGCGGCGGCGTGTAGCGCGCGGGCCGTGTCGCGATCGGCTCGGTAGGGCGATATGAACGCCGTCAGCACGATGGTCGACGCGTCGGCGAACAGCTTGGCCACCTGTCCAGACGCGGATTTTTAGAAGGAGGGTCGATCCTGGGACGGAAAAGGCTCCGCGATAGATGGGAGGTCCGGTTCGTACCTCGGCCACCCGCCGGATGTTCTCGTTGCGGTCTTTCTCCGAGAAGCCCAGGTCCCGGTTCAGACCGAAGCGTACGTTGTCCCCGTCGAGCCGGTACGCCGCCAGTCCCAGACGCAGAAGATGCTGCTCGAGAGCGGCGGCGATGGTCGACTTTCCCGACGCCGACAGTCCGGTGAACCAGATGGTGAATCCACGCTGCTTGCGCAGCTCGTTGCGCTCACGCCGCGACAGCGAGGCGTGCCATGTGATGTTGCTGCGTCGGGATCAGTACCAGGGTCCGATCGAGGAGGCAGAGACACTCACGTTGCCATCGGATGGGTAACCGTGTCTTCTGCCTTGGACCGCGCAATCGGACCGTTGCGCCGCAAGGATCAAGATCGATGTCCGCCATGTTGGATTATCAACAGGCGGTGCAGGGCCCCCCTGACGCGAGATCACGCCATCAACGGCCTCCCACGGATTGCTTGCTGAGTCATTCGTGACGGTACGGTACGGTATCGTACCCATCGAAATCACATGCTTGGTGGGGGCATGACGTCACTGTGCCAGGGTGCCCCACCATCGCCGCCGCAATGTTTGGAGGACCAGCGTCTGGTCGCGTCTTCGCCGGCGCCTACAATCCAGATACATCTAGCATGGTAGCACAGCAGCAGCAGCAGCAGCAGGAGCATCTTACGCCCATCGCTCTGCCTCCACCCGGAGAGCTGGCGCACGCTGCACGCAAGGGGGTCGTCCCGACGCTGCGCGCCGCGTTTTCGAGCAACGGCCCGCTTCAGCCCTTTCGGCTGGTCCGACAAGATGCGCGCAGCCTTGCTGGCCGATACTGGTCCGACTGGACCGTCTTCAACCAGCTCGTCGTGGCGAGCGCCGTTTACGTCTTCTTCACCAATCTCCTGCCGGGCATCACCTTCGCCGCTGACCTCTACGAAATCACGGGCAAGAACTGGGGTTCGATCGAGATAGTGCTGAGTACGGGGCTCTGTGGGGTCGTCTTCTCGGCGTATGTCGTTCGCTTGGACACTCCGTCGCGCTTCCATCGTGTCGTCCTTCGGCCGAGCTCTGATCGGCATCAAGTGCTTCCGACCTCGCTGTCCTATGGCTAATCTCGTCGCAGCTTCTCTGCCCAGCCACTCACCATCCTGGGCATCACTGGCCCCTTTTCTATCCTGGCCGAGAGCATGTACAGTCTCTGTCAAGACTCCTTCAAGGCGAGTCCACGCATGCATCGATACCGTCTCGTGGGCTCTGACTGGGCAATCGTCAACGTAGGTTCCTTTTCTCCCGTTCATGGCGTGGTCTCTGATCCATGCAGGGTGGATGCACTATCTGCTGGCGATCTTCAACGCCCATGATTGGACGATGCGATATGTAACCAATTTCTCCGCCGAGATCTTTTCCTTGCTCAACAGTCTAATATATTTCAACAAAGCCATCCAAGAACTGCGGCGCATCCACGAGAGCAACTCCTTCGCATCCTTCCTTTACGCCATCCTCGGCGCCGTTGGTACCTGCTTGGTCGCCATGTTCTTGTCGACGGCGCCGAGCTGGAAGCCGCTGTTCCATCGCCACGTGCGGATGCTGCTGTCCGAGTACGCGGCCGCCATCTCCATCGTCATCTTCATCGGCGTGCCGTACATCGGCGAGCTGGCCGACCTGGACAAGCGTAGGCTGCAGGTGAGTCGAACGTTTCGGCCCACGAGCCCCGAGCGGACGGGCTTCTTCGTTCGATTCTGGGAGCTGCCTGTAGGCTGGGTCTTCGCCGCCATCGTGCCGGGCATCGTCATCACGATCCTGTTCTTCTTCGACCACGAGATCAGCAGCATCATCTGCACGACGAGCCGATATCACACCAAGAAGCCCGGTGGCTACGCTTGGGACACCCTCCTCCTTGGTACGACGACGGCCCTCTGCGGCATGCTCGGGATACCGCCGGCAAACGGTCTGCTGCCGCAAGCGCCGTTGCACTCCGAGAGTCTCATGCATTCCATCCACACCCAGAAAGGCAGTCCAAGCATCCCTTCGAAGGAGCACCAACAGGATGAGCCCGTTCGAGCAATCCACGAGCAACGATGGAGTCATTTCCTTCACGCCGCTGGTATCCTGGCCTTCATCAGCCCGCCGCTGATGCATGTGCTGGGCTTGGCCCCGACGAGCGTACTCGCAGGGCTGTTCCTCTTCATGGGCGAGCAGAGCCTTGTCGTCAAGTGCGTGACCACCGTCGCCTCGAGAAGCAAGCGACAGCCCATTTCCTGAGTGTCACTTTCCATCCGTCGGTAACTTCTCCGACGCTGACGTTCGCCATCGTACACAGTCCCATCCTCGGTCGCGTCGCCCTGCTCTTCTCTCCTCCGTCTGAACGTACGCCGTTGCCCGAGTCCGTGCGCGGCTGCTGGGGCGTGCACACCTACACCGTGGTGCAGATCGCGGGGTCCGTCGGCGTCTTCGTGCTCACCTTCACCGAGGCCGCGCCCGTCTTCCCGCTCATCTTCATCGCCCTTGTGCCCGTCCGGCTGCTCGTCATGAAGCGTCTCTGGGATCGGGACACGCTGAGATACGTCGATGGATGGGCGTGCAAGGACGGCACTCCCGAAGACGACGACGCAGACGCCGGTCTACCCTCCCACGCCGCCGTACAAACGTCGCGGATCGAGGAAAGGAAAGGAGATGGGGAGACGGGCACGTAGCTTGTGGCTGCAGTAGCAGCAGCAACAAAGGCACGCCACTGGTAGAGGGCCCTCGATATCCTGGACGACCAGTCGTCCAAAGCCTCGACGAAAGACACGGAACAGATTGAACCCGCAAAGACGTCAGATATATACTCTCGTAGAATATACAGGGCGTCGCGACCATTGAAACCAGGAGAGGAGAGGAGAACGTGACCAGAAGACGAGCGGAGAGGAGAAGACATTGAGAAGGAAAAGACGAAAAACAGGAAAAAGTACATGAGTGCTCACGGAAGCAGCACTCGGAGAAAATAAAAGAAAAAGAGATGAACAGAGAGCGAGAGGAAAGAGAGAATTCCGAGAGAGGTGGATTGGGTTTTATACATTACTCCTTGGCACTATTGGCAAGAAGAGGGAGGAAGGTTGGCCCAAGGAGTTTGCGCCAGAGAATCGGTACGTCGGGGCGGAATGCTGCCGCTAGGTGTGACGGTAGTGGCAAGACAGCGCTGGTTCTCGATGGCCTTCTTCTCCATGTTCGGTCAATCTAGACATGTCGAACTCCCCGGAAGAGGGAAGATGAGACGTTAGATCCTTTATAGTGCTGGTGCTGACCAAGGACGGTGGCGGCGCTGGTCGCCGATCAAGAGAGAAGGGTGGCTCGGCGGCATACCTCTCTTTGCGACGACATCTCCACCTTGGCTCGCGCTGGGATGGTCTTCGACGGGCTTGCTGCCCTGACCGATGGCGGCAAACGATAGCAACCAGCCGAGCCAGCTCAAGCGAACACGGCCTTCGCGGTCAAAGTTCGGCTTCAGTCCCTGCAGACGCCGGAGACGTCGAACTTTGCCCGCGTAGGGCGGGTACCGTATCGACAGCATGAACTCCATCCACGACGGGGACGTGATCACGGTACGTCGGTGGGAGACTGGTCACGACCGAGAGAGAGGCGTCGGGTCGTCGTCAGAGGTGGCGGATCCAAGCGGACACGAGCAGAGCAAGTGGGGAGGTAAGAAAGACGTACAGCATTCGAACGAGGCTTTCCCCCGGTAACTACCGTGCCCGGACTGGCCGACGCCGCCAAAAGGAATCATCGGGATGGTGGCGTGGAGGTAGGAGCTGGGTAGGTCTCTTTAGCCAACGGTCTGGTGTATGTTCGAACCAGGAGGAGCGGGGGTGCGCATGGCAACCGTGGCTTACTCGTTGATGGAAGCGCCTCCGGATCGAATCTCACGCAAGGCTGAAGCCGAGGGTAAGCAGCGGACCCGATCATCAGCGTCTCACTGGGCCTCACCTCGCTCGGTCTCATCCTTGTTGCCAAACGGGTACAGTGCCAAGGGCGTGTCGCTGACCTCGTTGGCCACGCGGATCGCGTCGTCAAGGTCGTCGACCGGATAGATCGGCAACAGCGGGCCGAAGATCTCATCCTGCATGAGCGAATCCTCGATGCTGTCGACCTGCACCACCGTCGGCTCGACGAAACGCTCGTTCTCGTCCGCGGCGCCTCCAAAGAGGATCTTGCCGCCGGTCTGATCCAGCATCGACTTGATGCGATGGTAGTGGCGCTGGTTCACAATGCGGGCGTAGTCAGGCGACTCCTTGGCGCCCCGCGGAAAGAACTCGGTCAAGGCGACCTCGAGCTCGGCCACGAAGGACGGCAGGATCTCCTTGTCGACGAGGACGTAGTTCTCCGCGAGGCAGACCTGCCCGGCATTGCCAACCTTGCCCCACAGCAGCCTTCTGGCGGCGAGACCAGGGTCGGCGTGCTTGGTGACGATGGCCGGATTCCGACCGCCGAGTTCGAGCGTCACGGGCGTCAACGTCTCGGCCGCCTTCTTCGCGACGATCTTGCCGACGTGAGACGACCCTGTGTAAAAGATCTTGTCCCACTTCTGGTTCAGCAGCTCCGTGGTCTCGGACGCGCCTCCCTGCACCACGGCGTAGGCCGACGGGTCCAGCGACTCTTCGATCGTCTTCTGCAGGACGGCGGCGGTGTGGGGAGCGACCTCGGACGGCTTCAACAGCGCGGTGCAGCCGGCGGCAATGGCGCCGATGAACGGTCCCAGCGAAAGTTGGACCGGATAGTTGAACGCTCTAAGCGGCGAAGAAGGTCAGACGCCGACGCTCGCGCCTGGGCTGCCGACCGGTTCTGGGAGCGACTGACCCGATCACGAGCACGACTCCCAGCGGATCTTTTCGGATCCTCGGGCTCAGAGGCGCGTTGAGAAGCGGCACATCCGCAGGCTTCTCGTCCCCGGCCCACTTCTCCAGACGGTCGCAGACGTAGATGATGTCGTTCTGGCACCAACCGACCTCGCCGGCGTAGGACTCGAAGCCGGGCTTGCCGAGGTCCAGCCGCAGCGCCTCAAAGAGAGCTTCCTCGTTGTCCCTGAGTCTGAGCGCACGACGAGCCCTCAGCAAGCCGTAGCGTCGTACGGGCGACCCGACGACACGCGACACAAACGTACCCCCAGTAGAGCTTTCGCAGCTGCACCAGTCTGTAACCGAGTGGCTTGGTCTTCTGCTTGTGAAAGGTCTTGCGCAGACGATCGACGATGTCTGGCACGTCCGCTACGGGCGTGTGGTGGAGAATCGGTAGAGAAACTGCCATGATCGTACGACAGGAGGGACGGCGACGGAGACGGATGTCGTTTCGTCATCACTCGCATTGCGCAGACTCCGCAGCCTTCTTACCCTCCCGTGCCCCGCATTGCGCAAGCGACAAGGAAGATCGATCTCGCTTGCTATCTGCGTCTAACTTAAGCGGGACAGGCGCAGTTGCAGTACTTCTGAAGCTCTTACTCGCACGCCGGTGGCTGCTTCAGAAGTCCGTCTGGACGGCTTCCCAGTACGCTTCGTACCCTCTCGTGCCCCTCAGGGCGTCGGAAGCGATGGCCGCCTAGCTTTAGGCGGGATGCTCGGTTCTGCCATGCCTAAGCTGCCCTGAAGACGACAGAATAACCAATCTCTTCCAGAACATTCCCCTCGACACAGTAGTGATGTGATCCATCGCGCGATACAGTCTTCTTAGTAAGCCACTGGCTGGCCAATGATATCTCAATCCTATGGCGTGATTGGAGGGGTTAGCGTTACATACACGAACGAGGGGGAACAATGGTGCGATATCTACGCGTTTAAGGTGATGAAAAATGGAGAGAGATGACTTCTCTCCAAGTCCGACATCCTTATAAACAGCATCGACTACCCCGAGACGGACTGGAACATCTCTGGCGATTCCTGTTGCAGCGTCTGGTCCTCCGAGTCTGAACACCCGACAACAACAACTTCAAGATGTCAGAGCAGAGAGCCGAACCGTAAGTGGCAGAGTTTACGCGATCCTGCATCCGACCCCGCCTTGCCCGCCAGCCACCGCGTCACCTTGCTCACATCGACGGCTGCAGTCTCCGACTTGGCTCCGTCGCCCCAAACTTCAAGGCCGACACCACGGCCGGGCCCATCGACTTTCACGACTTCATCGGCGATCACTGGGTTGTCCTCTTCTCGCATCCAGGCATGTTGTACTCCAGTCGGCGAGACCACCGTGGATTGGAAGCATCCTGACCGGTCCCCCGCGCACGAACAGAGGACTATACCCCAGTGTGCACCACCGAACTAGGCGCCTTCGCGAAGCTTGAGCCTGAATTCGCCCGACGAAATGTCAAGCTGATCGGCCTGTCGGCGAACACGGTCGAGAGCCATGGCGGCTGGATCAAAGATATCGACGAGATCAGCGGCAGCCGTCTCACGTTCCCGATCATCGGCGACAAGGACAGGAAGGTGGCATATCTCTACGACATGTATGTTCCTCGTCGCAAAGGTCTTTGCGTGCCAGCCAGATGTTCCAGCTGGCCCCTGCGGATGCCGCCTCCCGGAAGGCTGACACTTGGTGAATCGTGCCACAGGATCGACCACCAAGACTCGACCAACGTGGACCAGAAGGGCATCGCCTTCACCATTCGATCCGTGTTCGTCATCGACCCGAAGAAGACGATCCGTCTGATCCTGTCTTATCCCGCCTCGACGGGCCGCAACTCGGCCGAGGTGCTCCGCGTCGTCGATTCGCTGCAGACGGGGGACAAGCACAGGGTGACGACCCCGATCAACTGGGTGCCGGGTAAGCTCTTGAAAGCCGTACTCCGTCGCAAGTGCCGAGTATGTCGAATCGGACTGACCGTCCGGGCCACTTGTCAAAACAGGTGACGACGTCATCGTTCACCCCACCGTCAAGGACGAAGAGGCCAAGAAGCTCTTCCCCGACTTCCGCATCGTCAAGCCCTACCTTCGATTTACGCCGCTGGCAAAGGAACAGACCTCCGCGGCGGCTTAGACCGAATGTTGCGTACGGCAGAGACGCTCAATATAGACTAGAAAGCCTCATCGGTGAACGTTCGCCCCACGTGACGTCGCCTGCGACCACCAAGGAGAAGACTTTGTAATCCCAAGCATGGCCATCGCCGCGCCCGACACCTGGAACGGAGCCTCCTTGAGGGCCGTGGCCATCTGTCTGTATATCGTCATCTGAGGTGAAAGACGACTTGCGGACGGCAAAAACCACCCTTCCCGGGCCCTTTGGTCTCGCAACATATCAGATACGTCAGACTTGTAGTATCTTCGACCATTCTAGCCAATGTTTTGGCTTTATCTTCTTTCATTGCATTTCATTCCATCCTTCCTCTGACATGGCCGGTGAGCCATGCGAAGCCGCTAAGTACTGTCAATACTTCTCTTCCCAGACAGCCTTTCAAAGAACATAACGCCACCGCCCCCCCTCTGCCCCCGCGAGACTTGGGGGTAAGTCTAGGCAACAGTCTGCAAGGGAAATGCAGTGTCAAAGGCAGTGTCTTTGGAGATGGTGAATCAAAGAGTTTGTACTGATCCTCAGACGAGAAGTTTCGTGTGCCAAGCTGACCTAGTTCTAGCCTGACTGCACCGTACGAGAAGACCGTGCTGTAAGTAAACGAGTAGGATCCAGGTATGGACGTGGTACATACAGTACCGTACGTAGCCCAGCAGTAATCACCGTGATATTCCCAGCACGGCTCTAGGAAAAGCTCTCCGTCGCGAGCGGAAAGAAACAGCTCGAGCCTTGGAGATGCGAGGCCGGCCGAGCGGTGATGTCGAAAGTAATACGTACGTACTGTAAGGTGCAGAGAGGGAGAGGCTGCCTTCAAGATCCAAGATACAGTGTGAAATCACAAAGAAGAGCATGTGACCCTGTCTCGAACCGCGACACGAGCCCCCTACGTACTGTACGTACGTATCCCGACGGCGAGACGGGTGAGGCCGCTGACCTCGGCATGCTAAATGTACCGGTATCGAAGCCGCCTTCCAGAGACGGAGGAGGAGGAGGAGGATGAGGAGGAGGACGGGGTGCGCGTAGCGGCTGGTCCGCGCCGACTGGCTGTGGAAGCCAAGAAGTGTGCCTCTTCATCCTTGAGTCTTGCCAAGGCCCTGTGATGCCTGGGCTGTTTCCTCAGCTTGTCGATCATGTCGCGCCTCCTCTGCTTCTGCCTCTGCTTCTCGTTCCGGCCTTTCTGCCTCTTCGTGCTCTGCTCTCGGCTGGGCAACGGTGCACGACGCCACTCCACAAACTTCGCTAATGAGATATACCCTATCGGAGCTGTTAGTCGGGTGTCACGCTACGTTCAGTGCGTATTGCTGCTCACAATCCCGCAATGAGCACCCCTTCCCCCCTGTGCTGTAGTGGCAGGTGGTGCAGCTCCCCTTGAGCAGGCCGGCCACTCTGATACAGCGCCGGAAGGGCCCTGACCCTCGATCGCAGCTGTCGCACGGGCTCCTCACCATTCTTTCCCGGGTGTACGCCAGTGCGGCCTCGTGACTGGCCGCCCTTTTCTCGATCTCCACCTTCCTTTCCGGCCGAGCCTGGATATCCCGCTCGTCCTCCATACCCTTCAGCACCATCAACTTGTTGGACGGCCTCTCTCCTGGGTCCTCGACCCTCTCATTGACGTCGGGGCTGGGGTGGGTGATTGTGGTGCTGGTGCTGGCATCAACGGTATCAACGGCAGGGACCAGAGCCGCAGTGGCGATCGACGGGTCTATGAGAGTGATTGTCTGATCCGGAACAGGGTTTCGTGCGGTGAGGCACGCTGGTTCCAATGTATCGGCTAGGCTTCGTGCGTCTAAGAGTGCCTGATCTAACAGCCGTGCTTGGTCGGCGGTTCTGTCAAATCGATCAGCTTAGACTATCCTTATCACCAAGGAGACCATCGTCATTATCGAAGGAAAACCAACCCTTCAGCTCGAGATGTATCGAGACGAAGCTGGAAGGTTGTGAACGTTGGACAGTGGAGATGCTGCCTGCTGGTAATAAAACCTCGGCTGTCCAATCTCTTGCGAACTAGCACCCCAGTCCCGGTAGGGAGATGACCTGGTTCTCGTGTTGCCCACGGTACTCTGTACGTTAAGCCTGCTTCTGGCCCGAAGTGACTGAGGGCTGGATCAGCAAAGGTAAGGACCAGAAAGAGCGCCACAAGAGCTCGTCCGTACCGTCGTATCAAACTTTGTCAAGCCCTACTGGTAGGACATTCAGAGTAGACGGTGGCTCCACCCGTTGTGTGACTGTCACGGATGTGACGACTCGAGATCAGAATGGATGTGTGAAATAGCAATGATGATGTCTCTAGCTACGAGCAAGCAGTCCGCCTGCCCTACTAGCGAGCCCGCCATACCCAGGGCTTGTGGCGAGATGATGTCTATCCCGCCATGGCCGCGACGACGCCGCTGGGCCCCAACCGCTCGATGACGCCAGGCTTCAAGCCCAGACGACGTTCGATCTCGGACGTCGACAAGCGGCCTTCGTCGCGCAGCACCAGGACGTGTCGGATGGTGGCCACGTCCAGAAAAGCCCGGCCGACGTCGTCGCTCGTGGCCGCCACCGCGAACTCTCTCTCGGCGTCGCCTGCGAGCTGCTGCCGCGCCAGCATGACCTGCACGGCCGGGTTCGCTCGAGGGTCCGGCATGGCGGTCACTGATGATGATGATGATGATGATAATGACGCCGAGTGCGTGGGTAGCCCCTGCTGCTGCTGCTGCTGCTGCTGCTGCTGCTGCTGTACGGTCGACGACGGCGAGTACATCGCGTTTGGCTGCACGGCGCCGAGAGAGCGCAGCTGCGCCGCGTATCGAGGGTCTTGGCCGTCTAGATCGATCGCTGCATGTGGATCGCCATCATCAGTCGTCTGTCTGTGGTACGGGGAGCATCGGATAGCAGATACCCTGATTCCTTGTGGTGCTGGCTTCCGATTTAAGATGCTCTCCTGGCGCGGCGCCCGCCGGCTCCGCTCGCCCGGCGGGCCTTGCATCGTCCGTCGCCGCTGCCGCAGCCGGCTTCTTGCCCGTACGCGACGGGGTCGGCGGCACGCGCGTGGGATATCTTCTTGCGACAGATCCAGCAGCGGCGCCAGACGCCTTTGAGCTTGCAGATCCCATTGCTTCTCAGTCGTCGTGGTACACCTGCAGAGCAAGGGACGCTGGTAAACTCTTTCGGACGGCGCGGTCGGCCCTGGCTCGGCTGGAGGGTCGGAAGTAGTAATTAACGACTACCAGGCACGCCGGCGTTGTCTCATCATTTGAGGGCTACTTTGTCGAACCCCCGGCAATCTGATCATCTCACGAATCTACACAAAGTACTCTGAACGACCTTGATTGTAAAGGACAACCACTCGGGACGATTTTTATAGCATGCGCTGTATTGCCCCTGAGTCTTCTAGATAATTAACAGAAAGCCAATATCGCAACGAAAGCGCTCGTCTCCGCGGCTTTGACGCAATCTCATCTCTGACTTGCCAAGCGGCGTCCTTGCACCTCGGTCAACGCTCGACTGCCGCTCAGGTACGCAGTGGCCCCTACAACTGCCACGGCCGGGAGAGTTTGGAAGAGATTCCAGCTGGTGTAGTACATGAAGAAGATTCCTTCGAGCACGAGAATCGACCCAACGAAGAGCAGATGCCCGATTGGAGAGGTCTGGAAAGCTTGCGAAACCTGATCCAGGTTCGCGCCAAGGGAGAACCACTGTAAGCTGCGTTAGCGTGCATTCGTCAGCAGCAACGAGGTGGAACAAACCGCGGACAGTAGAGCCGCAGGCGTCACGAGGACAGCTACTGCAAAAAACAACGTGACGACCCTTGGAGGACTCTGTGCGTCAGGCCGGAACGCGTGTTGTATTTCAGGCATCTTCCCATAACGCAAGGGCTTGTGCGAAGACGCCGCAGAAGCATCGGCATCAACCCTGATATCAAGGTCAAAGGCGTCTGATCTGTACGGCTTGGATCGCCCGAATGATCCTATGACAATCGAAGCGCGCAGAAGCTGTGGCGCGCTCAGAAACTGCACCGGCAGGTCTTTCTGGGTCTATGAATCCGGCTTAGCTATAACATCCAAGCCTGAAAGGTGGACTTACCACGTCCACCCTGGCCTTGCCTGTCTCCTTGACGGCAAAAGGAATCTGGACGTCATGTCCGGTTCTTGGCTCCGTCACCAGCAGGAACGCTTGGTGCGGCGTCCCCGGCTTCCCATTCTCTGTTGCTGTCAACACGACCTTCAAAGAATCCGCCGATTGGAAAGACACAGTTTTGGACAAGATATTTGATGCGACGAGTCTATACAGCGACCTCCATTAGCGTTTGGACGACCGCTACCTAGCCAGGTAGTCCAAAGACGGCGACGGACTTCTCTTTGAGTCCGGCGCCGACGCCGGATCCCTTGGATTGAACAGTGACCGAAGCGTCGTTGAAACTCCAAGAGGATGCAGCGACGATAGGGCTGACTAGCAGGGACAGAAAGGCTAGGATACAAGAGGTCCTAGAGATCTCCATCTTCATGATCAATCGGAAGATGTGAGATCGGCAATGTTTCGATCAGCGCTGACACTACTCGTACATTGGAGTGAAGAGGCGCGACAAGCGATTAGACGCGGCGGCCCTGGCGGGGCCAGCCGCGCGTCTAACGCGGTTCACCTCGAGCAAAGCCGCATCGCGGTACATACGTACGTACATACAAGGTATATCTTGTCGGGTCTTGGGCCCGCAGCTGCTGTGTATCGGTGGAGACTTCCCCTGCATTTCTGACGGCTCTACTCGAACAAGCGCAACAACCTTCAAATCGGTACGTACGAGTCCCAGCCGGTTCTGATCAGCAGACCCCCGTGCTCCGTGCGGTATGATGAGGGGCTACGAACGCTAATAGCCCCTTTTTTGCGGGTTTGAAAAGGGCCTCGTCGAGTAGCCAGTCTCCGTCGCCATCGAGAGAGAGTGCGGCCATGACCAAGTCAGGCGACAACGAAATGGATTTCATGTCTCCTGGTCTTCCCACGGCAAAGCGACGCTTGGTAGAGGTCGCAGAAGCTCCGCAGCACGGACAAGCCGAACCCAAGCGGCTCAAGATCGAGCACGGCGCTGTCAATCTCGAGATCGCCGATGCATTTGCACCTGAAGATGCTGGGCAAGAGGAGCAGCTTCGGGGACGGTATGATGGTGGGCTCACTATCAACACCGCTGTCGACAGTAGCGACAGCCCTAGGAACGCGGCGGCCGAGGGGAGTGCGGGGGATGCCATAGCAGAAGGGGCTCGAGGTCACGAACGCGCGCTCATCGACCCGGCTCACGATGTCGATTTCTCAAGTGCGCCATCCGATCCGGTCGAGCTTGCGCTCTGGGTGGCGCAGCAGATCAGCCACTTCCAGCAACCAAGACGGGACTCCGCAGCGGATCCGGACGAGCAACCGTCCTCGGCACCTTCGCAGGCTCAAAGCCCCGAGGCTATTCAGGCCAACGAGGATCCAGCGGTAGCGATGGAGCGAGAGCGCCAGCGCTTCGAGAACCGCGAGAGGAAGAAGCGATGGCGTGAAAGTAACGCTGTCCGCAGTGAGTCTTGGTCTCCCCGCTTTTGGTTTCCTCTCGAGCCCGGTTCTCACGTACATCCGCCGAAAGACAAGGACAACGATCTCCGTTGTCGCATCAACAGACGAGCGAAGCAGCTGTGGGGCTCGCAGCAGTCGGCCGAAAGGTATGCCTGGATGGAGGCAGAGTTCAACAAGAGACGTGCGAAGCGCGAGTCCAAAGGGCGAGTTCGACCGGCCGAAGAGGGGCTTGACACATCTGGACGGCATTCGAGCCTGCGAGATTCGCTCTTCCCTGCGCCGGCGACCGAGACGGAGGGTGGAACGAATGCCGCCGGCATCTTGCTGACCAACGCCCTCCTCGGACCGGGCCAGAACGGAAGCGGTCCGGACCCCGAAGCAGCTCGGGCTCTGAAGAGTGCTATTCAGACTGGTACCTTCGACACCAGACCGTTTACGGAGGCGCTGAAAGCCATGGCCGCCAACGCTGACATCATGGGCGGCATCAACGCCCTTTTAGACCAGTCGCCAAGACTCGAAGACCAGGAATCCGCCGTCGCCGTGCAAGACGAACCGGTCCACGGGGCCACCGAGGCCGTCGAGGCCGTCGAGCAAGAGCCCGATCAGTCCGTCGGCGAAGCGGTCGATGAGAGCGCGGCGGAGGAGAATGCCATCGTCAAGGCTCTGAACGCCGCTACCGCCATGCTGAATCAGATGAACGCCGCCTCGCAGAACCACAACGGTCCGGGCCAGAGCGATGTGCGGCCGTCAGGGAGTGACAGAGGGCCGGACGACGGGGCAGCCGTTCAAGCAGATCAAGCGGCGACCCGGCAGGAAGACGCAACCGGAGCAGGAAACGTGGGCCACGAGGCTCAACACGACGGGGATATCTGTGCGACCTTGCAGACGATCGTCCAGCAAGTCCTAGGCCAGCAGACAGGCCGGGAAAGTCAAAGTGCGGCTGAAGACTGGGCCCCCACCGCCGAGGCGGACACGGCTTTGCCACCGGAGATGCCATCATCAACGTCGGCGTCGGCGTCAGCATCGGCGTTCGTGCCTCGCGATCCGTCCGACAGAATCGCAAGCACGTCCGAATCCCTTCTCCCGACCATCCTGGCATACACCAGGCTGCCCATGAACACGGTCATCTCCACCGCTCAGGCGCAAGCGATGTCTCAGCTCCTGACGCACCTCGCGGGGCAACGCGATCAGGCCGAGCCCAACGCAGACGACGGGAGCGTCGTCGGCGTCGGGACGCCAAACACGACGCCCGGCCAGCCATACAGCGGCTTCGGCGCCGCTCCGGACGGTAGTCCCGCCGGGCTCCATGCGCCATCCGACATGCATTCCACCGGTGCTCTGGCGCAGCTGACCTCGATGCCGAAGGTCGTGCAAGCGCTCGAAGAAGTGCTGGGCCTCGCACAATCGGTCGCCGCGCAGCCGAAGCCTAAGACGAAGGAGGCCCTCGAGCAGGAGCGGAAGGCGAAGAGTTTCGGCTTCCCTCCGCGCCCGGTCGTCAAGAGGAAGTAAGCAACAGGGCAGGGTCCCAGCAGAACGTGCCGGGGAGGGGGTGTCTTTTCTCGTCTCGCGCGGCTCACCATGCCTTTCTTTCCGTCGTACCCGGACCTGAGTGGAGCACTCCAGTCGTACATACTTGATGTGGCGAGAGCTGGCTGTCTCTACGAGTGCTCGAGAAGACCGCTCCAGAAGTCTGAGACGCGTCTGTTTCACAGCATAAGAGCTCAGGATAGACCGTTCAGGTCCCATGTCTCCACTCCACGTCTCGCAAGCCCCACACACCGCCCGGCTCAGTCTGGCGGAATCAACACAGCCACTGGCAGCGGTTCGATCATGGTTACGGTGCGTCTACGTCCGTGTGACCCTCTACGGTAGATGTAAACACGCTTATAGATTCCATCCAGCGATGCTGTCCGCATGATCACCCTGAACGGCCGTAGATGCTTATGCATAGCCCTACCGGCATCCCAGCCTCTCCGCGCTTGTCAATCGATCACGGAATTCCTCCGTCGCGGGTCGCGTCAGGCAAGATGGATAGGCGCTCTTGACTCTATAATAACTTGATCGTCACTCGCAGAGCATCTAAAATTGGTCAGGGCGTGTAGGAGTCAGCAAGCATCTCGAGCAGCCAAATGACAAAGTTCTGACTAAGCCTCTGCCGCCAGCTTCAACTTCTCCAAGGTCCGTCGCACGTTACGAGTACATACGTACGTACCGTGCCTGGGGACGCTCCTCGTCCCCGCGATGCAGGACTCGCCACGATACAGGTCTGCGGCGAGAAGGTATGTACGACGGACCTCCCGTCGCAAGCTGCCCTCCATATGCTCCCCCCCCCCCCCCCCCGCAGTTCAGCTCCGTCGTGCAGCAAGGAACGAAAGGTCGATCTGACGCTTTGGAATGTCGACAAGGATAACGGCGTCGATGGTCGCTCTTCCGATATTCTTCGTCACCAGCTGGGTTCTGTACGAGCGTGTGGTGCTCGGGAAAGAGAGGAAGAGTCTGACCGTGGGCCCTGCTGGTGGTGCCGGTGGTGCTGGTACTGAAACAGCGTCTGACGCCAAACCGGCGGCTCCTTGAGACCGGTCGTTCCTACGTTGTGGACTCTATGACCCGGAAGGGGGCTTGGTCAGAGCATGGAGTCGACCCTGGCAGCAAGCCCGCGCAACGCCTCGTACCCATGACTCAATGCTGTCCATGGAGATTCACGATGCCGATCGAGGGCACGGAACAACGGTGCAGCGGTGCTCCGCAGACAAGCCAACAGATGCACGGATCGTGAACGCATCCCGACGAATGCCGTTGTGGCTCGTGGCATCCTGGACGGCTCGCTTCTAGATGGCCGCCGCTCATCGGGAGACTCCAGGGCCTATATATGCCGGAGCAAGAGGGGAGAGCGTGGGCATGCCGACAGTTGTTTGCGCCTCTCCAGAGACGCCGAGGGTGCTGTGCGGCGGTCCGGACACAGATGCTGTCGTGGCGGCCTTGCCAGTGTCGAATGCAACGGCTGCGGCAGGTGAGGACACCTGGACCATGTCTACGTCGACGGATGCCTTGTCGGTCGATGCGAACAGCGGCGCGACGCGCAGTCTGCGCGCCATGGCCTTGGCCAGCTGCCACCATCTCAACCGTCTTGTTCGTCGTAGCGCAGCATCCGACGTCGACCTACAGCTGTACGTACGATAGAGCAAGCAAGCAGACGGGCAAAGCACCGCTCCGAACCAGATCTCCATCCATCTTCGGCGGCCTTCAACCTATAACAACCTAGGCTGTGCCTCGTCGCATACCTCAGTCCGTAACCACGTTTCGACATCGAATGGCATTTTCATCGACAGTATCGCGAGATGTACTTGTGTCTTGACGGCCCGAGCTGAGAAGATCGGCCGGTCCGGCCGGAGAGCGATCGTCGTCCAGGCCGCAGCGCCGGGCGCGGGTCCAGTGCGGCCGTCGCGGCCACGCTTCTCGACAAGCCCATCGTTTGCAGTAGTGGTTGATCAGGGGCTAGATCTAACATGCGTAACGTACTGTACATACTATACCATTCCAGCCCGCTCGAATCTCGGTAGATATGTACTCTGGCACCGTGGGGGGGGGGGGGGGGTGCAACGGGGGTTTCTGTCCGTCTGTCTAGCCGAGGCACCTGCCAGGCACACTGTCAGGTATCTGCCAGGCATCCGCCAGGCATCCGCCAGGCATCTGCCAGGCATCTACCAGGCATCTGCCGAGCACTGCGAGGCCACTGTCAGGCTCTCCCAGGACCGGGGCGTGCAGCAAGCCTACAGTCAACATACGGTAACTACGGGCCTAGGCGTTGCAGTGCCCCTTGCTACTCGTTACGTAGCCCTGCGGTTGGCTACGGTACTCCTGTCGGACCCCTGTCATACCCCCTATTCCCGATCATAACCCCCTGTCATAACCCCCTATTCCCTGTCATGACCCCCCCTATTCCTTGTCATGACCCCCCACTCCCCGTCATAACCCCCACTCCCCGTCACAACCCCCACTCCCCGTCATAACCCCCACTCCCTGTCATAACCCCCCTATTCCCCATCACGAACCCCCACTCCCCATCATAACCCCCCTATTCCCCATCACGAACCCCCTATTCCCCCCCCCCCCCCATCATACCCTGGTGCTCGGTACTCGGAGATCAAAGGCACTGGAGGGGGGGTATAATCAACGCCTTGTACGGCAGTACAGTTACAGCAATCCAGGAGGAGGCAGCCAAAGACCCTCCGCTATCCTCCGTCACCGCCCATCGAACATAGGGGTTACAGTACCTCCGTACAGTACCTCCGTACAGTACCTCCGTACAGTGCCTCCGTGCAGTACTGTCCATACCTCCGTACATACCTACAGAACGAACACATACCCGAGTCCATGACGAACTCCGGACGACGAACTACCGAACACCCAACCCCCACTCACCAACGATCCGATCCGACCACACCCCCCCCCTCTCTTCTCTTCCTCTCTTCTCTTTTCTTCCCTTTCCCTTTCCTTTCCTCTTTCCCCCCATCCATCTTCGATTGTAATCACGTCGGCCCTCATTGGACCAGACAAGATCTAGGTACAACCGGTTCGGGGGTCGGCCGGCCCGGCCGGCCGGCCGGCCGTCGTCGTCGATCAGGGATATATATAACGGGGGGATAAGGGGGGGGGGAAGGAACGGGTGTTCGTACGTAACGTAACATATTCCGTACGTGTTGTACTGTACTGTATGTAGCCCCCCGTCTGCGTAGGCACGGTACAGTACGTAGTACCCGGTAGGGTATGTGGTGTTATGAGCCCCCCCATCCGGCTTCGGCAATTGGCCCACGAACTACTGTTGGCCCACACGGTAGACGTACGTGACGTACCGTTACGTGCGAGGGATGCGAGGACGGTACGTAGCGTTACCATGTGTGTGTGTGTGTGTGTGTGTGTGTGCAGAACGGGTGGTGGCGTGTCGTGGCGTGGCGTGGTGTTCGTGTGGTGTGGTGTCCAGTCTCGGACGTGGGGTATGGGTGGGTTACACCATCGAGCGTACAGTAGCCCCCGGAGCTCTTAGCGGTCCCGGTCAATCAAAGACTCACGTCGCTTGATGACCGGCCGGTCTAGCGGCATGTGTCTGGTCGTTCGTCTGTGCTACCGCACCAGGTCTACATCGGTGACTGGCCCTGCCTTGCTGTCAGAGTACCGTCTACTGTACGGAGTACTTACGTACCGCGCTGCGGCTAGCCACAGCTGCCGGGCCCAGGCTCGAAGGCTGGTACGCACGACGTATGGTCGAAATCGGTGACTTGATCTACATCGCGGGCCTCCATGCCCTGACTACAGAGATGGTGGTATCGAGGTTGGAGCGGTGGGGAATGCTGTAGGCAGTCTGAAAACAACTTGCTTCTCCATGTCGAGCTGCTGCGTCTTGTCTCGCCGCACGAGATGTCGGATGCCTTGTAGAAGCGTCGGTGGTGGTGGTGTGGTGGCGGGCGAGAAAGGCGCCACCTCTGCGCAGGCGCTGCACGCACCCTGCAGTCTGACAGACGACCGGGCAGGACTCGGCCTCACTTGCCACGAGAATGCGGTGGCCACGCGCTGCTCGCGTGGCCGGTCTTTCGTGCGGTCGTGCCGGGAGGCCGACCACCACCGACGGCAGAAGGCTCTCCGTCTTGAAGGAGAATCGAAGGGCGCTGACATCTGCGCCGTCCACGTCCTTGCAGGAACGGTCTCCGTCACGGCTCGACGGAGGACGTGCTCTCGTCTGCCGCGCCCAAGGGACGGCCACGCGACAGGTCTTGGGAGACGTGGCCGGCGAGGGCGAGGCTAGCCTCGATCGGAGGGATGCCGGCCGGACAAGGGTCGAGTACGTAGGGATCTGGCTGGAGCCGGGCAGCCTGGCCCGAAGAGGATCCGTCCGCGGCTGCGTCGACGCCATGTCGACGCTCGGCCGGGCCAGGCTCTACCGGATGCGGTCTCCAGCCCACGGAGGCCTTCCGGCAGGCTGAGCCACGCCAGGGATGGCCGTCCGTCGTCGTCGTCGTCGTCGTCGTCGTCGTCGTCGTCGTCGTCGTCGTCGTCGTCCTCGAGGGGATGCCGGCCGCGCCGTCGGTCCTCCGGGATCAGCCGAGCATGCTCTTCTTCCGGCCCCGTAGCCTGACGTCCTCGAGTCTCGCGAGAGCCGGTCTCGCGCCCCGAAACGAAGTCTCGTAGGCGCGTAGGACGACGGCGAAGAGGGGCTCCATCGTCGGATGCGTGCTCCCGAAGGCGCGCTCCAGCACGTACAGGTCGATGGCTCGGTCTTCGTCCTGGACCGACTGCGCCGCCAGTCCAAAGTCGACGAGCACGACGTCCCCGTCGAGGCGAGGCCGCCCTCGGCCGTCGGCCGCCTCGCCCGCGTCGGGGGCGCCGAGCATGAGGTTGCTCGTCGTGAGGTCGCCGTGCACGACGCCGGCGACGTGGAGTCGACCTACGGCCCGACCGACCCTCTCCATCAGGTGCCGCAGCCCGCCGTCGTCCTGGGTCGGACAGATCCGACCCGGAGGCCGGGAGGCCACCAGGGCGGTGAGGGCGTGCTTGACGGTGACGCCGGGGATCCACTCCATCATCAGCCAGCCCCGGTCCCAGTCGACGTGGTAGAGCGCCGGCGTCCTGACGCCCTGGCGCCGGCACTTCACGAGCACCCGCGCCTCCGAGAGGACGCGGTGTCTGGTGAGGCGGGCGTCGAGGGTCGGATGCCGGTACGGCTTGGGAGGGCGGTACTTGAGCGCGCAGGGGATCGTCGGGAGCAGGTAGGTGGTCCGGTAGACGACCGCTTCGGCGCCCTGTGCGATCAGGACGAGCGAGCGGGGACGGTCGACGTGACAGCCGAGCGGGAAGGGAAGCGTGACAGGCGGTCCCAGGGCGTCTTCGGTCGCCATGGCGCAGCGCCGCCCGGGGCGCTCCGGAAGACGAGTTCGAAGCTCCGACGGCGTCGAGGCCGGCTGGCTCCGCGGCGACGACGTCCTGCACGGTACGGTACGGTACGGTACGGCAGACGGGTCTTGGCGCCTCCTCGACCTTCGGAGGGCTGGAGCAGGGCTTCGCGATGTTTCCGCAACGTAGCCCGATCCGGCCAGCGCTAGCCAATGTCGTGCGGCGTAGGTGCACCCGGCCAGTTCGACTCTTCCTTTTCGCGCTTGACCGCCGGAAGTTGTGGTGCGTCGTGTGCGTCGTACGAAGCACTGGAAGACCACCCCGGTTAGCCTCTACTCCTTTTCGAGAAAGTTGCAGAGGTCGACCTCGGCCTTCGTCCCGAGAAGACTAGCGTGCACACCAAGGTGGATGACCGAGATGTCACAGGGGTACTGTGCGTCGCTTACACCTTCTCGGAGACATACGTACAGAGTCCTCGTCGACGTGCCGTGGAGGTATTGTAAAGCTATACCGGCGTGAGGGTCAGGTCGATTGGTCATCGAAGCAGCATCGACGACGTCGGGCCGATCGTCCTGGACTGTCGTCGGCAGGTTGAGCTCGAGATATCGTATGGGCCTGTTGCAATGGCCTGGAAGGTGCAGGTACTCAGATCTGCCGTCGGTACGTACAGCGTCACGACACAAGTCTGCGTACACCAGTACAAGCCGTCAGCTGCTCCTTTCATAAGTAATACGATCAGATGGAGAGCTTACGCCATTACCAAAAAGCGGCTATGTATTGATTCTCCAGAGTAGGCCGAGGTAGATTCTGTATGGAGGTGTACGCAGACTTTTGTCGTGCCACTGTATTACTTGGATCTCAGACTGGCCAGAAGGTATCGGAGACTCATCCGATGAGACAGCCGAGACAAAAGTCCCGGGCACGTAGGGCAGAGAAGACCAGAGAGCGTGACTGTGCAGTCGACCAGCTAGAGATGTGCTGGGATGCAGCCAATCACCGTACGTCGTCGTTGCGGCTCTGCAACGTCCAGTTCAAAGGGCATACGAACATGATCATGATCACGACAAGATATCGTAGACTCAAACGTAGGTAGCGTCTGACGGAACCGCAGCCAGACAGAAGGTGATCAGATGGAACATGTGGCTGGTGCTCCACAACCCCAGCACCTGATATGCCGGAGTAGATCACGGAGAGATTCAAGGTGATCAAAGGGAAAAGAAGATGAACTTGAACCAAGCCCCAGCTCGATGTCCGTCGGTCCAAGTCAACATGACCTTTGTCACGCAGACACAGATCACACAGCTCAAGCCTGACACTGTACGGTGTCTGGCGTAGAAAAGGATTCTAGATGTTGGAACAGGGTCAGTGGAGTTTGAAAGCCAGATTGAATTGGTCAACTTTTTTCAAAGACGGTGACACCGGTACGGGATTTTTTTTATTGATTTTATTCTTACTCTGATTTAGCTGGTGAGCGATGCCGAACTTCTAAATACATGCTTGTTTTCTCAGAAAACCTTTCAGGGAATAAAAACGGAGATGGGTAGAACTAGGGAAGAATCTTAAGGAATATACAGTGACTGAGTATAGGAAACATAATCATAGAGTTGTAGTGTTTTCTGAGAGAAGTTGGTGTGCTAGGTTGAACTGCACTGTACGGGATATCTTTGCATGTCCCCCCTGTAGTCCCGTCATTCGACCAGAGCCTGCTACCGATCTTCGCCAGACTCAATCGGCAGTGAGACCGAGTCGCGGCGACCTTTCCGGTCCTGGGTTCTTCTCGTCTCCTTTCTGGGGAGCCGTTGTTGGCCGGTAGCCGAGTTTTCTCTGCGTCGACCAGCTTGCTCCATCTACCTTCACGGCCATGACGACGCGGGAGAAGGGCCCTGACGTCGGTCGAGCGGCGACATGGCCGTCCAAACGCCACTGTAGGGTCGCTGCCGATCGTCCGGCGGACCACGAGGGAGACGAGATCGGCCGGCTTTCCCTGGTCGGACCCTCGGCCAGGACCGAGGTCTTTCCCTCGAGAGTCGACACCGGAGCGGCCGAGGACACCGACTCTCCAGGCGCGCCGGGCACGCCGGGCACGCCGGGCACGCCGGGCACGCCGGGCACGCCGGGCACGCCCAGGCCACCGGAGAAGCGGCGTCGAGCGCGAGCCAAGGAAATAAGACTCCGCGGAAGCGGTAGGCCTAGCCTTACCACGTCAGTGCGGTGTCGTGCCGTACGCGGAAGTGCTACGGTACGCTCCGCGGCGTAGCGCCGAGTGCCTGACGCGCAGTTCTGGCGGACCTGAAGCCGGAGGCCGGAGATCCCGCCAGTCGATGATGGTAGTGGGCTGGTGGTGGTGGTGGTGGCGGTGGCGGCGGTGCGCGGCCGGTCGACAGGCCTAATCTTGGGGTTAGATTGCGAGAGCCATCGCCTGGGAGATCGGGGGTGACGAACCTCCTAAGCATGCCAACTTAGTGGCTGGACGCCCGCGTTTGACCCGTGCCGTACCGCGCCGGGCGAAACAGCCTCGGCTTCACACGAGCGCGAGAGCCTACAGTACCGGTCCGGTAGTGGGGTAAAGGTACGCTGTCGGTAGGTTGGCAGGCCCGGCAGGCGGTGCGCTAGCGCCAGGCCGTCTTCTCACTGGGCGGGCAGCGGAGGCGGAGGGGGGCGCCGCTCCAGCAGAACAACCTTCGGTGGGCAGGCAGCACGGCAGGTAATATCGGGGGGGGGGACAACCCACCGTGGGCCTCGAGCTCCACTATTCTTAGGGGATCAACCTTCGACTGACCGGCCCGGAGAGCGTTACGGTAGCGCTGTGCCGGGCTGAAGGTTGGGCTGTTTCAGGAGGTGGAGTAGGCGCAGCGACGGGCCTGCCTGAGAGAGAGCCCGGTGCCGGGGTCCAGAGGTCCTCCGGGGGGGGGGGCCTGTCCGGGGCTTTGCGCTGGGGTAGTGAGAGCCTCTGCCGCAGGGAGTACCGTGTCGCGACACAAGTCAGCGTACACCAGTACAAGCTGTCAGCTGCTACTTTCACAAGTGATAGGACTAGATTGGGGAGCTACCCCGGTAACAAAGAGCTGCTATCTATTGACTTCCCAGAGTAGGCCGAGGTAGATTTTGTATGGAGGTGCACGCAGACTCTTGTCGTGCCGCTGTACCTTGTACCGCCCACGCCGACTGCCCGATCGTCCGCGCACCAGATCTCTGTACTCGTAAGGTGTCCTTTCAGGACTACTCGTACGTACGTACGAGTACGGAGGTATCTTGGTCCTCTTGCCTTGAGAGACTGGTCACGTGAGGCGGAATCACGTGAGACCGTGGCACGTGCCTTGGTTCGTCGAGTCGCAGGCTTTCCCATCTTCGGGCACGATGTGAAGCATCGTCACCCGGGCCGGGAGCCGCCGAAGAGAGCCGGGATCTCGACGGGACCGGAGACCGCCCGTGACACTTCCCCCCCCCCCCCCCCGGTCGAGGCGCGGCGACGGCGAGCGCATCCTGGCATCGGCAGCGGCCAGCGGGGTGACCCCTCGCTGATGCTCCGCGCGCGTAACTGCCGTTCACCCCGTCCTTCCCTTACCGCGCTGCACGCCATCCGTGGGCTGGCCACGGCAGCTTCACCTGCGACGTCGTGGCACGGTCGGCTCGCCCTCGCGGCTTGGACCCAAGCTGAAACGTGCGAGGACCGCCATGCTGCCTCGTCCCATATGCGCCAAGGAGCCCAGCAACCCAACAGATCGGGGGCGTGAGGGGGGGGTGTCTGTCAGCTCTGACCTCGGCCCATGCTCGCGCGCGACTCGCGCTCGAGACGGGCTCTCCGTCGGAGCGTACCGCGAATCGAAACCCTCCCCCGCTGGGCCGTCGGGACGCCGTTCTCGGCGCACGGGGAAGCCTGCGAGTGGGAGCGCCCGCGATGTGTCTCGTAGACCGGGTATGGGCCGACACGTCAGGCTTCGCCGTCGTCGATCTTGCCGAGCGTCGAGACGTCGAGCTCCGGTCGAGAGCTCGAAGGTCCGTAGAGAGCTCGGCTTGACCGTCCGTCGAGGCGCGCGGCCGGAGAGCCCAGCGACGCCCAACCCTCGGCGGTGTCGGATCTGCGATCTCGCACCCTCCTCCACGCCGACGACCGTGCCCTGCGATCGTCCCCCCCCCCCCCCGAGACGGTCTGATTTGCTACGGGCGTATGCGTGCTGCACGGGAGGTGAAGCATGCAGGCCAGAGCCAAGAGCGCGAACAGCAGCGTCGGACGACGATGCACGTGCACGTCCTGCCCCCGTGCGCGCGCGCCCAAGCCGAACGGAGGCTGGGATGGTCCGTCGTCGGCGGTGGAGCCGAACCCCACAGGCCTCAACGGCCGGGGGAGTCCACCGACGTCAAGGCGCCGGCTCGTCCAATCGCACGCGGCGGCCGCCATCCACGACATCACCTGACCGTACGGCGATGCATGCACGCTGCACGAAAAGGAAGGGCGAGAGACGGAGCTGCAGGTCGCAGCATACGAGCTCGCCTCCGGCCGATCCCGCCGGCCGCGAAAGTCGTGGCGTGCGTGCCCGCAGCGTCGTCCGCTCGGACGATGGCAGGACTTTCGCCGCCGTCGACGCCGACCCCGCCGAGGATCCGACGGGCGCCCACTCGAGGCGGACGACGCCCCCTGGAGGGGTGGGGGCCAGGCGCAGGCCCGCCTCTCGTCCCACGGTCGTCTCCTGCTGTCCTGTCGCCGCGTCTGCGGAGCGCTGCCACGCCGGTCGGCCGAGCGAAGACGACGACGGAGTTCGAGTGCCTGTACTCCGCACCTCCGTACGTTGCTCCCGGGGACAGCACGGCGCCGGGGCTCGGCGTCGATCGACCCGCAGGCGAGCTCGGCGCTGCGACATGGGACCCAGCTCGTAGGTCCGTAGAGCAGCCGTCCGGGTATTGCCCCACCGGGCAGGGGAGGGGACGACGAGAGTTCAGGTCGCGTCGGGAGCGTCTGCGTCGCTTGGACCACATCGAGGACCGAACGTCGACGGACGGAAGGAGAGAAAGAAAGAAAGAAAGGACGGGAAAGAGGACCGGGGCAGAACTCAGGATGCCTTGGAACATCATCCCCGGCACGGTAACGGCAGACTAGCGGTACTGTAGAGAGAACGGATGCGACCCCAGACGGCCGCATCGGGGGGGGGGGGGGGGGGGGGGGACGCGTGCAGAGGACGCAGCTTCCGTCCAATCGACATCCGTGATGTACGTAAGGTGCAGGAGGCCGTTGGCGATGGACGGCCAGGACGGCCGTCTCGACCGAGGCCCGTTCTCACCCTCGGCCAGGCTACGGTGGCTCTGGCGCAAGCAGTACGCCTTCACGGCCGCGTACCGAGGCGAGTCGCAATGGCATTGGCGGCCAAGGCGCAGACCGCTAAGCCCTAGTGGCATGGCACCAGACCGGGCCTACCGCTAAGGACGTCGTCACAGCGTCGTCGATTGGCAGGCGTAGCGGCTCTGCACGGCAGCACGCATGCACCTGTACGTTAGTGGGGCTGCGACCGTACTCGCAGGGGAGTATCCCCTTAACGGCTAGGCGGGCGTCGTCAGCCCCGATCGCCGATGTCATCGGGAGATTGGCCTTCGCCGGTCTACGGCTGCTCCGTCGTCGCGGCCGGGCTCGAGAATCGAACCGTACCCTCGTACTCCGTACTCCGTACAACGGTCCCTCGAGGATCCGTGTCCAAAGTCCTTGGCACGTGTTGCGAGACCTCGGCCCCTTCTCCTCGCATCTTGCCCTCTCACACGAGGGGCATCAATTCCGTTACGGCGAGGAGAGGCTCTCGCTGGAGAGAGAATCGCGTGTGGGTTGGTTTCCCGGACGGCAAGCGTCGACGGCGCTCCGTCCCGACTTTTGAGAGTGACGGTAGTCGTGCAACGCCGGACGGCCGCGCGAGCGGCGTACCGGTCACTCGAGTCTACATCCGCCGTCCGAACGACCTCGCCGTTTCAGTGGATACCCGGACGGAAAAGTATTCCTCGCTCTCCCGACCCTGGCAGAGCCCGCGCAGACGGCGTCGCAGGTACGGCTCCGTCGAGCGTGAGATCCGACCGGCGGCCGGCGGGTACGGGCGGCGGAGCGGACCCTCGACGACGCGCCCGTCCGCCGCAGCCCCCGACGCCGTCGACGTCGACGTCAGATCACGACGACCCCCCGTCGACCTCCTCCGTCGCCGTCTTCTCCCCCCCCCCCCCGGCCTTCACCTGCGTCTGGGTCGAACGCCTCGTCGTTCCAGCTGCCGGAGAGAGCGTTCCTGATGCCGTTCGTTCCGGACGCCTTGCCGTTCCGACCGCGACGCGACGAGGCGAGCCACTGCGTTCCTGCTGCACCGTACGATGTGCCGTACGAAGTACCGTGTACGGGAGTACGTACTCGGTACGGTACATGGGTACTCGTACGTCGCTCTGCCGTCGCCAGCCCTTCCCTTCCCTGCCCCGGCGAAGGAGCACTAATCCGAAACGGCTCCGGCCCTTCTTCTTTCCAGACGTCTACGACAGTACATACGTACATACGGCCAGCGAGGACTCCAATGCCGGAGGGTCTCGTGGGAATCGTCACGTGGAATCTTCGTACGACCGCCGGGCTAGGCACCGCAATGCCGGACCGTGGCGCCATGGGTGGTGGGGCTCCACCGCGTGGGAGATTGTGACCGTCCCGCGCCGATGCAAGCGCGAGCCGTCGATCTTCCAACAGCCCAGGAAGGCTTAGGCCCTCGGCCGCGGTCGTGTCGTGCAAACGTCCGACCTGGTCGTCATCGTCGCGACCTGGGAGTAAGCTACGGGTCCGGTAGCCTTCGGCTCGAGCCTCTGACTTCGGCGGTCACGGACGGACAGGTCGTCCGGGTCGACCTACCGTACCGAGGTAGGTACGTGCCTTACGTACGAAACCTCCTCCTTCGGCTCAGGAAGGCTCACACTCTCCCCCTCCCAACCTTACCGGACGAGAGACGAACCGGCCGGGCGACGGAAGCGGCGGTCGACAGGACCGGATCCGGTCGTTCCCTGGCGCCGGCCAGCGCCGACGATCGACCGACGAGACGACGCAGCGCGACGGAGAGCGCGATGGCGGTACGAAGCATCGTGGGGTCGACCGACGACGCCCCACGGACGGCGTGGCGGCGCCGTCCGTACGTACGGCACCGCGCCCGTCTTACGTCCTCCGGTACGTACGGTACGACGCGATACGGACCTACAGTACTGGCCGACCTGGGCCCTTTCGAGAAGCTCTCCGGCGGTTGGCTTGGGCCTGTGCCGAGAGTGGCGGCCGTGGCGGCCGTGGCGGCCGTGGCGGCCGTGGCGACCTGGCCACCGCCGTCCCCTTCACCGTCCACCGCACCCCGGCCGCATGGGGAGGGGAGGCTGCTTTAGCGATCCAAGCGAGGAACTCCACGCCCACGGCCGCGGGCGCGCGCGAGACGGCCCACGACGGGGGCTCACGTCTTGCCTTCCGCAACAGCCCACCATCGTCGAATAGCGTCCCTCGTGGTCGGGAGAGTTGCCGGTCGAGCGACGGAGCGAAGGCGAGCGCGCAAGAAGGAAAGAAAGAGAGGGGGAAAAGCAACGGGGAGACGGGCGCGCGGCAAAGTCTCAAGAGGGGCCCCCAAAGGGGTGGGTGGTGGTGGGCGTTGTCATATGCTTGGTCCGGCCTAGGCTGGGTTGGGGAGGGGTGCTCCTTCAGGCGCAAGAGCCGGACGATCGTCTTGGCCCCAGTATATGACCCTCCACGCTCCTCCGGTCCGAGGCCGTTTGCGGTGCCGTCGACGTCCTGACCTGGCCCCTGTCGTGTCGTCCTGCTCTGTTCTTTTTTCCACTCGACCGGCGCCTCCCGACCACCACGTTCTCGGATCGATCGAGCTCCGAACGTTCCCGTTCCGACGTCCGGGCCACCGTCGACCTGTCCGATTCGGCTTGTCGAGCGCGAAGGAGGCTTCGAGCGGCGACGACGACGACGACGACGACGACGACGACGACGACGACGACGACGACGACGAAGAAAAGAACGTCCAACCCCCCCCCCGGCTTCGGTTGCCCTTCGAGGAGAGCCGACCCCGGCAGCTCCCCCCACTCGTTCGGTCGTGCGCTCGTGCTGCCGCGTCGCCCCCGTCGCTCGCGTGACGGATCGGCACGAGGCCCACGACCGGACGAAGCCTGAGGGAGCGGGGAAGGGTCGCCGTGCGCTTTCGCCACCTCCCCGTCCTACGCCGTCGTCACCCTGGCTACCGTAGAGGTCGGGCAGGTCCACCGGCATCAGCACATCGCCTTCGACCCGGACCCGTACGCCTCGCACAGGGATCCGCACCTGCAGCATCTCCTCACCGGCCTCGGCAGCCCCCTGCCGCACCTGCGTGGGCCGGACGCACAGGCGCGGTGGGGAGAAGCCCCACGGAAACGTCGATGCGGCGGTCCGGACCGGCGGTCGCCACGTCAGGAGCCGGATCTGATGTCGCGGGCGTCCCCGGCGTCAGATCCGGCCTCGACCGCGGCGCACGCCGATAGCGCCGCCATCGGCCAGACGGCTCGGTCTCCGAGGACGAACTTCTCCTCCTCCTCCTCCGCCGCCGCCGCCGCCGCCGCCGCCGCCGCCGCCGTCTTCGAGGGGCGAGTCCCGGCCGGCTCGCCGAACGTGTCGCCATCCGGTCCCGAGAGAGGGCGGCCCTCGTACGTCGCGGCGCCGGCCGATCCGGCCAGGTCGACGCGCTCGCTGAACGTGCTGCACATACTGAACCCGACCAATTCGGAGGCGCCGGAGCCAGGGCGCGATCGGTCTTCGGCCACGGCCCCGGCGGCGGCGGCGACGACGACGACGACGACGACGACGACGACGACGACGACGACGGCGACGGCGACGGCGACGAACTCGCCTTCGGCGCCTGCGCACGCATACCATCTCGGCCGGCGAGCGTATTCGTCCTTCAGCGATGCGAGTCCGGAATTCGGTCGCGGCCGCGAGGCCGACGGAGCCCCCGTCCACGCCCACGCCGCCGGAGCGCGACGCATCCTGATGCCGAGGTCGCCGGCCGCGCGCGCCGTGAGCCTCGGCCGTCTCAGCCTCCCTTCGGGCGCGCTGGTCCCGCCGCAGACGATCGCGCCCCCGCTGCCGAGCGTCTCGCACGGCTCGGACGCGCCGCCGCTCCCGACGCCGCCGTCGGCACCGCGCTTCAGCTCGTCCTACGGCTTTCCGGCCGTCGGCGTCTCGTCGGCCGGTCGTCGCGCCAGCGCCGGTCCCGCGAGCGCGCCCATCTCCCAGAGCGTGAGCCCCAGCACCTCCTACTCGTCTCACGTGCAGACGGGCCACGCGTCGCCGGCACCACCGCCGCCGCCGCCGTCACAGTCCCACCCGCAGCCACATCCGCATCGTCAGCCGCCGCCGCCGCCGCCGCCGCCGCCGCCGCCGCCGCCATCGAGCCTGATGATGGCGACGACGATGCCGTCGACGGCGCAGCCGGCGAGCCTACCTCTCCGCACGACCGCCTACGACATGGGCGGTCACACGTCCAGCGCCCCGCCGACGCCATCCCCCTTCAGTCTGCTGCGGGCCTCGGGCGCCGCCCTGGCGCCCGGGCAGCAGCAGATGCTGACGCTCAACACCGGCGACGGTCCGATCGAGGTGCCCTTGGACGTGCAGGCGGCCTCGAAGATGGCCGACGACCGGCGCAAGCGCAACGCCGGCGCCTCGGCGCGCTTCCGGCAGCGGCGGAAGGAGAAGGAGCGCGAGGCCTCGCAGACCATCGCCCGGCTCGAACGGCGCATCCGCGACGTCGCCGAGGAGCGCGACCACTACCGTCACGAGCGCGACCACTTCCAGCGGCTCGTGCTCGCCACGCCGGGCCATCCTCCGCTCGGCCGAAGGCCGTCGTCCCCCGTCCGTCGGCGCTCGGCGCACAGCACGGGCGAGAGCAGCGGCGGGGGAAGCGGGGCCGGGCCCGAGTCGTCGTCGTCGTCGTCGGCGGCGGCGGTGGCGTCGGGCGAGCCTCCGTCGCAGCAGCGACGGGGCAGCGCCTACGCCGGACCGAGCTACTCGCTCCCGTTGCCGCCACCGCCACCGCCACCGCAGCCGCAGCCGCAAGGACCGTCGGGCGCCCCGTCGGCGGCTCCGGCGGCTTCGGCGGCTTCCCACGGGCCGGTGCCGGTGGGATTCGGCGCGCCAGGCGTGTCCCCGCACGACCGTCGACCGTCGGGTCCGGCAGGCGCTGGCCGAGAAGGCGCAGGACAGGGAACCCATCCGACCGCGGACCCGTACGACCCGTACGCGTCGGAGCGGTACGATCGGGGCTGGTACATCCACCGCCGTCCGCGTTGACACCGGCCCTCACCGCTCCGCGCCGTCGACGTCGCGCCGTCGAGCCCGTTGTCGGACAGGGATGTCCCCTGGCCCGAGCCACGACTGCGTGCATGAACGACATTTCGTTTTCGCGCTGTCAAGTGTGTCCGTGTGTGTGTGTGTGTGTGTGCGTCTGTCTGTCTGTTCTCACCTCGCACCGCAGCTCTCATGTCCTTGTCCCCAACGGATTCATGTCGTTGCTAAGCCGAGCGTCTTTATCCGTGTCGTCGTGCGCGGTGCTCGAATGGGATCTTTCAGCTTGCTTTTTCCTTCTCTGGGCTGTCCTCGGCGGGCAAGGATCGGGCCGGCCGGGCGATGCTGCAGGCTGGCTGCAACGGAATCCATGTGCGGCCGGCACGAATCTGCTGATGCTGATGCTGCTCTTCCTCCTCGTTCCGTCGTCTCCTGGGTTGTGTGTGTGTGTGTGTGTGTGTGTGTGTGTGTGTGTTTCTCCGATCACCCAAGTTCCGGATGCAAGAACCGGTTGCAGCAGCAGCTCCCACTGCTGCAGCCGTTGTCGCCATCCACTCTTTCCTCCTACGTGCGACGACGATAGACCGGGTCCGCGCTTCTCCGTCTTGCTCTTCCTCATTGCTCAATGTTGCGTTGTGCGTTGCGTCGGGAGGCCCATGTCTCGAGACCAAAGGAATTCAAAAGGGAACGGAAAATACCCCTTGGGTGGCGTCAATTCGACTCTCTGCATTGAACTCTGGACCCTTCTCGATTCTCCGTCCCTCTCGCCTTCTTCCTTCCAGTCGTCGACCTGTATCTCGTCTGTGAATCCACTCGTCCGTCCGTCTACCTGTCCGTCTGTCTATCTACATCACTCCGTAAACGACACTCCAACTCTCAAGTCGACCACGTCTTCTGGAGGCATTGACCGCGTCCCTTGAGCTCAGGCGTGAGCATCAGGGGGCCGAAAGCCGAGAGTCGAGAGCCAAAGGCTCAAAGGCGGAGACGGCTCTAGTATTTGGATATGGTGTAATCATGAAGTGGATATTCACCTGCCATGATTCAACGATATACAGATAGTCCCCACTCGACCGGATCTTTGTTCACCACGCTACGTAGTCTTTCCTTGTCCCCCATCACTTCTCTTCCGCGCCCCTTTTTCCCTGCTGTGGATTCTGTGGACTCTGGACCGGTGTCGACCGTGTGGACTTGCTACTTGGACTCCCTTCAGTACAACGGGCCAGCCACTAACTAGCTTCGGAGGAGCAACGATGAGAGACAGACTGACCAGCAATCAACAAACCCAATCTAGAGTTCCAGCACTACCGGGCTGCCTGTCAAACCTCTTACAATCCCAGATCCCCTAGTATCCAGACGGAATCTCTTTGACTCATACATGTAGTAGAGCGGCATACCCTGCCTGATCCAAGCTGCCACCGATTTCACCACCGGAAGAACCGCCGCAGACTTGAGGGACGTCGGTCGTCAACCATCGCTCCTCCCAAAAGAACAAACCAGCGCGTACGATGACACAGGCACTTTTCGAAAGCAAGAGAAAGGGACCGGTGTAGGATCCCGCACCGCGAGGATCCGGGCAATCGCAGCGCACAGCACCGGCTCTATTCTCCACAACCAGTACTCGTAGTAGCAGCATGCGACAGCCATGCGAGTCCTTTCCACGGCCGGGAAAGGAGTGTCGGTGTCGGGAGTCCGGGCTCGCGCGGACGCGCCGCGCCCACGAGAAAGTCCAGAACCTTCGAGATCGGGGCAGACTGGATCTCGTCACTTTGAAGGGGAAATACTGTAGCTCGAGTCGTCGTGATCGGCCGACATTTCGTGAGAGAAGACGTGCATCACAGCCAACTTACAGTACGATACCCAGTCTCCTGTTCAGAAGTTGCCGCCGTCGGAGACTCAATACCCATAAATTTTACCTCGGCTACTCAAGACACTACGTATGGTTAGCTCTAGCACATCCACATCCACATCCACATCCACATCCACATTTATTTTTCTTTATTTATTTTTTCTTTGCAATAAAAGTCGTCCATCCCAGGACAGGACAGACTCGGCGGACCCCCTCACGCACAGGTCGAAAATCTCTCGAGTTGACTTACGTATCGACCATGGTACTACGCACGTCGCAGATTGGCAAGAACATGGGGCTGGCTGAGGAGAGGGAGCGGCGGAGACAGTCGTCACTCCTGCTGATCACCGTACCCAGCCTTCTACCATGTCTGTCGTGATGTCTTCGCTGCTACGTTACTGTACGGATGTACGTAACGTACTCGTAGAGCCGCGGGAAGATAGTACTTCGTCCCGTCAACCCCCCCCCGCTCCGGTCAGGAGCTGAAACACGACACAGGCCGGTACCGTACTGCATGGCCCGCGGGTGTGACGGCTCACATGCACGATGACGACGGTGATGTACGGATACAGTGCAGTACATCTTTTTGGGCTTGGCCCTACGTATGTTCGTTCGCAATGTATTGCGAGGTCGGTAATAGTAGGAGTCTCACGACTTTTCGGCTAAATCATACCGGTAGTACAGTAGGAAGCTGATCCTCGAACTTCATGCTCAACATCTCCACTCCACCACCCACAAAATACTGAAGACAAAGAACTATACTGTTGCAGACTGAGTCCAGGCTCTTACCCTGGCTGAAGAAGGTAAGCCTTATACTGAAATCACCAATATTACTGGGATGTCTAAGTCACAAATCACACAACTTCGCAAGAAAGCTTAAGAGTAAAGATTTGACCTATCAGTCTCTAAGCAGATCATGGCAGAGTATGTGCAAGATGTACCAAAGACTGGTCAACCAGAAGTGGAGCTATGCTAGCTATGGATAAAGTCTGTAATAACAAGGGGTGGTTCTTTGATGTGTTGGGTGCAGGTGGAAGAAGTGTGGCTCAGGTGCTGGAATAAGCTTCCACAAGGTGAGATCCAGTGTTAGATCACATGAATCCCTCACGCTATCAAGAAGATCATTGAGCTGGAAGGAGGGAATGAATACCAGGAGATATCATAGTATTAGCAGGCAGTGCGGTCTCTCTGCCAGACCTCAAGTCTCACTACCATCAGGACGTTTAGAGGTGGAGATTGTCAAAAGTAATAAGACTCTCACAATTACCGACCTCGCAATACATTGCGAACAAACATACGTACCCGCGCCACGGGGGGCTACACCCCCTCCTCCCGCACCTCCGGTACGTCCGGAACACCTCTCTATCCAGAGGTGTCTTACACCGGAATGAAAGTATCAGCGGTATGAAAGGTTTTTGATCACTACTGCACGACAACATTCAAACAGCCACAACTCCACCACAACATGGCCGAGCCATACCCAGAAGTTGAAGCTCAGATCTCAAAGGCTATAGAATCGATTCCCACACGAGAGAAGTTCACAATCCCGAAGTTGGCTAAGGAGTTCAATGTCCCGGAGCAACAGCTTCGATGTTGCCTGAAAGGAGTGCCTTCAAAGACACAGCAGATTCCTGTGAACAGAAATGTTAAGGCCCAGGCCGGAACGGCTGAGCTGACCGAAGCGAGTGTACAGAGGTACACGGAACAATATTCACCCGACCCGGTGGACGAGGTGGACGATGTGTAACCAGCTCGTCCAGCTCGTCCACGGGAACAATGTTCACCCGACCCGGTGGACGAGGTGGACGATGTGTAACCAGCTCGTCCAGCTCGTCCACGCAGAAAGCTGATACCCCTCGGGAGGACCCCCCCCCCTCAGGCTCCTGTATATAAGAACCCAGATAGCCGGAGAGAATAGCTCTCCAGGCTGAACGCACATTACGAGCGACAATAGCAAGAGAGTTACCCCACTTGCTATTCATCTATTGAGTCCCTGCCCTCCTCGGTCGAAGACAGGACCACCCACATTCTGTGTGAACGTGGACTGGCCTTTAACAGTTTCAGCCTCTAACACATAGGACACCGGCTCAATACGATGGCAGATCATTGGGAGATTCTCTACCTTCAAGACCCAGATGAAGAAGACCTTCGGGGTCATTGATGAAGAACGAGATGCGGAACGAAAGCTCCAAGCACTACGGCAGACAGGGTCAGCATCAGACTTCGCGGCGAAGTTCCAACAGTTGTCAGTGAGGACACAATGGGGGGACAGTGCCTTGACGGCACTATTCTACCAAGCTCTCAAGGAACAGGTCAAGGATGACATCGCACGAGGAGACCGACCCACCGACCTCGAGGATATGATCGACACAGCGGTACGCATCGACGACCGACAGTTCGAACGAGAACTCGAGAAGCGAGGCAAGCATGCAAGGCCATGGGGCAAAAAGACAGTGCCAGCACAAGACAAGTACGGCCTGACACCCATGGAGATTGATGCAACAACACCACAGGCAACAAAGAAGAAAGAAACACGGAAGTGTTACAATTGCCAGAAGGTAGGACACCTCGCAGCCAACTGCCAAAGCAAGAAGAAGAAAGAAGGCAAGGGTAAGCAGTTGAATGCCACCGGCGCCTGGAAAGGCAAGGGCATTCAGGAGCCACCGAGGGCTCCCAGAGGCACGCTACCCATGAACCGGTCAGAAGCAACACTCCTCGGACAGGAGGACAATCTCAGACAGCACATCGAAAGACTGGAGAACGATCTGCAGAGGTCACTGGAGGACCTGCACGCAATCCAAGACCAGATCGATAAGGTTCATTGGGAGGATGACCTGATCTCCGAATTCGACACAACAGACTACGAGATTGACATAACCGGCATGCCACCAATTCCCGAGACACCACTACTCCGACGACAGGATGCGACCTTGTCGGAGGACGGCGAAGCAAGAGTGACGCGATGGGTGGACGACACCATCAGCATCTCACAGCCCCGAGACATCGCAGCACAAGTGGACCTTCACCAGGCTACGACACCAGCCTGCGGACATCCTTATTGGAAAGGATGCGAGGACCACCACTGCAAGGAACATCTCCTAGAGAAAAGGAGAAGGCACTACTTCCCTGGCCCAGAATACCACAAGAAAGCCTGGAGCATCAAGCACCAGCTAAGCCAGCAAGGGAAAGAACACGATGACTGCGGAGAAGACGCATGGGAGCTATGCTTCACCGAAAGATGCGAAAGACACGCGGCAGAACACCAGGCTCAGGGCCTTGGTTGTTCAAAAAACTAGCAGTGCTCTTCAAATCCGGAGTCGGAAGAGCAGGCAAGACAACACTCCGGAGAGAAGGGGTCGAGCAGAGCCTCGACGCGACAGCCTGCAGTCCGCATTTTCGCATCAAGATGAGAGTCAACAGGCACCTGACAAACGCCATGATCGACTCTGGAGCTACTGGCAACTTCATGTCAGAAAGTTTCGCCAGGAAGCACAAGATCCCGACTCAGGAAAAGAGGAATCCATACCAACTAACGGTAGTGGACGGGACACCACTCTCCAACGACCAAGGACGAGTGACGAAGGAGACCAAGAACCTACGACTGTGTGTCGACGGTACGACAATCGGATCAGAAGAATTCGACTTGGTCCAGATACCACATGAAGTTATATTGGGTCTTCCGTGGTTGGAAAGTCAAAACCCAAGGATCGACTGGAAAAGAAGGCACCTAGTCTTTCCGAAGAGGAGTCTGGCAACTCGAGCAGAGCCAGAGAAAGTGAGAATCAAAGAGATCTCATATGCAGGGTGGAAGAAGCACCACCGGCGAGGGCGAGCCTATGTGGCTTGGATGAAGCCCCGAAACCATCAACTTTGCACCACGCATGACGCCGTGGGCGAGACTCAGGCACCGCAGCTGCCAAGTGAGTATAAAGACTACCAGGAGATGTTTGGTGAGGAAGCGGTCGCGACGCTACCAGAACACCAAGAGTGGGATCACGAAATTCCGCTGGAAGACGGAAAGAAACCCACACACGGCCCTATTTACGCTCTATCAGCAAAGGAGCTTGAGGCCTTAAGAGATTACCTGGACGAGAACCTAGCGAAAGGGTTCATAAGACCTTCAACATCACCGGCCGGATACCTGATATTGTTTGTGCCAAAGAAGGACGGCAAATTACGACTGTGTGTCGACTACCGGCAGCTTAATGCGATCACGATTAAGAATCGCTACCCGCTACCGTTAATATCGGAAATCCAGGACTGAATCCAAGGAGCCAAGTGGTTTACCAAGTTTGACATCCGAGGCGCTTTCAACCTGGTTAGGATGAAAGATGGCGAAGAATGGAAGACAGCCTTTCGTACGAGGTACGGGCATTACGAGTATACCGTTATGCCATTCGGCCTTACGAATGCACCGGCGACATTCCAATCACTTATTAACGCCATCCTCCGACAATACCTGGATATATTTGTTACCGCTTATATCGATGATGTCTTGGTTTACACCAATGGAACCCTGGAGGAGCACAGACAGCATGTTAAGAAGATCCTACATGCGCTCCAAGAAGCAGGAATGAGGTTACACCTTGATAAGAGCGTCTTCCACGTGAAAGAAGTGGAATATTTGGGATCAATCTTGACGACGGAAGGAATCTGTATGGACGATACAAAGATCACGGCAGTACGAGACTGGCCAACACCCAAAAACCTCAAAGAAGTCCAATCCTTCCTGGGATTTGCGAACTTCTACCGACGATTCATCAAGGAGTACTCGAGGACAGCAGCACCCTTGACTGAACTAACAAAGAAGGAAGAAACCTTCACATGGGGGAACAGCCAAGAAAGAGCGTTCCAGGAGCTGAAAGAGAAGTTCACCTCCGCACCCATACTGGCATCATTTGATCCCGGATGGCGGATCATCATGGAGACAGATGCCTCGGACCAAGCACTTGGATCTTGCTTGTGTCAACCAGACACCGAAAACCGCCTACACCCTGTCGCATACCGATCGAGAAAGTTCTCTGGCCCAGAACTCAGGTACGATGTTCACGACAAGGAGTTGTTAGCGATTGTCGACGTATTCCAGGAGTGGAGACCTTACCTGGAAGGAGCAAAGTACACAGTGGACGTGTACTCAGACCACAAGAATTTGGCTTACTTCACGACGACAAAGAAGCTAAACAGACGACAAGTCCGATGGGCGGAGCTTTTAGCTTCATATGACTTCCAGATCTTCTATCGAAAAGGATCAGAAAACGCACGAGCAGACGCGCTTAGCAGGCGGCCTGATATGACGACAGACGACACGACAGAAGAGCGCCCAATCCTAGTGACAAAAGGACAAACTCTGGTCTATGCTCAACCTCAGTTAGCGAGAACTGAAGAAATGGGTGCACTCCTGACTCTAGGCCACAACGTTGCGGCCACAAACAAGGAAGAAGTGCCAGAGAGCGCACAAGAGGACGTGATTCGACAACATCATGATGGACCTCTACACGGACATCCTGGGCGAGACAAAACCCTGGAAAAGATCCGGAGACGTTACCACTTCAACGGAATGAAGTGGAAAGTGACGGAATTTATTCGCAACTGCGAAGAGTGTGCGAAAAACAAACCGTCACGCCACAAACCCTATGGAGAGAGTCAACAAATGGACCTCCCAGAAGTGGCTTGGGATACCATCACAATGGATTTTGTGGTGAAGCTGCCGAGGTCAGAGGACCCGGTAACAAAGGTGAAATATGACAGTATCTTGGTGGTTGTCGACAAACTCACCAAATACGCTCACCTGATCCTGTGGCGAGAGACAGGAACAGCGAGCGAACTCGCCAATGTCCTGCTCAAAGAATTGGTTAGCCAGCGAGGGCTACCCACGAAGATTATCTCGGATCGAGACAAACTCTTCACCTCGAAATTCTGGAACACGTGGACAAGACAGCTAGGGATAGACACAAGGATGTCTACTGCCTACCATCCACAAACAGACGGACAAACTGAGAGAACAAACCAGACGATGGAACAGTACCTACGCCACTACGTCAACCACCGACAGGACGATTGGGTAGAACTACTACCAATGGCTCAGTTTGCGTACAACGATCAGCAACACAGCGTGACGGGCATGACACCGTTCTTTGCGAACTACGGCAGAAACCCCCGCTGGGAAGCGATGGCGGCTGGAAGTGGCACTTCAACGAACGTCGAAAAACTCACTGCTATGCATGAGGAAATGAAGACTGCAATTGAATCCGCACAAAAGACAACAAGCCACCGCCTAAACAGCAAAAGGTTGAAGGGACCAACCCTGGAGAGGGGGGATAAGGTCTATTTGTCAACAAAAAACCTGCGCTTGAAGCGACCGAGCAAAAAGCTGGATCATGTACGAATCGGACTGTTTGAGATTGAGAAGCGCACTGGAGAAGTCAACTACCGACTGAGACTGCCAAAAAAGGCACGGATACACCGAGTATTCCATGTCTCGCTGCTTGAGCCAGCACCCAGCGACGCAGCAATCGAAACAGAATGGCACTTTGAGGACGACGAAGAAGAGTACGATGTCGAAAGGATCCTAGACAGCCGGAGAAGCGGACGGAAAATTGAATACCTGGTCAAGTGGTTAGGGTACGACAATGAGGAGAACTCGTGGGAACCCACCGAGAACTTCAGCCCTGCGACAAACAAGAAACTGCAGAGTTTCCACCGACAAAACCCGCAGAAGCCAGGATCGATGGAGACAAAGGCTCGAGAGAAGCCAAAGCCTCCGAAGAGAAGAAGTCCTCCAAAGGCGGTGGGGACTCCACACGCGTAGCCTCCTGCTCGAGATCCTCCTGATCCTCGATCGCAGCAAGCTCACGCTTGATGGCCTCACCCTCCTTCTTGGACAACACACCCAACTGACGACAGAGACGAAGTTTGCGAGGAAGGAGAACGGACTCCTGCTCCTCGATCTCCTTCAGTTGAGCCTTGAGCTGAGTGCGCTCAAGCTCCATCTTCTCCCACTCCGACTCCGCGAGATGGAGATCGTAACGGTGACCCTTCTCAAGGCACCGACCGCAAAATGTGGACTCTGAACTGACGACACACTTGGCACGGTCATGACAACATGCGCTGCATGAAACTTTGGATACCTTGCCCATCTTGCCAACACGAGAACTGAGGACTCCACGACGATTAACACGAGATGTCCGGGTCATGGTAAGAGAAGCGAGAGGATCTGGGGACAGAACCTTTGGAGGGAGGGGATGGTGTTAAGGCCCAGGCCGGAACGGCTGAGCTGACCGAAGCGAGTGTACAGAGGTACACGGAACAATATTCACCCGACCCGGTGGACGAGGTGGATGATGTGTAACCAGCTCGTCCAGCTCGTCCACGGGAACAATGTTCACCCGACCCGGTGGACGAGGTGGATGATGTGTAACCAGCTCGTCCAGCTCGTCCACGCAGAAAGCTGATACCCCTCGGGAAGACCCCCCCCCCTCAGGCTCCTGTATATAAGAACCCAGATAGCCGGAGAGAATAGCTCTCCAGGCTGAACGCACATTACGAGCGACAATAGCAAGAGAGTTACCCCACTTGCTATTCATCTATTGAGTCCCTGCCCTCCTCGGTCGAAGACAGGACCACCCACATTCTGTGTGAACGTGGACTGGCCTTTAACAAGAAAGCTTTCAGAAGCTTTCAGAAGCTGCTGTCTGTGGGTACCTTGATTGACTCGACAAGCTAGGACTACCTGTACAACCAGCAATGCTTCAGAATACCGCCAATGTTGTCCTGTCACACAACCACACTGGAGATGATGATCCACCTGTTGTTGGAACCTTGTGGGTCCACCAGTTCCTCAAACACCACCCTGAGTATTTTGTACAAAAGCAGAAAACAACAGACCCCTGATGAACTGTTGCCAGTAATGCATCCTTGATAGTGGAGTGGTACAAGGACTTCCGTATCACTTGGCAGGTGTTTGGCTTCCAGTCTAGTGATGTCTGGAATATGGACAAGTCAGGCTTCATGGTGGGCATGGGAAAGAATCAGAAAGTGATCACAAAAGATCCTTGTCAGAAGCTATACCTTGGAAGCTCCACTAACTATAAGCTGGTCACAGTTGTGGAAGCTATCAGTGCTGGTGGGAGGACTATGCCTCCAATGGTCATCCTGCCAGGCAAGTGTCAGCAGGAACACTGGTATGACCGCACAAGCATTGAGGATCAAGCTCTTGTTGCAGTTTCAGATTCTGGGTTCTTGAATGATGAGCTAGCTTTGGAGTGGGTTGTTACGACCCAGGAGGAACACAGTCTTTATATACTCACAGAAAGCAGCAGACAGGATACTGGACGGAAGTACCAGACAGCGTGGCACGGGAACCAGTCACGTGACCGGCAAGACAAACCAGGGGGTGCTCGCCGCAGCATGTATATGCACGAACAAGTGAGCAAAGTGAGCAGAGCTCACCCAGCTCACCGCGGCGTGCATGAAAAGTGAGCAAAGTGAGCAGAGCTCACCCAGCTCGCCGCAGCGTGCATGAACAAGTGAGCAAAGTGAGCAGAGCTCACCCAGCTCACCGCAGCGTGCATGAACAAGTGAGCAAAGTGAGTAGAGCTCACCCAGCTCGCCGCAGCGTGCATGAACCGTGAGCAAAGTGAGCAGAGCTCACTGATCTCACCGAGTGAGCAAAGTGAGCAGAGCTCACTGTGCTCACGAACTGAGCACTATATAGTTCGGCGATAGTTCCCCTATGGAACAATCGTCTTCAACTCATGTTGTGATCCAGACAACTAGATCTACTTCAATACAATCCTTTTGTAACAAAGCCATTGATCAGGTGTCACCACCACCACGTTCCACCAAACCCCTTCGCACTCCTTGACACTCCTCTCCTGTGAGAACCAACCCACCTTCCACCTCTCACCCTAATCCTATACTCAGATAGGACAGTACAGTACGGACTGCAACACTTTGAAGACTCTCAAGGATGAGTACCTCAGGAGCAACCAACCCCGACTTCCCAGATAGAAAGATTAGCGTCACCAAGCCAGACCTGTTCTACGGCGAAAGGAACAAGGTCGACGACTGGCTCATGCAACTCCAAGTCTACTTTCAATTCCAACCAGAGACAAAGCTGCCTAAGGAAAAGTGGCCCCTCTTCGCAACCACTTACATGAGAGGCAATACTTATTGATGGATCAAGCCCTACGTCAACAAACATCTCTCAGGAAACAGAGACCACGACAGCACATCAGAATGGATGACAAAATGGACATGATTCAAGGATAAGATCAAAAGGATCCTTGGACTATCTAACGAAGACAAAGTGGCTATACGAATAATCCAGCACATCAAGCAACAACGCTCAGCCGCAGAGTACACCACACAGTTCAAACAATACTCAGTACTGACTGACTGGGATGACGACACCCTGATGGTCATGTACTGACATGGACTCAAGGAAAACATGAAGGATGAAATCACCTTCGACAGACAAGCGGTTGACACACTGGACAAACTTATCACACAAGCAATCGACATCAATGACAAACTATTCGAGCGAGTGATAGAGAAACACAACGACAGAGGATACAGCCACCCCGCATGGCATGTGAGCAACCACTACAAGCTGCCTAACAAAGCACCACCACATGACCCATATGGCTATGCACCCATGGAACTGGATGCAGTCCACCACAAGAGAAGGTTTATGAAAGGAAGGAACAACAAAAAGAGGAAAGCACTGAAGTGCTATGCCTGTGGCAAGCTAGGCCACATGGCGAAAGACTGTTATTCAAAGAACAAGGTGCACTGACAGCAACTTAATACGCTTGACAGAGACTGGAATGTCATCAAGCCAGAGGACCCACTAGGAGAGGCTCAGCTATCCCTCGAACAATAGGACAACTACGATCAGACATTGGAAGCAGCCCACCAACTGGCAACATCAGGAGGCAAGGACCTACCAGAACAGACAGGTCAGGACAAGAGACAGGAGCCCTTAACCACCTCTGATGGGGACCGAGACAAACCCGTGTCTATCAAAGAAGAAATACCACAAGGAAGCTATGCTTACAGCATAGACTCACGAAATCTACAGCACGGCGAACTACAGTGGAGGTTTTGCACAAAGCACTACTGCACCTACCACAAACAACTACGAAGGTACAGAGGACATTCACCCTACCACACCGCCTGCCACAAGCATTGGGTCAACTGCAAGAAGGATGTGTGTGAGATCCACCTTTGGGACAAACGCCAACACACCGCATTCCCCAGGCACACACATGATTGGCACGAACACCTTATGTTCCTACAGCAAGGCAACAACCACAACTGCTACATCAACAATTGGCAGTACTGCCTCAAGCCTGGATGTGACAAGCATCAGCAAGACAAATTCATGAACAGATTCCTCAGGACTGATGGGAATGGCTGGACCCATTGCCCAGTCAGTGGAAAGACACTTCAATCAGGAAAAGACTGAACTCTCTTGTCAAGGGGTGACATCAGGAGCTCAACAACATGACCCCTAGCAACACAAAGCACCTGCGATTACCTGTGTCACTACACGCCAACACGCCAGTACAGACATACGCACTTGTTGACTCTGGAGCCAGTGGAAACTACATCTTGAGGCAACTTTACAACACCCTCAGCACTGGAAGGAGACGCAAGTAGCAGCTCTATCAGCTCGCGATGGCAAATAGACAGACAGAGCTAGTCTGCCATGAGACACAGCCAATGGAAATAGTTACCGGACACCATACTGAAAGGATCCACCTTGATATTGTCAAGTTGGCCACTCAGGATATCTATTTGGGGATGCCTTGGCTAAAGAAGCACAACCCAGTTGTTAACTGGAGGACAGGAGTACTCACGTTTAGGAACTGCACTAACAACACAGCTCGGACCTGTTACCAGCCGCAGAAGGCGTGGACAGATGAGGGAAGGAGTCCTCAGTGGAACCTCACTGACAGAAAGGACAACTCTCAAGAGAAGAGGTCTGCCTCAACAGGCACACCCCGGAACCAGGTGGCCAAACAGTCAGAGATGAAGAGAGAGGAAGTTGTTAACCCTCTGGAGATCCCTGAAGAGTACTGACCTGGGTATGATAACCTCTTTCAGGAAGAGACAACAACAGCAGTGTTGCCTAAGCACCAACCTTGGGATCATGAGATCAAGTTGCAACCAGGGACAGAGCCAGGATTTGGACCAATTTACCAGTTATCAGAGAAAAAGCTCCAAGTACTTCGCGAGTACCTGGAGGAAAACCTGAAAAAGAGTTTCATTCGAGAATCTCAATCGCCAGCAGGATACCCGATACTATTTGCACCAAAGAAAGACAGAAGTCTTCGACTTTGTGTGGATTACAGGAAACTCAACAACATTACCATCAAGAACTGATATCTGTTGCCAAATGCGAACAAACTGCGAGACAGGATCAGCCAAGCTACAATCTTTACCAAGCTGGACTTGAAAGAAGCATACAACCTGATACGCATGAAAAAAGGAGAAGAATGGAAGACAGCCTTCAGAACCTGATACAGACACTACAAGTATCTGGTTATGCCATTCGGACTCACGAACACACCAGCAACATGTCAAGCATTGATCAACAATGTTATCAGAGCACACCTGGACCAAACAGCTATCGCCTACCTGGACGACATTCTTGTCTACTCGAACACGCAACAGGAACATACCAAACATGTGAAGGATATTCTACGATGCCTACAACAGGCAGGGCTCAAGCTCAACCCAAAGAAGTGCGAGTTCAACAAACCGGAAGTTGAATTCCTCGGATATGTTATAGGGATCAAAGGGATCAAGATTGACTCTGAGAAAATCAAAGTGATTCAGCAATAGCCAACACTGACATCAGTTAAGGAAGTACAAGCCTTCCTAGGATTTGCCAACTTCAACTGACAGTTCATAAAGAACTACTCACAGATGGCAACACCACTGACAGAACTCACAAAGAAGGATGTGGAGTACTGGTGGACGGAGAGACAACAAAAAGTATTCCAACAGCTCAAGGACACTTGCGCCAAGGAACCAGTTCTCCTCAACTTCAAGACAGGCCAACCGACACAAATCAAGACAGACACTTCAGATCAGGTAGTGGGAGCATGTCTATGCCAACAGGCAGACAGCAAGTGGCACCCAGTTGCCTACTACTCACGAAAAATAACACAAGCAGAATGAAACTATGATATCCACGACAAAGAGCTACTGGCAGTCGTCAACGCACTCGAACACTGGAGAGTGTACGCGGAAAGCAGTTCTGAACTCACTATTCTCACAGACCACAAGAATCTGACAACGTTCATGACAACCAAGAAGCTGAACAGACGGCAAGTCAGATGGGCTGAACTCCTAGGGCAACACAAGTTCAAGATCTTGTACACCCCTGGACAAGACAATAGGAGAGCAGACGCACTAAGCTGACAAAAAGACTACATGGAAGATGATGAACGCCAAGGAACGATCTTACAGCAGGACCAGCAAGGAAACCTGGTGCCTCAACCACAGATCAACGAGCTCACGGCAGAAGACACTGAAGAACTAATAAGGAACTACCACGATAATCCAGCACATGGTCACCCAGGAATCTCCAAGACCACAGACCTTATCCAACAGGCAGGGAACAATGTCATTAACCTCTGACAACATGTCACAAGCTACATCAGCAAGTGTCTACTATGCCAGAAAAACAAACATGGAAGACATAAGCCATACGGAGAAGGACACCCGAACATGATACCGAGAGGCCTGTGGGAAGATGTGTCAATGGACTTCATCACAAAGCTACCCAAGTCCAAAGACCCAGTCACAGGAATCACCTACAACTTGATTATAGTGATAGTGGACAGATTCACAAAATATCTAATAGTGGTACTATTCAAGGAAACCCACACAGCAGAACAGTTAGGACACCTCTTACTGGACAGATTGGTCAGAGACCACAGAGTTCCAATCACGATCATTACAGACAGAGACAAACTCTTCACATCCAACTACTGGAAGACAATCAGTGCAGCCATGGGAACAAAACCCAAAATGTCTACAGCCTATCACCCACGAACTGACAGCCAGACGGAGCGAGCAAACCAAGTCCTGGAGACTTACTTACAGCATTACATCAACCAGACCCACAGCAATTGGGTACAGTTATTACCAGTGGCACAGCTGGCAATCAACCAGCACAGATCAGACTCAACAAAGAAATCGCCATTTTTTGCCAATTTTGGATGACATGTGAACATCGGGATGCCAAGCAGAGCTTCACCAAACACGGAGAAAGCACTCCAACACGACAAGCTCCTACGACAAACACACACAATGATGAGGCACTACCTTCAAGAGACCTCAGAAAGAATGCAACGTCAAATGGACAAGAAATCGAAAATGGCACCTCAGCTAAAGAAGGGGGATAAAGTCTACCTCCTCACAAGAAATTGGAAAGTCAAGAAACCAAGGACAAAGAAACTGGACCATGTCAAGGTCAGACTATTTTCGGTCGAAGAAAAAACTGGACCAGTCAACGTCAGACTGTGACTACCGAGAGACGCTCGGGTATACCCCAACTTTCACATATCGATGATTGAACCAGCCGACCAGAGCACACCCTTGCAGGAAACATTTTATTACCAACCCGAAGAAGAACAAGAGTTCGAAGTTGAACAGATCCTGGCTAGGAAAAGTCAGCAATACCTTGTCAAGTGGAAAGGATACCCAGACTCGGAAAATACCTGGGAACCACTCAAGAACCTCGCGAACTGCCAGCTTCTTCTGCGACAGTTTCAGCAGGAGCAGGACTGAACAGCTCGGCCTGCAGGAGGGACGTGTCAATGACTGATCAAGTCAAATCCTCGCCATCCGACTCCATCTCTTTCACCAAGCACTGAAGCTTCTGCCTCGCACAGACCTCAGCACCCTCCAACACCTTTCGCTTCCGAGACAGACAAGCCTGCACTGTGGCAAGTTGTTCAAAGAGTGTGTTGCACGTTGCCTTGTCAGTGGCCACATCCTCACGGAGGTTGTCCTGGGACATGTTCAGAGATTCCCAGGACACAGAGACACAAGACCTTCCGCGCCGAGTGCACGCAGCACATTTCAACTTATTGTCTTCTCCCGGCATCTGGAAGCATGGACGACCACGGAGAACACAAAAGCCGCAGGGTGTACGCGAAACAAAACCCTGATCACGGATTTGAGCAGTAAGCTGAGTTCGGCTAACAGTCGCACGTGACTTTGGAGGCATGACCAGATTTCATCAAGATGATGAAAGATGGAGAGGAGGATAGTGTTACGACCCAGGAGGAACACAGTCTTTATATACTCACAGAAAGCAGCAGACAGGATACTGGACGGAAGTACCAGACAGCGTGGCACGGGAACCAGTCACGTGACCGGCGAGACAAACCAGGGGGTGCTTGCCGCAGCATGCATATGCACGAACAAGTGAGCAAAGTGAGCAGAGCTCACCCAGCTCACCGCGGCGTGCATGAAAAGTGAGCAAAGTGAGCAGAGCTCACCCAGCTCACCGCAGCGTGCATGAACAAGTGAGCAAAGTGAGCAGAGCTCACCCAGCTTGCCGCAGCGTGCATGAACAAGTGAGCAAAGTGAGCAGAGCTCACCCAGCTCGCCGCAGCGTGCATGAACCGTGAGCAAAGTGAGCAGAGCTCACTGTGCTCACGAACTGAGCACTATATAGTCTGGCGATAGTTCCCCTATGGAACAATCGTCTTCAACTCATGTTGTGATCCAGACAACTAGATCTACTTCAATACAATCCTTTTGTACGAAGCCATTGATCAGGTGTCACCACCACCACGTTCCACCAAACCCCTTCGCGCTCCTTGACACTCCTCTCCTGCGAGAACCAACCCGCCTTCCGCATCTCGCCCTTAATCCTATACTCGGTTAGGACGGCACGGTACGGACCGCAACACAAGATGGAATTCCTTGAAGCTCTAGGGTCAATCAGAGCTAAGACATTCAAGACATCAACAATTCTCTCTGCATTCAAGGAGACTGGACTGTATCCTTACAATCCAGCTAAGGTGCTGGACAAGCTACAGGCACAAGAGAAGGAAGATGAGTGGGAGGACATCAGCAACCCTGAGAACAACAATGAACAACCAACCACACCCCCCCCTGATGAAATCAGACCTAATGAGCTGGTATCAACACCACCACTCACGATCTGTATGATAAAGCGAACTTTCAACAGTGTCCTTGCAACCCCTCTGGTGCCAGCTGCACGGCATAACATCAAGAAACTGCGAGCATCAGCTGTCCTGCACGCCATGTCAGACCTCCTTGCTCAGGAACATCTCTCTCGCACAAAAGCAGCAGAAACAGCTCGGGCTGCCCAGCAGAAGCCTAATTGTCATCAGATTCGGAATGGAGGAGTCATGAATCCATGCAATGCTTGACATATGAGCTCAACCCGACGAATGGAAGAGAAGAAGAAGAAGGAGCGTGGGGAAGCGAGAAGGGCAGCTGCTCAGGCACGTCAAGCTTGTGAGACTGTAGCTACCCAACAACAGCATCATCCGGAGGAGCCTACAACCTCAGGGATTACAGAAGATAGGTAGGAGAATCAGATGGGCACATCAAAATCATTATTTGTCTATCTGGTTGTGGAGTTATAGACGTTTCAAATTGATGTTGTCGAGAACCTGTTTTGCGAGTAACAACCACCATAACTTCTCAACAACACCACAAAAATCTAGAGAAGTCCATATCTTCAAGGATTATACTAGAGAAGTAGGGGAATCAAATGAGCCACTTACATTTCAATTTAGTCGCTCTGTTGTGAAATTATAGATGTTGTCGTGTAGTAGTGATCAAAAACCTTTCATACCGCTGATACTGATACTTTCATTCCGGTGTAAGACACCTCTCTGGATAGAGGTGTTCCGGACGTACCGGAGGTGCGGGAGGAGGGGGTGTAGCCCCCCGTGGCGCGGTTACCAACAGACGTTACGTAGCTTATACGTAACCATTTTGCCGGAGGGAGAGGGGGGGGGCTACGTAGACTCGATCAGTTACCGGTAGGACGAAAAGCCATGTCCTGTCGTCTGGATTGGCGTGACAACGAGCAATTGAGCCGGACCTTCACGATAGGCATCTCTGGGGTCATTGTACTGCTTCCCGTTGCTCGAGACGGTCGACTCCCGTATCACGTCGACGTAATCGCTACCTGCTCGCCCTTGAGCTGACCAAGTCTTCGAGATTTCGTAAGATAAAGCGAAGGCTCGGCTCATTGTTCTGTATGGAACAGGCCCTGAGCCACTTACACTGCTGTCGGGCCAGTGGCTGACCGTGCACGGCACCAGCAGCAACAGCGGCAGAGATGCCGGTAGACGGGGACGTATTGGCTGAAGCCATCTCTGATGCCGGCTTACTGCGGCAAGATGGCGCAGAGAAGACCGAGCGACTGGAAGACTGGGAAACGGAAGGCAGGCGGCCGACGCCCGTATCCATCTCGGCGGAGAGACCACAACAAGACAGAAAGGGTGCTGAGGCTGTCCGCCGAGATCGTCCTCCGGCGATAGAACCCTTGGGCCTTCATCGCGGCAGCTACCACGTGCCAGTGCTAGCCGATGACGTGGAGTCCGACGTGGAGCAGAGTGAGAAAGAGGACGGCGGAGAGCGTCTCATCACGGTCCCCGAAGTGTACAGCAGCAGGCTTCATCTCTCGGGAGACAGCTTCGGAAGCTCTGCAGCGCAGCCGGAAGTCGATCAAGGTGAAGCATCGAAGGATCGGAAAGATGCACCGTCAGCGGTTGAAGACACTCGGCCGAGCAAGCGAATGAAGCGGCAGAGAGCCACCACTCCGCCATCGGACAGCTCTGCAGACTCGCGAGAGCTGCTACCGCTTCGCAGCGAGACCGAGGACGATGGAGAGCAGTCGCGCATCGGCGGCAAAGCCCCAAAGACGACTGCCGTGGAGGTCGTCCGTCCGACGATCGATCCCGAAGAATACGACTTCTTTCCTGCGAAGATCCTGGATGGACGCTCAGGGCCCTCGCTCGACAGGACCCGGGACGAAAATGCTCCCCCGTCCAAGATTCCCGGCAAGAGAGCACGACGGTCTGTTGCGGCCGGAGAAGACGACGAGAGCCTGTGCGAGCTTCCTTCAGAGGAGAACCTGGACGGTGCAAACCTGGCAGCGGAGGATGGTTTTCCGGACTTGCGATCGCTGGCTCCAGACGTCACGTACGAAGTGCCGGAGGTTGCGGACGAAACATCCGGTCCCGCGGAAGATGCGGTAGTCGACGGCGACGCTCCGAGATATTGGCTCATCAAGACGCAGCCACACTGCCGCATCGTAAGGGGCCTAGATGTCAGCGCCAACATAGACCAGATACGGACTTCAAGATATCCGCAGCGATGGGATGGTAAGGCTCCGTGTCTCTTCTCCTCCACGGTCTCCAGCGCTCACCCTTTGGCTTCCAGGTGTGAGAGGCTTCGAGGGTAGGGTCCTACCGACCGGACTTGCGTAAGCTCGGCACTCTGACCCGCACGTGTCTGCAGCCAGGAACAACGTGCTGCAAATGCGGGAGGGCGATCTCGCATTCTTCTACCACTGCAAATGCGACGTGCCGGCCATCGTGGGAACCGTTGAGATCGTGACAGACCCGTGCGTGGACAGTACGGAATCGCTCTGCCGGTGCGCGGCCAGTCGTGCGAGCTGACCGAACAATCTCCCAGACACCGCATTCCTAGCCGATCATGCGTACTACGACGCAAAGTCGGACCCAGAGAATCCCAGGTGGTACGCGGTGAAGTTCCGATTCAGGAGCCAGTTCCGCGAGCCACTCCCGCTTCGAAGCCTCCGCCGTCTGAAAACGTTCCGTGGCAGAGACGGACCTCTGAGGCACATGGAGACGTTGAACCACGGTCAACTGAGCGTATCACACGTCACCAAGCCAGAGTGGGACTTCATCCTCGGCTGCGTCGAGGAAGAGATGGATCCGCAACGATGTGAGCCCCTCGGATAGAGCGGGCCACCGGATGGCTCGTGCGAACATGGCCAGACTTTCCACACGACCGGGGTCCCTCAAATGCCTCGTCGTCCAAATATCACGACTTGCACCGGCAATCTCGGCACGGTAGCTGCTTGACGTCACATCCCCTCGAGCGAAGGCCTTGCTCCAAGTGTCATGTCGGAGCAGAGAAGCTCCATCACGGCGCAACGGCCCAGGTTCTTCGAGCGTTCTCCACCTGCCCGCAGAGAAGTCAAGACGCGTGGTGGGAACTCTGGAACGACAAAATCAGACCACCGTGCAAGACGACCATCACGTCGACAAGAACGACCCGCACGTGCAACAGTTGTCCAATCTCAGCCAAGCCAAGGCAAAGCAGTCGGCTTTGAGCCACAAGTATCGGCGAGAGAATCCAGTCGGTTCGTAAGTGTGGACCAACCCGCTATTACCATGACATCGTATCGCTCCTGTAGAGCTACTTCAACGTCGCTATATCCATCTCGAGACTTCAAAGAGGCTGCGGCTATCGGCGCCGACACTTTTCAAAGGTCTTGAATCGACGTTCGCTGAGTCATCAGTACCGGAAAGACCTCTCTCAATACTCCCGCCCGAGATCTGCAATGCCGCCAACGCAGAATGATCGTCCAGAGGAATTCGGCTGCGTCCGCTGTGCAGGGCCAAGAGCCATCGTACTTGTAAGTTTTACACATCGCAGGCTCAGCCAGATGCAAGCACGACGGCGCAGCCAGTGAGCTATTTTAGAGAAGCTCGATGCTGGTCCGTTCAGACGGTCCTTGGTCAGGTGACCGCGGGGGATCCCAAAGCGTCCCGGATTCGGTCCGCCCGCATCGCAGGGCCGTCTTCAGCTGCTATTCATAGTCGTCCCCGGCTTCCAGACGCATGTACGTTACGTACGGAGTACTCGTACTACGTAGGTGCCAGACCCCGATGTTTCTGTACCGCGTTATCACCGGTCACTCGGCCGATCGAACGGCGGGCTAACGTGGATCGAAGGAGACGTGCGCGACCATCTCGGGCCATGGAAGGCTGAATCGCGAGCGTTGCCGGCAAGGCTAAGTTGGTCGTTGGGTTACGTAGCCGGCGTAGCCGGCTGAATGTACATAAGTCTGACGAGTGAGTAACGCACCGCCTCACTCGACCGCCGTCACGGACCGAAAGCGATGCGCTGATCTCTCTCGCGATGCTCACGCGTACTTGCTGACGACGATTCAGCACCGGCGCACGCGCGAGCCCGACGAGCTTGCGCTTTCCGAGCCCGGACAGCAGCCATGGCAACGGCGCAGCTCTAAGCCGTCTTTGAGATTTGAGTCTGCCGAGGACCGGACCTACCTAATACGGCGACAGCATCAATATCAGCTATTCATTGGGACACGAGAGAGCGCAAGAGGCCCACGCTCCGTGGCCCAAAAGCGGCTACACGACAGCCACCCCGGGAGTTCCATCACGGCTCGTAGGATGGCCTTTTGAGGTGGGGTGGCCGACGACTGTATCGTCGACGACGACGACGACGACGACGACGACGACGACGACGACCAACGACCTCGTCTTAAGCAAGAATGTCGCGACCAAGTCTTTCCCGAAGTCAGACGAACTCGGTCGACGCTGCGATCTCGACAATGTCGGCTTCGCAAACCCAAGCCTCCCGATCAGGGTCCGTCTCCGACGCCCAAGCGTCCGAGATGAATGGAGTCAGGCCGACCACGCGTGGTTCCGGCCGGCAGACCGCCAGCGACGGCACCGAAGGCCACGAAACCTCGAATCATGCGTCCGACTCGTCCCGGCCTCCCGAAGCTGGCACGCAATCGGCCGGTCCCTCGCCGGCGACCGTGCAGCAGCCACCGACCGGCACGACGAACGTCAGCTCCAACTCCCATGCCGCGTCGAATCCTGCCACCAGCCTCTCCGGTCTCGTGTGCAACGTGCATCGTACCACCGGTTGTAAGCCCCATCCTCTCGTCGGGGCCTCGACGACGACCGTCGGGGACAGGTTATACGTCTTCGGAGGCCGGATCATGTCGAGGACGCGTCCGCAGCTGACGGCGGAACTCTACGAGCTGGACCTTGTCAGGCGGCACTGGACCAAGATCGAGACGCGGGGCGACATCCCGCCGCCGAGGTACTTCCACACCGTGTGCGCCCTGGGCCACTCGAAGCTGGTGTGCTACGGTGGCATGTCGCCGGCCGCCTCGCACGCCGATGCCGCGGCGGGCGGAGCGGCGTCGCAGAGCGTCGGAAGCCCCCAAGATCCTCAGTCCGAGGTCGTCGTGCTGTCCGACATTCACATCTACGACATTCCCACCCGGACCTGGACCTACGTCCCGGCCACCGACACGCCGCAGGGACGATATGCGCACTGCGCCACGATCCTACCCTCGTCCGCCGTCTTCACCTCTGCCAACGCCCCTCTCTCCGCCATCCACCACAACCCGGCCTCGTCGACGGGCAACCCCAACCAGGGGTCCATTGGCGTGGCCATCGACGGCGGCGGCGGAGCGGAGATGGTCGTGGTCGGAGGCCAGGACAGCACCAATCACTACATCGAGCAGATCAGCGTCTTCAACCTGCGCAGCCTGAGATGGACCGCGACCAACTCGCTCGGGAAGAGCTGCGGCGCGTACCGGAGCGTCGTCGCCCCTCTGAGCGGCATCTCCGCGTCTCGTCTGGGCAGGCTACCGAGCCAGCGGCCCGACGCGCACGACGGCGAGAACCGACGGAGCGACGACGCACGTGACCTCGCGTCGTCGATGCTGATCTACTCCAACTACAACTTTCTCGACGTCAAGCTGGAGTTGCAGGTGCGACAGCCAGACGGCTCGCTCGTCGAGAAGCCCATGCCCGGATCCTTCTCGCCGCCGGGCCTCCGATTTCCGAACGGAGGCGTCATCGACAAGCACTTCGTCGTCAGCGGGACCTACCTCACCTCGTCGAGGCAGGAGTATGCCCTGTGGGCGCTCGACCTGCGGAGCCTGACCTGGAGCCGGATCGACGCCGGAGGGAACCACTTCAGCCAGGGAAGCTGGAATCGAGGCGTCCTGTGGAAGAGGCGGAACATGTTCGTCGTGCTGGGCGACCGGAAGCGCTCCTTGGTGGAAGATTACAACCACCGCCGCATCAACTTCACGAACATATGCTTGGTCGAGCTCGAAGCCTTTGGCATGTACGACAACCCGCGAGCGACGGATCCCATGTCCAGCTTCGTCTCCGCCAGCGCCCCGACGCCGTGCCCTGCCGCCGTGCCAGGGTCCGACTACCAGCCGACGGCGCAGGGTGGCGGTGGACGGCCGCTGTCGGAGGCTGCCGAGAGTCTGGGACGCATGGCCCTGAACCTCCGCGAGCTTGCCGACATGGATTTCTTGGCGATCGACGGCGAGCGCGTGCCGGTCAACTCCGCAGTCGTCGCCCGACGGTGGGGTCCGTACTTCAACCAGCTGCTGAGAGAAGCCGGTAGCGCCCAGGACGCCGCCGAGGAGCACTCGAGCCTCCGACTGCCGGTGCCCAGCATCGCGAGTCGGAACTCCAGCATCACCATCACTCCCAGCATCGGCGCGTCGTCCTCCTCGACGTCGACGATCGTAGCCAGCAACCAGGCCGGTGGCGGCGGCGGCGGCGGCGGCGGCGGCGGCGGCAGCACCGCCAGCACCCTCGTCCGACTGTCGAATCTACCGCCGACGGACCAGCTGTCGCCACCGACTCCGCAGACGCTGTCCCCCATCCTCCGCTCACGCACGCTGTACCTTCCACACACCCATCTCACTCTTCAGACGCTCGTGCACTACCTCTACACGTGCTCTCTGCCGCCTCCGAGCCATCCGCTGTGCACTCCTCAGACGCTGTGTTCGCTCCTGCAGCTTGCGCGACCATATCGGATCGATGGCCTGCTCGAGGCCGTCGTCGAGCGCCTCCACCAGGTGCTCGACGGCCGCAACGCCGCGGCCGTGTTCAACGCGGCGGCCATGGCCGCTGGCGGCGGCCTCGCGACCGCATCGTCGCCCGGTCGGCTCGCACGCCTCAACGGCATGAGCGCCGCCTCCAACGGTCGTTCTTACCACTACGCGGCGGAGGAAGAAGAGCACAGCGACGACGGCGTATCCGAACGTGACGGCGCCAATCACGTCCGGCGCCTCACGAGCCGGAGGGGGACGACAGCCACGACAGCCTCGACAGCCACGACGACGACGGCGGCGACCAACGCCTCCAGGCCGATGACGCCGACCCCGAGCGACGAAGGCGACGGCGGCGTCGTCGCCGCGGCGGCCGAAAACGACGACGTCGCGTCGTCGGCCGCGAGCACGACGCCGTCCACCACCGCCAGCACGAACAACAACTCGGAGTACGATCTCAGCGACACGGGGCTTCGGGGCGAACGCGAGATCTGGAGCGGCGAGATCAGTTCCGTCATCGGGCTGCAGAAGCGCGGACTTCGGGGCCTCATGGAGGGCAGGAGGATGCGCGAACGCGGAAGAAGTCACGGGCAGCAGGGCGGAGCCACGGGCGCGGGCACGGCCAGTGCCAACGGCAGCTTCAGCCAAGGCACCGGGGGTAGCAGCAACGCCGCAATCAACACGCCCGGCCAGACCTATCCTCCTCTGCACCAGCCGCCGCCGCCGCAGCAGCAGCAGCAGCAGCAGCAGCAGCAGCAGTATCATCATCATCATCATCATCACCACCACCATAACAGCAACCCACACGCGCAAGCACAGGCGCACCGACCGCCGTCGCGTCAGCACACGACGACATACGCGACGGCTGACCGGACGGACGCGCACCCTAGCCAGGGCGGCGATGCCGACGCTGGCGCGGCGTCGTCGTCGACGACCGGCAACAACAGCAATCTCGGCGCAACGGCGGCGGCGGCGTTGGCCGCCACCAACGGCATCGTGACCAGCAACGCCACCACCCAGTCCGGCATCGTCGCCGCCGCGGCGGCCTCGGCGACGACGACAACGACGAACGGCCTCGGCATCGGCATCATCAGCAATTCAAACATGGACATGAACGGCTCTGTCGACGAGCGGTGACGGAGCTTTTCTCTTTCTTTCTCCCTCTCTCTATATGTGTACGTGTGTGTGCTTCCCAGTCTCACGGCCCTCCCTGACTCTATCTTCCAACATTTCATCTTCCCATCATTCTCTCCACCCTTTCATTTCTGTTCCATCTATATCCCCCCCCCCCCCCTTATGCTCTTGCGTCTTCTTTCTCGATTCCTCTGATCCCCTCCAAAACAGCGAGGCATCAATCACCATCATCATCAATAATATCATAATCATTATTATTATCATCATCATCATCATCATGACGGCCATTTCCATCTCCCTGCTTACTCAGTCACTTTCCAAAATACCACAAATCTTCTACCATAGTCTGCAGAGATCCAACCATCTCCACGTCAGTTTACATTTTACGTCGCCACTCCCGACCCCAAATACCAAATCCAGCCGAGTTGCAACACCCCGGCCACCGACACACCTCTTCCACTACTTATTTTAGCTACCTACCTACATACCTACCCTAATGCATAACAGTTTGGCAGGCCCGCCTGCTATCGGAGCAATGGTGCTGGGAACGATGGCACGAGCTCCACGGTGGGCCCCGGCCCCGAGTCCAGCTGCTAGACCCAGATGCCGGAGGGGGAGACAATTGGAAGCCAGATAAGATGCCGTACCGGGCGACTCTCCGGCTTCGCGCCGGCCTATCCAAGGCCCAAAGCAGCATCCTAACGCAGATGCGCACAGGTAAGATTGGGCTGGCAGCCTTCCCTCTGCAAGCGACAAGTCCCCGGCTTCCCGACGCCGGCTTGTTGCTGCGGAGCGCAGTGGGAGACTGCCAAGCACGTTGTTTTAGAGTGCCCCACGCCTGCAGCGAGTACGCCGCAGTCTATACACTGCGACTGCTACTACTGACTACCAGGTGATGATCTCGCGCCCGCGGCCTGCCGCCGCCCTCACCTCGTGGATCCTACGCCACGGAGTTCTCTCCCGGTTCTCCTGGGCTCAGGAGCAGCTGGATACTGGCTACTAGCCAGTCACCCCCCACCCCCCCCCCCCATGTTCTACGGATTACTCGAGAGGATAGCGCTACCCAAGGCGCTACAGGGAGAGGTTTTTTTACTCTTTGGAGTTTTCCTAGCCTAATTTCATACTTGACCCAGCGTAGCCTAGATACACTAGTGCTAGAATGGTGTAGGAATTCAAATCAATCAATCAACCCTAATGCATAAACTAGACAGATACACCCAAAGCACACCTAAGCAGACCACTCTCTCCCACAGCATCCATACTCTTGAAGACGTACATCTCCCATTGCCCATCCTTGCACTAAAACCCAACTAACCCTATCTTTCTTTCTTTCCTCCTTTCTTTTTCTATTCATGCCACTCACCAGTCACCAGTCGCCAGTCACCAGTCACCAGTTGTCACCACCAGTTGTCACCACCAGTTGTCACCACCAGTCACCACCAGTCACTACCAAAGAAGCTTGCAAATCCTCTTCCAGTTCATCACACCACTCACCAGGCCAGCCATCAGTCCACTTGGTCTTACCTAACATACCATCTTCAGTTTTCTTGTAACTACATACATACTTACTCTTCCCACCTTTGGCTTGTACTTTGGTAGACTTTTGGTTTGTTCTGCGGGTGAATGAGTGGAGTGGAGTGGAGTGGACTGGGCTGGAGTACCCTGTACGTTACGTAGAGTAGAGTAGAGTAGAGTAGAGTAGAGTAGAGGGGAGTGTAACACGCAGTTGTCACGAGTGAGCTACAGCGCTCCTGAACCTCCAAAAGACTACTGTGGCGGGCAAACTGCCCGACACCTCGCGACTCGCATGTAAATTATAAAAGGTCTGACCCCCCCTCGCGGCCACCCCCCCCCTCACGGCCACCCTAAGCGACTATTTTTACGACATCAACTTTTCTACAGAATTTTTGGCTGACACTGTGTTTTATTGTCTAGAGAAGATACTGCGAGCACATCTGATCAAACTCGACCTCCTGATTCTGCCTGGCTACCGTGTCGACTGGATTTACAGCCTGGTACCACTCCCTGGTGGCCTCAAGTGCTGGGGTCTTGACAAAGCGATTGTTTGAATTGGGGTGGACTTTCTGACACTTCGGTGGACGTAATGTCTTGATCTCAAGTTCTAGGTAGTCAATCCGACGTTGCTGCAGCTCGACCTCGTGGTTTTGGCGGTCCAGGCACTTTCCAACTGACCAAAAGAGAGCCCTGGCTGAGGGGTCTCTCATGCCAATTTTGTCCATGGATTCTCAGAGTTGACGATGCCCCTTTGGTGTTGGGAATACCAGCTGCGATGCTTGGGATGTGTTCTCGGGATGCTCAGGTTCCATTTGCGGGGTCCTAGGGTGTGCCTGGACTTCTGCTGGCTGTGGTGGATCCTCCGCAATAACAAATCTGCTCTGCAATGCCTTCTGACAGCTTGGTGGCCATAACCCAGTATGTCACCACCCAGCAACAATGTTTGAGCTGCTGAAAGCCTTCTTCTGTGCCTTCTGGTACAGAATTAGGAACATGGGCTTCCCAATAGCTCTGGCAGCTGATCTTTTGATGAAATCATCAAGGAATGTCCGGTACACCTGCTTCAGACTTGAAAACACACCAACA